>JAPPVO010000010.1:113576841-114238608 GCA_030407325.1 Camellia japonica
CTGACAGCCCTGTCGGAGACTGCTAGGTATAGGATGAGGGGATCGCCGGTGGCAGGCGTTGTTAGAAGAGGTACTGTCCGGAGGTAGGTCTTCAAACCGTTAAAGGCTGCTTCGCATTCGGCGGACCATTCGAAAGCTCTGCCCAATCGTAACGTTTGAAAGAATTGTCTGCATCGGTCTGTAGAGCGGCTGATGAACCTGTTCAGTGCAGCAGCCATTCCCATCAACTTTTGGACTTCTTTTACAGAACGGGGGGAACTCAGCTCCAAAATTGCTGTGACTTGCCTCGGGTTGGCTTCGATTCCCCGGTGGTTGACGATATAACCCAGGAATTTTCCGGAGCCGATTCCGAATGCGCACTTGGAAGCTTTAGCTTCATTCCGTATTTACGTAGGGTATTGAAGGTCCTTTCCAGATCGGCTATATGGTTTTGCTCTTCTTTGGATTTGACCACCATGTCATCGATGTATACTTCCATAGTGTGTCCCAGCTGTTCTTTGAACATTGTGGTGACCAGTCTTTGGTAAGTTGCCCCTGCATTTTTCAGTCCAAAAGGCATAACCTTGTAGCAGTAGGTGCTCTCTGGAGTGAGGAATGCAGTTTTGTCCTGATCGTCCGGATTCATGGCGATCTGATGGTAGCCCTGTAGGCATCGAGGAAACTCATGCGCCGATGGCGTGCCGTCGCATCGACGAGTTGGTCGATTCTTGGTAAGGGGAAGCAGTCTTTGGGGCAAGCTTTGTTCAGATCGGTGAAATCGACGACACTCGCCAAGTTCCGTTTTTCTTTTTCACCACCACGGTGTTGGAGAGCCACGTGGGGTAGTGACTTCTCTGATTGCCCCGGCGTCAAGCAGTTTGTCGACTTCTTCTACAACGGCGGCGGTGTGTTCTGCGGAGGATCGCCGGCCTTTCTGAATAATCGGCTTGCACCGGGGGTCAACATTTAGCTGGTGTTGTGAGACTGACGGGTCTATTCCCGGCATCTGTATGGAGTCCACGCAAAGACGTCGAGATTGCCGAGTAAGAAAGAGATCAGCTGCTGTCTGTCGACCTGGCTCAGAGAGGCGCCGATCATAAAAAACTTTTCTGGGCTTCCATCAATATCGACCCGGTCTAAACCTTCCGTGGCCTTTTCGTTTGGTTGACGCCCGACGTCATCTAGAACCTCTCGATTGGGCACTTCGATGGAATTTACTTGCAGTTCCTTCGGCGTCTTAGCGGCGAGAAGATAGCATGTTTTCGCCGACTATTGAGAGCCACGGATCTGCTCGACGCCATATTCCGTTGGAAAGCGTAGCAGCTGGTGGTAGGTGCTTGGGACGGCCTGCAGGGTGTGCAACCATGATCGCCCCATGATGAGATTGTACGGGGACGGCAACCTAACGACCAAGAATTCCACGTCCACCGTTCTGGAGCCGGCTCGAACGGGTAGACTAATCTTTCCCAACGGGTACTCCGGGTTGGCGTTGAAGCCGAATAGTGGATAAGGAGCGGGAGTCAGATCCGAGGCGTTGAACCCGAGTTTGACGAAGGTTTTATAGTACATACTTCCCCTAATAAAGTTGGTAGTTCAAGCTCGACATAGGATAGGTTACATGCCTAATTTTTGGCTTGCATGTGAATTCTTGGAAGTGTCTTTAGAAGAAGAAATTTTTTCTGCAAATTTCATCATTTTTCAAATTCATGCTAGTGTTAAATACTTAGATTTTCAATATTTGATAAATGCCTTTAGAAGTGTAATTAGTACACAACCAAATATTAATTTACAACTAATCATCTAGCCTGTATCCAAACTATTTCTCAAAATGAAAGGAAGTAAACCGAACTATTTAACCCAAACACTCGAATGATATCAACAAATAAACCCATTGCTAATCTAAACCAAAATTTTCCGCCTCCTTTCATGAATTTTTCCAAATATTCTTTTCTTTTTCTTTATGGAGATGCAAGAAACATTCTAATATATATCCAACCTAAGGAAAATGGGAGGAAATGAGACTCAAAATCCAGACCTGGCGTCTGATAAAAGGGGCTTCTACCGCTAGGTTTGTTTGTTTATCTTTAATGGAACAAAAAAATCTCAATTTTTTTAAATTTTTTTGATCAAGAGTTTCTAATCTAGAAGCAGCTAAAGACTGCAAATTAAAATAAAATAAACAGAAAAAAGGGCCAAAAAATACATTTGCCAAACTGGGGTGAAATGGCTTTCCACATGTAGACAATCAAAAGATGGAAATGAAAATAAACCTCAAACGTACTCCTAATCTGACTTTGATTTCAAAGTAGGATTAAACCAAAAACTGCCCCATAGCATACGCAATGCTAACCTCATTAGGTGAGGAGAGATCGCAACTACAAGTATAGTACCTATGAATCTTTTTTTTCTTTTTTCCTTTTTTTATATAACTCAATATCCAACCCATTAAACCGACTAATCCGTAAGACCAATCCAACCTTCCACTTGCATAGGTCCCAATTAAAGTCTGGGCAAAAATCCCATACGGAGTAATCCAAAAAATTATTTGCACTACAAGGTTTCAAACTTGAGATATTGGAAGGAGCACACCCCAAATCACAAGGCTTGACCATGAGGCCAACCTTTTCGGGATTAGTACCTGTGGATCCAAGTATCTTAAATCAAGCAAATGAATGCTCTTTAAATACGCACCATAAATTCACAACATTTCTATTGAAAGTATGAGCTAACCTCATAAGAAGCCATTCCCAAGCAAGGCCACGGGCGTTAGCAAATGGCATTAACCAAATCCATTGATACATCATAAAACACTTGCATTTTCGGTGCCACCCTGGTCTTGTCGAAAAAACTAAACACACTTTGCAATGAGGTAAAAACCTTTGTATGCCTCTTGAGTTGAATCCAAATAACTTAAAAATCAAAATAAAAACAACACCCAAATGAAGAAAAAGGTACTGCATCTTTAAAAACATCAACAAATCAGAGAATTGTGAAGGTTACAAGGTTATTGAATTATATCTCATCACAGAGAGAGAGGGAGAGAGAGAGAGAGATAGCCCTAGCACAACTAGTGCTTGAGAATTATGAAGTCTTTCATCAGCTGCTGGGCTCTTTCAACGGAAAATTAATTTTCCGAGTAGTCTGTCATTAGAAGCTTATTCGGTACAAGCACATCTGTGTTTCTGAATGCAGTCAACCAACTTCCTAAAATTCTCTTCCCTTGTATGGCATTTCCTGGAAATGCAAGGTACATAATTGCATCAATTTTCTAATTTGGTTCAATTGCAACAAGTGGTGAAGCAAGAAATTTAACTTGGGGAGGGGCACCTGCTAAACATGATCTTCATTCCCCCACCCCACCCCCCACCATAATCAACAACAATGAGATATTACAAAAGTTTCTAACAATGCGCACAAAACCTAATCAACCCAAAAGTGCCTAATGGATACTTACTGATCAACAATTCTAAGAATAGTAATATATATTTTTCTCAACTAACAATAAAATTCAAGCAAATTCCAAATCAGTTTGATAGAACAATTAGCAGATGCATATGTCAAAGGGGCACTACTGAAAAAATTAATAATTCAAGGGAATAAGTAGTAGTTGCGTTTTGAAATTTTAAAAATATTAGGGGTCCTTAAAATTTTTTATAGGGGTAATGAGAGTTTCTCTCTACGCACGTTACTCTCTATAGGGGTGCTTAAATAATTCTAGAGGAGACTGCAATTGCAAAGAGGTGGCAGCTATTTCAGGTTTCCTATAGAATGCTGGAGAAATTCCATTGTAAACTGACCTACATTTGACTAATCTGACAAGAAATAACGAAAATTCTTAAAATCATGTAAATCAAGGAATGCAATCTAATTTTCTTACAGGAGGGGAGGGGATATGTCGGCATGTAAAGGACTTGCCGAGGTGACCAAATCATCTGCTGCCCATACTGCGATAAGAATGAAGACAAAAAAATTATATCTAAGCTTTACATTTAATTCTCCATAACACTACCAAACAATACATTATTCGAGAATATCCACAAAGCAATGGCTTACTTGAGGTCCATTTGGATGAAAGTATGCCTGTGGTGATTGCATTGGTGTAACGTGAGGATACATAACAGCTGGTGCGCAAATGAGTGTCCAATCTGTGACCACCATACAATAAACCACCAATAATAAGCCACAGAACTTATGCAATCATAAACCAACTTTTCAAACATCTCCTTACTCAGTAGAGAATATAATGTTTGCAAAGCAACTACTATCTTATTCATTGCGCCCACAAAAAAATAAAAAACAAAAAACTATCTAATTCAACAAGTACCATTGCGTCCCAAGTATGTTCCTTTTACAATATCTAAATAAATGTGCATGAAGCAATATTATTTGATCCACAGAATTTAGACAGGCCTAAAATTGTAGAAATTTATATAAAACCATAATAACCTCGACTCCCAGATGGCTATTAGCTACCAAATTCTCAAAACACAGTCATGAGGAAGTTCAAGAATTTCAACCAACAAATAAAGTACAAGAAATAAGATATTAAAAATCATGCCACAGAATTCATTTCTGAGAGAGAGAGGATCATGAGCAAAAGAATCTTCATAATAAATAATAACAGGAAGAAGTAACAGCCAAAAAATAAAGAAATACATTGGCTTGTCTGTCATGTTGGCACCCTATGGTACCAAGATAAGAAATTAAAAAAATAAAATCCATTAAGGGCAAATGGTAATTCAGGGAGCCTGCAGTTATGAAGTGGGCATATATAACTTGTCAAATAACATGTTCAGCGAGGATGCAGTTATCAAGTAGGCATATAAAACTTGTCAAATAACATGTTGGCTATTGATCTGTACACTTGGAACTAAGGAAACTGAGCAAGGAACACTAGTAATCAAATTGAATGACTTACCCCAAGGCATGCATATGAGGAGCAACATTAGTTTTAAGATAAAGGAGCCATCAGACACTGGAGAAGCAGGCCTTAAAGGAGTTTGAGATGGGATGAAACTCTTTGCATTTGGATTGAGTTTGAATTCCTGAACAAGATTTTAACAAGAGCAAAGTGCAGCATGATTAATCAGCAATGGATCAGTATGCACCTGATAATACTATACTAAATGGTTTACTCTTTACAATTAGGACAGCACATGCATCTGCATGCAAATCTGATTTGAAATGGTTGAGGCTAAATGGTCTTCAATCAAGAAAAAGTGCACAAATTAAAATCATGGCACCTTAGCATGGGGTTCAGAGTTGACTTTTCCGAAGACAATGAACTCATTGATGAGCTTGGTGATAAGACCTGAGCGCTAGAAGCTGAGGCAGCACCCCCACGCTCTGAAGCAGAACTACCAGGTCGTCCATGAGATCTAGCAGACTGTGTTGCTCCTTGTGGCTTCACAGGAGCAGCATCCTCCGTTAGTCCACTGGGAGAACTCATCTTTTCCTGATCCTTGGATGAGCCAAGGGATGTAGAAGTATATGATGTGGCATTCGCGGATAATCCCCCATCAGAGCCATCTTTCTTTGCCCTCAGTGATGGCTGCAAATCTGTGTAAAGCAATAGTTCTCCCATTCAAAAGAATAAATTTGACGACGTGGGAACAACATTCATAGAAAAAGATTGTGCAGATGATGAGAAAATTATGAACAAATTTAAGGACAAAGTCCAATTTGCCAATTTACCCTTCATGTGTTTTTGGACTAAAGTGTTATCCAACCCCATTATCGTTAGCTATAGAAAGATGTTTATACCCTCTATGTATCCTGCTTCTGATTCTTCTTTGCAAAAAACCTCAGAATTAGACGACTACATGGCCGCGAAATTTTTTTTAAAAATGGAAACACCTATTTTTTAACCAAATTTCTAACTTTATATATATATATAACGTGCATATATACATATAGCAATCCACAGTTTACACATACAACAGTGAAATGTTATATCCAAAAGTAATCATTTCTGATATCTTTGATCAATTATCTATAAGGAATATGATATTACAAACAATGTAGCCTATACAATAACTACAACAGATAAATAGAAAAGTACTATCTGTGTCTCTTTATGATTGTAGCAAGATACAAAGAAAAAGTTCTATAAGATATCCATAACGCTAACTTTATTGTATGATACAATGTTGGTTAGCCAAGAAAAAATATGTTCAAAAATTAGAATATTTAAAAATGAGAATGTTAAGATGACTTGATGAGCAACGTTGCAAGAAAAGAATGTATAAGAAACAAATGTATATGCAGGAAGATAAGAGAAATTTAACAAGGATGTGAATTGAAGCCACCCTACTATATGAGAGCATATTTGAGATCCAGACACAAATCAATAAAAAAGTATAACCCTCATTTGTTGGCAAATCAATTCTTTTACCTCTAGTCTTGTTTAATCTGCATACCTTTATTATATATAACAAAAAAACCCAGAAGGCATACATAAACCTTGTTACTCCAAAGCACGTAAACAACTAAAAAGTTGGATTACCTTCTAAGAGAAGACACCAACTCAAATCAAAGTACAATGCCTATAATATGAAAACAATTACAATATGGCAACTTAAGGAAATGTAACTCAAAAATGATAAGCAATTCCAAATTAATAAATTGTTTCACATAGCAAAAAATGATTCACCTAATCCGAACTACATAAGATACAAGACGGATAACAACAATAACTGGCCAAATAGTCCTAATATGTAAAATTACTAAAAGAGCATCATAAGCTAAAGCAATTGCTATGGGCTCATTTTCTTTTTCTCATTGGTTTGGATTCCTCTTCCACAGAGAAACCCTTATGGCAGACCATCTATTACATTACATTCAATTCCTGCTAGATTATCAACATAAGTGACCTAATCCTTCCACCCAAGTGAGCAAATGCTCTTTTGATCTTCCAATTGGCAATTTCCTATGTAACATGGACTCAGGTGTGGGTGTGGGTGTGGGTGTGGGTCCAAGCATCAGACCTTCCTAAACCCTAAATCTTAGGATATAAGGATAGTATCCCAAGGTTGAACATTTATAAATATAATACAGACTGTATAATATTTTGACCTAAGATGTTGTAATTTATTTAGCAATGTACTTAAATGGGACTTCAGGGAAAAAGAGGGTTTCTATCTCTCATCCATGTGAGAGTCTAGAAATTTCTATTAATGTCAATTTGAGCCTTCTCTTTTTCACACGTTGTACATCTTATGAAGTCTAAGAAGTTGCACTCTTGTGCTCTCACTCCCACTCTCATTCTCTGCGTTTTGAGCACTTATCTCAGTAACTTTAATCCTATGACTAACACCGAAATGACAGGCGGAGTCATAGACAATCAGACTTTCTAATGCTGGGCACTAACCATCAATTACAGATTAAAAAGATCTATCAATAAGCTTACTGCACAGCAAACTGTAATCATTATTTCATCCAATTGACCTAATCTTAGACTCAATTCATCTACAGAGTGATGAACTATGTATAAAAAATAAAATAAAAAATAAATAAAAAATAAAAAAACAGATGAATCTCATTAGAATTATTTAAGGCTGTAATTAGCCTGTAATTACAGTGGGCGGCTAAAATACATTGCAAATTTCAACCAGTTCACAGAAATCTGGATGAAAAAGTTCACTCACCCTCAGATTTTGATGTTTGTGCCTCCTCAGCTAACTGCATCGATATTACCAAAATATGATTGTTAGAAAGTATCATAAGCAACAAAACCAAAAATCAATTAAACGAAATCCCTCTAAATTTGCACAGGACAAGTAATAACAGTCAAATCTTAACTCACCATTTGCTTTTCTACAAACTCCTTAACGTAATTATTTCCTGCATACTGTGCACTGAACTGATTCTCCTGAATCCTAAAATTCAGGATGTGGAATTAGACATAAAACAAAGATAAGCCTCTTTTAGTTCTAATGACAAGGTAAGTAGTTCCTTTATCCTAATATAAAAAAGTAATTAACAGTTAATCAGCGAAAATAACAAGAAACCTGCTTTCACTATCTAAAGCTGAACTTTTAGAGAGAGATTCAGATGACAGCTGTCCAGAATGATCATTAGAATCAGAGCAGTGTACATCCCTTGCAGTGTTTGATAGAGAAGATTGTATTTCATCCTGCATACCAAAAAATATGAAGAAAGCACATATCATTAAAATTAGAAGATGCTCAGTTATTCCCCTACAGAAAAAAAGACAAATGGACGACAAAAAGTTTGTCACTTGTAATTGTATCCCAATCACATAACAGCCGGGAGTTAAAAAAACATGTGCCAAAAAATTCTAGTCGAGCAGACTCTTACATTTGCCATTAACTATTTAGGCCATGATATGATTTCAATAAATATTTTCCATGGTCATTATTTCATTTCAACTTGATTTACCAGGGTTGGTGAAAAAGGTTGCCCACCTTTTAGCATCCTAGATGCTATTCTCACACACCATTGACAAGTTGGGAAAATCAGTTACTTGCTTCCCAATTGGCACTGCATGTGCAGAAAGGTCTAGTCAGTGGATCATTTTGCTTCTGCAATGCGAGGTGGTTACACATTTCTTCACTATGCTCTTCTCTATTTTTGGAGTTCTGTGGGTTATGCTGAAGTCAGTTATATAGTTATACGTGTGTTGCGCAGATGGGTGCCGCTAGGGTAGTGGCTTCATTGTGTTTGATGCAGTGTGTATGAAGGGAGAGGAATAGGCACACTTTTAAGTAGTGTACAGAGATTGCTCCCCTTTGGGCGCTGTTTGTGGATTTAACTTCACTTATATCATATCATATATATATATAAGATAGAAAGAAAGAAATCATTTTACTTGGCTTGATACATAAAACAACTGACCTGCACAGTAACATGAATCCCTACAGCCATGAATGATAATAACAAGTCCACAAAAAGATAACAAATGGTTAAGAGATTACCATAGATGAAGAACAAGATGACATTTGAGCTCCATCATTACTTTTCCCACTGGTCAAGTTAGCCAACGGCCTGCCAACAACGGAACCAGAGGCACCACCAAAGGTTTCGATATTACATGAATCCAATAATGCGTCCTCATCTTCATCATATCCACTGTCGTCAACCCCCCTAAAGACCGATGAGAATCTCGTTTCCTCGTCAATATCAAATTTTTCATGAAGGTGAATCCCTCGTTCCTATCATATAAAAGAAATGTGATGTAAGAAATTTGAGGAGAAATTTTAAAAGGAGGCAGATAAGGAGATAAAGGGTTCATATAAATTGAGATCAGTCATCACCTCTGCTAAATGTAGATCTTGGGTTTCCTCACCCTCAATTTCTCCTGCTATTCTTGAAGCTTCCCTTTCCAACTCTCTCATCTGTGGACCCCTCTCAAGTTTTGTTGTATAAATTTCCTCGTCAAAGGTGCTTTTCACTCCAAATAATGTTTCATTTACTTCAAATTGATTCCAGGACCTATGATTATAAAAGTGCATCCATCAAAGCAATATAAAATGAATGAACTTCAATGAAATTATAATAAAACTGGAACAGAAATATACATAAAAACTACAGGAAACCCTTATACAAAAAATAAAAATAAAAAACTGTCAAGAGAAGGATTTAACAGCAATCCCCTGTCAAAAAACACTACGTATCAACTTTTGTCAAATCAAGGCAGATAATTCTTTTCTCAACAAATTAAACCTCATCTATTTTTTCATTTTTTCTTGTTAATCTCCTGGATTACGTTCACAGCACCTGTGAGTCTGACTTAAATCTCTATGACTAGAATCATGGAAGAGAATAAATGTTGAGATCAAAATATTTAGTGAAAAAGCAATGAGGTGGAGGTTTAAGGTAAGGGTGAAAAGGTCACTCCCACAACATATCAAATGGAGCTGCATGTAGGCTGGGTTTAGTTACAATTAAAACTTCTAATAACTACTGATCTAAAGCTATTTCTAATGAGCTAGTTTGACAGAAGTTTTTTTTAAATGGTAAATTGAATATAAAATGGATTTCAGACTCTTAACAGCATAAAATGGATTTCAGACAGTATGCTATTAAGCTAGACCAGGTCTATCTAAGAAACTATAGCAAGTGATAATTGAGCAATGATTGAGTACATGAAACAAGTAACAAAAATCAACTTGATCTCGATGTCAGAGATATCAACCATAAAAGCAAATTTCCTGCTCTATTTTGGATTTCAACAAGTATGTTATTTATCATATGGAAAGAGATCTACATACCATATCTTAAAGCACCATCTAATATGAACCGTAGAGAGGTAAAATGCCTGGTGCTAAGAACACAAAAAAAGGATTTCACTAGGCATACTTATGTGATCAAATATATACCTGATGGAGAAGTTAGCAATGATATAATATAACATTGGAAAAGACGCAACTGAAATATATTCACATGCTTTTTATTTTTTGTAAGTATAAGATTATATTGAAGCAGCACGAAGGGGGCGTAACCTGTAGGCTGTATACACAAGTGTATAAACTATACATCAAAAACCTTACTCAGGCCTCTACAAATCCAAAAATTGGTTCAACAACAGATTAACCGAGTCCAAACACCAACTATACCCAAAAAAAAAAGGATCAAGAAGCTTCTAGATTTCGGATTTTTGAAAAGGAGAAGATAGAATTTTGTGTTTGGAAAGGAATAGGGCTAGAATGTGGCTTAATATCTGAAAAGGCAGATTGCAGGATTTCTCGAATAAGTTGCAAGAAATCTCTAAACCAATATTTAGAGCATTTTGTTTAAGCTTGATTCAGTGGTATTTCTCCTAAACTCAATTCCATCAAATAGAAGAATTACATAGATATTTATAGGCCGTTGCCAGTTGGTTTTTCTTAATTCTAGAAAGACAATGATTAAAGATTAGGAAACTTTAAACTCATTAACCAATAGCATATTCAAGATATATACAAAACCACATATAATTTCCTAATAATATGATCCATGAAAAACCCCTACATAATATTTACCCCAAGAGATCATAAAAATAAAAAATTAAAAACCAACCTATTCCAAGTGCCATCAAATATATTCTCCAAATCAGGACATTGAGGATCATCTTCATCAGGGACCCAGCGTTCCAACTCCCTCTCTACGTCGACATGACGAGATTGTGATATAGAAGAGTCTAGCATGATGTCCTGCTGCTTTACATGTTGGAGATCATTTGTAAAACCATCCCTGGTTACAGACACACCCTGGTCCAAGTGAAAACACAAATAGATCATTATATATCTAATCGACAGATATGGCCACTTCATCCAACAAGCACATTACAAGTACAAAATGCTGCAAACATCAGAATACTATCCTTTGGCTATCTTTACCTTTCTAAAGTATCCCTACAATCATTGGTCTCAAATACTTAAAAATTAAAATTAATTTTACCAAGCAAAATCCAGCACTGAAGTAATGAAGTTAAAAAACATGGAGAGAAAACACAGCAGAACCTTTGCCATAATTTGTATGAGTTCTTTAGCCGGTATAATCAAAGTCCTTGAAGGAGCCTTGCTCATGGAATCTGCAATAGACTTCTGTCCACGTGAAGGACCAGGCCTTATTGAGCGGGCCATCTTCAAAATAATTCCTGCAAATGACAACCAAGTTAATGTTGAGAGGCAAATGTCTATATACCAAACTGCATTTAATGGTTTGCTAAGAAAAGGTAAGGAACCAACTTCAACAACATGTAGGACAAATGCATTATTTTCAGAAAAATTCCAAACTTTCAGTACATACCAAAATCTTTTTCAGCATTTGTCGCGTGAAATATTCCAGAAAATAAAGATCCATCTTTAACTTGGACTTCAACATTTTGACCAATTAGACATGTCGTTATATATACCAATCGGTCACGTGAAAGACTTTCATAACCTCCACCTTTACTGCCAGTTGGTAGACCTGTTCCTACTAAAGTTAGACCAAAGAATGTAACACAACAATAGCCAATCTGGCTCAACTATTCTCACCTGCACTGTTCTGTCTGCTCAGGTTTGTTTTTCCAGATTGCGACTTATGCTCTGGCCTACTCACACTTTCTCTGTCACCCCTCCGACGGCCATACCCATTAACTGAAGATCTGGGCTGTACTACTTGTTGCAAATTCATTCCTAAAAGTGAGCTTTAATCTACTGAAAATAAAAGTTAAGATCAGTTTACTCAATCATATGCCAAAAAAAAAAAATAAAGGAAGAATATTATAATTAATCAACCTTTTAAAAAGCAAGGTAAGGGATTGTTTTGATAATCTGAAAAATGGACCACATTGGATCCACTTCCTTTAAATTATCTGGTCTTTTGAAAAAACACCCCTTCTTGGTTTGTTTTTAACCAAGTTTATGGCACTAAACTCAAACAATGGTGATGGGGCACACCTTTATAACATGAGTCTCACATATCAAGGAGGCCCACATATCAAGGGTTTTATAATTAAGCCTTGACATCAAGCCCCATATATCAACTAAACTCAACAGTCTTCATTCAAGACATCTAAAATTACAATTCTAATACAGGGCTCCGATGTAGAAAATGAGTAATATGAGATGGTTCAACAAAGTTCTATGTATATACAATACACATATACATACACATATCTATAGGGCACAACTGCACCAAGCTAAACCAAAGTGGAATAGACTAGAACATTGAGGCCAACATTGTGCTCAATAGTACAGACTCAAACCCCCTAATCCCAAACCCTACGTCCATTACTTGACTCTTTATGTTAACCACGGATAAGTTAGTTATTGTGGTCTTCTCACCGCTTTCTATACCACTCTCCCTCATAGCATGTAAGAGGCAAAAGGTCATGAGTTAACAACTATGCTTTTGGTAACAATTTTTATTGTTTTTCTGTTTATTTTTCACAAATTGTGTCTCGCTTTTTTTAAAACAAGTTCTTATTCCCTCCACACACACACACACCCCAAAAAAAAAAAAAACTTCGAACATCCTCCCACCTTACAGCCACCACATCTGGTAACACACCAAACATATTTTTTTTAGGGTTAATTACCGAAAACACATAACCTCCTTTAGGTTTAAAAATCTACACATTGGCAAGTCTCAAGACCAAATTTCCATCTTCAAAAAATTCCAGGGCCGCTTCAATTGAAACTAGATGGTGCCAAAGCCACATGAAAACCATGGGAGAAAGCTTCCTCTAGTAAGGATGGCTGTTAGGTTTGTTTTTGAAGCTTGTTGGTGTGGTCAGGAATGGTGGAAATGGGTGTGTGCTTGTTGGGTTTGTTTTTAAATAAGATGGGGGGGGATGCTATTGAATAGTGTTGAAGGGGAAAAGAAGGAGAAAGAAAGAAGAACGATGAAAAGAGAGAGCAAAAATGGTATCTTGTATATTTCAATATTCACACAGGCTTAATTCTGTGCATGTTGCACACGCACTGTTAACCTTGACATCTGTTACTTTTGCGCTTCACACCACAAGGGGGTTATATTTCTAAAGCATAGGGGATAATGTGTTTTCACATTAAACTACAAAAAGGTAAGACACATTTAACCCTTTTTTAAAAAAAAGGTGTACCAAACATGTTTTTTCTATTTATCTTTATCAAAAATAAACCATTTTAGCAAAATGAAATTTCACTGAAAAAGGACAATAAAATTTTACTATTTCAAAAGAAACAAAAATATCAATTAATGCCTAAATATTGCAAAACAGATTGCCAATAGCAAGAATTTGGTACAAGATTTTAAATTTAGGGTTTCAAATTGATGGTGCCAAAATGACAAAATTAAAACTCTCTATCCTAAAACAAAGAAATTTCACTATTTTTAAAACTAAAAATTTCATCCATCTTTACTTCAAGAATCAATTTTAACTCATTTTGCGTGTAGGTAAACTAATCAATTTTTTGCTAAGCAATAACTCATTATATATAGGTTGACCATGAGATGAATAGTTCTTATCATGCTTTCATTTTGAAATATTTACTCTTAAACGTTTTATTAAGTTTCAGTTTTTAGGTTGTTAATGAAGATCTTGAATGAGAACCAATTAGAACTGTATGTTTGTGGCTCCATGGCATCGTTTTGAGACTTTTCAAACTCCCAGGAGTTTTTCCACATTCAAATCGATCAGCTCCACAACATCATTGCTATGCAATGCAAACTCACCAACTCCAATCATCTATCCCAATAACTGGTAGTTGGGACTTTGTCAACCTAGTGATTTCTAAACCCTAAGATGGTTGTTAAGTATATGCAATCAATGTTCTCCATAAAAAAATATTAATTTTCTGGAAATCAATGCTGTTTTTTTTATTTTACAGTTATATAAGTTCGGATATGTATATTTTACAGCCAACAAATGAAAAATATACAACAAAATAAAAATAAAAAATAGGCAATGAAATATTCTATATCCTTAACATGCATCAACAAGAATTCAAGTCAAGCAAACTCCTATCCGAGAAGATGATACGGAAACACGTATATAGGATCGGAATCTCAAAATTTTCTCTCTGAAACCAGAAAGAACAAGAACCTACAATCTTTGGCTAAGTTCAGGAATGATTCCAAAACCAGATCATAAACATAACAAAAAAATCAAAATTTCCTACTCACTAATATCATTTTCTTCCGTTTTCTCGGCAACCAAACGGAATATTGATTGGAATCTTGAGATCTAAACAATACGAGAGTACAGTCCGCAATGCTTTGAGGTTAAAACTGCGAAGGAATAAGATTTACCTGCGATTGCGATTCTTCGAGGCGTCGATCGATAGCGATGGGGATCTAGGGTTTTAGAAACACACAGATCGGAGGAAATGAGTGCTTGGGCGCTTAGAAGAGAGAGAGGGAGAGACAAAGGGACGGACCATTTGGAAATCTTTTAAAAACCGGACTGAACCGCCCGGTTCAAATGTTGACCTAAATAAAACGGTTCGATTCGGGTGAATTATAGAAAAGAAAACCCAAAAACTGTTTTTATAATTATTTTTAAAAATTAATAATTAATACTAATTGTGTTATTATATAATACCTTTTGCTTAATGCTTCAAGTAGTTACAAGATAAATAATGATTTACTTTGTTTGTATTGTAATATTTTATTTGTCAAAAGTATCACGTAAATAATTTTTACTTGGTTAGTATGTATTAATTTTTTTGTATTTTTAAAACATTCATTGAAAAACAAAAAGGTAAATTACTCTCACCTCACTTAAGATTTTCACGAAATATGGTTTATCTTACACTTTTGATATGATTATATTGGTCACATTTTAATTTATATAAAAGTATCTCTAATCCTTCATATTTTCTTCCATTTAAGATTAAATTTGATAAAAATCAAAAATAAAAAAGTGTTAAAAATTTATTTTCAATCATTTCATCAAATATTCATCAAATTAATTTAGAGACAATTTTTTTCATCAAATTGAGAACTTTTCGAATCTTTCGTCGAATTTAAATTTGATGAACCTTTTCTTTTTATAAATGAAGTATTGGAGATACACTCCTTTTTCATAAATTTTGATTCCAAAAAAAAAAACTTTTTAATAAAAAGTTAATGAAATAACTGAAGTAATTTGTATCAAATCAATAATTTTACTGAGAATCAGATTAGATGGAAAATATGTGTCATTTATTTTCTATTAAAATATATAGTTATCTTTATTTACGCCCTAACTGCATTAGTTCCAATCGCTTTAATTTCATTAAAAAATATATTAGTATAATCATATCAAAAGTGTAAAACTAATTATATTTTTTCAATCATCGGGTTGTCCAAACGTGTTGTTTGGGTCTATAGGTCCATCGAGGCTCCTGACTCAATAATCCAAACTATTTATTTTTTAGACCACAACATATAGATTATTTATGAAAAAAAACAAATCAATTCGATAAATATAACTATGCTATTTTATAACATTTATTTACAAAAAATTAACAAAAAATATTATTTAAAAATTAGACCATTCATTTTTTAAAAGATAAATGTAATAAATTAACGTGATTATAGTTATCAGGTTGGCCTAATTTTTTTTATAAAACAATCTACACATTGTGGTCTAGGAAATGAATAATTTAAATTATTAAAACATGATTTGTGATGAGCCCTGCAAGCCCAAGCAGCATGGTCCAATTATTTTTTTATTTTATTTTATTTTTTTTTTGGTAATTTGATGCTTACAAAATTATTAAATTTTGTCTTTTTCGAAAACAGTGAAGACCGACAAAACTAGTCCGGTTTAACATAAGGATCAAGTTACTCTTCTTACCTTGTTTATTATTATTATTATTATTATTATTATCATCATCATTACCATTATTGGGTCATTTTTTGATAATTTTTTTTAAGTATTTTATTTCAGTAACTTATACTCTTTTTAAATATTTTATGTAATATGATCAAATCATAATTTTTTACACATGTTTTATTTTGAAACTTATACATAACAATAGTCCCTCATTTTATGGAGAAAATATCTCTCTCATTCTAAAGAGAAATTTTTTTCCTTATTCCATAGAAAAAATCTCTCCCGCATTCTATAGAGAAAATCTCAAATTATGAATTTTGAACCTTTTTATAATTTGAAAATTTTAAAAATAACGCAACAAAAAATCTGAATAAAAATCAAAATATAATCGTTCACAGTAAATAACAAGCATACAACTAACTTTCGAAAAAATGAAATTTATACAAAAATACAATGTGAATGTTCACAAGTTATAATTAACATATAAGTAGTCTTAAAAAATAACTTATACTAATGTAAATATTTACACTGCAATGTAAAAACATAAAACAAAATTGAAAAAAATAAAAACGATTATTTGAATTGTTTAATGATAACAAAAATGGTTGTTTAACTAACAAGTATAGTAACAAAAATAACAAACATACAATTAATTTTTGAAAAAATAAAACTTATACCAAAATATAATGTGAATATTCATAATTTACAATTAATATACAACTAGATTAAAAAAAATAAACTCATACCAATGTGAACATTCACATTGCAACGTGAAAATATAAAATAAAATTTAAAAAAAAATGAAAATCAACTATTTCGATTGTTCAATGGTAACAAAAATATTATTCAACAATAAGCATAGTAAAAAAAAAACAACATAATACACTAACTTAAAAAAAATAAAATAAAATAAAATAAAATACAATGTGAATATTTACAATTTACAATTAACATACAACTAACCTTAGAAAAACTAAATTCATATCAATGCAAACATTCACACTGCAACACGAAACAAAATTAGAAAAAGAAAAATGACGATTTCAATTGTTTAATTGTAACAAAAAATAATTGTCCAAACAATAAATATAGTAACAAATAACCAATGATATGTGAACATTCACATAGTGCAAAATATATAATTATGTTTATATCTATATTTCAACACTTATTTCACATATTTTCATACAATGTGAAATGTGAATATTCATACTGATTGACAAAAAAAATAGAAACAATGGCAGTAATAGAATTAGAAATAAAAAAAAAAACTCAATCGCTTTAAAAATAAAAAATATCACCCACATCCTCATCTTCATCATTATCTTTATTTTTATCATTATCACTATCATTAACAGTATATGCAATTTCACCATTCCACCAATCCAAATCAAACCAAACATACCTTTGAAGATATGGTTGTAACCAAATTGACTGAATATAAACAGAGTTTCGACTTACAATAATTGAGAAACATAGAACTTCGAATACAAAATAACAATAAAGGAATACAAAATTTCACCGCAACAATGGAGGAATATAATATTATTTCACCACTATGGGTAAATTAAAGTTTCTATACCCTACTAAATAGAGAGTTTCAAAATCCTAGCACAATGAAATAATACCACATATGTGAATGAAACTGATCAAAAAAAAAAACGTAAATAATAATAAATACCAAAATAGAGATAACAACAAATAGAAAATGTGTATATCTTTTTTTATGTAGTACATATCAATAATAGATATAAGGATATAACAGCCCAACAAACAATATAAATCAAGAAAAAAAAGACCTCATAGAATAAAAATATAAATACATGAGACTAATTAAGTTATAATTTTCTTTGCTGAACTTATTGGGTTAAAACACCTCTAAATAAGATTTTTCAATAAAAAATCCATTATTATTTTCTTTTTCATATTAATGTATAGAGTAATTTTTAAGTGTTAGAGTGTATACCATATACATTTGTGGCGGTAGCGCAGTTGGCTTGGGGGGGAGAGCACCAAGGTGCTACTTCGCATTGTATAGGTTATACTCTTTCATCTAGAACGAACAAAAAGACATCTTAGTGATTTCGTCACAGGCGTTGCCTTGAGCCTACAAAAAGATATGAGGATTTTTCTGTAACAAAAAAAAAATAATATATACCATATATAATTACATGAGTTCTTACAAATATACGTAAATTATCTTACAAAATTATTTAAGTTCTAACAAATATAATATGCACATTACACACCCAAATATTTGCCGTATATATACATTAAAATTTGACTATGAAATGTCTCTTTTATAAGAATTTCATTGAAAGTTTTGAAGGGGTTGCTAAAGCTCCTCCCTACTTATATGATTATATATATATATAAACATCACATGTCGCATTCAATCGAATTATTTAAATAAAATTGATTGGAATTAATATTTAAAATATAATTTATCTATAAAAATAAAAAATAATTTTATTTAATCAAATTGTTACGAGGAAGCGTTAAAAAATTGATTTACTCCATTCAAAAATAATCACTTTGCTTGGTTCCATTTTTCTAAAAACATTTTCAGAAAATTCTATTTTCTTGTTTTTCGTTTTTTTTGTTTTTACTGAATTTTTTTTAATATTTTAAGCAAATTGTTTTTATTTTTTAGACATACTTAACATAAATATACCTAAAAAGTAAAAAATTTGTAAAAAAAACCTTTTAAAAAATACTAAATACCAAAAATATAAAACAAAAATACGAAAATTCAATACATTTTTTGTATTTTTATGTATTTATTAATTTTTTAAAAATATTTTTTCACAATTTTTTTACTTTTTAGATACATGTAAGTAAGATGCATCTAAAAAAATTAAAAAAATGTTTAAAATTTTAAAAATATTCACTAAAAACAAAAAATACGAAAACCAAAAAGTTCAATTTTTTAAAAATTTAATCCAAAAAACTCAAACTAAATACACTGAATGATATTTTTATCAATTGTAACATTATTAAATACTATCAGTAATATTATACAACAATTTTATTAGAATTTATGAGTTTTTAATTTAATGTCTCTAATATTAGAATTTTATGAGATAAAGAACATGTAATATTTTCATAATAGTTGAGATCTCTCAACATTTTTATAGCGTTTTAGCTCTTCACAGAGAATTTTCTTTTTTTTCACAGAAAAATTTCAACAACTCTAATAATATTATTGAGTGATATTAACTAATAAATAAAATAAAATAAAATAAAACAAAACATATTGATCATCTGCTGTGCCCAAAATTAGAAAAGAATATTTTACTAACTTATCCATTTAAATACTATATATTTTATTTATGTATAATTTTTATGTTATTTTAATGCTTATATTTTTTAAAATAATTTTTAATCAACGATCATTGACTCAGTCCATTATTTCGGTTTGTTCAACCGTTTGAGTTCAAAATTGATGAGAAAGCATCCCCCCAAAAAAATTGATGAGAACGTCCTATTTTGGTAATTAAGTTAACAGTTAATTTTTAAATTTTTAAATTTTTTTGGATCATATCATATCACCTCTCTACTTTTCTTATACGTTTTTTTTTTTTAAAAATTTGGCTTTTAACGTACTTCCCAAATAAGCTAAGATAGTAGGAAAATTGGAAATAAAACTATGATTATAAAACGAATGAACTCAACTTATATTTATTTACATTAAAATTTGAAAAAATTAGTCTAAGGTCCCTCTTCCATTTTTAGTAATGGAAGAGATCCACAATATTATTTTATAATGTCTAAACTCCTTCAACCCCACACAGAGAAATTTGACTTCTCTCTCTACCAACTTCTCAATTACCGAATCTTGCTCTATCTATCTCGTCTCTCGAGCAAAACCTCCTTGATGAACAAAATCGGAACTTGTGATGCAACTTGAATATTGATTAAGGTCCAGCAGTGCAAGGTCGCCGCTCTCGACGACGTCGACAGCAGCAACGGTGGTGGAGAAGGCGAAGTTGATGACGACGAGGGTTTGCTCCTGAAACTGAGAAATTTGTGTACGAAAATGGACGCTTAGGAATAAGGAATTGGACTCAATGAGGGCTCAAATGTCGATTGCCCTAGCTGACTGTGTCGATCTGGTGAGGTTCGTTTTGGAGGCGATTTCGGAGGTGTTTCCGGTGGATAAGAGCTTCATGATCATTTCCTTCCCAGAATTGTCATTAATCTGTTCCTCAACATTTTCAATCCCTGGAGTCGCTGCTGCAAGGGGCAAATCTGCAACTTGTGATGGAACATAATTCTCACTGAGGTCCCTGATTGTTCATCCAAGGTTTTCATTAGAACGTCGGATTTCAAATGGTGTTTCTAAGCAAAGGAAATGTTTGGCTCAAAAGTAACACCTTCAACAAAAGTCAACTGTGAAGTCAAATTGTCAGTTAACATACACAGATTATTGCTCTATGGTTTATACCTTCCAACACAGAGAAGGATCAAGCGTCTCTGCTGCAAAAGCTGCAAGCTTTGAGCCATTATCCTGCAAAATGAGTAATCAATGTTAGAGTTGTAAATCTTGTATCAGACTGGTTACAGTTAGTATTAGAGAAATATGCAACCATGTATCATACAACTAACACCAAAAACAAACTAATACAATGTCTACAAGCATGTTTAAATGCATATATTAGGTAAAGGATTTGAATTTTCTTTAGTTTCACGGAGAAATGATTTTCTTTGAGGTTGAGTAAATTTCTCTGGAGTGGACTAAATTTCTCTTGTTTGTATTAATGATTATTGTGTAAATAGAAAGGGGAATTTCTCTAGAGAGAGAGAAGGCCTTAATTTCTCTGGAGAGTGGAAAGGTTAGGGGAAGGTCAGAGAAATTTTCAAAATTTCTCTAAAAAATTCAGAGAAATTCTAAGCAGAGAATTTCTTTGAACCAACCTAGAGACAATTCAGTCCAAACCAGAGAATTTCTCTCAACCAACCCAGAGAAAATTCAATCCAAACTAGAGAATTGAAAATGTCAATCATGGAAGTCCCAGTAGACTTGAAAATGTCAACAATTGCCATGAAGATTAGTGTGGGGCTTTACAAGTGGAAAAGGTAGACAAAAATGGCAATATATCAGACAACTCCATTGTAGAATCTATATCAGGTGTGGATATATCCCCAGATGATGTTGTAGGAGTCATAGGTCAGAAATTTATTCTAGAAAGCAAGAAGAGCTATTGTCCAGTAAGTATCTCCGATTGATTATTACTATGTTCATTTGCTATGGATTAACTATATTGAAATAAAGGAATCATGCATACTATGTGAAGCACAGTGCATTTTTATACCTAAATTTAAATTTAAAGGTTTTATAATTGTTCACATGTGCATATCGAGGTGTAGTTTTTTTTACACAATTTTCTCTGAAACAAAGCACTAGTCCTCATTGTTGTCTAGAGAAATTTGGCATTTTCTCTGTGAATTTTCTCTGAGAAATTATTTGGGAGGTCCAGAGAAATAGAGAAACATCCGAGAGAAATTTTAGTTCTCTGGAGAGAAATTCTTTCAGAGGTCCAGAGAAATTCTGGGAAGAAATTTCTCTGGATGGGAATTTTTCTGGGAAGTCCAGAGAAATTCTTTGAATGAAATTTTTCTGGATCAAATTGAGGGACCTTAGACATTATGAAAATATTTGATGTCCTTTATGCTATAAAATCTTAATATTAGGGACCTTAAAAAAAAATCCCAAAATTTTTTGTTCAAAATCAACTTGTTACATAAATAAATTAAATTTAAATACATTTTAAAATTTGTTAAGTTTTTATTCCAACACTGAACAATTTACTACTTGACTCTGAGCTCATTTGGGAAGAAAAAGCCCCAGGTTTTTTTGGCTAAATAGTCACAAAAAAATAAAATAGGTTTTTTAGCTCAATAAGACAAAATATCACATTCAACCCATAATCATTATATTTTTTCTCTCACAAAATTCAAAAAAATCAAAAAGTCCATTCCAAACGAGACTTTTTAACCCCAGGCTAAAATAGCAAAAAAGTCAAAAAAAACAACCCACATCCCAAACGAACCCTCTATAAATTTACATAAACTATAAAAAAAAAAATAAAAAATTCAAACTAGTTAGATCTCATATTAATTAAAATTCATTTGAGACTTATTAAAATTTAAACACATATTTCACCTTATTACATTTTTATGTAAAACTTAAAAAACCAACCACTCAACTCATTTACAATATTAAATACAACAAAACCAGGGGTGAAATGATCACTTCCATCAATAATTATGAACAGCCTACATGTACATGTTTGTTATTTAAATATTCCCCATCAATGGTATTTTTATACACTATGTATTTTTTATTTTTTATTTTTTTTATTTTTGAACCTATACACTATGTACATTCATTCTCTATAAGTTACAAAATTTCGTGGATGCATCTAACCAAAACTCGCCCCATCAAATTAAATGGGTGGCCAATTGCAAAATACTTTATTTTAAATTAAAGATTTTAAATTGATTGTCCAAAAATGACAAAATTATTTATTTTTTGTCTTAAAATAAATAAATTCAGTGTTTCTATTTTTTTTCATGCCTTCACTTTGAGAATCAATTGTAAGTAAAAAAAAAATTGTTGGCCAATTAGTCAGATTTCTTTGGTTTGATTATCATAATTAGATTTTAGATTTTCTTTTTTTGAAAAATTATAACTTAACTTAACACAAAAGATAAAAAATAAAATAATGCTTATCATTTTTACATGATTTAATTTTTTTTGGGCATAGAAATAAATTTAAAATTTTAAAAATAATATTTTTAATATTTATTTTTGTTAAATTAATTTATATTTTAAAAAATTAAAAATAAATTATGAAAAAAAAAAAACAAAATTAACGGATAAAGGAGAACCAAATAGAATTTATCTATTTGTGGCTCCATGGCGTCGTTTCAAGACTTAGGTCAAGTTTGACATATTGTAAAAAAGTTAAAAAGTCAAAAAGTTACTCAAAAAGTTACAAAGTTAACACTATTCATTAAAAGAACAATTACGGCTGCATAACTCCCAATCCTAATTTTTCCCTACAAATCAATTTTTATAATTTTTTATTACACATTTTTTCATAAAAAGTCAAAAAGTTAACTCAAACATCTATATTTTCTTCCTCAATTTTTTAGTCCAAAAAGACAAAAAGTGCACTTATTTAGGACACCTCAAACAATCCCTTATTTTCCAAATCGGAATCAATAAGCTCTGGAATCAATAAGCTCTACATGTATTTGGACTTGTTTGGTAGGGCTTATTTCAGTTTTTATGTGTTTGGTTCAGCTTAACAATACAACTTATAGCTTTTTGTAAATCAAAAATCAACTTATTCTTTGAGTGGGAAAGGAAAAGCTTAATTTATAAGTCAAAAATTAACTTATATTCACAATTATAAGCTATAACTTGTTAAGATATAAATTATAATCACTTCCTCATAACTCTACCAAACAGGCCTTTGTCCTTCAATGCAAACTCAACAATCTACATATATATTTGTCCTTCAATGCAAACTCAACAATGTCATGTCAATCATCCATCTCAGTAAATGGAAAACACTTCAATTCGGGCTTTGTCAATTAGAATTGTCAAACGGGATTATGGGTTAACTTTAGTTAGGAGGAAAGTGAGAGAGATAAGGTTGTGTTTGGTGGAAGTTTATAATCAATTTTTCACCCATTGATTTGAATGTTACGTTTAGTTTTAGTTTTCAAAAATCATTTTTATATACCCGCGTTTGAAATCTTGTCTACTCGGTCATCCTTTCGGACGTCCAATCAGTCGTTTGGCCGGTTGACCGGAACAGTTTTTTTTTTTTACACTTGTTATTTTTATATTTTAATAAAAAATATTTTAGAAATTTTTTAAAATTTTTTTTATAAGTTTTGAATAGAATTTGGATTATGTGTTTGGTTATGAGTTATAAGTTTTTGAATTAAATATAAAATGTCACATCAAAAATTTCAAACTCAATTCAAAACTCATAATCAAACAAATTTTTCCCATCCAAATCATAATTCCAAAACTCACAAACTCAAAATACAACTATATTATCAAATCATAATTCTAAAACTCTACTAAACGCTGCCAATCATTTTTAGGGTAAATTATATTTACTTAGCTTGAGATATAAAAAATATATATATATAACATGCCTTATAATCTTAATATAATTATATTGATTCTTTTCAGTAAAATTAAAGCGTCCAAAATTAATGCAGATGGTGTTGGAATATGGTTTTATATAGGCATAATTTTGAGCCCATTTTTTGGGTGGGCCCCAAACGTCTTTTGGGGATGGGTCCGAAAAGGTGACGTGTTTCTTGCCACGTGGCAAGTCACACGGTGAAGACGGAACGTCAAAACCATTTATGAGTGAATGGGAAGTTGATTTCGTTTTCGGGTTTGACATTAATTTTTAGACAAAGTTCATTTGAATTTTTCAATAAAAAATTATGTGAGAATTTAATTTTAATATAATTTTTTTTTTGGTTTCTAATATGGTTTCCTATAATAGATTATATAGTTTAAATATTAATTCCAAACTGTTTGTTAAACTTTCCTCCATTGACTTTTTTGTTTAAAACTATTCAAATAGTTTAAATATTAAATTCAAACAATTTTGAACTTTGCCAATCCAACGGTTCTGTGTTCAAAATTGTTTGGGGGAAATAAAAACTGTTCCATGTGATACGGCAGTTTGTACCTTTTCATTTCCTTTTGCACCTGTTCGGACGGGTCTTGTAATTGCCTATAAATTCTACATTCTAGCAATGTTAAGGATCCGGGGTAAAATACAGTCTGTAGATTTTTGCTATTGCTGTCCATTTTGCTCTAAGTACTTATATTCATTCTTCATTTTAGTTTTAGAATAAATAAAAGAGAGTATAGATCACAGGTTTGGTTCGCCGAACAAATTTATTTGAAGTGCTTCTATAATTTGTGAAGAGATCATTGTATCTTGGGAGATAGACGCCATTCACTCAACCGTAAGCACCGTAGCGGGGCGAATCTGTCTTAAAGGACAGAGTGTCACACACTCAACTTGGTCTTTATTTTTATTCGGTTTGATAATAAATCTGGTATGTTATTTTTTATTTTGTTTGAGTTTTTTAAGTTATTTTATTTACACAGAAGATTGTTCCAACAATTTTAAGACAGATTCGAATTATTCTGTTTACAGAATTTTTCGTTTGTTTCCCTTTTTCTTTCTTTCTTCTTTGTAAATAATTTCGAAAGAAATTTTTTTTGTGGATTTACAAAATAATATTTCTGGTTGAAAAACAAATAGTGATTATATGCTATTTGACAGATAGTAGTAATATACTGTCTCTTTTCTTTGACAACAACTAGTAGTACGATACTGGTGTCATTAACAATTCAGAATATATTTTTGTGGAATTTTTTCAGAAATTAATTTTGGGTTTTAGAAATTATTTTCTGAGTTTTCATTAATTAAAATTCTGTTTTCAATATTTTAATTATTGGAGTGTAACAAGAGATTTAAGGTTCTGTGTGAAATTAATTTGGTTAAATAAAATTTTATTTTATTTCCAAATTAATTGAAAAATAAAAGTTATATTTTTATTTCTTTTATTTTACAGAATTTAATTTCTTGTGTGGAATTAATTTGGTTAAATAAAATTTTATTTTATTTCCAAGTTAATTGAAAAATAAAAGTTATATTCTTATTTCTTTTATTTTACAGAATTTAATCTTCTGTGTTGAATTATTTTGGTTAAATAAAATTTTATTTTATTTTCAAATTAATTGAAAAAAAAAAGTTATAGTTTTTATTTCTTTTATTTTCTGTGTGGAATTAATTGTTTAAATAAAATTTTATTTTATTTTCAAATTAATTGGAAAATAAAAGTTACATTCTTGTTTCTTTTATTTTTACAGAATTTAATTCTGTCATTTGGTTTAATTTTCTGTGTAGTGTAAATTCTAATTATAATTTTGTTTTATAAATTAGAATTGATGGCTACTGAAACAAATGCCCAAACAAGTACTACTGTGGTGGCTGCAATGACGCCAACCCCCTCTCCTGTGGTGACAGTGCCAATAAATTATGGAAAAAGCCAGAGAAGTTCTTAGGAACTGACTTTAAAAGATGGCAACAAAAATGTTTTTCTATCTTACAACTCTGAACCTGGCTCATTTCCTCCGTGAAGATGCTCCTATCCTGAAAGAGGATGAAACCGACCGGCAAGTGGTTGCTGCGGTTGATGCTTGGAAACATGCCGATTTCCTTGCCAGAATTACGTCTTGAACGGACTTGACAACACATTATACAACGTCTACAGTCCAATCAAGACAGCAAAGGAACTTTGGGATTCGTTGGAGAAAAAGTACAAAACGAAAGATGCCGGCTCAAAGAAATTTGTGGTTGGCAGATTCCTGGATTTTGTAATGGTTGATTCAAAAACTGTGATCAGCCAAGCTCAAGATTTCCAACTCGTTCTGCATGACATTCACGCAGAAGGCATGTCTCTCAGTGAATCCTTCCAAGTTGCAGCCTTAATTGAAAAATTACCAAAAGGCTGGAAGGAATTTAAGAACTACCTCAAACACAAGCGCAAAGAAATTTCTATGGACGAATTAATTGTGCATTTGAGAATTGAGGAGGACAACCGCAATTCTAAAAAGCGGGCTGGTAAGCATCTTATGGAGTCTAAGGCAAATGTGGTGGAACATGCTTCAAAAACCAAGAAACGAAAGTCTTCTGGAGAAAATTCATCACAAGGCTCTAAAGGGGGATAATAAAAAGTACAAGTTTAATGGCAAATGTTACATCTGTGACAAAGAGGAACATCGAGCCAAAGATTGCCGTAGCAAAGGCAAAAGCAAAAGAAGAACAAGCAAGAAGCCTGCTCAAGCCCACATGACTGAAGTGGACAAGATTTCCAATGGTGTAGATGACATCAATCTTTCTGCAGTTGTTTCCGAGGCAAATCTTGTCGGAAATCCTAAAGAATGGTGGGTGGACACTGGTGCTACTCGCCATATTTGTGCCGACAAAAAGATGTTCACATCTTACTCTACAGTGGACAATGGTGAACAACTTTTTATGGGCAACTCCTCAACTTCCAAAGTTGAAGGACAAGGAAAGATTGTTCTCAAGATGACATCAGGAAAGGAACTCACTCTCAACAATGTGCTGCATGTACCGGACATTCGCAAGAATCTTGTTTCCGGATCTTTGTTGAGTAAGAATGGGTTTAGGCTAGTATTTGAGAGTGATAAATTTGTACTTACTAAGAATGGGATGTATGTAGGAAAATGTTACATGTCTGATGGCCTTTTCAAGTTAAATGTAATGACCGTTGTACCCTCAGTTATTAATAATACTACATCTTCTTCTTACTTGCTTGAGTCTTCAAATTTATGGCATGGTAGACTAGGACATGTTAATTTTGGATCTTTGCGTAGATTAATTAATATGGAATGTTTACCTAAATTTAACATTGATTCAAATCATAAATGTGAAATTTGCGTTGAGGCAAAATTATCTAAAACTCCTTTTCATTCAATAAGTACGGAACCACTTGAATTAATTCATAGTGACATTTGTGATTTTAAATCAATTCAAACTAGAGGTGGGAAAAAGTATTTTATCACTTTTATAGATGACTATACTAGATATAGTTATGTTTATTTAATTCGAACCAAGGATGAAGCTTTGGAAACTTTCATTCAATATAAGAATGAAGTTGAAAATCAACTTGGTAAGAAAATCAAGAAACTTAGAAGTGATAGAGGTGGTGAATATGAATCACCTTTTGGTGAGTTTTGTAAAGAACATGGACTAATTCATCAAACCACCGCTCCTTACTCACCTCAAACAAATGGAATTGCTGAAAAGGAAAAATAGGACTTTAAAAAAGAAATGATGAATCCATGTTTAAATCAGTTTTGGATTACCTCAGAACTTGTGGGGGAAGCAATACTTTTCTGCTAAACATTTTAAATAAAGTACCCCGAAAGAAAGTGAATCAAACACCTTATGAATGTACATTAAAAAATGTGGGGGTGTTTGGCTAAAGTGGCTATTCCTAGTCCTAAAAAGACTAAGATAGGTTCTAAGACCATTGATTGCATTTTCATTGGTTATGCCAAGAATAATAGTGCATATGGTTTTTGATTCATAAATCAGAACATACCGAAATGCATGTAAATACTATTATTGAGTCTCGGAATGCATCTTTCTTTGAACATGTATTTCCAAATAAGACTGGACAAGATACTAGTAATAAGAAAAGATCTTTTGATGCTATTACTAGTAATGATCATGAACATGATCAAGAACAAGAGTTAGATCAAAATGAGGAAGAGGAACCTAGGCGTAGTAAACGTGCTAGAACCTCAAAATCGTTTGGTCTAGATTTTCTAACGTATTTGTTAGAAAATGAGCTTTTAACCTTTAAAGAGGCTATGTCCAGTCCTGAAGCTCCTTTATGGAAAGAAGCTGTCAACAGTGAAGTTGAATCCATCTTGCAAAATCACACTTGGGAATTGGTGGATTTGCCACCAGGTTGTAAACCTCTTGGGTACAAGTGGATTTTCAAAAGAAAATTGAAAGCAAATAGATCAATCGACAAATACAAGGCAAGACTTGTAGTCAAAGGTTTTAGACAGAAAGAAGGTCTAGATTACTTTGACACATACTCACCGGTTACTAGAATAACATCCATTAGAATGCTAATTGCCATTGCATCTCTATACAATCTAGAAATTCATCAAATGGATGTTAAAACCGCTTTCTTAAATGGTGAGTTAAATAAATAAATTTACATGGAACAACCAGAAGGGTTTTCTGTTCTAGGGAAAGAAAGAAAGTGTGTAAATTGGTTAAATCATTATATGGTTTAAAAAAACCCCAAAGCAATGGCATGAGAAATTTGATAAGGCAATGATATCAAATGGATTTAAAATTAATGAGTGTGACAAATGTGTTTATATTAAAAACACAAACAAAGGTCATGTCATTATATGTCTTTATGTAGATGATATGCTCATCATTGGTAGTAATAATGATATGATT
Organism: Camellia japonica; assembly: GCA_030407325.1. Classification (NCBI taxonomy): domain Eukaryota; kingdom Viridiplantae; phylum Streptophyta; class Magnoliopsida; order Ericales; family Theaceae; genus Camellia; species Camellia japonica. The sequence goes on from JAPPVO010000010.1 coordinate 113,606,122, forward strand.
AAAACTACTAAGAAAATGTTGAATAAACATTTTGACATGAAGGACATGGACATTGCTGATGTAATTCTTGGTATGAAAATTACCAAAACATCAGAAGGATATGCTTTGTCACAATCTCATTACATTGAGAAAATACTTGACAAATTTAGCAAAGATGATGATCATCTTGCTAGAACTCCTGTAGATGTTAATTTGTATCTTTCTAAAATATACAGGAAAGTATTTCTCAATTAGAGTATGCCCAAATTATTGGAAGCTTAATGTACTTGATGAACTGCACTCGCCCAGATATAGCTTATGCAGTAAGTAAATTAAGTAGATATACGAGTAATCCGGGAGTAGAACACTGGAAAGCAATTATAAGGGTTCTTAGATATCTCCGATTTACTCGTAACATTGGGCTTAATTTTACTAGATATCCAGTAGTACTTGAAGGATACTGTGATGCAAATTGGATATCGGATACTAGAGACTCGAAGTACACCAGTGGGTATGTCTTTACTCTTGGTGGGGCGGTTGTATCTTGGAAATCTTCCAAACAGACTTGCATTGCTAGGTCTACTATGGAATCAGAATTCATAGCCTTAGACAAAGCAGGGGAAGAAGCAGAATGGCTTCGCCACTTCCTTGAAGATATTCCAATATGGGCAAAACCGGTGCCTGCTATATGCATACATTGCGATAGTCAATCAGCTATAGGTAGAGCACAGAGTCATATGTATAACGGTAAGTCACGACACATTCGTCGTCGACATAACACCGTAAGACAACTACTCTCTAATGGAATTATTTCCATAGAATATGTTAAGTCTAAAGACAACATAGCGGATCCACTAACCAAAGGGTTAGCAAGAGAGTTAGTTGAGAATTCATCGAGGGGAATGGGACTTAAGCCTATTAAATAAGAGTTACCACAACGGCAACCCAACCTAGTTGACTGGAGATCCCAAGATCTAGGTTCAAAGGGACAACCGAGTTGTGAATGACTCAGAAGGATCACTGGGGAGTCTAACTCCTACCAATTTCTTTGATGAAATAGTGATGTCTGCAGTGTTTTAGGTTAATTAAAACTTTTAATGATTTTTATATCTAGGTAAACCTAGTGGAGTATGGCAGGATACTCTTCATAAGAATCACCTATGTGAGTGTGAACTGGGCCGGTTCTGTGAGATTTGTGAAGGGCTACAATTCTCTAGAGCACTCATGAAGACCAGGTTGTTCAGGGCCAAAATGAACACAATAGTGAGAAATAAACTGTGTCTGGGAATATACTGTGTGAGTTCTATTGTCTTGGTTTACACAAACGGCTGAACAGTTCAAGACATCATGTTCACTGGTTAGCTAGTAAATCCGATAGTGTCTCACAAAGGAAGGTTCAAAGCCAAAAGCTACCTATCCTTTGCAGAATATTTTCAATTTCTGTACTCTCTGTAATTAGATCATGTTGTTGCATTTTCTCTCCGTCAAATTCCATTCATGTGGGGGATTGTTGGAATATGGTTTTATATAGGCATAATTTTGAGCCCATTTTTGGGTGGGCCCCAAACGTCTTTTGGGGTGGGTCCGAAAAGGTGACGTGTTCCTTGCCACGTGGCAAGTCACACGGTGAAGACGGAACGTCAAAACCATTTATGAGTGAATGGGAAGTTGATGTCGTTTTCGGGTTTGACATTAATTTTTAGACAAAGTTCATTTGAATTTTTCAATAAAAATTATTGTGAGAATTTAATTTTAATATAATTTTATTTTTGGTTTCCTAATATAGTTTCCTATAATAGATTATATAGTTTAAATATTAAATTCCAAACTGTTTGTTAAACTTTCCTCCATTGACTTTTTTTGTTTAAACTATTCAAATAGTTTAAATATTAAATTCAAACAATTTTGAACTTTGCCAATCCAACGGTTCTGTATTCAAAATTGTTTGGGGGAAATAAAAACTGTTCCATGTGATACGGCAGTTTTGCACCTTTTCATTTCCTTTTGCACCTGTTCGGGTCATGTGTAATTGCCTATAAATTCTACATTCCAGCAATGTTAAGGATTCGGCGTAAAATACAGTCTGTAGATTTTTGATATTGCTGTCCATTTTGCTCTAAGTACTTATATTCTTCATTTTAGTTTTAGAATAAATAAAAGAGAGTATAGATCACAGGTTTGGTTTGCCGAACAAATTTATTTGAAGTGCTTCTATAAATTTGTGAAGATCATTGTATCCTGGGAGATAGACGCCATTCAACCGTAAGCACCGTAGCGGGGCGAATCTGTCTTAAGGACAGAGTGTCACACACTCGACTTGGTCTTTATTTTTATTTGGTTTGATAAATAAATCTGGTATGTTATTTATTTATTTTGTTTGAGTTATTTCAAATTATTTTATTTACACAGAAGATTGTTCCAACAGATGGTATGTGGGAAAAAATACATAAAGCAAAATATATTTATTTTAATGTAAAATAGATAATAATATTCAGTGTGCTTGATTTCAATTTTTTGAATTCAGTTTTGTGGAAATTGAGTTTTTGGTTTTTCGTATTTTTTTATTTTTAGTGAATACTTTTAAAATTTTAAGCAATTTTTTTACTTTTTTAGATGCACCTTATTTAGATGTATCTAAATAATAAAATATTTGTGAAAAAATATTTTTAAAAATTAATAAATACACAAAAATATGAAAAATGTACTAAATTTTCATATTTTTTTTTAATATTTTTGGTATTTAGTGAATTTTTTAAAGATTTTTTCACAAATATTATATTTTTTAAGTGTATTTATGATAGATGTGTCTAAAAATTTTAAAAATTACTTAAAATATTAAAAAAATTCATTGAAAAAAAAAAAACGAAAAAAAAAATAAATTTTTTTAAAAAGTGTTTTCTAGAAACCAAAACCAAACAAGCTGGTTATTTTTTTATTCATACAATTAATGAATTTATGATGAAAAGAGGATTAAGTGTTATATGAATTAAAATTTTAAAAGAACCTAGTGTAATTATAGCAAACTTATGGTACTTATTGTATTTTCTTAAATTTCAAGGGAGGTCTATCATTTACACAATTTTTTATTATATATATATATATCTATACTATTTGTTTATTTATCATGAAGTGGTGAAAATTATAAGAAAATTAATTTTCATGTATAATCTATAGTAGTAATTAAGATTTTAATTTCTTACCAAAAAAAAAAAAAATACAAGTAAATTTAAATTTGTTTATAAAAATAATTATTTATAATTAGAATTCTTATTTCATTCTACTGAGAAAATCATTCTGCTTCAAGCCTAATGTCATTTCATATCCCCGAATAAATCCCATCTTCTGCATTAAACAGACTCTGTACCAATTCCGAATTTCATCTCCAACAGCTCCGATCAATTAGTTGGCCAACTGTCATATCATCATCTATATTCGCGATGTGCAAAGGTTTGAAAGTCAGGCTTTGGTAGCCAAGGATCTTGGCCAATAAAACTAGATTAAAACAACCCATATTTTGAAAATCAAATCCCCTCCCCACTTGGTTGTTGGCCCACCTGCATCATGTGTGAGCCACACTGGCTTTAGTACTCTTTTTTATGAGCGATTTTAGGGATCTGAGGTATTACTGTTTGCTTATTACTACAACAATTTTTATTTTTAATTAGATAAAATGCTGGATAAATTTCTCATTAGATTAATCCTTATTGACAAACACAACTTGTATTGGGTATCAAAGTTGCTTGTCTTATTTAAACAAATTATGACTTTTATTAGTCTAGTATGGTTCAAGATCTCCTGTTCCAAATCATTATGAGACAACAATCAGTATATAAACCGTATTATTAAGAAGCCGTTCTACTCCTTGCGCCAGCATTTAGGCATTCCCTCCCATATTCTCATTTTCTAACCATAATATCATATTTTCTAAGAAATAAAATTTTATAAGAAAAACAATGTGCCACAAAAGGGGATGCAGTATATAGAGAACAAAAACGGATTCCTCCTACTATCTAGAGAGATATACAACCCAAAAGGTCAACAACATCATATGAAGAGAAATAACAAGTTCCTCCAAGTCAAAAAAATTCAGGGGACAAGTATTGAGCATTTTAAATACAAAATTGACCTCTTAATACTTTCAAAAGCAGAGGGCTGGCTCTGATTTTTTCGGGACTCAAAGCAAGCTTTTAACATGGGGTCTTCTATACATATTAAAAAATGAAAAAAGTTCCAAAGTAAATTTCTAATATGAACCGATTTTAAATTTTTCTGTCAAAATTTGACTAGTTAGCAATTTAAATTTAATTTAAAATTTTTGAACTTTCATATGAATGTGTATAAAACTCAAATTATTAGCTACTTGGATAAGCCAAGTGTTATATAAATGAATTTGTGATTGTCATGAGATGCTTTTATAAGAAGTGTGACTCCTCAGATGTTGGAATTATGGAGATCTGAAATCACATTCACATTCACATTACTTCCCAAGATTACTATCATTCAAATATAGACTGAAATTAAAGATCAAAGTAATAATCCAAGCTAACGTCCTAAATAAAAAATGAACAAACTATAACACTGTATCAGCTAAACATGATAATTTTTACATTAGTTGCAAAATTACTAATCAAGCTTGTTTTATCCAATTTCTTAAACAAATCTATTTAATTTGTCTTGTTACATAGTTAACTTAATATAAGATTTAATCAATTTTAATTTTGATTTTTTTTTTTTTTTTTGTAGAAGCAATTTTAACAATTGTGGTCAATAATATTCTATACATAATTTATACATTTGAGAAACAATCATATATTAGTTTTAAAATGTTCACTATATCAATTAACTTTTTGATTTATTTTTAAAAATGCATAAAATTTTTTGGAACCTTTTTTTAAACAATTTTTGAGGCCCAAAACGACCGCTTACTCAGTTTGCCCTCAAAGCCGATCTTGTTAAAAAGACTTCCGATTCCTCTCACACCATAAGCACTACGCCTTCAAAAAAGTTACCCCACCCATAGCTTCTACTCTAAGAAACAACCAACTCCCGAACCCAATAAGGCACATCACCCAATCCACGCCAAAACTAAGGTCAAGTTTAGCTATCTTAAATAAGTACATACTTTTTATCTTTTTATCTTTTTTTTTTATCACATCATCTCTTTACTTTTGTGTACATCTTTTCGTAAAAAGACAAAAAGTGCACTTATTTAGGTCATCCCAAACAACCACTAAAGCCTTCGTTTGGTTTTAGATTTTTATCTTAAAAAATATAAAAAGACAAAATTAATTACATAAGTCAATAAGATAAAATGTCATATCTAAAGTCAAAAAAGTCAAACCAAACAAAACTAAAAAAGTCAAGTTAAAATAGTTTCAACACAAAAAAATCAACTAAAAAAACTAATGTCAAACAAAAACTAACCTCCCTTGCTAGTGAAGAATGTAGTAGAAAGTGGTTCATACGCTCCCTATCTCTCACACGTGAGCATCAATCAAAAATTTGCCCCTCTTTTACACATTGTTTGATGAAACCACAACTGTAACATAAATAGTTTGCCAAAAACAAAAAACAAAAAAAAAAACTAAAACTAAAAACTTGATGTTTAAACTTGACAAAACCACAAGAGCAATTGTAAAATAATGAATTATTACACTGACAAAAGTAGTTGTATGGCGTTTCATTTAAATTCAATTAGTAAATGAATGATTGAAAAAAATAATAATAATAATAATAAAAAACACAAAATAACAAGTTTAGCACGGGAGAAAGTTCACATCTTTAGTGGTGTTTGATTATGTCTCATTTTGATTTGAAGTGATTTTGAGAACACTTAAATGTCAAATCAAGTAAGTTATGAATCTAGCTATATTATAATAATTCATAATGACATTTGATTATGACTCATAATCAGTGTGTTTGGTTTGAATTTTTTGGATTAAGTTTTTTAAAAATTGAGTTTTTTGATTTTTGTATTCTTTTATTTTTAGTGAATATTTTTAAAATTTTAAACATTTTTTTATCTTTTTAGATGCACCTTAGTTAGATGTATCTAAAAAATAAAAAATTTGTGAAAAAATATTTAAAAAAATTAATAAATACATAAAAATACAAAAAATGTACTGAATTCTTGTATTTTTTTTTTTATATTTTTGGTATTTAGTGAATTTTTAAAAGATTTTTTTTACAATTTTTTTACTTTTTAGGTGTATTTATGTTAGGTGTGTCTAAAAAGTAAAAAAATTGTTTAAAATATTAAAAAAATTCAGTAAAAATAAAAAAACACGAAAAATAAGAATGTAAAATTTTCTAAAAAGTGTTTTTTGAAAAATGAAAACAAGTAAGCTGATTCGATTTTTTTTATTTTTGTTATGAATAGAATGGTGTTTGGATATCAAACATAGTGGTGTGTTAATTACAAACTAAACCATGATTTCAAATTCTCTCTGAACCACAGATTTTTATCTCAAAGACTTATCCCAAAGAAAGAATAGGAGAAAAGAAGAACAAGCTCTCATCCATGAATCATGACAACTTTAAAACCATTGTGGAAAATCTAAATAATTTTAAAAACAAGAAGGAAAACTAATCACGTTGTTTGTTGAAATCTGTTGCATTACTACTGTAGCAACAAAATTGAATAAAAACAACCCAACCATAAAAACTAACAAAAAAACAGAAACAAAAAACCTTTCTATCTAGTAGTAAAATATAATATGACAAATCCCATACGACAAGTAATGATATATTATAGCAGTTAATATGTTACAGATTCAATTACGGCATTGAAAGAACGATAATGAACAACTTCATAAACAATATGATCATCTGAAAAACATAACAACTAAATAGGGAAGGCATAAAAACTTTACTACCAAAGAGCATTGCATTAGAATCGAGGAACTAGAGTTGGATACCATGGGAGCACAAACGCGAAGACCCTTGAAGAGTGGACGTAGGCACTTAAACTAGCAAGAGAAAAGAATGGTTTAAGAAGCGCTCCGGAAATTGAACTGAATGATGCCGGTGGGAAAACCCAGAAACATAACATCTCCGTCAATAGGGTAAAAAGCTAACATCAACATGAGGTGACACCGCTGTATTACCAAACTAGCAAGATTAGGATTCTAATAAAAATTATATGAAAATTAAATATGATTTTTATATGGTGAGGTTCTTTTCAATTTTATTTTGGTGATTTGTACCGTTATCATATTATAACGTTCGTTTATTATTTTATTCATATAAAAAATGAGGTTAATCGGATATGTATAGTCCCATGATCGAACTGCATTTATGTTAGCGTAATAATACTACATTTATGTTTTAAAATTATGTTAATCATTTATTTTTTTTATGAGTTATAGATGTCTAATTAATTTAATTTTTTTCATGAATGATTTGTTGGAAATGGTTGGAAAATTCTGGGTAAAACCAGAATTTTTTCTTAAGTTTGGTCTATTTTTTAGGTGGGCCCCGTGCGTCGATTTTCACGGGTCAAAGTGGTAACGCGTTCTATGCCGCGTTGTGATTCACGTGGTATATTTGGTTGCTCAAAATCATTACCGAGTAAATGGGAAATTGAAGCTAAAGTGTGCTCCATGGAAACGGAGTTTTGGTGGAAAATCCTTAAAGGTTTGAATAAGGCTTGTCCCACATTGATTTGGTGAAAAATTTTAAATGGGTTTATAAGGCATGTGATTGGAACTTGTGGTGTGCCCCAATGGGTACCCAAGTGTTTAAGAGAGGGAGGTTATGGGCAAAATGGGCTAGGCCCATTGGACCCAAAATTCACCATACATAAGCGCGTGCCACCGCTGTCCGGGCGAGCTCGGCTGGGCTGGGCCTAGGCTTGGCGCGGGTGTGTGGTGTGAGGTTGGGTTGGGCTTGTCCGGCCCAATATCTATCTTTTTGAGTAAAAAACATTTGAATTTTATTTTATTTTTTGCAAATTAATTCCGGAAATAAACTGGTCCGATTTTTCTGTACACCCTAACAGGTCCCTTCCCATTTTTATCTATTTGAATTTTGAACCCAATAGATTTAAATCTGTTTAATTCAAAACCAAACAGGTTTCATACCTGTTCAAACAGGTTTGTACCTGTTTAATTCAAAACCTGCAGCCACCAATCCATCTATAAATAGAACAACCCTCATTTGATGTTTCATTCAGAAATTTCGTATTTCACCTCTGCAAATTTATTCTTTATTTTGCTGTATTTAATTTTTGTGAGAAAGAGTATAAAACACTTAGTGTGTTCGTTGTACAAATATATTGTAGTGCTGCATATATTTATTGTTGATCATTTCATCCTGGGAGATAGACGTCCATATTCTGAAAGCACCGTGGAGAGGACAAATCTGTCTTAAGGACATAGTGTCAAATACTGGACTTGATCAAAATAATATTCAAGATATTAATCAAGTAAGTTATTTATTTATTTTCTATTTTTATTATTTATTTAAATTAGATTTTAATTTTGTTTTTGTAACAAAATAAAATATGTTTTTATTTATTTAATTCTTTTTCTAGTTTGATTTTTGTAATCAAACTTTCATTCTCCTTTCCTATATTTCTTTTATATTATGTTTGTCGTTTAATACCCAAATAGAATTAATTAATTTAAATACAGTGAAGATTGTCCAACAATCTTAACAAAGATTCCTTTTTATCTTCATTGTATTTAATTTTCTGTGATTTCATAAAGATATATTCTGGTTGGAAAAACAAATAGTGGTTTATGCTATTTGACAGATAGTAGTAATATACTGTCACTTTTCTTTGACAACTAGTAGTAATATACTGGTGTCATTAACAATTGCAGAATATTAATTTGTGTTACAAAAAATTATTGTGGTATTTTATTTTTCTAGTTTTAGTAATAAGGAAAATAAAATTATTTTGTATTATAATTTATTTTTTGGTTTTAGTAACTAGAAAATTAATTTGTGTTTTAATTTTTTCTGATTTTTGTAATCAGAGATTATGGCTACTGTTGCTGATGCTGCAACTAGTAGTGGTACTCCTATTGTTACACCAACACTGGTCCCTATCTGGAACCATATTCATGTACCAATAAATCATGGAGAAAAACCAGAAAAATTTAACGGTACTGAGTTTAAGAGATGGCAGCAGAAGATGCTGTTTTATCTTACAACTCTAAATTTCGCCTGGTTTCTCCATGAAGAGGCTCCAGCACTTAAAGAGGGTGAAAGTGATTAGCAAGTTGTTGCCGCTGTAGATGCTTGGAAACATTCAAATTTCCTATGCAGAAACTACATCCTCAATGGCCTTGACAACATGCTGTACAATGTTTACAGTCCTCTGAAGTCAGCAAAAGAATTGTGGGATTCTTTGGAGAAGAAATACAAGACAGAGGATGCCGGCATGAAGAAATTTGTTGTCGGTAAATTTTTGGACTTTGTTATGATAGACTCCCAAACGGTAATTTCTCAAGTTCAAAGTTTTCAGATAATTTTGCATGATATTCATTCAAAAGGTATGTCTCTTAGCGAGTCTTTCCAAGTCGTTGCTTTAGTGGAAAAGTTACCACCGGCTTGGAAAGATTTCAAAAATTATTTAAAACATAAACGCAAAGAGATGACCATGGATGAACTTATTGTAAGACTGAGAATTGAGGAAGATAACCGAAAGGCTGAAAAGAGGAATGAGAAAAATTCCATTGAGTCCAAGGCTAATGTGGTTGAATAAGTTCATAAACCACATAACAAAAAGATGAAGTTTACTGGAGATGGTCCTAAATAAGGTCATAGTAATAAGAAGTTCAAAGGAAAATGCTATAACTGTGACAAGACTGGACACTGAGCTTCTGATTGCCGCCGCCCTAAGAAGGATTATGGAAGTACAAGCAAGAAGACCACCAATCAAGCCAATGTAACTGAATTAGATTACATCTCTGACGGAGTGAATGATATCAACCTCTCTGCTGTGGTGTCTAAGGTTAACTTGGTTAGAAATCCCAAAGAGTGGTGGGTTGACACTGGAGCAACTCGTCATATTTGTGTGGACAAGAAGATGTTCACTACCTACAATGAGGCTGCAAATGGTGAACAACTTTTCATGGGAAATTCTTCTACTTCTGTTGTGGCTGGACAAAGGAAAGTGATCTTGAATATGACATCAGGGAAAGAACTGACCCTCAACAACGTACTGCATGTACCTGACATCCGGAAGAATTTAGTTTCTGGTTCTTTGTTAAGTAAAAATGGTTTTAGGCTTGTCTTTGAGTCTGATAAATTTGTATTAACAAAGAGTGGCATGTATGTTGGTAAGGGATACAGGAGTGATGGTCTCTTCAAACTAAATGTAATGACAGTTGTACCAAAAGTTGCTAGTAATGAGAATAAGACATTTTTTGCTTATATTCTTGAGTCGAATTTATGGCATGGTAGATTAGGACATGTAAATTATGATGCTTTGCGTAGATTAATTGGTTTGGATTATATACCAAAGTTTGAAATTAATCCTAATCATAAATGTGAAGTTTGTGTATAAGTGAAACTAATTAAAGCTCCATTTAAATCGGTTGAAAAGAAAACCGAACCTCTAGAATTAATTCATACTGATGTATGTGATCTAAAATTTGTTCAAACTAAAGGAGGTAAAAAGTATTTCATAACATTTATCGATGATTGCACAAGATATTGTTATGTTTATTTACTTAGAAGTAAAGATGAAGCCTTAGAAATGTTTAAACTCTATAAAACAGAAGTTGAAAATCAACTTGGTAAAACCATTAAAATGGTTAGAAGTGATAGGGGTGGTGAATATGATGCACCATTAAATGAATTTTGTGCACAACATGGCATTATTCACCAAACTACAACACCTTATTCTCCACAGCAAAATGGAATTGCTGAAATGAAGAATAGAACCCTAAAAGAAATGATGAATGCCATGTTACTAAGTTCAGGTTTACCACAAAACTTGTGGGGGGAAGCAATATTGTCTGCTAATTATGTTCTTAATAGAATACCCAACAAGAAAACCAACAGCACTCCATATGAATTGTGGAAAGGTCGACCGCCTTCCTACAAATATTTAAAAGTGTGGGAGTATTTGGCAAAAGTTGAAGTTCTTGTTCCTAAAAAGATTAAGATTGGACAAAAAACAGTAAATTGTGTGTTTATTGGTTATGCTTAGAATAGTAGTGCATATCGGTTTCTGACTTATAAAACAGAAATACCTGATATAAATGTGAACACTATTATAGAGTTAAGGAATGCTGTGTTTTTTGAACATGTCTTTCCTTACAAGAAAGGACATGAATTAAGTTCACAGAAAAGAACTTATAATTGTACACAAAGTCAAGAGACTAATGACAATCAAACACAGGAGACTAGTAATGGTCTCAACCAACAAGATTTAAATGATGATGAACCAAGACGAAGTAAGAGAGCGAGAACATCAAAATTCTTTGGTCCAGATTTCCTAACATACCTGTTAGAAAATGAACCTCAAAGCTTTAAGGCAGCAATGACAGGTCCTGAAGCACCTTTGTGAAAAGATGCTGTTAATAATGAAATTGAGTCCATTATGCAAAATGATACTCGGGAATTGATGGATTTTCCACCAGGTTCTAAACCTCTTGGATATAAATGGATATTCAAAAGAAAAATGAAAGCAGATGGTTCAATTGACAAGTATAAAGCAAGACTTGTAGTTAAAAGTTACAGACAAAAGGAAGGTCTGGATTATTTTGACACATATGCTCCTGTGACAAGAATAACATCCATTCGCATGCTTATTACTATAGCAGCGTTGTTTAATTTAGAAGTACATCAAATGGATGTTAAGACAGCTTTCTTAAACGGTGATCTAAATGAAGAGATATATATGGAGCAACCCGAAGGGTTTGTAATGCTAGGGCAAGAAAAGAAAGTTTGTCGGCTTGTAAATCTCTTTATGGATTAAAACAAGCACCTAAGCAATATCATGAAAAATTTGATCATGCAATGCTTACTAATGGGTTTAAGATAAACGAATGTGACAAATGCGTCTATGTTAAAAACATTGACCAAGGATATGTCATAGTTTGTATTTATGTGGATGACATGCTTATCATTGGAAGCAGTCAAAACATGATAAAATCAACTAAGTAAATGCTTAACAAAAGATTTGATATGAAAAATATGGGGGTCGCAGATGTTATATTAGGAATGAAAATTACTAAAACATCTGACGGATATGCGCTATCTCAATCTCATTATATTGAGAAAATTCTTAATAAATTTATCAAGGATGATGTGAATGTAGCTAGAACACCTGTAGACATCAGTCTTTATTTATCGAAAAATAAAGGTGATGTAGTGTCTCAGTTAAAATACTCTCACATCATTGGAAGCGTAATGTACCTAATGAATTGTACTCGTCCTGATATAGCTTATGTTATCAGTAAATTGAGTAGGTACACTAGTAACCCCGGAGAAGACCATTGGAAGGCGATCATTCGGGTTCTTAGATATCTAAGATTCACCCGTGATCATGGTTTGAACTTTACTCGATATCCAGCAGTACTTGAAGGTTATTGTGATGCAAATTGGATATCGGATACTAAAGATTCATAATCCACAAGTGGATATGTCTTTACTCTGGGAGGCGCTGCTATTTCTTGGAAATCCACGAAACAAACATGCATTGCGCGATCCACAATGGAATCCGAGTTCATTGCTTTAGACAAAGCAGAAGAAGAAGCAGAATGGCTTTGTCACTTCTTAGAAGACGTTCCAATGTGGCCAAAACCTGTGCCAGCTATTTGCATTCATTGTGATAGTCAATCTGCAATAGGCAGGGCACAGAATCACATATATAACGGTAAGTCACGACATATTCGTCGTCGACTTAATACCGTAAGGCAATTGTTGTCAAATGGAATAATCTCTATAGATTATATAAAATCTAAACAGAATATTACGGATCCGTTAACAAAAGGTTTGACAAAAGAGTTAGTGTATAGTTCATCGAAGGGGATGGGATTAAAGCCTATTACATAAGAGTCATCATAATGGTAACCCTACTTATATGACTGGAGATACCAAGAACTAAGTTCAAAGGGACAACTAAGTTATGTGTGGCTCGCCAAAAATCACCAAGGGATTAAAATTCCTTATCCATTCCTATGGTGAAGGTGATATCTGCAACATGTGTTGTCTGCAGGGGTATAAGGATAAGCTTTGTTTTTAATGATTATTTATATCTTGATTAAGGCATAAAATCAAGACGAGTATAAAGAGATACTCACAATAAGAATTACCTATATGAGTGTCGAACTGGGGTCGGTTCTATGAGAATGAAGAGGCTAAATTCTCTAGAAACACTCATGAAAACTAGGAGCGTTCAAGGCCAAAATGAACACAACAGTGAGAACCACGATGTGTTAGAAGATATTTTGTGTGAAATCTATTGTCTTAGCTTACACAAACGACTGAATAGTTCAAGGCATCGCGTCCATTGGTTAGCTAGTAAGTCCGAGAGGTTATCATTAGGGAAGGTTCAAGGCTGAAAGCTACCTATCCTGATGTAAGATATTTTTGACTTATACTCTTTCGATAAAGTCTGCATATTATTGCATTTCCATTGTCATCAAATTCCATTCATGTGGGGCATTGTTAGAAATAGTTGGAAAATTCTGGGTAAAACCAGAATTTTTTCCTAAGTTTGGTCTATTTTTTAGGTAGGCCCCGTGCGTCGATTTTCGCGGGGCAAAGTGGTAACGCGTTCTATGCCGTGTTGTGATTCACGTGGTATATTTGGTTGCTCAAAACCATTACCGAGTGAATGGAAAATTGAAGCCAAAGTGTGCTCCATGGAAATGGAGTTTTGGTGAAAAATCCTTAAAGGTTTGAATAAGGCTGTCCCACATTGATTTGATAGGAAGTTTTGAATGGGTTTATAAGGCATGAGATTGGAACTTGGGATGCCCCAAGGGGTACCCAAGTATTTTAGAAAGGGAGGTTATGGGCAAAATGGGCTAGACCCATTGGATCCAAAATCACCACACACGCGCGCGCTGCCGCTGTCCGGTCGGGCAGGCTGGATGGGCTGGGCCTGGGCTTGGGCGCGGGTGTGTGGTGTGAGGTTGGGTTGGGTTTGTCCGGCCCAATACCTATCTTTTTGAGTCAAAAACATTTGAATTTAATTTAATTTTTTGCAAAATAAAATCCAGAATTCAAATTAATTCCGGAAATAAACTGGTTCGGTTTTTCTGTACACCCAAACAGGTCCCTTCCCGTTTTTATCTGTTCGAATTTTGAATCCAACAGATTTAAATCTATTTAATTCAAAACCAAACGGGTTTCATACCTGTTCAAATAGGTTTGCACCTGTTTAATTCAAAACTTGCAGCCACCAATCCATCTATAAATAGGACAGCCTTCATTTGATGTTTCATTCAGAAATTTCGTATTTCACCTCTGTAAATTTATTCTTCATTTTGCTGCATTTAATTTTTGTGAAAAAGAGTATAAAACACTTAGTGTGTTCGTTGTACAAATATATTGTAGTGCTGCATATATTTATTGTTGATCATTTCATCCTAGAAGATAGACGTCCATATTCTGAAAGTACCGTGGACAGGACGAATCTGTCTTAAGGACACAGTGTCAAACACTAGACTTGATTAGAATAATATTCAAGATATTAATCAAGTAAGTTATTTATTTATTTTATGTTTTTATTATTTATATAAATCAGATTTTAATATTGTTTTTGTAACAAAATAAAATCTATTTTTATTTATTTAATTCTTTTTCTAGTTTGATTTTTGTAATCAAACTTTCATTCTCATTTCCTATATTTCTTTTATATTCTGTTTGTCGTTTAGTACCCAAACAAAATTAATTAATTTAAATACAGTGAAGATTGTCCAACATGATCTATTTAACGAATCCTACAATATAAACAATTTGAATCATTACAACAGATTTAGAAAACACCTCCACATACTCGCAACATGGTGTTGTGCACATAGCACCCTCCCAAGGTTGTTTTATATGATTGTAGGTCTTACAATTCCCAATTTTTTTCTTGTTTGAAAATAAAACAAGCCTATGGAGTGCTCGTGAATTGGGTTGGGTCTGATAACCTCTAATCTGTTATCCGTCAAAATTTAGATAGATTGAAAAAAATTAATCCGCATCCATCCCCTTAGTTAGCGGATGCAGATTGAGCGAGCTGTGCAAGTTGACGGGTAAATACAGATCGATTTGACGATTTAATTTTTACTATTTTATGCTTTTTTTAAAAACTATTTTAAAATAATTTTTTACTAATTTGAGCCTTATTTGAGTCTAAATTTTTTATTCTTCATTTTTATAATTAAAATAAACGCTAAAGTTTTATATTTCATAAATAGCCAATATTATTATTAAATAAAATGTTTTTTTTTTTTTTTAACATACAAAACATGAAAATATAGCATCATTTTGTTAGGGAGGTTGACAGATTGGGTTGAGTCAGGTGATCTCTCATCTGCCATCCGTCCGAACATGAGCGGATTTGAAAAACCTCTATCCATATCCATTTGTACATACTACAGTGAGTTGATTGGATTGAATCGGTCAGTTTTGGTTGATCGATCAGGTCTGTAAGCACCCCTAAAACAATAACACAACAACACAAGAAGCACAACACAAGCGTTATCGATCAGAGTACTCATTTTTTCACTAAAAAATTGTTCATCCGTGCATCAACTTCAACTATGACCAACATGAGCTAACATGCCGTCCAAGAACAATGGCATTGGGCATGTTCCAATAGAAGTCCTCACAGGAAATGTAATTCTGTAAAGTCCGTACTAATACACAAACAAGTTGCAATTCCAAAATAACCACACTACATTATCGTGACAATGCCAAAGTTGAGCCAAATACCAAATACTAAACAAATTATTAAATATAAATATATATAAATCACAACACTTCCTATTCTCAAAAAAATTGTGGAATCCAGGACTGCTCCTATCTCCAGGAAAATTTGACAACCGGACGAGCCAATATGCAGCTTCTATTCCAGTAACCAAATCGACTTTCGTGCCAATCAAGTAATGAGTAAGTTCAGAAACATAATTGTTTGCTCGGGGCACCTTAGTAATGAGCAGCGTCTCCACCAAGTTATTGATTACCGGGAAAGAAAAAGTACAACTTGCAGCAGCCTCTAGCTGACATAGTTATAGTGAAGGATCCACAAGGAAGAATGATAAAATAACAGCAACAAACATTCTGGATCTTGTCTTCCATGACCTAACAAGGATAGTTAAAGACATAAAAAAAGAAAAGAAAAGAAATGTTTGAATGCACAAGCATCTATGATAGAAGAATTTTGGTTGAAGAATGGGCCACCATATGATGCAACTGGGCATTCAAGACCAAGCATGGAAATTAAGTGGTTTTGTTGTTATATCCAATCGAGCATTAAAGAATCGATCTGTTTAGTTTCGTTTTCAAAATTTACTTTCTAAAAAAATAAAAACTACAAATTAGTTGTTATATCTTAAGCAGCACGGACACGTGACACGACATAGACACGCGGACACACAAATTTTCAAAAAATGCATAACATGGTATGCTAGGGACGTGAAAAACAAATAATTTTATATTGTTATTATGTGGCATATTTCTAAATATTAAATGTTTATTCTATTTCACATATATATTCATAAAATTTATCAACCTTGGGTATGCTACTCTAGTGAAAAGAAAATTAAAAAATGGGACTTTGTGTGTCCCCAACGTGTTCAATTTTTCTAACATATCCAACGCGTGTCGGGCACCGGTAGGTGACCTAAGAGGCGTCTATGCTTCATAGGTTACATCCAAATGATCATTAAAAAAAGTAATTACTCACCATCTAAAATTACACTGGTTAGTTGATCCTGTCAGACCATTTGATGATGTCAGAGTAGATTTGATCACAACCCCAATTTTCTCCTATAGCCCCAGCAGCAACCCTTCTAATATCCTCGATCAAAGCAAAATTTCCCATTATATCAACATGAGCACCACTCTGGGTGCCACGGCCCTCGAGAAGATTAGTTGGAGGAGCATGATCGTATTCTCTAATGTAAGTTTGAATTCCTGAAGGATTGAACCTGGTTTTCCCGCGCTAACCTTTTGACCTTTTGAGCACATAAAGCCTGAACTTAAGACAGGCACAGTCTCATCTCCATTAACAGTAAAAACTCCGACTTTTAGACAGCTATCTTCGTCTTCACCATCTGCTGAAGTATCAATCTGAAATGGAATGCAGCATTCTACAGGAGGAGACAGCCTGTAAACATATGCTCTTTTAGTTGGGATGCCAACTCCATACATTGAGAAGATCTCCATGTCTGGAGCATTCGGTAATCTGGAGAGGGAATTTTTTTTTTTTGATGAAACTAATTTCCTTCTTGTTAATACCAATGAAAATAGTCATCAAGGTACAAATATCACGTTGCAATGACAAAATACTCCAGATCCAGAACCAGTATTTCAATCTAATTTCTCAAAAGCTTCAACAGTAGTATAAACCTTGCAATCTGCAATAGCTTTAATACCCCCAAATCCCATGTCATGGTACTCTGTCCATACATCTCGACAGGTGGTATTTACAACATTATTACCCTTAATAGCATCCTGCAAATTATTAAGAACAAGTCAGCACAAAAAATGCAAGAACTTTGAACATTATACGCCAAACATGATATTAATTAATATAATATATCAGCAAACACAGCGAAAAACTTGAACCAGTTTTGTTTGTAGTCACAAAAGGGGTGGAAAAGTTAAATGTTAAACTTAAACGGAGGGCATAAAAAGGAATATATCAATCTTATTGCATAAAAACCATTACTTTTAATTGTTCACAATTTTTTATTAAAAGAATTGACTCAGCTCATTGCTCCTTTTCAAGTACGTTTCTCCTTCATTGAAAGTGGATTGGGGCAACTCAAGACTGTTCATCATTCACACTAAGGTGGACGAGGTGCCATAAAAATAAAAGGAGTGTTTCATATTTGATATAAACTACGCAGTATACCATTAAAAAAAAATGATAATCAGGAACCCTGTCCTAGCAGGGTCCTTTGGGCCGTAAACCCAAGAATCAAGTGACACCCCATCATCCATGTATACCATATTACAAGCATGGCTTGAGTGATGCAATTGAATCATCAAGGTATGCTTTAAGAGTTGTCCCTTCACAGGAAAATAAGGGTCTCAACTCAATTCTAATCTACGATTCTGTTCAGGCCCAGGGCTAGAAAAAGCTTGAGAAAATAAATAATTTTCACCCAGGAAATGTTGAAAAAATTACGAAAAGCAGAATTAGTAGGTAATGGACCAGAAAATTATTCTTTATTTCTAAACTGAACAAAGAATAATTGGAAGAAGAGCATCTTTCTTCTAAGGTTCCCTCACCCACATGAAGGTGGGTTTGAGTCCAAAAACAAACACTTTACACAAACAGAGCCTAGTGTCCCAGATCGATTATACAAGCAAGGAGATGCCTTTTCTGCATTTGAAATTTAATGGACATGTTACTTGCTGCTCATATTCATTTCAAACCCATATATTCCATATCATTGGAGAATGATCTTAGTTTGCTGCTTACTTATCGGAAAATTTAAAATAAATTTACAAAGAGCCACTAGTTTCTAATGGAATAATTAGTCATTTAGAAAACCAGAAAATTTACCCTAAAGTCAATCCTCTTAATCTCAGATGATGGTGCCTCTGCTATATCTTTACCGAATGATAAAATTCTGCCATAATTAGCATATTTCACTTGAGAAACCATACTGCCTGTTTCATTTTGACCTAAAACGAGAGTGCCACTGTTTCTTTGTTTTCTCTTGCCAGGGACGTATCCTTCTTCAGGTGACCAGTCAAGACTACCCCAAACAGTGTACCCACATTTTGGTATCATTGACATGGTTGAATCCCATGTACGGCTCGTCTTCATTACATGTTGCAATGTCTGAAGACGAGACAAATCATTATCCAAGAAACCTGGTGCAATGGCTCTGCATTTTAGGTGAGATTTTTTTAGAATTCAATAAATGCAAGACAAGCACATATCTTAAAAATCTAACAAGCTTCAGTGACAGAGTATCAACGTTGAGTTTTTTAAGTATATTATCAATATTGAGTATATCCAAAGGAGCAAATGCGTTCTAAAACCTTTACTAAATATGTAATAAAATAGGTTTGCCAAAACATAAAACATGCTCCTACAAATATGGCACCAGACTAGAAGATGGATGCAAACGAAGTTAGGAAAACTAAAGAAAAGAAACTGTTAGGTTTTTATTCTTGGCAATCCCGTTTGACAAAACTCCTTTCAGTTGTATTTGTTTTCGCATTTTTATTTTAGTGAGGTTATGAGTTTTTAGATGCGAATCCAATCCGAATCGTGCTTTGCAGAGAAGTTTGTGGTGTTTAATTCTTTCAAGATTGCCACTTCGCTGATTATGACGGGGATCGAGCTGCCCGGTCAGCTCGTGACGGTCCAGGGGGCAGCGCCCCTGAAGCAAAATGCAAAAATGCATTTAAAGTTACCTGTCCGCTCGAGCGGATATTCCCCCGCTCGAGCGGAGAATGCTGAGTTCCAGAAATTTAGTTCGCCTGCAAAAATACTGGATGTTGTTCTTTCCCGCTCGAGCGGAACTTTCCGCGCTCGAGCGTAGGCCGCTCGAGCGGCCAATCTGATACTCGAGCGGAGATCGCAGGATAGTTTTCTATAAATACGTGTTTCATTCCAATTATGGTTTTTCTACGTAAAATCGTTGTGTCGATTTCTCGTGATTGTTTGATTGGGATTGTTGTTTACTGCTAAAATTGATTCATAATCACAAATCAATATCTAGGGGATTTCTAGATTTTTCAATTGGTATCAGAGCGGGTCACTCTATTTTTTTTGTTTTACAAATCTATTAGAGCGAGATCTTGTTTGATTTGTGATAATGGATACAATTCGTGAGGGAAATTCTATGGTTCGACCACCCCTACTTGACGGATCCAATTATTCTTTTTTGAAAGCTTGGATGAGATCGTTTTTAAAATCTATTGATGAAAAAGTTTGGCAATCTGTCATGTATGGGTGGACTAAACCAACGATTACCGTTGATGGAGTAACTTTTCCCAAACCAATTGATAAGTGGGACACAATTGATTACCAAAATAGTAGCTAGAATAGTAAAGCTATCAATTCTCTTTTTTGCGCTGTCACACCTGAAGAGTTTAGTCGTATTTGCAATTGTGAAGTCGCAAAAGAGGCTTGGGATATCTTACAAACTATTCACGAGGGCACTCCTTCTGTTAAACGCTCAAAACTTCAAAGGCTCACGTCTAGTTTCGAAAACCTTTCAATGAAAGATAGTGAGACCTTTGATGAATTTTATGCAAAGTTGAGTGACATTGTTAATTCCAGCTTCAATTTAGGTGAAAAAAATACCAGAATCCAAAGTTGTGGAAAAATTTTTGAGATCCTTGCCCGATCGGTTCCAACCAAAAGTTACGGCTATTGAGGAGGCTCAAGATGTTGACAACCTCAAGCTGGATCACTTGGTTGGAAATCTCCAAACTTATGAGGCACATAGAAATTTCAAAAAGAAACAAAAAGATGCTATTGCTTTTAGTAGTGCTCATAGAGTTGGAGAGGATTCTGATGAGGATTGTGAGATAGATTCCAAGATTACGGCTGCTTTTGTTAAACAATTAAAAAAATCTTTTTTGAAAAAGAATCCTAATCTTTTGGAATCTACTCATACTCATAAATCTAAAGGCAAAGATAAACTCAAAATTAATTCTATAGCCAAGAATAAGAAAGGAAAGATACAAGGGAACTCTAAAAGAGTCCAATGCTATGAATGCCAAGGATTTGGCCACTTTGCTTCAGAATGCCCCACTCGTTTGAGGAAGAAAAAAGCCCTCGCTATCACTTGGGATGATGAATCAGAATCTGATGAAGATGAAAGTGACAACGAAGATCAAGGCGAAGAGGGACATAAATAATTCCTTGCTTTCATGGCAGCTTCCGAAACTGAAGGACGAACAGAGTATCCGAAGAGGTCGATTGAGAATGTCAGTGATGATGAATCCTCGGAGAGTGATGATGAAGAGCTTGAGCAAGCTTATGAAAAGTTGTATAAGGAGTCTTTTAACTTATCCAAATTGAATGACAAACTCACAATGAAACTCAAAGCATGTGAAAGTAAGAATGTCAAACTTAAGGAGGAGATTTCTGAGGTTAGGATTGATACCATCAAGATAGCTAATGATCGACAAGCTCTTTGTGCAAAACTCTTGACTTATGAGACAGAGAGGAATGAGCTACAGAAAATCTATGCATCGTATGAAGAAAATATTGAATCTCTCGAGATGTCTCAAGTTGCTTTGGAAGAACTAATGATCAAGAAAGAGGAAGAGCTCAAGTGTGCTATGGCTACCATTGGTCTTTGGAACGAAGGATCAAAGACTTTGGAGGATATTATTGGGTCTCAACAAATGTGTTGTGACAAGAGTGGCATTGGCTTTGGTGATAACAAAGAGAAAAAACAGAGTGCATCTACATCTCATGATACAAGAACTCAAGGAAAGGGAGAACAAAAAATTCAACATGAGGATGGACTTCTCAAACTTCCTAGAGTTAGTAAGGTAAAAGAAAAGAAGGTACACCATGTACACCCTGTTTTTATTTGTCATCATTGTGGTATGCATGGCCATATTCGCCCTTATTGTTATGAGTTGCATGGGAGAGTGTCTCATAGAGATGGAAGAAATTCCAACATCTCGTGGGGTAGGAGACACTTCATTGGTAGTAATGAGGTTAAAGGTTTTATTAGACCTTGTTATTTTGATCAGCTTGAGACCAAACATGGAGCGAGTTTGTATTTGCCCAGACCTAGAAATAAGAAGTTGGAAACCAAGTCGAGACGGGTTCCCATTGAAGTGGAAGGGAATCACAACGTCAAGACACCACCCAAAAACCGCAATTCTCGCAACTTTGTTCATACTAAAGCGGTTTAGGTGAGAAAACTTGACTTGTGTTAATTTGTTTAGTCGTTTTAGTTTTTGGGTTTCTGTTTGTTTTTTTTGGAGCCATTTAATGTGTGCATGTTCGTTTTCTGTCTTGCTTTGTTTAGAAAAAGAAAAAAATAAAAAAAAAATCCCAAAAAAGATTTTCTTAGTATGGTTTTGCAAGCTTGAAATTTTTGAGTGGTCCTTGGTGCATATTGGAATTGATGAGAATATTCATTACATGTTAATATGCGTGTGCTTTCTGTGGTCATTACTCATTTTGGAGTGTGTGTTTTTTTGATTAGTATGTCTCATTCTGTACACACTCTTAGATTAGCAAATTTTAGGGTCTTTTGCCTTAGTGATCATTTTTCTCTATGGACTTCTGGCATGGTATCTTTTGTTTTTTCTAGAGGAATTGACCAATACTAGCATATCTTGGGTAATGTTGAGTCTCTTAACCACCTTCTATCTTTTTGCATCTCCACGGCTTTCCACTCTGTTCTTTGGAGTCCAGGCATGAGGAAAAGGCTACCTTAGAGTCACCAACTAGGCCATCCTTATTATATCCATGCTTCTCTGGTTTGGTTTCCATACTCTTGAGTGTGTCAGCCGCCAATGAGTGTACAAAAGAAAGAAAAAAAAAATGTGCAAAAGAAAGAAAAGAAAAAGATGTGAAAAAAAAAATGAAAAAAAATAAAGGATTCATTGATTGAGGGGGAGCCTCCGCCTTTACTCACCAAATACCCCTTGACTCCTAGTGGTTTGACTTTTCTTTGTTATGCTTAGATTCTCATACCGGAGGTCTAGCTATCAGATCACTACTAGGATTTGAATCTCGTGTTTGTCGAACTCCAAGAGTCACACACACACTTTTCTCATGGGATCTATGCTTTTCACATAAGGTATCACTTTCTTTTATGAGAAATTTTCTAAAGGCTGTGCATATTGTGTTTTCAAGTAATTGTACTTCTTGGATAGTCTTGTGTGTTTTAAGGTACAAATCTGAAATTCCTTGCTTGCCCCACCATACTATTTTTTTGTCGTTTTTCTTCTTGTTCATTGTTTTTGGTGAGGGGGAGTTTGGTTTATCATTACAAGAGTTTGTTAGCATGAACACTTTGATTTGAGCTTCCTTTGTCAATTCGTGACAAAAAGGGAGATTAATGTTGTCCGGTGTGTCTTAGGATTTCATGTATTTATACCATGTGTCTTAGTTTTCAGGTTTTCATGCTACATGTTCTTAAAATCTCCAAGTCGCATCTATTTATGTTTACTATCTCATGCTTCAAATGCTTCAAGATAATCTAGCCATATGTTTATTGTTTTTTTCATATTTTCTTGTGGGACTAATAGTTGTTTTGGAGATTGTGGACTAATAGTTGTTTTGCAGATCATGACCTTGAGAAAGAAGTTTGTTTTTATTGGCTGTAATGGCTTGGGGTGTTTAGGATTTTATATGTTAGGTGTGTTTTGTCACGGTATTGCCAAATGGAGAGATTGTTAGGTTTTTATTCTTGGCAATCCCGTTTGACAAAACTCCTTTCAGTTGTATTTGTTTTCGCATTTTTATTTCAGTGAGGTTATGAGTTTTTAGATGCGAATCCAACCTGAATCGTGCTTTTGCAGAGAAGTTTGTGGTGTTTAATTTTTTCAAGATTGCCACTTCGCTGATTATGACGAGGATCAAGCTGCCCGGTCAGCTTGCGGGGGTCCAGGGGGCAGCGCTCCTTGGCGGGTCCGGGGCAGCGCCACGGCGGGGTCGAGGGGCAGCGCCCCCGAATCAAAATGCAAAAATGCATTTAAAGTTGCCTGTCCGCTCTAGCGGACATTTCCCCGCTCGAGCGGAGAATGCTGAGTTCCAGAAGTTTAGTTCGCCTGCAAAAATACTAGATGTTGTTTTTTCCCGCTCGAGCGGAACTTTTTACGCTCGAGCGTAGGCTGCTCGAGCGGCCAATCTGACACTCGAGCAGAGATCGCGGGACAGTTTTCTATAAATACGTGTTTCAGTCCAATTGTGATTTTTCCACGTAAAATCGTTGTGTCGATTTGTCTTGATTGTTTGATTGGGATTGTTGTTTACTGCTTAAAATTGATACATAATCACAAATCAATATCTAGGGGATTTGTAGATTTTTCAG
Organism: Camellia japonica; assembly: GCA_030407325.1. NCBI lineage: Eukaryota > Viridiplantae > Streptophyta > Magnoliopsida > Ericales > Theaceae > Camellia > Camellia japonica. The sequence goes on from JAPPVO010000010.1 coordinate 113,630,259, forward strand.
AAACAACATTGATGAAAATATAATTTAGTCTGTAGAATCGGTGCACAGGGTAGTTGAACACTTTTCCCCCACTCCTAATAGGCTTTAGTTTTTGGAAAAGAAGACATTTTAAGAACCTAAATTAAGCTTTTGTTGTTACATGGTATGCTTTATCTTTCGTTGTTGGTGGGTTGATACTTGATAGGTTGCACTCCCAAAACACACATTTTGACAATGTGTTTCGACATCTCATAATAGGTCAATAGGAGGATATCCAAGCTCACAAATTATCATGTTAAAATATTTCCCACCCGTAGTGGAAAGATGATTGCTCTGTCAAAACTAAACAAAGTCCAGAAGTGTCTAGTTTGTTTTTTTCTCTTCTTTTTTGGATTGTTAACAGGGGACAAAAAAAAAAAAAAAGTGGATAAATACCTGGCAACTGCAATATCCCTAGCTTCGGCAAAGAACAGCCCCGCAACAGCTTTGGGAACACCTAAAAATGGTCCCGCAATGTTCATTACCGCCTTTATATGCTTAGCACACCAACCTAGTCCACCCCCGCCACCCATGGGAGCTGGCGCTTCCACCCACTTCATAAAATGCAGAAAGTACAAAACACCCATTGAATGTGGGATAATGACAGCCTTATTGCCACCATTTATAGCAACCATTAGTTTTATATTACTTTTTATCCGGCTTAGGGCTTGGTCCCTCACCTAATCAATTGGGTTCAGCATTAAACTAAAAGCCAATGTAAGTAATCCATTGAATAGCAGTGTAAGAAGAGGGGCGGTTTAAATAAGATCCCACATGATCATGAAAGTCAAAAGAATACCTCAGTGTTCTGAAATGAAAGTCTCCATTCATATGAAGCCATATACATGGTTTTCTCCTCATAACCAATTCGAGCCAAATTAGCAATCAGAATTGCCCAAACAAAATACCCTGGAGCAAAGTAATCAGCAGCTACAAGTCCAGCGACTGGCCTGACCCTTATACCAGGAGGGTCCAGCCCAGTTTCATTGTCTAGTGACATATGTTCCACCCAGCATAAAGGCCTGCAAAAGATCAGACGAACAATGCTTGCTAAGTATGCACAACAATTTGCCAAATTTTGTAAGTTATCACTATGGACCCCCAAAAAAAGACCAAAAGGACAAATGTTCAGCATCCTCCAAAAAGATATCAAACAAACGACAGATCAATATTTGTAGTAATTCCAAGTATAAAATGATAAGTATAATTTTTAAAAGCATGCAGATGGGATTTAGGACCAAGCTCACGTCCTTAATAAATGCTTGAAGGGCATAACCAAAAAAATTCACTCGAAAGTGCATTGGGTACAAGGCTTAGTAGCTCCCCAAACTCTGCATGTCATGTCAACAACTCCCAGTCAACCTAATGATCACCTAAAAAGAAGTGTTCACATACTTCAAACTAATTATCAGAGGTGTAATACTAGAGATCCCAAAAGTTTTATTAAATTTTCTACCAAATGTCTCACGTGTGCAGCTCTTGCTCAGGTCGTGGGTTTGGTTTAAAGGATTGAAATCGCCCTTTCCTGGTAAGCTAAGTTGCCCCCACCCAACGGTTATTAATAAAGTATCGGGCCTAGTAGGTTTGGTATTGGCAGGGTTAAGGAGTCTTAAATACAACGCCAGATGATTGCCAGATTCGAATAACCTCACTATTTCATAGCTTTAGTCAATTATATAAAAGATTCCAAAATGTAAATCAACAACCCCGAGATAAAGTCTCTATCGATCCGACTACAAATCAAATATGAAACTTTATACACCTTAAAGTTTCTCATGTGAGACATTTAGTAGAAAATTTGGTAAAACTTTTAGGGTCTTTAGCATTTTTCTTATCAGAGTAACAATCTTTTTAAAGGATCACAACACTTTCTGAAAGTTCCCACACAAGATACATTCACCTTGTTTGGTTTAACTCACTTGTCAAAAAATTAAGTTTTTTGTTTTTCATGTTTTTTTTTTATTGAATTTTTTAAATATTTTATGCAATTTTTTTTTATTTTTTAAATACACATAATTTAGATATACTTAAAAAGTATAATAATAGTGAAAAAAAATTCAACAAATAAAATAGATACAAAAAAAAATACAAAATTTAGTACATTTTTATATTTTGTTGTATTCAATGAATTTTTTAAGTTTTTTGTACAAATTTTATACTTTTTAAGTATATCTAAATAAAATTGATCTAAAAAGTAAAATAAAAAATTGATTAAAATATTTTAAAAAATACTAAAAATATAAAAAAACGAATTAAAAACTCATAAAATTATTTCTGAAAACTCCAAATGAAGCATGAGCACTCCAAAATCAGTGCTATGACGGTGTCCGACAGGCGGATACGCTGGGGACACGGGGACACACTAGATGGCGTGTCCCTTTAATTTAATGAATTTTTTGTAGGGGATACGTCCGGGACACGCGTGTCCATATTTGGACACGGCATGAGACACGGCAGGGCTCATTTTTAATTTTGTTATATTTATTTGGAGTCAAAGTGTAATATTTAAAAGTAAAAATAAAATAAATAAAATAAATAAAACAACGATGTAAAAGATCAATACAGAAATCATTCCTTGCCCTAATTGTAACAAATGATAGAGAGTGAAGGAATAGAGTGAAAGGGAGAACCTATCGCCGACTTAAACCAGTCGATCCACCATTTCTATCCAGTCGATCGAAGACCTCTGAAGATCCCCATTAGTCGATCTCCATCAAGTCGTCTTCTATCCAGACGACTTTGAAGGTAAGCCTCTCTCTCCCTCTCTCTCTCTCTCTCTCTCTCTCGTATTCGTAAACTGGGGTTCATTTTTTATTTTTTTATACATTTATATATATATATATATATATAAGATTGTTTTTATTTTTTTGTAATTATAAATCTCTCGTATTTGTAAACTGGGGTTCATTTTTTATTTTTTTATACATTTATATATATATATAAGATTGTTTTTATTTTTTTGTAATTATATGTTTATATATATGTATATATATCTCTAAAATTGTATATCGGGACATGGTATGAGACACGGCGGGGCTCATTTTTAATTTTGTTACATTTATTTGGAGTCAAAGTGTAATATTTAAAAGTAAAAATAAAATTAAAAAAAACAAAAAAACAACGATGTAAAAGATCAATACAGAAATCGTTCCTTGCCCTAATCGTAACAAACGACAGAGAGTGAAGGAATAGAGTGAAAGGGAGAACCTATTGCCAACTTAAACCAGTCGATCCACCACTTCCATCCAGTCGATCAAAGACCCCCGACCCCCATCAAGTCGATCAAAGACCTCTGAAGATCCCCATTAGTCGATCTCCATCCAATCGTCTTCTATCCAGACGACTTTGAAGGTAAGCCCCCCCTCTCTCTCTCTCTCTCTCTCTCTCGCGTATTCATAAACTGGGGTTCATTTTTTATTTTTTTTATACATTTATATATATGATTGTTTTTATTTTTTTTGTAATTATATGTTTATATATCTCTAAAATTGTATTTTTTTAAGAAAAAATTATAAGTATATATATACACACAGTATGTGAAACTTTTTTTTTTTTTTCCCTTTCTAACGTTAATGTTAATTTATAATGGTTATAATTTATAAGAAAAATGTCTAGTTCAAATTCTGCCAATAACACAATATCTGCCGTTGATGCTGAATATGATAAGCCACTGTGGAAATATGTGATTAGATTAGAAAAATCTAGTGCAAGAGGGGGGAACTATACTTTTCAATGTAACTTTTGTCGGGCTATACGTAAAGGTTCATACACTAGGGTAAAAGCCCATTTGATGCAAATTAAAAATCAAGGAATAAAAGTGTGTCCAAAAGTAATAAGTAAGGATAAAGCTGAATTTGAGAGAGTAATTGCAGAAGCAGAGTTGAAGTTGAAAAACTCTAGGTTGAATAAAGTCCCATTGCCTCCTTCTAGTTTAAGTGCATCATTAGGTTTATGTTTCGATGACCCAGAGGAGATCTATGGATCAAAAAGGAAGAGGTTAACTACTATAAGGAGTGGAAGTAGTGACCTTGTTATGAAAGCATTTAACATTGGGGTTCGAGAACGATTAAATGGTAAGATAACTAGAATGTTTTATTCAGCAGGCTTCTCATTTCATTTGGCAAGAAATCCTTATTATGTTAGTGCATTTACTTTTGCTGCAAATAACAATATACAAGGATATGTACCACCTTGGTATAACATGTTGAGAACTACATTGCTTCAAAAAGAAAGGATAAGCATTGATAGGTTGTTAGACCCTAGTCGAGGCACATGGAGAGAGAAGGGTGTGAGTATAGTCAGTGATGAATGGAGTGATTCTCAACAAAGGCCATTAATAAATTTTATAGCCGTTATCGGAGGTGGGCCTATGTTTGTTAAAGCGGTTGATTGTTCAGAAGAAACAAAGGACAAGTATTTTATTTCCAACTTGATGAAAGAAGTAATCATGGAGGTTGGGCCTAAAAATGTGGTCCAAATAATTACAGATAATGCCCCAAATTGCAAGGTGTCGGGGCACCTAATTGAAGCGTAATTTCCTTACATCTTTTGGATTCCTTCTGTTGTGCACACCCTCAATCTTGCCTTGAAGAATATTTGCGCTGCCAAGAATGTAGAAAATAATTTAGTTGCATTTGAAGAGTGTAATTGGATTAGTGAGATTGTGGGTGATGGGATGATGATCAAGAATTTGATTTGTAATCATTCCATGAGGTTGGCAATGTACAATGAGTTTGTGAGTTTGAAGTTTCTTTCAGTTGCCGAGACATGCTTTGCTTTTTCCATTGTCATGCTTAAGAGGGTAAAGTTGATAAAGCAAGATATCTAAACAATGGTAATCAGTGACAAATGGAGTTGTTATAAGAATGATTATATTGGTAAGGCCAAGGTTCTGAAAAGTGGTTGTGGTCGCCATAACGATGGCGGTGGCACGGTTGCGGTTGCGGTTGCGGGGTGTAAAGACCGTAGCATAACGGTTGCAGTAACCGGAATCATGAATTTTTTTATTTTTCGCACAATTTGAAAAAAACTTACCGATATGTATATTTTTTTTCCATGATCATATTTGTTGGGTTTAAAATAAATATTGATCAATTTTTGTAAATTTTTAAGTATGATCCAATATATTTCATATTTTTAAATCACTATAAATTGAGTTTTTTACATTTTATTTTAATAATTAGTGACTTTATAATATATAAAAAATCAATCACTAACTATTATATATAAGATAAATAATGACAAAAGTAAGAGAATAAATAAGAGCCTATATATATATATATATATTTTAACCGAGCCAAATAGATAATGACCACACTTATTATTATTATTATTATTATTATTAAATAATATATAGATAGACACATACAAACAAAATGGTTGAGTGATAACAGCTGAATAGAATAGCGTAAATCTTACAGCTTCAACAAATCAATAACATGTTCTTCATCTTCCCTTTTCTCTTTGTCTATCTCTTGCTCCTCCATCTTCTCTCTTTATCTTCCTTCTTCTCTCTATCCCTCTTCCCTTATTTTCAATATTTTTTTTTTGGTGTTTTTTCGAAAGAAATAGTTCGGAACCGTTACATAACGGTGCGTAACAGGCCGTTACGGCACTGTTACGACCGCTACGGCAGTCGCTACAGCCAACACACTTGTGAATCTCAATCACACTGCAAAAGCGGCCGTAACGGGTGGCGGTAACTACCACAACTGTCACGTAATGGCGTTATGTAACAGTTGCGGCCGCTTTTTAAAACCTTGTTTGTGAAGGATAAGTTGTTGGATGACTTTTGGTGGGATCAAGTAGACTACATACTTTCCTTTGCTGCTCCTATTTATGGCATGATTAGAGTTTGTGACACCGATAGACCTCTTCACTTAGTATATGACAAGTGGGATACAATGATAGAAAAAGTGAAGATGGTGATATATAAGCATGAAGGAAAGCGACTAGAAGAAGAGTCTACATTCTATAATGTAGTACATCAGATTCTTGTAGACCGGTGGAACAAGAACACACCACTTCATTGCTTGGCACACTCATTGAATCCAAGGTGATTACAATACAATTTACTATTTTTATTAATTTAAGCTTAATATTATTCTTTCACATTTATAATGAGTAGTACATTTTTTTCATTTAAGGAATTATAGTGATGTGTGGCTTTATGAGGATCCCAGTCGAGTTCCCCTACATAGGGGTGAGCAGGTCTGCCTTGAGAGAAAAAAAGTGCTTGAAAAGGTTCTTGACGATCCAATGGAGCACACTAGAGCAAATTTGGAGTATGCCAAGTTCTCAACCAAAGAGGGGTCATTTGCTGACATTGATTCCTTTGGAGATAGATGTGATATGGATCCTCATAGTTGGTGGGTAGGTCATGGTGCATTTGCACCCGCTCTTCAATCTTTGATTTTAAGGCTACTTGTCCAACCTTCTTCTTCGTCATGTGCTGAGAGGAATTGGATTACATACTCTTTTATCCATTCAATGAGAAGAAACAAGATGACACCCCAACGTTCAGAGGGCTTGGTTTTTGTTCATAGCAACCTCTGTATTTTATCAAGGAGAACCCCACAACACCTTGAAGGAGAGACCAAGTTAAGAGATATTATGGGCGACACATTTGATTCATTTGATGATGTTGGGATGCTTGAGGTTGCAAATCTCTCACTTGATGAACCTGAGATGGAGGTTGTGTTGTTTACAGATGATGGAGGTGCAAACGAAGAAAAAGATGGTGATGCTAATGATGATGAAGACGTGCAAGAAATTGGATCTACTTGAAGCTTGAATTAATATTACTATGTTAGTGTTTGTTAATTTTGATTTAGGATGAATGTAATATGAATCTATATAACACATAAAAATATATAATAAAAACAAAATTCGCCATGTTTTCCGTCGTGTCTGTGTCCCGATTTTTTGGAAATTGCTGTGTCCCGTGTCCGTGCTTCGTAGACTCCAAACCAAACAGAGTGATTGACTTCTTTCAAATGCAAGACTAATTAAGAGTTAGGATAAAGACCAACAATAATTTTTATACGGTTCATTTGAAGCATGACTACTTAATTGAGAAGGCTATATTTGTAATTTCTCAGACCAATAGTAGAATTTGTATTTTACATAAACCTCATAGGTTGTACTTGTAATTTGTTCAAAAATAATATTAAGCTAAAAATAAAATAAATTTCACATTCAACCTCTCCCGTACCTACTCTCTTATGAGAAAAAGAAAAGTCAGCACTCAATCACCCACACAATATTATAAAAAAATGATTATCCAACAGATTAAGCCTTTGTTTGGAATGTGAGTTGGCTTTTTAATTTTTTGACTTTTTGAGTATTTTGGCTTGGGGCTAAAAAGCCCTATTGAGAATGGATTTTTTTATTTTTTAATTTTTGTGAGAGAAAAAATAAAATAATTATGATTTAGATTTAATATTTTATTTTATTGATTTTTTAATTTATTTTATTTATTTTTTTTTTTGACTAAAATAACCAAAAAATAATGTGCCAACAGAAGCTTACTTCTCAAAAGCAAGGGTCGTTTGGGAAAGTGACGGTTTAGTCAAAAGCCAAAAAAATCGCTAAAGAAAGGAAAAAGTCATATAAAAACATAAAAAAATAATAATTCTTTCATTCTCTTTACTTTCTTCCTTTTTTTTTTTAATTAAAAAATTATAAAAATCATGTCCAAACCCCCCCCCCCCAACCAAAAAAAACAATTACCATTAAAACATAAAATTAACTTTCCAAACACTAATCGCTAAAAAAACAAGTACCAATGCAAATCTTTCTTCATCTTCTTTTTTTTTTTTTTCTTTTTTTTTTTTGTGTAAAAAATTAAATAATTAACTAAAATAACTAATTCTAAAAAATAACATCTAACAGGCCATGAAATTTATCCAACACACATCACAACAAACTAGGCTGATCGCAAATCAGATGGGTCGGGGTGACATTTTATCTGTCATCTATTTAAAATTAGACGGATTAAAAAAAATAATCCACATTTATCCATCGATTTGATGGGCATGGATTGAGCGGGCCGTACAGATTAGTAGACGGATACAATTGGTTTAGTAGTTTGAATTTCACAAATTTGGGCCCCAAACATTTTTCTTTTTTTAATTATAATTTATAACTTTTACAATTTTCAATAACTAATAATATGAAAAAGGTATGTATTATTTATCTATAATATTGTTTTCTATTTTTATAAAAATATATATTTTATTATTTTTAATCAATGTTTTCACATAGGTTGGTTTGGGATGTTTTTAAAAAGTATACTTTTGACTTATTGGTTTATATGGGTTGGGTTTGGATTGAATTTGATGTGATGTGTTAGAGAGATGATATAATTTAAATAAGATGATGTGACTTAAATAGGATAATGACTTTTTAATTTTTTATATTATTTAAGTTATGCCAAACTTAACCTTAGTGTTAATGGCCGAATCGGATTCATCCGAGGGCAAGAAAATTGATCTGTCATTTAAATCGTATTTTTAAATTTTAAAATATTTCATTCCATCGAAAGACAAGCATCGGCCAAAATCAATCGAGTTCGGTAGATTTGGACAGATGTCACCCGAACAAACTCAAAATTAACAATACCTCTTGTACACTTCCCCAAATGTGCCTCCCCAGAGCCGCTTCCGAAGCAACCCTTCCGCACACTGATGCCCCTACCACAGCTCGAGCCCCGCCGTGACAATTCCGGGCACAAACACCACCGGATGCTTCACCTTGAGCCCCTCTTTTTCCAATTTCACCCCGGGAGGGTCGGGCAACGGCCCCGTGATCGCCTCCGTCACGTACTGAGGAAACGACGCCGGCATCGCATTGTACAGAAGCAGCAGAATCCACCAAACAGTACAAATACAACCAATCAACCAACAACAGCTTTCCAGACAAGACCATTTGTTACTCTTCTGATCAACCCTAGCCTTCTTCGCTGCTACTTTCTTGCTCTTATCGTCTTCTTCGTCCGGAATCGGAGTCTGATTGTTGTCATTCTCAGATGCCTTTCTTGATCGTCGAATCAAAGGCATCTTCTTCAATTAATCATATGAACAATTCACAAAATTATATGTGTTTATAGTCTGTACATGTGTGTGTACATGTATGTTTGTTGTTTTAGTTGTTTGGAAACCCTAGACGCCGTGGACGGTGGCGGAAGTGACCGGAGAGTGGTGGTTGTGGTGGAGGAGAGAGAAAGGACATGGCTTATTTGATTGCCTTTTATGGAGCAACAGTAGTCAATTATTTTGCCTTGAATGTGATTGGGTGGTACAGAGCTGTGCGTGGGTCACTGTTAAAGAAGATAGATATTTTTTTCCCTTTCAATAATAGAAAGAGCAATGATACGAAAGTTGAATTTGAGTTTATCGGAGTGTTAGGTGAAGTTTGGACCATCTCAAAAAGTTAAAAAGTTATTTAAAAAATTAAAAAGTTATCATTATTTATTAAAAATTAACAATTATAATTGTATAATTTTTAATTTTAATTTTTTTTTACAAATTAAATTTTATAATTTTTTATTATACATTTTTTTATAAAAAATTAACTCAAATATTTATATTTTTAACTTTAACTTTTTAATTTAAAAAATAAAAAAAACACTTATTTATGACACTTCAAACAACCCCTTAGTTGCGGATTATTAGATTGCTTATTCAGTAATAAAGTGTGATGTTACATTGGACATCGAAACAATCAACCGATATGCATAGATTTAGGACAAATTTAAATGAAAAATGTTGGATTTTAAATAAATTATCAATTTTTTTTTTATCAAACCTCTTATATAGGTATGGATTCACACAAATTATATATATACAGGTTTCATATTCATATGAAAGTTTTAATAAAAAATTTGATAATTTATTTAGAATCCATTAGATAACTTAATATAAATTTAAATTATTAATCATTCTTGTAATAGAAAAAATATTAGGTGATATAGGGCAAAACGTGCCTCTATCTAATGCTAATCACAGATTTTATTTTTGTTTTTTTTTTTTTTTTAGGTACTTCGAAAAATAAAAAGAGGGAAAGGAGGCTAGCCCTCTCCTTCCAAACACCTAACATATTTTTTAAATATATATTTTTTTGTTTTGTTTTTGGTTAATGAAGAACAACGTAATTATAAATATAAAAAATATTCACTATATTTGATTTTAATTTTTAAAAATTGAGTTTTTTTTTTTGATTTTTTTTCATGAGTATTTTTAAATCTTTAAATAATTTTTTTTAAATACACTTTACTTAAATATATTTAAAAAATAAAATATTTATAAAAAATATTTTAAAAAATTTATAAATACGTAAAAATATAAAAATGTACTGAATTTTTATATTTTTGATATTTAATGAATTTTTAAATATATTTTTCACAAATATTATATTTTTTAAGTATATTTATGTTAGATGTATCTAAAAATTAAAAATTTTACTTAAAATATTAAAAAAATCAATTAAAGAAAAACACGACAATCAAATTAATTTTTTAAAAAGTGAATCTTGAAAAGCGAAACTAAACAAGTTGAATTGTCATCAAACAAACTTTTAGCTCACTATGCTAAAAATGTTATAAAGTGGAGTATTTGAAATGATTTAAATAAATTTATTTTTTGATTTTTTACAAAAAAACATGAAATATAAGTTGGGTTTGAAGTAATATAGTAGAGGTGATCTGACCCAAATAGAATAATGTGCTAAATAGCATGTGTTATTTTAATACGTGTCAAACGCCCCCTAAATGTTAAAGTTTGCTTTTTAAAAATAGTTTTTAAAATTTTAAAAATTAAAATAAAAACTAGTTTGATAAAATTAAATTTAAAAAAAAAAAAATGGATTTTTTAAAATTATTTTTATTTTCCAAAATGATAAAATTATATGAAACTTATCATTATTTTTAATTTTTTTTTAAACAAAATTATGTTTTAAAATTTAAAAATAAAAATAAAAAATTTGAAAATCAAACCAAATAAACCTAAAGTCATTTTCTCATGTGTATTTTTTTGTGGATAAAAAAAAAAATACAGTCATGGGCCTATTTTTGATTAAAATAAGTAAAAGTCAAAACACTTACCATATTACTCTTTCTACTTTTTAATGTGTTTTATAAAAATAAAACAAAAAATTAATTAAAATAATCAATTCCCAAATAAGCTCTTGGCATACTCTTGGGCATGTCCAGTCAGAGAAAAATTATCAGTTGGTTCTCAGGCACCACGTAGTTATATCTCAAGCCAATCACAAATCTCTATGTTTTTCTTGTTTTCTAATCATTAAATACAAAATCGTTGACTTTACCTTCTCCATCAATCGGATTAGCCTCCTCTCCAACCATGTTTAGTCTAGCCATGTTTTACACTCTTCAGTAGATGAAAACGCTTGACAACTAAGGATCCAAAAGCGACAGAGATGCCATGTTTTGTGAATGTCGGTTAATTGTCCAAACAATCGGTGCAATATTTGTCTACCACAATTGTCACCCATGTCGACCGATGATGTCACTTTATCTATCATGATTGTCACCCTTATCAATTACGATTGTCACATTGTTACCAAATAACCGACCAAAAGATCAGTTAAACGATCAACAAGATAGTACAAAATAATTGCTGAATTTAATAGTGCTGGAGAATAGGCAAATCTCTATCAATCACGATACATGTGGAATGTCATATGGCACTTCCTCTACACTAATCAATAACTTCAAAATAAATTCTCGTAATGATGGCATTATTAAAACGGTTTGGTATTGTCAGATAGTGAAACGTTATCCAAGATTAGGGGTGTAAATTTGGTTAGATCCGGTCCGACCCGACCCATGTTTGGCCTTGCGGGATCATGCCAAAATTTGGACCGGGCCACAAGCCAAAAAATTAGGCATAGGCTTAGGGGATATTCAAGCCTTTGGGCGAGCCTGGGTTTGGGCTCGGGCTTGGACCGAGCTTGAACAAATTTTTTTGTTTTCATGTTTTCAATTAAAATTTTATTATTTTCCACTAAAAAGGCACTGGGCCTCGGCGCGGGCCAGACTTTGAGTGGGTCGTAGGTCCACGGGTTGGGTCAAGCTTTAAAATGATGACTCGAGCTCATGACCAGGGTCTCGGACTGAACTCGGGGCCTAACGGGCTGGGCTCACCCCGGGTCGCCCACGGACTGCGAGTTATTTTTACACTCCTATCCAAGATTAACGATTGCAAATACATCATGGCCATCATGCCAGGAAAAGTGTAAATTATACTCTGCCCCTAAAATACAGCCTTTTACCACTTTAGTCCTCAAAAGAATAATGATGCTGTTTAGATTGGTACAGTTCTAAAGTGTTAGCTTATAAATATATATATATATATATGTATTTGAAGTTGTAAGGGATTGTTTGGTTCTGTTAGTTTATGGAGACAACAATATCTTAATTAACATAAAAGATTAAGAAATTTATGATTTTAATTTATGTTTTTTGATTAAGTTTTCAACTTGTAAGTAAATTGGATCAAATCACTATTCACCTTTAACTTTTCAGTTAGGTTTGACAATTGATTTAATATCATTTTTTTGGTGAGTTTATTTTTAAAATTTTTAAATGCATTTTTAACTTCTAAGTCTTACCAAATTATATTTTTAAAAAGTCTGCTAAAGTAAATATTGCTTCGTTTGGGAAGTTGGGTTGGCTTTTTGACTTGCTATTTTAGTCCCGGTAAAAAAGTTAGTTTAGGTTGGTTTTTTTGATTTTTTTTTACTTTGTGAGAAAAAAGTAAAATAATTACGATTTAGATGTGACATCTTATCTTATTGACTTTTTAATTTATTTTATCTTTTTATAATTAATTTAACAAAAAAGTAAACCCAGCTTTCATACCAAACGACACCATATATGTTTGCTTACTTGTTAGTGAATCTTTTTTATATTTTATATTTTACTTATTAAAATTCTTTTAAATTAGATGGACTTGAAAAGTAAAACCTATTAATGCAAATTTAAATGAACTTCATTAAAGACAAGGAAAAAAAATGTGATTTTTTTGTTAGCTGTTGCCAAATTGATGGTACCAGCTTGATTTTTTTTCTTTTTAATAAATTTAAAAAAGTTATATCAAATTAATTATTTTTTTTTTCTTCCTGTCCGTCTAAACTAATGTTTTGGGATGATAGGCTCATTATAAGTCAAGCCTAGCATCACGTTCATTTTAGCAGAGTCAGCCTAGTACTACTATTCTTCAAGGCCCAAAATGAAGTAGAAGTTTCAAGTTGGATCTCATCAAATTGGTGGGCTAGGCCAAAATCACTGAGACAGGAAAACACAAATTCGGCCCAGCCCAATTATAAGTCAGAATGTTTCTGGGTTGGTCTTCATATTGTTTGTTCAAGCCCACCCATTTTTTTGTGCACCGGACTGTCCTCTCACACAATGAGAAATGTTGTTAATACTGTACCAGTCATATATTGATTTTGATAATGACAATATATATTGGTACTAGTGTGTTTCGGGGTTTTGAACTATTAGTATAAATATTATATATTTTTCGAATAATTTGGATTTATAAGAGTTTGTAAATAAAGTAAAGAAAATCAACATTGCTAAATGAATTAGTTTTTTAAAAACATATCACATTTTGTAACCCTTCTTCATCAATGCAAACAATATGATCTTAAGATAATAGACAAAAAAAAATTTTAATACAAAATATGTCACTTTTTGTACTCAACAATTTGTAGTAGTAGAAATAATAGGATCTGTACATTTTGTTAAATACATTTGACTAAAAGGTTGAAATACGTGGATACATTAATCACTATTTATATTTTTGGAACTTTTACATGACTCTTTGTTATTTTTTTTAAAACTTTTTATCATTTTTTTCCTTTTTTTTTTTTTTTAAATCATACAACTTATTAAATAATAATCAGCGTGTTTAGTTTGAGTTTTTTGAATTCAGTTTTTTGAAAATTAAAAATTTTATTTTTCGTATTTTTTTGTTTTTTGTTTTTAGTAAATATTTTTAAAATTTTAAGTATTTTTTTGTTGTACAAATTGTGTACTTAAATAAAATAAATAGATTCATATTGAACAACCACTTTGAATTACAGAATAAGAACATGCTAGAATTTGTAGAAATTCATAATAAAATAAAACTAGTATAAGAAAGCAAACCGAAACCTGTGTGATACTACAGTGTCCTTAAAACAGATTAGCCGCCTCACCGTGGGTGCTGGAGGAACGTCGATTTCTGTCTCCCAAGATACGACAGTTTAGACCGGGCTAACGCAGAAGCACCTTCTGTTAGCTTTGGTGAACTTGATAATGATTGCAATCTCTCTAACAAGAACCAAAGAAGGGACTAGCAAAAGATAGGAAAATTTTTCTTTGGTGTAAAAAATATCTCCAACTTCTTTTTTTATTTATTTTTAATCTCAAAATAACATCTTCGTTTTCCATCAAAACCTCTTTTTAAGTTGGAGGGGAAATGCCCTTTTTATATTTGTAGGGAAGAGGTTTTAGCCATGAAGGCTATCATAAAACTTAGCATTGATGGCCATCAACTCTAGCCTTTAGGGCTAAAGTTATAAAGGTGCAAAACTCTCATGTGCATAATGATCATCAACTCTATCATCAAAAGATGAGAGTTACAAATGTTGAATAAATAAATAAATATGTATATATATAATGCTATTTAAATAATCCAACTAGATGGGTCACAAAATGGATACGGGTATTGGGTCACAACCCGATCCACACCCAGTCTAAAATATATGCACAAGACAAGCCCAGTCCAACATAGCACAATCTAGCCTATGCCCAAGACGAAGTCCAACACATGTACATACACAAGCCTAGGCCAGTCCAAATCAAGACTAAACCTAAGTCCAAGTCCAAGTCCAAGTCCAAGCCTAGGCCCAAGCCCAACTTTTATTGATGTCCACTTTATGAGACAATTCTCATTCACAACTCAATGGTTTCGGTCCATCATTTTTATATTGTAATCTTCTCACTTGAGAGAATACAAAACAACTCAAACCCACCTCAACTGGCGGTTCGGTCCCACTTTAATTTCGAATTAAAGTTGCCAAAAAAATCATTATTTTCCAACAATCCCCCACATGAATAAAATTGACCAAATAAAGAAAACCAGACAACGCTTAACAACAAAGACTCGGAGAGAGAGCACACAAAATAACCTTGCATCAGAAAATGTAGTTGTTTGCCTTGAACCTTTCGTAGTGAAAGCCTATGGGATTTACTGGTTGACCAGTGAACGTGATGTCTTGAACTATTTTTCCGTTTATGTAAATCAAGACAATAGACATCACACATGAGTTACTCTAACTATTATTCTTGTTCTCAATGGTGTGTCCGGTTTGGCCCTGGAACACTAACCTGGTTCAGTGAGTGTTTTAAAGAATTCAGCTTGTTAATTCTTAAAGAAGCAGCCCCATTTCGCACTCACATAGGTGATTTACATAAGGTATCTCGCGATAACACGGTTGACTATTCACAACACTTAGGTCCTTAAAAGCATCAGCTTAATCTCCCACCCTACAGGGTATCACTGTATAAAGAAATGGGTAGGAGGATTTACCTCCATAGTGACTCATCTGTTACACGCAATTAGGTTGTCCATTTGAACCTAGATCTTGGGATCTCCAGTCAACTAGATTGGGTTTTCCATTCTGATAATATTACTAAAGGCCTTAACCTCATTCCTCTTGATAACGTTTCTACTAACTCTCGAGTTAACCCTTTGGTTAGCTGATTTGCAATGTTGTTCTTAGGCTTTACATAGTCTAGAGAGACAACTCCATTAGAGAGTAGTTGTCATATGGAATTATGTCTATGATGGATATGTCTAGACTTTCCATTATATATATGACTCTGTGCTCGTCCAATCGCCGATTAGCTATCACAATGAATACAGATAGCAGGCACAGGTTTCGGCCAATGTGGAATATCCTCAACGAGCTGGTGAAGCCATTCAGCTTCTTCAGTTGTTTTATCCAAAGCAATAAACTCATATTTCATTGTTGATCTCAATATACACGTTTGCTTGGAAGATTTCCAAGACACAGCTGCCCCTCCGAGGGTAAACACATAACCACTAGTGGATTTGGAGTCCTTTATAACAGATATCCAATTAGCGTCACTATACCCTTCTAGTACTGTTGGTTTCTGCTATAATACAACCCATAATCCTAATCCTGGGTGTAGCGTAGATAACCTAACACTCGCGTAATGCCTTATCAATGAGTGGCATTTGGATTACTCGTGTATCTATTAAGCATGCTAATAGAGTAGGCTATATTCGGCCTTGTACAACTCATTAGATAGATCGAACTTCCAATGACCCGAGAATATTCTTGCAGAGACACTCTCACCATTATTTTTGGTCAAATATAAACTCATATCTACCGGTGTCCTAGACACACTCGTATCTGATTTACCAAATTTCTCAAGTATCTTCTCAACATAATAAGACTGAAAAAGTACAATAACACTAGATGTTTTGGTAATCTTAATAAGCAAAATGACATCTGCAAGGCTTGTATCTTTCATGTCAAACTTAGAGTTTAACAATCTCTTGGTAGTTTTAATCATCTCATCATTACTGCCAACAATGAGTATGTCATCAACGTATAGACACAGTATGACATAACCTCTGTCAGTGTCTTTGACATATATGCATTTGTCACACTTATTGATTTTGAAACCATTTGACAACATAACATTGTCAACCTTCTCATGCCATTGTTTAGGAGTTTACTTCAAACCATACAATGATTTGACAAGCTTATAGACTTTCTTATTTTGTCCTGGAGTTGAAAACCGCTCGGGTTGCTTCATGTAGATTTCTTCATTCAAATCTCCATTTAAGAAAGCTGTCTTTGCATCCATCTGATGTATCTGTAGACCACGTAAAGCTACTATCGCAATCACTATACGAATGGATGTAATCTTTGTCATAGGTGAATACGTATCAAAGTAATCCAAGTCTTCTCGCTGCATGTATCATTTGATAACTAGCCTAGCTTTATACTTATTAATTGATCCATCTACTTTTATCTTTCTTCTAAAGATCCACTTGCTACCCAAGGCCTTACTGCCTGGGGGTAGATCAACCAACTTCCAAGTATGGTTTTGTAAGATGGAGTCAATCTCACTCTTAATTGATTTTTTTACAAAGGACTTTCTAATGAAGTCACAGCTTCATGGAAAGTTCGAGGTTCTTCCTCTCACATATAAGTCAAGAACTCCAGACCAAAGGACTTTGCGGTCCTAGCCCTTTTACCCCTTTTTAGCTCATCTACTTCCTTAGGTTGATCATCGACTTGATCATCTATGTGATCATTGTCATCTACAAAACCTTTTTCATGGAACTCGGAAACCCTTCTTGGATATGACAAGGTAATACATTTTTAAAGAAAGATGCATTTTTGGATTCCATAATAGTATTCTTGTGTATATCTGGAATAGCAGACTTAAACACAAGAATTCGATATGCACTACTATATTGTGCATAACCGTTGAATACAAAGTCAACGGATTTTTAAGCTTATCCTAACCCTCTTGGGTTTAGTTATTACCACGTTTTGCATGACACCACCCCACATTTGTAGAATTTATACAAAGGCTTTTGGCCTTTTCCAAAAATTCATACAGAGTCTTTAAACAATTCCTTGTGTCACACTAATTATGAAACTCTCAAAATCATATCACAGTAAATACATTCCCAGAATGTCATCAACCGAATTAGGCACCCAAATATATTTGGTCCACCCAAATAGTAAAGCCAATAGTTTTACTATTAGGAAACACAAATCCAGTGTTCAATAGTCTACAATTCGAAACTTCATAACATGACCAGTAGTTTTATTACTAGGAATCACTAATTTCTCAGCATGTGGTCAGTAGACTTTCTACTACTAGGAATCACAATATTTTAACATGTGATTAGCAGTCACTTTACCACTAGGAATCACAACGTCTTGACATAGGATAAATACACTCTTTTATTACTAGAAAGCATCATACCTTGACATATGATTAGTAGCCTCTCCACTACTAGGAACCATCATGTCTCGACATGTGATCAGTAATCTGTTCACTACTAGGAATCACAATCTCATAATTGTGTAGCCAGTGGTCTAACACCTCCTCGGAACCACCAGTTTTCTATCTCTGTGATCAGTGATCTTGTACTCACTAGGAGCCACAAATTTAAAAATAGATTTAGAATTTAAAAATTCAAAATTATATTCACCCACCCTAACGGGTTGTCTTATCTTTGTTTTAAAGCAAAGTCACATACCAATCATATATGCTATAATTGACACCAGGATAACATAATAATTGCCTCTGATTAATTCAGAGATATTATCATGCAGTCTTATGATTTCTCTTTAATCACACTTGATCTCTCTAGATCTTCCTTTAAGAACCTCGTAAGGCTTTAAGGTTGGCAGGTGTAACAACATTTCTGTTGTCACCTCTTGAAGCCATTTCTGGAAAATCACAATAGAATTTCACTATTTTGTTTTTCTAGAAACTAAACTTAACATTAGAAAATCCCTAAGTCTGAAATTTAATTCAAAATTGATCTCACCATTTACCCTAGAATCAAACATGGTCAGGAAAGTTTTCAGGAAGGCTAGAGGGGTCACACCAGTCCCACTTAAGACACAGTTAACCTTAGACAAAACTTTCAAGAGCATGTTGACTCCTAATCCATGAAAAACAAATTTAGAATTAAGTTTTTTAGGGGATAAACTAGGTTTAAACAAACCAATTCTCAAGCAAATAAAATTTGCTACCAAAATTACACTACTCATAGAAGTTAATCGGTACTCCCGGAACTGAGCCTATTATTTCTGAATAAAATCAGAAATATTTTAGGTAATGCTAAAATTTGGTTTCTTTTCTCAAAATCAAAACACTTTGGAAATAATCAAATTATAAACCAAAAACACTTTAAAAATAATCATATTATAACCAAAGACTTTCTCCAAACTTGGTTTTCCAACACTTTGGGAATAAAATGATTAAACCCAAAGACTTCCTTAAACTCCAAAGGTTTGAAATCAAATCCGTCTTAGTTGTCATTTCTGAATAAATAAGAACTACTCTTTTGCCAAAACTAAACACTTTGGTTTCTATTACAGAAAACCAAATCAAGTTCCAAATTTACAAGCAATTTAAAAATTGCTAACCAAATTACAAACAATGAACGAAATTGCTACAACAATGATTAAGCAAATAACATGCTCCTAACAATACAAGTAAAGAAAACTTGCTTCTACATAATTAGTAAAAACCAACTAAACCCAAGCAAAACCTTGCTTCAATTATAAAGAGAGTAACCAATTCATAAGGATTTTATATAGTCTAAAATTTCCTTTCCTCACTTTGGTATTTCTGTTCAATCAAAATAAATTAGTAGTCCAAATTTTATTTTACAGTCCCAAATTCTATTTATTTGGATTTGTATTTTTATTTCCATTCCCTTTCGCATAAATATTATTGTAAAGAAGGTCAACAGAAAGAAAAGAAAAAAAAAACCACAAACTAAATAATTTAGGCAAAAAGTAAATATAATAAACTAATTGAAACTATCTAACAAACTAATTAATAATAAAATTAACTAATCAATTAACATGCTAGATGTGTTACAAAAAACCAATCTATAATTAAATTAAAAGTTAATAGTCAAGAATTATGACAAAAGTTACAAAGCCTTATACCTCCTAAATAATTAAAATTCTAGCCATGAGTTACATATCAATTTAACTGACAATAATAAATAAATTAAATTAATATGCAAGAGTTACATATGAATTTATACAAATCAATAATCATGTAATCTTATAACTCTAAATAAATAAATTAAATTAATAATTAATTTATACATTTACCATGTCCATAAGTATAGATAAGTTACACAACTAAACTTTATAGCTCCACAATTAAATTAAAATATGAATAGGCAAGAGTTACAAAATAAACCTATAACTCTAAGCATTGAATTAAAATTTAATAGTTATGAGTTATGTATGAAATTAACACACAATCAATTTGTAAATAATGCTAGCAATTCACATGTAAATAATTCTAGAAATTAAAAAAAATAATACGCATGCAAATTACACTAAAAAGCAATGGGATTTAGATAATTCAAATGTATATCATATTCGAACCACAGAACTCAATAAGTATGTCTATTTTAACTAAAATATTTAAACACTTCTCAACATGCAAAGTATATTATAAATTTATAAAATAAAAAAACATACAAAGCATGATAGGAAATTATGAACCATGCTTATAGAATAAAATTATACTAAACCAATTAATATGTAAATATTACTAGAGAGCTGGCAATAAAACTGTTCTAATTAAAACATGACATTGCATTCCAGGAAACAAAACCAGTGGATCATTTGCCCAGAGAATAGTACAGGTATGAATCAATATTTTATTAAACAAGTACTATACAACCAATGGGAAAAGTAGCAGTGAAACATGCCACCGAAATAGTGTATACAAAGGAAAAAAATTGAATTTATGAATGCAAAACAGTATACCAATTAATCTATCAAATAAACAATAGCAACATATAATAAAGTAAATAACCAGTGAACTATTCCTACCGAAACCGCATGCACAGTGAAATCTAATTCTTACAAATTTTATATGAATCTAATTATCTAATTCTAATTTCATGAAAAATACTAATATGTTTTAAGCTTGTTGTAACAATTGTGTACTTAAATAAAATAAATAGATTCATATTGAATAACCACTTTGAATTATAGAACAAAAATATGTTAGAATTTACAGAAATTCATAATAAAATAAACGGTGAATTATACTAACAGTCCCTATAGTTTGGAACTTGTGTCATTTTGGTCCCTGACTTTTCAATTGTGACACATTTGACCCTGAACTTTGAATCTTGTTCCAAATAAGGACAATTGAATATATTATTGGATTTTTCAAGGGCAAAATTGTTAATTTGATAAAATATAAATTAATTTGACAAAAATAAATGTTAAAAAATTATTTCTACCTACTAAAGATAAAATTATATAAAATTGATAAATTTTTTAGACATTTATTTCTTTTTTTTTACCAAATTAATTTTTATTCTGTATTTGGATGATGATCATGTAAAATTAATTTTTCAAAATTAATCATGTAATTTTTATTAATTTTTATCAATTTTACATAATTTTATTTTTGGTGGGTAGAAATAATTTTTAAAAATTTTAAAATATTTTTTTGACATTTATTTTTGTCAAATTAGTTTATATTTTATCAAATTGACTATTTTACCCTTGAAATTAAGCAATGATATGTTAATTGTCCTTATTTGGAACAAGATTTAAAATTCAGGGTCAAATGTGTCACAATTGAAAAATCAGTGACTAAAGTGACACAAACCCTAAACTATAGGGACTGTTAGTGTAATTTGCCCTAAAATAAAACTAGTAGAAGGAAGCAAATCGAAGCCTGTGTGATACCATAGTGTCCTTAAAACAGATTAGCCGCCTTACTGTGGGTGAGGGAGGAATGTTGACTTCTGTCCCCCAGGATATGACGGTTTAGATCGGGCTAACGTAGAAGCATCTTCTGTTAGTTTTGGTGAACTTGATAATAGTTGCACTCTATCTAACAAGAATCAAAGAAGGGACTAGCAAAAGATTGGAAAATTTTACTTTGGTATAAAAAATCATCTCCAATTTTTTTTTTTTTAATTTCAAAACAGCATCTTCATTTTCCATCAAAACCTCTTTTTTAAGTTGGAGGGGAAATGCCCTTTTTATATTTGTAGGGAAGAGATCTTAGTTATAAATGCTACCATAAAACCTAGTGTCAATGGCCATCAATTCTAACCTTTAGGGCTAAAGTTACAAAGGTGCAAAACTCTCACGTGCATAATATTCATCAACTCTATCATCAAAAGATAAAAGTTACAAATGTTGAATAAATAAATAAATATATATATATATATATATAATGTTATTTAAATAATCCAACTAGATGGGTCGCCAAATGAATACGGGTATTGGGTCAACACCCGATCCACATCCAGTCTAAAACATATGCACAAGACAAGCTCAGTCTAGCATAGCACAATCTAACCCATGCTTAGGACTAAGTCCAATACATGCACATACATAAGTCTAGGCCAATCCAAACCAAGACTAAACCTAAGTCCAAATCCAAGTCCAAGCCTAGGTCCAAGCCCAACTTTTATTGATGCTTGAGACAATTCTCATTCATAACTCAATGGTTTCAGCTCATCATTTTTATATTGTAATCTTCTCATTTGAGAGAATACAAAACCACTTAAATCCACCTCAATTGGCGGCTGGGTCCCACTTTAATTTCGAATTAAAGTTGCCAAAAAATCATTATTTTCCAACATTTTTTACTTTTTTAGATGCACCTTACTTAAATGTATCTAAAAAGTAAAATATTTGTTATAAAAATATTTCAAAAAATTAATAAATACACAAAAATATGAAAAATATACTAAATTTTCATTTTTTTTTTGTATTTTTGATATTTAGTGATTTTTTTAAAGATTTTTTTCATGAAAATTATATTTTTTAAGTGCATTTATGTCAGGTGTGTCTAAAAATTAAAAAAAATTGCTTAAAATATTAAAAAAATTCAGTAAAAACAAAAAAATACGGAAAATAAGAAAGTAAAATTTTCTGAAAAGTGTTTTTAGAAAACTCAAACCAAGCAAAGTGAATTATCTGGATTCATATCCGTACAAATCTGTTATAAACCCTACATAGATCGATTCATCCGGTACAGTCAACTTCCTTTATACCATAAAAGTGAAGCATATAACGGCCAATATGATCCGATATGGTACAATGCTCACTCACAAAATAAAATTAAAAAAGTACACAATGACAAAAAAAAGCCAAGACACATGTAAAAATTTTAATATACAACAACAATCTTAAGTGTATAAAAAAAAAAAGAACAAAATTTTAATGTATGGCTGGATTCATTCCAAATGTGGTGCTGACCACACCTAAAAATGAATTCGAGTAATATACTAAATTTCTTGTTATATTTTTTTTTGCGCGTATCATTATTATAAATGTGGGTGTTGATTTTTGACCATATAACCAAACAGAAAAACTCAGCAGGAGAGCACCGATATAATAGATTAAGCCCGACCAACCTATTACAGAAAGATAAGAATTCGGCGGTGGTTTGTCCACCCGGGGGCACTCCGACGATCAAGTCAGTAATTATCTTTCAAAGATAGCCAATAGTGCTTAACTCACTAGACAGAGCATAGAAAGCATACCTTAGACCCACGAGGGTGCTTTGTTTTTATAGCCAATACTGACTTGATCCTTGTAGAAGCCTCATTTCAATGGACTTTTTCTCAATGCTCATCTTGGACTCCCAATTAGATAGAGATAAACTCCATAAGAGTTTTATCTATATCCAGACTGAGGTCCTCCCCCATTCTAGGACTCTTGTCCTTTATCCGCTTATCTCGGATTCCGATGTCTCTACAGATAACCTTGGCCTAGTCGAGATCATCTCGCACATGACCAAGCCACGTGGCACTCTGGCTGACATGTCAACGTCACCTTGGTCACGTGCTGTTATTCACAAAATATGTCCCCACAACTGTCCCCTAGGTTCCATTACCTCGGCAATCTGAGGTGATGGAACCTATATTGTCTTATCAGTCAAAGTTTGCTCTTTCCTTCTATGGCCGAGATCATTACTCGTCAGCTTCGTGTACCCAGGACTTTACTGTCCAACTTTGCCACTAACTAAGCTCCTTAACTGAGATCGTTCCTCTAGCCGAGGTCATTGCTTCATTAAATCCAAAACTCCAAGAGTTTTATCTGCGCATGAGCTGTCACGTACGATTTTCTCAACCGTTTCCGCCACGCGTCCTTTTCTCATTGATTCGTATCTGACACGTGCCATCAGGTCACATCATTTCTGCGCACGCTACCTGACAGATACATCGTCCAAGACATATCATTACGGTTTGCTGCCTTTTACAATTTTGACACAACTTCTCACTCTCTCTCCGTCTCTTCACTTTTGAGTATTCATTTTGCTTTGAAACTTTCTCTCTCTAACGTCTCTCTTCCAAACCACCATTATTCAAGCTTTCAAGCTCTGCAACTGTTCCGATTACCTCTTCCGACGACCTTTTCATCATCTGTTTGCGACCATTTACGTCGTCTGATTTCGGCGAACTTCTTTCCATCCTTATTCAGTAAGTCCATGATTTCTTTTCTTGTAATTTCAGTCTCTTATTTTTTATTTTGTCCCAAGTTTGCCATCTGTACATATTATCTATTGCTAGTTTGTCTCTAAGAAACATCACTATTGCGTCTATCCAACTTGGACCCATCTCCACACACATTGCTTCATACTCTGTGATTAGTGGTTCCACACTTGGGCCTGACAAATAATTAACCATTATTTTCCTTACCTCCCTTGATTTCATTGTACTAGCTAGGTTAGCCAAGGCATTGACATGGCTGTTGTCATTTCGGTTAACTTGCTGTAGTTGGTAATCTTGAAACACGGCTAGGAGTCTAACAACCTCTTTGACATAGGCTATCATTCTTTCATCTCGGGCTGCATACTCGCCTGTTGCCTGGTTCATAATAAGTTGGGAGTCACAGAAGACTACTACTTCGTTGGCTTCTATTGCTACTTCTAACTTTAACCCTGCGATTAGTGCCTCATATTCTGCTTCATTGTTTGAAGCTTTGAACCCTAAATGGATAAACTGTTCCAATATTCGCCCATTTGGTGATACCAACACCACTCCTGCTTCCACTCCTTAACGGTTTGAACTCCCATCAACAAACAGGCGGAAGGAGTCACCGATGTAGATATCGCAAGGCTTCGATTTTTCTTCTTTCTTCTGCTCTGCTGTGGGGTTTTTCATTCCCAATTGGGTCTCCTCTTGTTCCGTTGGACACCCTAAGCCGCGGCTCACCGGAGCCTGACGTGAGATGGCACTGGGTGTGAACTCGGCCATAAAGTCGGCCAGAACCTGGTCTTTGATTGTCATTCTGGGCCTAAACTCTAAGTCATATTGGCCCAACACTGCTGCCCATCTGGCTATCCTGCCTGTCAGATCTCCTTGTTGTAACAGGGACTTCAAGGGGTGCCTAGTCAACACCACAATCTTGTGGGTTTGGTAGTAATGATTCAATTTTTTTAAAGTCATCACCAAGATTAGTGTTAACTTTTCCAGGGGTAAGTACCTGGTCTCTGCACTTGTTAAGGTTTTACTCACATAGTACACTACCCTTTGTTCTTCTTTCTCTTCTCTGATTATCACTGCACTTACTGCATGCTTTGAAACGACCAAGTATAAAAATAGCTCCTCTCCAAGTACTGGATTTGACAGAACTGGAGTTGTAGTCAGGTATTTTTTCAAGTTGGCCAATGCGACTTTGCACTCCTCTGTCCACAAAAAATCTGTGGCCTTCTTCAATAAACTAAAAAATGGTTTACACTTATCTGAACTTCTGCTTATAAACCTATTCAGGGCTACGATCCTTTCTATCAGCATCTGTACTTGTTTTGCCGATGTTGGGCTCTCCAATTCAAGGACAACTTTGATTTGATCTAGGCTTGCCTTAATACCCCTTCTAGTAACTAGGTATCCCAAAAACTTACTAGACTCAACTCCAAATGCGTATTTTGAAGCATTGAGTCGGAACCGATATGTTCTGAGAATATCGAAAACTGTTTTCAAGTCGGCCAGGTGATTCTTAGGTTCTGTGGTCTTCACGACTATGTCATTGTAGACACCCCATTTTTGACCGCCCTTAAGACTTGGGCGTTACTGATGGTTTACATGGTGGAGAAAGTGTGCAGGGCAAAGGTTCAGTTTCTTCGGCAAGGGGAGAGACAAATCTCAACTTCACACCCCATTTTGGACCAAAGCATTTTGAATGATTTTTAGACCTTAAAACCCTCTCTTTCAAAACTTTTTGAAATAAAGTTCCTACGATGTTCCGACGCTCGCATTTCGGTAAATGTTGCGCTTTTCGGTAAACTGAGCAAGGACAAAGTGGAAACGAGTGAAGGAGAGATGAAATCTTTGAAAAATCTTTCAAAACACCTTTCTTAGGGGTTTGAAGTTGAAGAGAAGAGGAGAAGAGGGGAGAAAACAAGTTGGAGAAGAAGTTCGGCAAGGATCCGGATAGAAGGGAGTCGAGCAGTCCTCGCTAAATCAAGCTTATCCGTCTGCATACTCAGAGTTAAGCTATGAGGCCACTACCGTTGGAAATAAGACTTCCGGGGCTTCATTTTTGGTTCAAGAATCTCTTACATCCAAGTCCGGGTGGGGGAGATATGATTGGTTGAAGTTGGGCATCATCCCGGTTGGATCGAATCTGCACGGCTTCACCAAAAAGGGCATAACTTTTTGCACAGGAGGAATTTTAATGGAAGGTTTGCGGCATTGGAAAGCTAACTTCCGGGGCTTCAATTTGGACACCCACCGGCCATTTTTTGACCTTGGAAGGGCCTATCGGCAATCTATTTGGCCGACCGGCCATTTATTTTGGCCGGCGACCTCCTTTTCTGGCCGGTTTGACCTTTTTGCACCTTCCAGGCATTGTGCATGCCAGCTGTGCCAGCTGGGATGCACAGACCCGACCCCCCATACACATGTGTGGCCATTTTGAGCCTTTGCACCCCTTTTGATCCAACCTTTTGCACCATTTTGATCAAGCTTCTTGAGGAAGCTTTGACAAAGGGTCAAGCTTCCTCAAGAAGCTTGCACCCTTTGGGATAGCTTCTCTTAGAAGCTTGGACCCCTTTGACCCTTTGTAGCTTGTCTTAGAAGCTTAGTCTTGCCTATATAAGGAGCTCTCCTCCTCCATTGAAAAAGGTTGGTTGGTGGAGCAAAAAACCAGAGATATATAGATATATATCTGATATATATACACACTCTCCTCCATATCCTCCATAGCTCCCTTCTCCAAAGCTCAAAAGTCCATTACTCTTGGCCCTTTGCACTACAACACCTAGCACCACCCCACCACCTCCATTCCAGCAGCTTGGAGGGTCTTCTCAGAGGCTAGGAGGCACCACTTCTCAAGCCAAAGGGCAGCTAAGGGTTGGTCTACAAGGGTGAGTACCTTTTCCCTTATTTTGAGCCCATTTTTGTATCCTATCTTAGCCATTCTTGCTTGTATATTTGAGCTCCGGCCATAACTGAAAGTAGCATTTTTTTGAGCTCTATTTCATCTTTCATTAAGGGCCTCTCACTGTTTGAGGCCTCCATTTTGCACTTGCTTCATTATCCCTCTTATATGCCTATTTCTTGTGTAGCATTTTAGGCCTGTGTGTAATCTGTTTTGAAGCATGTTGTAAACTGTGAATAGGCTTATTTTGAGCCCTTCTTCAACATTGTAGAAGGGCTCATCACTGTTTGAATCCTCCATGTGCTACTTGCTTTGATATCCATCTTTTGACCCCATTTCTTGCATGAGAAGTTTTCCATACTTGTGTCTGTTTTTGTGGCTTGACATAAACTGTAAAGTATCATGTTTTGGGCCCCTCTTCAACATTGTAGAAGGGCCCTTCTCTTTTTAGGGTCAGCATCTGTTAGTTGCTTCATTATCTTGCTTCGGGGCCATTTTTGTATGCTAGTTTAGCCCCATATGTACTCACTGTTTGGCCATGCTTAAAACTATAAACATGCTTGTTTTGGGGCTGCCTTACTTCTCTCTTTACACTTCATGTTCGGTCATTCCGTATGCCAAATTTAATGTTCCGGGACTCGTTCCATGCATCAGGTTTCATTTTATCATGTTTCGGGGCTGTTTTGCATCTCATCTCGCTACTGAAATTTGCGTGATAGTATGTCATATTCCATGTTTTGCCATGTCTTGTTAGAGTGGCATTCCGTGCCGTAGGTTCGGTCCTCGGTTTGCGTGCACGCGTGCACGCATCTCGAGTTGTCTCTTTTTTTATCTTATGGCCTCCTATGTGAGTGTGGCTGAGGTCAACTTGTATTGGTGTAAGCCCATCTTGCATTGTGTATGCCATGTTACAATGCGTTGTGCATGTTATGTTGTTGCATTGCGTCATGCCCTGCATGCTTGTTCGCATACTCATATTACATACTTAGCTCGCATGCTTAGGTTGCATTTGGCATGCATCCCTTGCCTCTTGATCAAGCATGATAGAGGTTGGGGCCTTTGATGTGTTTTGTGCTTGCATTTCATTTGATATCAAAGTTGCTAACTTGGCTTTTGGGTCATCATGCATTGAAATGCGTGATTGATGGCCCGAGAGTCGAGGGCCACACTCCCTTGAGTCCATTACATGATAGGGAGTGTGTCCGTGCATACATTTGCCTGAAAATTCCATGCCATACACTGCTTGCCCTCTGCTGCTGTCAATTGCAGGTTCTGCAGGAAGCTTTGGTCGGTCGGCTAAATACAGTGCCGACCGGCCAGTAATCTGTGGCCGATAGATTAAAAGGTGGCCGGTGATCATCCCATTTGGCCGGTGGTGTTTTTACTTGGTCGGTGGTACTCCTCAACATCCAGAGAGCATACCCTTGGACTTTGGCAGTCCTCAGAGGAGCAGGGCAGTGTAAACAGAGGCAACAGTGCTATGGCAGCGAGTTTCCGGGCGAGACGAGCATGCGTGCATCCCTCTTCCCGAGGCCTTTTACTGCTTTCAGTAGTTTAATTAATTTGTTAATTAATGAGGTGGTCTGTAACATTTAATTAGCTTGTAGGTTAATTAAATTTGTATATTCTTTTGGTCCCTCCGAGTGAGGGCGTATTTGTAATAAGTGTGCGTGAGTGTGTGTATGTCTTCCAACCTCACGTCTTTCTTCCCTTTTATTTACCTGCTTATGATGGTAGACTAGGGCATATTTAAATTAGCATATCTTATGCAATGCATGCGTGCATCCATCCATTTGTTTTACATGCACCAGGGCCCGGTACATCATGCAAACCGCATTGTACTTCAATTCCCAATTTGAATATGTGTTATTTGTAGCATTTCACATGCCATGTTTAGGTTAGCCGAGCCTACCCTAATTGCATTTTGTATGTGTTGCATTAGCCATTTTAACATGAGCTAGGATCATGCATTGATTGCTAACTAGCTTCTATTTTGGCTTGGAGTACTAGGTAAGCTTTTATGCTTTAGCATACCGCATGCGTGTGAATGTTGTCATAATAGCATGATTACCATGAGGCTAGCTGTTTATTGATATAACTGCTTGAATGCCTGTGGATGGAGGTCGAGTTACCTAAATTGGAATAATGCATTAAAACTGTGAGTTTTAAGCCCACTAGATAGTGGCAAAACCATCTTTTCTAAAGTCCACTCGGGAGTGGCAAAACCTATATTTTAGCCTACTTGTGAGTAGCAAATCATTTTCAAAACGAACATGAAGTGTTTTGTTCCAATTTAGGCGATTTGGTCTATACTTGTTTGCTGCGCGCATAACATAGTAATTCTAGGCTAATAACCGGAACAAGAGCATATAATGTTTTCAAAACAAGATATCACGGTTAGTAGAGGCCGATCTTTGATCGGGCGAAAGGGGGTGCTCATAGCTGACCTTCCCCAATCGTACCCAAGCTCCCGAGCCGAAGCAACTTTGGTGATGACGGACACGTGGCCTTTGGCACCGAGTCGGGGTTTCCTAAATTTCCCCATTAAAAAATATTTAGGTGGCGACTCTGTATCTGGCAAAGCAGCCCATGTTTAGCACTTCTTTTCAAAAATCTGTTTTTCTCAAAACGATTTGCCGGATTTGGACTCTTTGGTTCAGGTTAAGAACCGACAACAAAAGGGAGTCCGAACTGTAGAGTGAAGCCCAAGGGCCCATCTAAAGTTTCTGGCGACTCTGCTGGGGAATTTAGAAAGCTTGACTCGAACTTGTGATATCCTTTTTTGACTACACTTATGGGTTTCTTTGCATTGCATGTGCATTGGTGCGCCTAGGACACCGTGTTGGCCATCTGCTATTCCTGAGCGGTCTGCCGGAGGCTTGACTTTGTCAAAGCATGCCATAAGGCTGACCGGTTGCGGGCTCTACCAGTATGGGAACACAAACCCCGGTTTTACCGGGGCACCCTTTTCGACCATTCGACCTAGTGCATATTCGGAATCCATAGTGACCATTCCAAACTAGGACAAGTTGCTTACCCGATCATAGGTTGTTTGAAACCGCTGCGTGCGTAGTAAAACCCTAGCTCCTGACAAAATAGGACAGGGAAACCCTACCCCAACATAGGGGTGTATTGGCTCTCATTTACTTGCTATGTGCTTTTAGAGTGTATCTCTACAGGGAATGCATATACCAGTTTGCGAGTTTAGGTATCCGGCCTGCGGGCACCAGTACCAGTATTTTGAGAATCAGTTATATCTGCGGGTATCAGATTCAGATTTGGGGCAATGATTTCGGGGAACAGTGATCAGTAATAGAATACAATCGTTCAGCTTTGCTCGTATCCGTTCTAGTGAAGTTGAGCTGAGATGCTGTCTGTTTTCTCTTTTGCTAGGGGTAGTCTTGGAATCATAGCTTCAGAAGGCTCCACTATCCCCCGGGTACATTGGATTTGTGTTGACAGACTTTGTCAGGTCAGAGACTCAGTTCAAGGGTAATCAGGGCCAGAGAGGGCCAGTCAGACACAAACCACCAGTACAACAGCTACTGGATCAGTGATCTTTGAGCGGTCGGGTTGAGATTTCCGAGCCTACTACAGACACAGATATACCGGTTGCTCAGTTAGATTAGGACAATATGTCGAGCCTGGAAGAGATGGTGCGCCAACTCCAGGATAGTATGAAAGCTATGCAGCAAGACACTGCCCGTCAAGCAGAATTCGCCAAGCAACAGGCCGTAGTCATAGCCCAACAGGCCGAGACAATTGCCAGGCTAGAGCAGCAAACTGGAGCATCTGCTTCGCATCAAGCTCCTCCACCACCAGGGGTTCAGACACCCGGGGAAACACCCAATGTCTAGGAAGGTACGGACATTCCGGTAGGCCCGGCTCCGCCCCCGATTCTACCTCAACTATCCAAGGCACCCACTCCTATCAATCAACCGAATTCCCCTTTTGCGCTCGAGGTGGACCCCACAGCACTAAAGGTGAGTAAACTGGAAAAACTATTCAAGAAGTCTCAAGGAGCTCAATCCATTCTGGACATTGAGGACGGGTATACCGACGCAGCTGTGACGCTGCCGGACAAATTTAAGATGCCACAAATCGACCGCTTTGATGGATCTGGTGATCCTATGGTGCACCTGCGGCTGTTTTCAGATATTCTGAGGCCGATGGGCCTCACCAGACTACAAAAGCTTTCTTTATTTGGCCGGACCCTGTCGGGTGTAGCAGCCATCTGGTATGCAAAACTGGAAGACGATGTTAAGAGGAATTGGGAGGAGATGGCCGAGGCCTTCGTTGCACAGTATTCCTATAACACGCAAATCGAGATTACAACCCGTGATCTCGAGACGACTAGGCAGGAGCCAAAGGAGAGTTTCTCCGATTTTGTAACTCGGTGGAGGGCCAAGGCCTCAATGATGACCATTAGGCCGACTGACAAAGATCAGATTCGGATGGTTGTGCGCAACCTCCAACCCAAGCTTATGCAAAAGATGATTGTGCTCCCCTTCCCCACCTTTTCAGACTTACATGAGATGGGAGTACAGATCGAGGATGCTTTAAAACAGGGCCTCATTGACCAAGACCGAGAGCAGCCCAAGAGGGCATTCAACCGCAGTTCGAATGCGACCACCAGTGGTGATACAGTTGCAAGATCTTCCGAAGTGGGCACGGTCGCCACCACCACACCAAGAGCAGCCACCCCCTTTGTTGGTGCATCCACTTCAAACCCCTGAACTTCAGACTATCTACGCCGAGGCAAGAGGGTTTTCACCCCACTCTTTATGCCTTTGTCTAAAGCTCTAGGGGTCCTACTCAGGAAAGGACATCTGAAACTGTTGGAGCAACGGCCTCTACCCGATCCTCTCCCTGCAAAACATGACCCGACTAAGTATTGTACTTTCCATTAACAAACCGGTCATGACACCGACAGTTGCGTTCGTCTCCGCCACGAGATACAAAATTTGATTGACAACGGGGTCATCCCCGCACCAGGTCCTACAAACTCTATTGACACTTGATCAGAGAACTTGTGGGGGATAATGTGATGTGATCGGGGGATGAACCACCTGCGGGCGGCACTCAGTTTACTTCAGATGTGGGAATGACACACACTGTTTTGAGCATTTGTGAATGCTATTTTTGTAGTTTCTGACTTGGGTGTTGAGTCAGTTCTATAGTTTTGTTTTGAGTCTATCTCTTTGTCTTGAGTCAGTCTTTTTGATTAAGGGTCTGTCTTGTTGTATCGAGTCAGTCCTATTGTACAAAGGTCGGGTGATTCCGGGGGTGTCACCTCGGGCGTCACCATTTTGTTTTGCATTTGTCTTTTCATTTTGTTTTGAGCTTGTTTCTGCAAGGGAGCCAGTTGTGCCAACAGATTTTCAATGAAACAGCAGTGATTTTCACGCTCTCGCGTTTGCTTCTGCCTTGTGCCAGTTATGCCGGAAGTTCTGAATGAGATGACAGTATTTGACTAAGAACTCTGTCTTTTCTATGCCTTGAAGTCATTGTAATGACCTGAGTTTTTCAAAACTTTTTGAACACTGTGTTGAAAACAAAGAGGAAGAAATTCCTCGGGATTTGCAAAACTTTGATCAAACTGAGAGAAAGAGAGGCGTGCTAAGCCTTTTAATGAATGAAATCATGCTTGTTAATGTGAGTACTGAGAAGGATCCTGGCTTGATCCAGATTGGCTCCACACTGTCTTCAGCGCGAGCGATTTGTCGCTTTCTTAAAAAATTTCAAAAAAAAAATGTTTTGCGCCGTCCTGCGAAGACTTGTGTGGAATCGCTCTTGAGATTGTGCAGCTTAGGATCGCTTTCAGCCTCGAGACGACGACCTCTTACTTTCAAACCTTGAACTTAGATTCAGAATGTTCAGAGGTCAATCATGATGTGAGGCCTGTGTGGCCCAATTTGAAGCAGCCCTCGAACAAGAGGCACCAAAGTCAGATCAAGAAAATCAGATGTCACCAAAAGAAGCTTGCAAAGCTAGATCAGAAGCACCCCTGGAACTAGGGGCAAAGAATTTCAAATGTGCTCGAAGAGCCGAAGATGGATCATTCCACAAATCAAAGAAAGTCGGCAAGAATGCCAAGTCCGAGAAGGGAAGAAAGAAGAAAGTATTGCTGAAGAGCAACAGAGTTCCTATCCACAACACTAGGGGCAATTCAGCCCCCATTGGATGGACTTCTACATCGTCAGCAAACAGCAGCCATTCTCCTGGATTCAGATGACTTCAGGATTTCAAAACCATTTGACATGGACAAAGCTACACTTTTACCCTTGAGAGGCTCGCTGGGCCGAAAACCCGGAAGGGCGACCCAGGCAAAAGTTAGAGCAAGAAAAAGAAAAAAAAAAAAAAAAGAAAAATGCAAAGAATGAAAAAAAAAAAAAAAAAAAAATGAATGAAGAAAATGAAAAGAAAAGACGAAAAAGAAAAGAAATGAAAAGAATTGAAAAGAAAAGAAGAACAAAGCTCGCGGTTGAAAACCCGCAACGGGCGCCTTGGCAAAAGTTAGAGCCTAAAAGGAGAGGTTAAATACCCGAGTGTACCTTAACCCCGAACTACGTAAGGCTTGATTCCCATCTTTGGGATACGTAGGCAACTTCATTCTGAAGTCCAGCAGTAAAACATTTCAAATTCAAGTGTGTCCATGTATTGGTTTTGATCATCATTGCCTTCTCTGTATCCGAGAGTTTGGTCGCAATCATCGCTCTGAGGACTGACTACAATGCGCTGCGGTGCCATTCAAACAAGGGGCAACTTTCCGTTGCCATTCAATGCGCTGCGGTGCCGTCCAAACAAGGGGCAACTTTCCGTTGCCATGAAGTGTCCTTCAGACAAGGGGCAATTTTCAATTGCTATGGGTCCGAGGTTGTGCATCTCAAGAGTTGGTTCCGTGCTTGTTGAGCATTGGCCGTTTGCAAAATAGTTTTTGAGAATTTTTATTGAGATTGACTATTCTCTCGAAAATTATTCCATTTTTCCAAAAAACTGGACCATTTCTTGGACCCAAAAAGGAAAATTTTGCAGTGCTCATAGCCTGACTTGCATGATTTTCAAAATCAAAAGTTGAACAAGCATGTTAATCTAACTTTCATGTTGGTCAAAATTGTTTTAAAACCAAAGCAAAAAATGGTCAAAATGATGAGCTAGGGGCACAGTTGAGTCAGGCTTCCGGTCTTTTCCCCGTTGCCAACGCATTTTCCAGAAAGGGCACCATACTTGCCAAGAAGGACACTCTACTTGCCAGAAAAGGGCACAACTGAAGCTAACAACGAAGGGCTGAAAGCTCTCTCATCCTCCAAGCAACGAGGTATCAAGCCAAGTGCAAAGCACGAACTGGAATGGATCAAGATATTCCACTCCGTCATCCGAACAGATCTGATCATGTCCAAACTCCACAGCAGAGCATCGTCAACCGATGTTAGCTGCAGATTTGCTACACATCCAATTGTAGCGCAGCCCCTCTATGGAAGAAACTCACTGTTGTGAACAAGAAGAAGAATCTAGCGGAATGCTAGGGGCAAGAGCCCACAACTTTCTGTTTATCCATCAACCACCCAGGGGAGGGATTTAAAATGAGAGATTGAAGAATAGAGAGATGTACGCTGAGAGAAAAAGCGAGAAAAGGGTTTTAAGAGAAAAACCGAGCTTGAGGGCCGAGTGATGTGAGAATCACAAATGAGGAAGGGTGGGAAATAATACCCGGTGAAATAGGCTCCCTGTGCGCATTTGAGTCTTTCGTTGCATTTTGTTTGTCTCGATTCTTGTTTTGAGTCGTTTCAAGTGTCAATAGATGTGTTTAGGTTGTTTACCTTTATTTTCCATTGTTGGGTAGTCTTTGCTGTGTTCAGTTGTAGGCTCAATACCCGGTCGAGAACTCATTTTCTCAATTTCAAAAATGATTTGTTGTGTGCTCAGAGTGCTGTGCCATTCTCCACATTTGTGCAAAAAAAGGTATTTGTTCTTTCGAAAACTGCAGGGTTCACCCCCGACAAGTGTGAACAGTAAAACAAAGACCTATCTGAAGCTATGTGGGTTCCAGACTGCAAAGCAAAAGAAAAGAGGGAAAATCGAAGCATCTGAGTGTGTTTCACCTTCAGTGGATTCTGAGATTGTATTCCGGATGTACCTCTTCAGACCTTGTCAGTGTTCCGAAGAATGAGCGTGCCTCTATTCCAAGTGTAAGCCTGCTTCAAGTCAGAATGGCAATTAAAGCAGCAGCAGATGTTATCTCTCTCTAATATGAACAGGGTGTGCCCGTTTTTGAGCTGAATATATTGTGACCCCTCCGAAAGGTAAATCGGAGGTTATGTTTGAATTGGTCTTGTTAAGGCTTGTATTCCCTTACTCGGCATTTTGTTTCAAATATGCGTTGTCAAGCACATTCCAATTGCATTGTTATGCACCCACTTCACTAGCATCGTTATGCATCTTGTCACTTGTAATTGTCATTCTTTCTCCTCGCGCGTGCGACGGGTTAGACCTCCTCTGGTTTAGAGCATTTGGAATACGTTCCAATGCTTATACCTTTCTGAAACACCGGGATACGTCCCCATGTTTCTCTTTCCTTGCGGAACACCGGGATACGTCCCCATGTTTCTCTTTCCTTGCGGAACACCGGGATACGTCCCTATGTTTCACATTCCTTTCTAACCTCTGGGATACGTCCCTAATCACTGGGATACGTCCCCAACCACCGGGATACGTCCCTATGAAACACTGGGATACGTCCCTATGTTTCTCCCTCTTAGGTTAAGAGCATTCGGAATACGTTCCAATGTTTATACCTTTCCGAAACACCGGGATACGTCCCTATGTTTCTCTCTCCTTCTGAAACACCGGGATACGTTCCTACGTTTCTCTTCCTTCCGAAACACTGGGATACGTCCCTACGTTTCTATTTCTTTTCGAAACACCGGGATACGTCCCTACGTTTCTCTTCCTTCCGAAACACTGGGATACGTCCCTACGTTTCTATTTCTTTTCGAAACACCGGGATATGTCCCAATGTTTTTCTTTCCTTCCTAACCACCGGGATACGTCCCTATGTTTCTTTGCATGATCATAAGTTATGTTCGGCTTCTTGCATTGTCAGTTGCATTTTGCCCCTGCCTGCGGGCACATCTCTTTGATTATATTGCCTGTTTGTCCAAGTCTTCGGTCTTGTTAAAAATGGGTCGTCTCGGGGCTTTGACACTCACTCCCGTCATTGTTATGACTTACGAGTTCTGTCAAAGAGGGGCAACTGTAGATACCCCATTTTTGACCGCCCTTAAGACTTGGGCGTTACTGATGGTTTACATGGTGGAGAAAGTGTGCAGGGCAAAGGTTCAGTTTCTTCGGCAAGGGGAGAGACAAATCTCAACTTCACACCCCATTTTGGACCAAAGCATTTTGAATGATTTTTAGACCTTAAAACCCTCTCTTTCAAAACTTTTTGAAATAAAGTTCCTACGATGTTCCGACGCTCGCATTTCGGTAAATGTTGCGCTTTTCGGTAAACTGAGCAAGGACAAAGTGGAAACGAGTGAAGGAGAGATGAAATCTTTGAAAAATCTTTCAAAACACCTTTCTTAGGGGTTTGAAGTTGAAGAGAAGAGGAGAAGAGGGGAGAAAACAAGTTGGAGAAGAAGTTCGGCAAGGATCCGGGTAGAAGGGAGTCGAGCAGTCCTCGCTAAATCAAGCTTATCCGTCTGCATACTCAGAGTTAAGCTATGAGGCCACTACCGTTGGAAATAAGACTTCCGGGGCTTCATTTTTGGTTCAAGAATCTCTTACATCCAAGTTCGGGTGGGGGAGATATGATTGGTTGAAGTTGGGCATCATCCCGGTTGGATCGAATCTGCGCGGCTTCACCAAAAAGGGCATAACTTTTTGCACAGGAGGAATTTTAATGGAAGGTTAGCGGCATTGGAAAGCTAACTTCCGGGGCTTCAATTTGGACATCCACCGGCCATTTTTTGACCTTGGAAGGGCCTATCGGCAATCTATTTGGCCGACCGGCAATATATTGTGTCGACCGGCCATTTATTTTGGCCGGCGACCTCCTTTTCTGGCCGGTTTGACCTTTTTGCACCTTCCAGGCATTGTGCATGCCAGCTGTGCCAGCTGGGATGCACAGACCCGACCCCCCATACACATGTGTGGCCATTTTGAGCCTTTGCACCCCTTTTGATCCAACCTTTTGCACCATTTTGATCAAGCTTCTTGAGGAAGCTTTGACAAAGGGTCAAGCTTCCTCAAGAAGCTTGCACCCTTTGGGATAGCTTCTCTTAGAAGCTTGGACCCCTTTGACCCTTTGTAGCTTGTCTTAGAAGCTTAGTCTTGCCTATATAAGGAGCTCTCCTTCTCCATTGAAAAAGGTTGGTTGGTGGAGCAAAAAACCAGAGATATATAGATATATATCTGATATATATACACACTCTCCTCCATATCCTCCATAGCTCCCTTCTCCAAAGCTCAAAAGTCCATTACTCTTGGCCCTTTGCACTACAACACCTAGCACCACCCCACCACCTCCATTCCAGAAGCTTGGAGGGTCTTCTCAGAGGCTAGGAGGCACCACTTCTCAAGCCAAAGGGCAGCTAAGGGTTGGTCTACAAGGGTGAGTACCTTTTCCCTTATTTTGAGCCCATTTTTGTATCCTATCTTGGCCATTCTTGCTTGTATATTTGAGCTCCGGCCATAACTGAAAGTAGCATTTTTTTGAGCTCTATTTCATCTTTCATTAAGGGCCTCTCACTGTTTGAGGCCTCCATTTTGCACTTGCTTCATTATCCCTCTTATATGCCTATTTCTTGTGTAGCATTTTAGGCCTGTGTGTAATCTGTTTTGAAGCATGTTGTAAACTGTGAATAGGCTTATTTTGAGCCCTTCTTCAACATTGTAGAAGGGCTCATCACTGTTTGAATCCTCCATGTGCTACTTGCTTTGATATCCATCTTTTGACCCCATTTCTTGCATGAGAATTTTTCCATACTTGTGTCTGTTTTTGTGGCTTGACATAAACTGTAAAGTATCATGTTTTGGGCCCCTCTTCAACATTGTAGAAGGGCCCTTCTCTTTTTAGGGTCAGCATCTGTTAGTTGCTTCATTATCTTGCTCTCGGGGCCATTTTTGTATGCTAGTTTAGCCCCATATGTACTCACTGTTTGGCCATGCTTAAAACTATAAACATGCTTGTTTTGGGGCTTCCTTACTTCTATCTTTACACTTCATGTTCGGTCATTCCGTATGCCAAATTTAATGTTCCGGGACTCGTTCCATGCATCAGGTTTCATTTTATCATGTTTCGGGGCTGTTTTGCATCTCATCTCGCTACTGAAATTTGCGTGATAGTATGTCATATTCCATGTTTTGCCATGTCTTGTTAGAGTGGCATTCCGTGCCGTAGGTTCAGTCCTCGGTTTGCGTGCACGCGTGCACGCATCTCGAGTTGTCTCTTTTTTTATCTTATGGCCTCCTATGTGAGTGTGGTTGAGGTCAACTTGTATTGGTGTAAGCCCATCTTGTATTGTGTATGCCATGTTACAATGCGTTGTGCATGTTATGTTGTTGCATTGCGTCATGCCCTGCATGCTTGTTCGCATACTCATATTACATACTTAGCTCGCATGCTTAGGTTGCATTTGGCATGCATCCCTTGCCTCTTGATCAAGCATGATAGAGGTTGGGGCCTTTGATGTGTTTTGTGCTTGCATTTCATTTGATATCAAAGTTGCTAACTTGGCTTTTGGGTCATCATGCATTGAAATGCGTGATTGATGGCCCAAGAGTCGAGGGCCACACTCCCTTGAGTCCATTACATGATAGGGAGTGTGTCCGTGCATACATTTGCCTGAAAATTCCATGCCATACACTGCTTGCCCTCTGCTGCTGTCAATTGCAGGTTCTGCAGGAAGCTTTGGTCGGTCAGCTAAATACAGTGCCGACCGGCCAGTAATCTGTGGCCGATAGATTAAAAGGTGGCCGGTGATCATCCCATTTGGCCGGTAGTGTTTTTACTTGGTCGGTGGTACTCCTCAACATCCAGAGAGCATACCCTTGGACTTTGGCAGTCCTCAGAGGAGCAGGGCAGTGTAAACAGAGGCAACAGTGCTATGGCAGCAAGTTTCCGGGCGAGACGAGCATGCGTGCATCCCTCTTCCCGAGGCTTTTTACTGCTTTCAGTAGTTTAATTAATTTGTTAATTAATGAGGTGGTCTGTAGCATTTAATTAGCTTGTAGGTTAATTAAATTTGTATATTCTTTTGGTCCCTCCGAGTGAGGGCGTATTTGTAATAAGTGTGCGTGAGTGTGTGTATGTCTTCCAACCTCACGTCTTTCTTTCCTTTTATTTACCTGCTTACGATGGTAGACTAGGGCATATTTAAATTAGCATATCTTATGCAATGCATGCGTGCATCCATCTATTTGTTTTACATGCACCAGGGCCCGGTACATCATGCAAACCGCATTGTACTTCAATTCCCAATTTGAATATGTGTTATTTGTAGCATTTCACATGCCATGTTTAGGTTAGCCGAGCCTATCCTAATTGCATTTTGTATGTGTTGCATTAGCCATTTTAACATGAGCTAGGATCATGCATTGATTGCTAACTAGCTTCTATTTTGGCTTGGAGTACTAGGTAAGCTTTTATGCTTTAGCATACCGCATGCGTGTGAATGTTGTCATAATAGCATGATTACCATGAGGCTAGCTGTTTCTTTGATATAACTGCTTGAATGCCTGTGGATGGAGGTCGAGTTACCTAAATTGGAATAATGCATTAAAACTGTGAGTTTTAAGCCCACTAGAAAGTGGTAAAACCATCTTTTCTAAAGTCCACTCGGGAGTGGCAAAACCTATATTTTAGCCTACTTGTGAGTAGCAAATCATTTTCAAAACGAACATGAAGTGTTTTGTTCCAATTTAGGCGATTTGGTCTATACTTGTTTGCTGCGCGCATAACATAGTAATTCTAGGCTAATAACCGGAACAAGAGCATATAATGTTTTCAAAACAAGATATCACGGTTAGTAGAGGCCGATCTTTGATCGGGCGAAAGGGGTGCTCATAGCTGACCTTCCCCAATCGTACCCAAGCTCCCGAGCCGAAGCAACTTTGGTGATGACAGACACGTGGCCTTTGGCACCGAGTCGGGGTTTCCTAAATTTCCCCATTAAAAAATATTTAGGTGGCGACTCTGTATCTGGCAAAGCAGTCCATGTTTGACACTTCTTTTCAAAAATCTGTTTTTCTTAAAACGATTTGCCGGATTTGGACTCTTTGGTTCAGGTTAAGAACCGACAACAAAAGGGAGTCCGAACTGTAGAGTGAAGCCCAAGGGCGCGTCTACAGTCATCAATGTACATTTCCACTGTTTTGCCAATCAGATGTCTAAACATCTTGGTCACCAATCTCTAGTAGGTTGTTCTTGCATTTTTTAACCCGAAAGGCATCACTCTGTAGCAATACAACTCTTTTATGGTGATAAATGCAGTCGTCTCCTCATCAGGAGGGTACATTGTTATCTAATGGTACCCCTGTAAGCGTCTAGAAAGCTCATCATTCCATGCCCTGAAGTGGCATCCACTAATTGATCGATCTTGGGGAGTGGGAAACTGTCTTTAGGACAAGTCTTATTTAGGCTGGTGAAGTCCACGCACACCCTCTACTTCCCATTCTTCTTTTTCACAACAACTGTGTTTGACAACCAAGTTGGGTAGTTTACTTCCCGAATGACTCTAGCCTCCAACGATTTGTCCACTTCCTCTTCTGCTGTCTCTACATAAACTAACGTTGGCCTCCTTGCTCGCTGAATGACAGGTTTAGCCGACCTATCTACATTTAGTCTATGACAAGTGACCTCAAGATTAATGACAGGTATCTCGTCTGGCGTCCAGGAAAACACCTCTATGTTTGCTAGCAAGGATGACTCTAACTCTCTTTCCTCCTCCTCGGCTAAGCCTGAGCCGAGAAGGAATAAGCTTTTTTCATCTCCTTGCTGGACCAGGATTTTCTTTAGAGCTTCCTCGCTTTTGTCGGCCGACTCTTTGCTGACGTTATCCAGGACCTCTATGTCCTCGTCCTCAATTTCTACTGTTTCTAGCTCTCGCATGTTGCAGGTGGATTTTATTGCTGCCATGGAGCAATTCTTTGCTTGCACTTAATCCCCTCTGACCTCCTCAATTCCGTGCTCCATTGGGAACCGTAACAGCTGATGCAATGTTGAGGGAACAACCCTCATTGCGTGCAGCCATGGCCTCCCCAAGATAACATTGTAAGGGGATGGGGTGTCAATTACTGTGAACTCCGTGCTTATCTTCTTGGTGCTTGCCTGCACCTCTAAATTTATTGCTTCCACAAGCCATGTCGGCGTTCCATTGAACTCGACCATCGGGCTGTCGTACTGCTCTAAATTATCTCGGTGAAGATTGAGCTCCTTGTAACATCTGACATACATGATGTCACAAGAGCTTCCTTGGTCAATTAGAATGCGCCTTACCTGGCATTCTCTAATCTTGAGGGTCACTACCAGAGCATCGTTGTGTGGATGCTTCACCATGTCTAGGTCTGCTTCAGTAAAAGATACCATTGGTCCCTGGTACTCGTCTGTCCTAAGCCTCTTTTATTAGACCTGATACATATGCTGTAAGTGTTTCACTCTCTGAGTCTCTCCACGCACCTCGTTCTCATTGACCCTCGAGTGAATTACATTGATCACTCGAGGTCCTTCTGCTTGCGGTTGCAGTGCTGGTGGAGGTGGTGTTACCGGTGCCTGGGGTAGCCTTGCCTGTTCTTCTCTCATTCTGGCCTCATCTATTAGGTCCCTTAAGTGACCTTGTCTTACCAGATCTTCCAAATGCGCTTTTAGGGCTCAACAATCCTGTGTTAGGTGTCCATCTTCATTATGGTAAGCACAGTGCTTTCCCAAGCTTCTCCTTATAAATTCGCCAAGGATCCTCTTCGGCACTCTGTAATATGGCTAGTTCCTGATCCTCTCTAGAACATTATAAACCTGGATTCAGAACACAGTGGTGACTGCCTATGCAGCTCTTAGTCCTATCTTTTGCCTGTTATATCTAGTATTACCTCAGCCTTGCTTCGGTGAGCTATTTCTCTTTTCCTGCTTCGGTACCTTTACTCCTAGTGTATCCTCCTCTGCTCTGGCATATTTCTCGATCCTTGCCATGAGCTCCTCCATACTTTTTGGCAGAGTCTTTGCTAGTGACTTTCACAACATGCAGTTATCCTCTAGGCCGTTCTTAAAAGACACGACCGCTAACTCCTGGTTGCATCCTAGTATTCGGTTGAATGCCGCGTAATACCTTTTGGCGTAAGCCCTGAGACTTTCATCCTCGTAAATTTTCAAAGCCATTAGGGAGTCTACCCTCAACGGCTATAATTTGTTTGTAACAAATCTAGCCACAAACATCTCGGCTAGGCCTTCCCAACTCTTCACAGTTCCTTTCGGCAACTTGTGAAACCAATCCAACGAAATTTTCCCAAAGGATGAGGGGAACACCTTGCAGAGTAACGGTTCGTTCCTGGTATACAGTGCCATTGAATTCAAATATAAGCCCACGTGAAAGTTTGGATTGGACTTACCGTCGTATATCTGAAACCTCGGCATATGGAACCTTTTTAAGGCCTTGAATTTATCCAACTTCATTGAGAATGGTGTTCTCGACTTGACCGGAGATGTGACCTCGGCATTCTGTCGTTTCTTCTAGAGGTAGTCCCTCAAATCCTTCTCAGTCAGTCCAGGAGCTCGGCTTTCAATGGATTTCAGTCTTTTTGGTACGCTGCTCCCGGCGTCGTTATGAGTCTTCTTGGACTTCTCTTCATTCGCCGTGTCAAAACAAAGTTCTTTTCCCTAAACATGCTGATGTTCCCTGACATAGGTTGCTTTTGTACGAGGTGTCTTCTGAGACTCTTCTCTTACTGACTCTCCTTGCCCGACTTCCCTAGAAGGTTGATGTGAATGCTCCTTCGTACTGTCATGCTGAGGGGCCGCTGGGACTGCTTTCTACCCCCCTTTCTAGGCGTCGTTCTTGGCCGCTGGAATTGGCGTGTCCTTCAATGGAAACGGTGGTTGCATGACGTTGTTCTACATCATGAAATTGACAACCAACTGTAGGTCTGCTAACTTGTTTGCCAATCCTTTCATCTCGCAGTCCCTCCTTAGGCATCTATCTTTCCATATTTGGAGGTCGCTTTCGTTATAGTACTCGTTTCGGCCTGCTTTCTTCGGTAGGTCTCCCTCTTGGCCGATGTCCTTCTCTCTGGGATTCTGATCCCGTGGTCTTTCATTAGGGTTCTCCTTTTCCATGTTAGGATCAACATGTTTATTACTTCCACTAGGGATATCATCCCCAATCTTCTCTTTCGGTCTGTCGTTGGCCATCTATTCTCCTTACGTTCCCACAGATGGCGCCAAATTATGGGTGTTGATTTTTGACCACACAACCAAATAGGAAAACTCAGCAAAAGAGCACCGGCAGAATAGATTAAGCTCGAACAACTTGTTACAGAAAGATAAGAATCCGGTGGTAGTTCGTCCACCCGGGGGCACTCCGATGATCAAGTCAGCAATTATCTCTCAAAGATAGCCAATAGTGCCTAACTCATTAGACAAAGCATAGAAAGCATACCTTAGACCCACAATGGTGTCCTGTTTTTATAGCAAATACTGACCTGATCCCTGTAAAAGCCACACTTTAATGGACTTTTTCTCAATGCTCATCTTGGACTCCCAGTTAGATAGAGATAAACTCCCTAAGAGCTTTATCTGTATCCAGATTGAGGTCCTCCCCCATTCTAGGACTCTTGTCTCTTATCCGCTCATCTCGAATTTCGATATCTCCAAAGATAACCTCGGCCTAGCCGAGATCATCTCGCACATGACCAAGCCACGTGTCACTCTAGCTGACTTTGGCCACGTGCTGTTATTTACAAAATATGTCCCACAATAAAAATGAATACCCTCCAAATGAAGAACACTTGCACATTGAGGGACAATATTATCCTTTCATTGTATTATTGATATTATTATCATTATTGAATTGGACAAAAAATATAGGTGATGGGTTGGGTTCCCTAAATCCAAAAATGATAAAAGAGAAAAGAGAAAAAAGAAAAAAAAAAAAAAAGAAGGTAAAAAGAGGAGGTGAGACTACAGATGTTGAGGAGGATGTTAGAGCTTTTCAGTTCAAAAAAATGATGC
The DNA here is from genome assembly GCA_030407325.1 of Camellia japonica. Taxonomy (NCBI): domain Eukaryota; kingdom Viridiplantae; phylum Streptophyta; class Magnoliopsida; order Ericales; family Theaceae; genus Camellia; species Camellia japonica. Next base: position 113,674,681 of record JAPPVO010000010.1, read on the forward strand.
ATATATTTCTACTTGTACTTGAAAAACAAAAAATAAAGAAATAAAGAAATCTTAAATTAGAAGCCAAAGCCACAAAGATGATGCATCGGCAGTAATCTCTCTCTTTATTTATTTATTTATTTATTTTTGGCTTTTATTTCTTTTTGTGGTAGAGAAAGTGCATCATATACAACACCATTTTTATTTGCTTGCATTCTTTGTTATTTTATCAAGCTATATACAATATTTTCATTGTTGGACCTCCCATACGTCAACCCCTTTAATAGAAAATAACATATGGATTCGTTTATTTTGATATAAAATATTTTTTATTTAAAATAATTTTAAACAAAAATATGTATTTTTTTAATTTTCTATGTTTAATTGACAAAATTTTTAGAAATTAAATTTTTAAAAAATATAAAAAATAAAATATGACAACGATTGAAATTGATAAAGAGCTGACCGAGATGAGAAAAAATGACATGGGAACTTTTACTTTTGGGCCAACCAAATAATAGAATTCCCTCAAAAATATTTTCCTTTTGAAACAAAGGGAGTCATAATCTCTAACATAGAGAAAATTACAGCAATTAATGTCAACATTGTTTGGTAGTTATAAAAATGTAAAAATAGTTTTATACTTGATTTGTTTAGAACATAGATATATCTTGGAAGTTGCCTGGTATATTGCATGTTTTAAAAAAAATTAAAGTATTTTCAAGCATAAGCAAATTTATTATTATTTTAAGCTATGCTGGTTCTAATACAAACAAATCCAAAAACTTTTAGCAAAGTAGTTCTTTAATAGAAAAAAAAAAAAAACAAAAAAACAGAGACAGTAGTCTCTCTAAGAATAAATAACTATTATACTATAATTGTCCCTACAACTTTATGGCCCGTTTGTAACTGTTAAAACAGCTTAGAAATTATAACTTAACAGATTATAAATTACGACTTTAATTAGAAACTGTTAATCTGTTTAGTGTAACTATTGGATTATAGATTTAAGTTGTTGAGTAGAATTTGTTAAATAAGCTGTGAAATAATTTTTTCAATTAACTTTTATTTTTTGTTATTTACTATTTGTCTACATTTCTCATAAAAAAAAAATAATAATCTATAGTCCATTTGGGTCTTTTTCTATTTTTTAAAAAATAAAAAATAAAAAAAATCTAAGAATATAATCATAAATTAACATATCCACAGCAGAACCGGATAATCAGAAGTAAAGGGTGAGCAGCTTATCAGAATCAGTTTTTTTTAGTTAAAATAAGTTGTTAGAATTAAAAGTTATTTAAAATAAGTTTAATAAAATAATGCAAAATAACTTTTCTAAAATTAGAAGTTATAAGTTAACTCAAAAAAGTCCAAACAAACAGCCCTATGTATGATCATATTTGCTTTTTTGGCTCAAACAAAGCAAGCAAAGCATATTACTCTCTCCGTAAAGCCTTCATTTTGAAAAAGATAATGTTACTTACACACGTACACAACCCTGCTTTTAAGTTTTAAGAATGTTCTTCTACCTCATCATACATATATGTATATATATATATGGGCTTGGCCTTGGGTTTGGGCTTGGACTTTTTTCATATTTACGTATCAATATGGAAGAATTTGAAAGGCTTATGGGGCTCAACATAAATCCAATTTCAATAATTTGAATTTTTTTATTTTATCAGATCCTTAATGTATATTATTTATGAAAAAAATTGATTCGATCTGATAATTGTAATATTTTCATTTTATCACATTCATCTCTGAAAAATAAAATGACAAATATATTTTTGAAAATACACCATCAATTTTTTTTTTTTTTTAAAAAAGAAGCACTATAAAATGAAAATGTTACAATTATCGGATCGATCTATTTTTTTAATTTATTTTTATTTTTATTTTATTTTATGGATGATAATATTGAAAATCTTAAAAAATGAACGATTCAGATCATTAAAAGGGTTTGTGATGCCCAACTCACACACATATAGGCAGTTTGAAGCAGTTAGACAAATCATAACAATTATTAAGTTTAAAACAGTTAGATCTTCTCGGTATAAAAAAAAAACAGTTAGATCTTCAATTGTGAATTTTTTTGATAGTTACCTAAAGTGGATTTCGAAAAGAGAGAAGTTGTGACAAAACTTTATATAATCATGTGTGAAATTTAAAATAATTATGATAGTTATTTGAAATAATTTAGATCTAGTAGAATTGAAGCAGTTTAAATCTCATTATAATTATTATGTTCCAGATTATTAAGTGAAAATTATAAAAACATGACAAATTACACCAACTTAGATATAGCTTTTATATAATAATATAGCTATTACAATTTATTTATTTTTTGAGGAAATATAATATTACAATCATATAGATATTCTACAATAATATGTTACTTGCATGGATGGAGTAGTGCATAATATGCCAAGTCAAAAATTCTAAAAAAAAAATTTATTTAATATGTAAATTTAATTTTTTAACAACACTAAAAAAATTTAATTTATAAGGCCATAATTTATAATTTATTATTTTTAATTAAATTTAATTTATAATTTATAATTTATAATTTAAATTTTTTATTTAATATATAGTTTTAAATTAACAACACTAAAAAAATAATTTATAAATGTTCAAAAGACTATTTTACCATTTTCTAATTGTTTACTAAGTAATAACATGGAGGGTAAAACGGACATTTCACAAAATAATCCCATGGGATACCAATCCCATGGTTTCTATCCCACACCCCCCCATGGGATAGGATAGTCCCATGTTTGTGGGACTAATAGTCCGGGGGGACTATTAGTCCGGAGCAAAATTTTTCAAACAAACAATGGACTATTAGTCCGGTGAAACTAATAGTCCAATCCCACCCTCTTATCCCTCAAAACAAACATGCTCCTATTGTTAACTATATTGTAAGTGATCAAGTTGACTTTCCATTCTAGAAAGAATGATAACTTGAATTGTTACCCTAGAAAAAATTGTGCTAAAATAAAGGGTAAATTACAAATTTGCTTAAAATACAGATTATTTCTTATAGTTTGAAAAATTACAAATACCTCCTTGTTAGTATTTTTTATTTAACAGAATTAACTAAAAAAATAAAATTCATAATTGTTCTCCTATACAATAATAAAATTACCTAAATTATTAATTGAAACATATTTTTAATATCATTAAAAACTGTTAATTGCCTTGATGATTTATTAATAAAAGAGGCGATTTGTTATAAAATTAAAAATTTCAGGAGGTGAAATGTAATTTTCGAAACTACAGGGGGCAATTCGTATTTTAATCAAATTTCAGAGAATGTATTTATAATTTATCCTAAAATAAAAAAAATAAAAAAAAAAACCTTCGAGTGTTGGTTTGGTTTTAGTTGAAGCAGCAAGACTTGTTTTTGATATCAAAATTAATGAATCATTGTAAAAGAAAATGAATAAATTGACCTTGTCTCCATTCAATCAATCAATCAAGTCAATTTTGTTTATTACATAACTATAGTGCATATATTCATTTGTGAATAGCATGTTAAGGTGTGTGTTGAATTGATGCTTTACTGAATCTTTATTGAGTTCACTGAGGGAATTGGATTCTCTAGCTTACTCAATTCATTTCCATATCACATGATTTATCTTTTTAATTTTGACCTTAAAAAACACTGAAAAATAGATTCAAGAGGTGGACATGCACTTGACAAAGAGTGCCTAAAGGTGATAATAATGATTAGTGACAATATGGGGGTGGAGGGAGGGAGGGAGGGAGGGAGGAAAAGTGAGAATGAGTTTGTTCAATTAATAATCAAAACATGGAGTGATAAGGTGGGCTTAGAGGGAACATGGGCTTAGAGGGAACATGCCCTCTTGTGGTAGGTCCTAATACATATATACATCATGAGTCCATTCCCCCAATTGTAGGAACCTAGCTCTTACACATGTGGCTTATAATCAAGGCTTTGCTCTTTTATGTATGAAAAATGTTGTAAATCTTAAATTTTCTATTAAATAAATAACTAAATGTCTTATATGGATGTGGGTTTCACAAAATTATGGACTCCACATTCATATGAGACATTTGATCATTTATTTAGTAGAAAAATTAGTATCTCTAGCATTATCCTTTGGGTCCGTTTGTTTTCAAAGGTAGAATAAAGGGGATTGATAGTGAGGAGATTAAGTAAAATTATTTTTGTTTTGATAATAGTTGTTAGTATGGGGATTGTTAAATTATTACCCTATAAAAGAAATATAAAATATTAAAACAAATAAAATTATGATTTTTACTTAATAAAAAATACAAAAACATTAAATATTAATGTTAAAAAAAAAATGCACAACATATATATAAAAAAAAATTACTGAGCCGAAGGACTAACTCCTAATACTAACTCTCCCACCTCCATCTCAAACCTCTTTCCATGGCCCATCCTAATCTGGAGACCCATCTCAATTCTCTCTCCATCTCTCAAAACAAACACAATATTAGTGGGTCCCACCTTTATCTCAATTCCAATCCCTCCTTCATCTCCCAAAACAAATGGGGCCTTTATATATACTAGTGGTTGAACAAGTGCATTGCATGTGGTACGTGATTTTTCATCAATTATTAATACTGTAATTATGCGTGTCTCTTAAATTGATATGTGATATGTATACAAAGTATGGAGACTTATATAGATAAATTAATATGTATCTAAAATACAATTAAACAATAAATGAATAAATATTCAGCTGAAGAATTTAAATGATAAATAAGAAATTTTATAAACATGAATATTAATTTATAGCTAAATTGTTAAAATCGCAATCTTATTTTAAGCAATAAATAATAAATAGATTCTTTAAATATATATATATATATAGTATTATATATAATTTTGACAATTAGTTTCCACATTAATTTTTGGCCATTGAATCTATTTTTTTTTTCTAAATAAAAATTTAAAATTATCTGGTGACCATAATTGTTCTCACTATTGTTGCAAATAATATTTTTTGCCAACTTACCACATTTTAGCTCAAGCAAAATTGACTCAAGAATTTAACCCACCATTAATGATATACTCTTTAGTAACAAATATTTAAGATTATTTCCACCATCCAAAATTTTGATAATAATTTTTTTAATTTAAAAATTATACTTATTACGTCAAAATGTGTCGAATGTAACAACTTCACCTTTTTTTTTTTTTCTTTTTTTCTCTTTTTTTAAGGCAGCAAAAAGAACAATTTATTGATGTACCAAGAAAACAAACAAGAAGCGTACAACTTTCACTTCGTCACTCAACTCAAGTCAAACACAATTCATGGAGTAATGGTTTTCCAAAATTTTTTTTTTCTTGGTTTGTTTCTTTTAAATTTTATTAGTAATTGACTGCATGTGTTGTACCTAACATGTGATTTTTTATTAATTATTAATATTGTAATTATAGGTATTTCTTAAATTAATATGTGATATATATATATGAAATATAAAGATTTATATAAATAAATTGATCTATATTTAAAATATAATTAAGCAATAAATAAACACTTACTTAACTGAAAAACTTAAACAATAAATAAAAAAATTCATAAATATAAATATTAATTTATAATTAGATTATTGAGATTACAGTCACATCATTCTCAGAACTCAGGTTAACCAGGTGATACAGCTGCATTCCACGAGGTGAGTCAACAAGCTCCAACTCACCACCCCACCCACTCTTTTCCAGTGACTCAAAATAGAACAAACCACCACCACTTGCCACACCATTGTCTGCAACACGGACCAGGTATAAAATTAATTGTATCCTTATACAATTTTATTCAATAATTTAGCTTATAATATAAATTTATTGAACCTACTATTATATATTATTTGTATATTATTAATATAGGAATGCATTAATATTATATATGAGTTGGTAACATATTTTGTACAAGCCAATTACAGTTCAACACGTGACCGGATGAGGGCAATACGAGAAGACAATTCAAATCTTCAATTATAATCACACACGTGACAGTTAGTATTGGTTATTATAGATCTGCATAGCACTGGATTAACAAAGGGATGCAAGATGACGTGGCTTTAACGGTTACACATATATTTAAATTCAAAATCATGAGGGAAGCCTAACTGCACACATGACATAGTGGAGCTAACTGTAAGGAAACATCAGCGATCATGGAGGGATGGTTCGACAGTTAGAAGTTCATTTCGACGGTTGTCATTGAGAAGTATAAATAGCAGAGAAGGCATCAGAAAGAGCCCTAGACTCAGATCCAAAAAATCAGTTTTATCTACTTTATTTTCCTTCCAGTTTTTACATTTCTTGTTCTTTACATTTTTGTACTTCAAATTCCTGCACTGCACTTTGTTCATAGGAGTAGTTTCAAGTAGTTTGTTGTTGTAAACCTTTACGAAGCTGATTTGGATCATTGTAAGTCTTCCAATTTACTTAATGAAATGTTACAATTGTTCTTCATTTAATCGTTGTTTGCTTAATTCTCCTAAACAACGTCATTAGTAAAAGTCCTTTTTATTGAGGCTGAAAGAACTAAAACACAATCGTCTGATAATTGGTTAGCAATTAATATTCTGTAAGGACTGATTGATCCTTACTGGCATGCTTAAAATTACAATAATAACCTTCGAAAGCCAAAAAAGTCAACATATATTTTTGGTACGCCCGATGGGACTAATTGAAATGGCTAGATGTAGGAGACAAGGAGAAAATGAACACTTGGAAGAAGGCGTGGAAAGAGAGGTAGAAATACATAATCCAGAGGATAATGTGATAACACATCCTGTGGAAGTACCTGTATTATCAAAACCTATGGTCGAACAGACCAACACTTCGGAACAAGTACCACATGTTCAAAGTATTGGACGAGGCCAAGGAATTGGACCATCCACTATTCCATCTACTTAGCCAATGAATCCATGGGGAGGCCTAGTAGATGCCATGGGACAACAATTAATGAACACAATGGAAAGATGGGCGACATCCTTTATTGAATCGAATGAATACTTATCAACCAACTAACGCAAGGCACATAGAGGAAATTTTAAATGTCCCTTAGCAAACATTGGCTAGAGATAAACAACCTATGTAGAGTAATGGACACACTAATGGTCAAACTAGTAGCCAAAACTATGAAAGACCATCACCTCAGTCTTGGTATGAGCCTCTTTCGAGGCCTGTGACAAATCAAAATGCCTCATTACTTAACAATGAAACCATGCAAATTGGTGGATCCAGGCCAACACAAAAAAATGGCATAAGGATGCTTCCAAATCCCATGTTCGAAGCCATACTTGGCACAAGGGGATCCATTAATCCTTTGTTCGAATTTGTACCCGGGGGGTTGGAAGGATTCCCCGTGACTGGAAGAGACACAACACATGTTTCAGTACCTTTCGCAGGACAGGCTCAGAGGGGTTATACATACCCTCAACAGCAGCCAGTACCACAGGGACATTTTTGATCATTTGCTTGCGGCAAACTTTCTGAAGTTACCAAAAGGAGTCAAAATTTCGTCTCCAGAGGAACTTGAAGGAAAAGTGTATTGTAAATGGCATAATTCTTGGTCTCACTCAACTAAAAACTGTATTGTTTTTCGGGACAGGATCCAAGAACAGATTCGAAAGGGAAGTTTAAAATTTCCAGCTAAAGCAGAAAAGGCTATGGGGATTGATACTAATCCATTCCCAGAAATTGGAGAAGTTGTAGCTAATGTTATTATGCCAGACTTCCAGAACTTATCCTTGAAGGAATTGGAAAAGGTTAATGTGCAAATGCATATTGCTAGCCAGACTACCGTCAATAAAGATGCTAGAAGTTCATCAACTATTGGACAGGGCTTTGCAGACCAGAGGAAAGACTTTGACGAGGAGGCACTGGATGATGATTCTTTAGAGGTAGCGGTCATGCAAAAAATGTGTCCCAGGTGCAGGTTGAGCTACAAGTGGTTGAAAGGGCTTCCGATTGATGGGAAGCAGTATTATAAGGATATGTAGAGGCGTCCTAAACCAACTAGTGCCTATACCAAGAGGCCATATCCAACTGGTACTAGGCAGCAGCCATTCATAGCTGAGCCAACAGCCACTAGAGTGCACTCCAAGGGTAAGAGACCTCTACATGAATTCAGACCACCCAACTATTACAGAATGGAGGACAATCATCCTGAGAGGAGACTAGAAGTGGGCTCAAGTCATGGGATCAAAGCCAGAGATTGGCCCCCTAGACTAGCCTCACACAAAAGTGAAAGTGGCCACCTTCATAGAAGGCCTGAATTAGTCCCAAAATAGGGGGTCAGGGCCAAGTAGTGGCCTTCACAGCCAGCTTTGAAGCTGGCGTCGAAGGAAGAAAGAGACAGTTCAACAACTGGGGTAGTGGGTTCATGGGTACCTGGAGTTCCAGATTGGTTTGTCATGCAGAACAAACCTAGGGAAATGTCTACCCAAAGAAATGTTGTTGGAGACCAGGGTATGATGGTTAAACCTCTTTTGGTGGCTCCAAATAATTGGGTGTTACTAAAGCATCCAAAAATAAAGGAATCAACTATGGTCCCAGTGATTTCTAGATCCCAAAGGAGGAAGATCCAGCGAAGCTACATTCAGTACCAGAAGGATCTGAAAGAAAGTGGAGAAAGCTCTTCATTGGTCCAGTCAAAGGGCCAGATAGAGGGAAAGAAAAGTCCAAAGTTAGATCATAGTTCAAAATCGACTCCTCAAGACAAAATGAGTTGCAGCAGAAAGCAATTGGCCAAAGTTCACTTCGAACTAAAAGCTAAAGAAAGATCCAGTTTAGCAGGATTGGAAAGGGCTTTGATGGAAAGTGATAGTGAAACAGAGGGAGAAATTGACTTAGGCCAAAGGAAAGAGATGGTTGAGGGGGAAATGTTCGAAGCCTTCATGGCTGAACAGACATTTTTGGTCGAAAAACCAGCTGAAACAGACCATTCGAAGAAAGTTACTAGTACTGAAGTGCCAAAATGCAGCATGGAAGATGCTTCTGAAGTAATTGAACAAGTTGGCCAGGAAAAGAAGCAGGTACAGCCAGTCGTCCAATTTGGATCGTTTCCTCCTATGTCAGTGAATATGGTGCATATACTACCACATGAATTTCAAGCTGAAGACGAAAACCAAGGTCAGGAGATTGACCCAATTTCAGTTTCTAGTGAAGACTCACAAGTGAGTATGGTGCAAGACGAATCCGAAGTGGCCGCACCAATGGAAACTGGAGACGAGAGTGAGGAAGAGGTGAGTATTAACCTCTCATACCCTTTTGAGTATCCCACGACATCCATGACACAACATGTTAAATCTTTGTATACCAAGGCCTTCTTCGATGGGATATAGATGAACCGGGTATTGGTGGATAATGGGGCAGCAGTAAATCTGCTTCCGAAATATTCTTTGAAGAAACTAGGAAAGAGGAACCCTAGATTAATCCTAACCAGCACAACCATTGTTGGTTTCACTGGAGACAAACAGATAGCTTAGGGCATTTTGCCCATCAACCGTAGTGTGGGAACCAGGTACTGCATAACAGCATTCTTCGTTATCGACAACAATGCTAAGTATAATGCTTTACTTGGAAGGGATTGGATTCACACCAACAAATGTGTGCCTTCCTCTCTACATCAGAAGATCATGATGGCCTTGTGCAATGGAGAGATAGAGGAGATCAATGCAGACCCTCAACCCTTCACAGCTTGTGTAGATTTTGCAGAGGCCAAATTGTATACTGAATGAGTGACACCACTCAGTATACTAAGAAAACCTGATGGATCAGCCGAAGTGACGGTTGATGAGGAATTAGCACACGTGAAGCACTTAGTCCAGGAAAGTGCTGATAAAGAATTTGTCGCCAAAGATGACAATGATGCCTGGTTGTAGGCAAAAAGATGGAACTCAGGAGGCCAGATCTTTGGCTTTAATTAAATTCTCAGTATTGGACATAAAATCAATATTCTAGAAAGTGCAAGAGCAAGAGAAAGAAGCCATGGTAATTGGCTGTAAACAGGAGCAGTAACAGGTCAGGTTTTTGGCCTTTGATAAATACTGTGCTTTGGACATTGAAACAAAAGTCCAAGAGATACAGGAAGAAAAAGCCTTATTGACAGACTTTGTCTATAAGGAGGAGGGTAAAGATGTTGAATCAAAGAAATTGGGAGCAGAACAAAGCAAGGAGATTGCTTTGAAGACAGAAAAAATCAGAAAAGGAGCATCAGTGAGCTCTCAAATACAAGACCCCTTGGAAGAAATCAACTTAGGGGAAGGTTCTACACAGCAACCCACCTACATTAGTGCTTGGTTAAGTGCTCTTGATAGGGACCAGTTGTTGGTGGTCTTAAAGAGATATAAAGATTGTTTTGCATGGTCTTGTAATGAACTATCAGGATTGGATAGGTCATTAGTAGAACATAGGCTCTATATGAAGCCGAATTTCAAGCCATACAAACAAAAACCAAGAAAGATGAGTCCTGAAGTGATTAAGAAGGTCAATGAGGAAATTTTTAGGCTCATTAAGGCAGGCTTTATTAGGACAGCCAGGTATGTTGAATGGTTATCCAATATTGCGCCTGTAGTTAAGAAGAATGGTAAAATGAGTGTATGCATCGATTTCAGAAACCTGAATTTGGCAACTCCAAAAGATGAGTACCCCATGCCCATAATAGATTTATTGGTGGATAGTTCAGCAGGGCACAAAATTTTATCAATGATGGATGGGCACTCTGGTTATAACCAAATCTACATTGCAGAAGAGGATATCAGAAGACAACATTCAGATGTCCTGGGAACATTGGTACCTTCGAATGGGTTAAAATATCATTTGGCCTGAAGAATGCTGGGGCTACATACCAAAGGGTTATGAACACTATCTTTCATGATCTCATTGGAGGATATTTAGAGTGTTACATTGATGACATTGTAGTAAAGTCTCAATCCATGGAGGAACATTTGTTTCACTTGGAAGCAGCTTTTGAAAGAATGAGAAAGTTCAAGTTGAAACTTAATCCTCTCAAATGTGCTTTTGGCGTATCAGCTGGAAACTTCTTGGGCTATGTAGTACACAAGAAGGGAATACAGATTGATCAGAACAAAGCCAAAGTTATCATTGAAGCCAAACCTCCATCAAGTAAGAAAGAAGAACAAAAATTCCTTGGACATGTTAATTTTCTTCGAAGATTTATTTCTAATACTGCAGGGAAAACTAAAGTATTTTCTTCTTTATTAAGGTTGAAAGATGAAGAGGAATTTGTGTGGACAGCAGAGCATCAAACTGCTTTCGAAGGAATCAAAGCTTACTTGGCCAACCCTCCAGTGTTGATGCCACCAAAGGGCGATAAGCCCTTGAAGTTGTATATAGCTGCAGCAGAAGATTCACTGGGAGTTTTCTTAGCCCAAGACAATGAAGAAGGCAAAGAGCAAGCAGTTTATTACCTTAGTAGGTTTCTAAATTTTTGTGAATGTAAATATTCAGCTGTAGAAAAGCTGTGCCTTTCATTGTATTTTGCTGCAATGAAACTAAGATACTATCTTTTGCCTACAACTGTCTTGGTAATTGCAACTACAGATTTGGTTAAATATATGTTATTTAGACCTATGTTGAGAGGAAGAATTGACAAATGGATATTAGCTTTATCAAAATTTCATCTAGAATATGTTCCCCAAAAGGAAGTAAAAGGACAAGTTTTAGCTAATTTCTTGGCAGATCATCCATGTCAAACAGAAATCCAAGAGATAATGGAACTGGGTATGGTTAGTGTTGAACCATGGCAAATGTGGTTCGATGGATCAAAAGCCAATGGTCTAACTCGAATTGGTGTGGTGATTAAGTTATCACAAGGGGTAGAAACCACACATGGTTTCAGAGTAGATGAAATTACTTGTTCCAATAATCAAGCTGAATATGAAGCTTTAATAATAGGATTGGAACTATTTATTGGATTACAAGCTCATGCAGTTGATATATTTGGAGATTCTCAATTGGTGGTTAACCAGGTGAAAGGAATTTTCAAATGTCAAAGTGTAAGTATGTTGCCATACTATGTTGTTGCATTACATTTGCTTTCTCCATTTCAGATAGCAAATGTAACTTATGTCCCAAGATTCTTGAATAATAAAGCTAATAATGTGGCTCAAAAAGTTTCGAATTTCAAGAGAAGGGATAACACTCAAAGGAACATAAGCCAAACAACATATCAAAAGATAATACCACCCTTGAATAAAAGGAATATGGTCTTAGAAGTCAATCATAATGACTTACAAGAACAAGATTGGAGGCATCCAATAATGCAGTATCTAGCTGGCCTATTTTCGAAAGTCAGTAGAAAAATCAAATTGCAATCTATGCAATACATAATGTATGGTAATGCTCTCTACAAAAGGGGGGCAAATGGGTTATTATTAGAATGTTTAGGTCCAAACGAAGCATTGACAGCCATGGTTGAGGTTCATGAAGGCATTTGTGGTGCTCATCAGCCTAGTGTGAAGATGAGATAGCTGCTTCGAAGACATTCTTACTATTGGCCAACCATTCTTAAGGATTGCATAGAATATGCTAGAGGTTGTCAGATATGCCAAAAGCATGGCACAATAAGACATGCCCCCGTAACTGATCTGCATGCGGTTGTGAAGCCTTGGCCGTTTAGAGGATGGGCTATGGATATGATAGGGAAAATACATCCATCCTCTTCGAAGCATCATTGTTTCATCTTAGTGGCCACAGATTATTTCACTAAGTGGGTTGAAGCTAAGCCGTATAAGGCTATAGACCAGACCGAAGTTATTGGATTTATTAAAGATTTGATGCACAGATTTGGCATCCCACAGACTATAACTGTTGATAATGGGATTGTATTTGATGAAAAATGGTAAAGTCTTTTGTAGCAGAGTTTGGAATTAGCCTTGTTAATTCTACCCCCTATTACGCACAAGCCAATGGTCAGGCAGAATCATCCAATAAGTCTTTGAAGAAAGGAATACAGAAAGTTGTGGAAGACGATCCCAGGGATTGACATAACTTGCTGTTGGATGTATTATGGGCTTATAGGACTTCTCCAAGGTCAAGTACATGAATCACTCCTTATGCTCTAGTATATGGGCATGATGCAGTGCTACCTGTGGAAATTAATGTTAAATCCTTGAGGGTGAGATGCCAGGATCAGTTAATTCTTGAGCAATACCATCAGAGAATGTGCTTGGAATTAGAAAGTGTGGATGAAGCTAGAATTCTGGCATTAAATAACATTCTTTTCCAAAAGAAGAAAGCAACCAAAAACTATAATAAGAAGGTCAAACACATTAGCTTTGATAAAGGTGATTTGGTATGGAAGATAATACTCCCAATAGGGATTAAAAGCCACAAGCTTGGCAAATGGTCACCTAACTGGGAAGGACCATATTAAGTTCATAGAGTCTTGCCCTCGGGAGCATATCATTTGAAAATTTTAAATGGATATGTACACCCCAAGAAGATTAATGGCAGATATTTGAAGCCTTATTATCCAACCGTGTGGGAAACAAAAGGAATATAATAAGTGCTAAATGGAAAGAGCATGAAAGCACTCAAAGAATAAATAAGGATTTTTATTTCATAATGAGTTGAATACACGCAACCATAGATTGACCCAAAAATTTGTACAATGTTTCAGCTGTTCCTTTACAATAGACTCTCTACTCTTAAGAGATGGGAACAACTGAATGGCTGTAGCTATCTTCTGTTTTCGATCAGTCAGTCCTTGGTTAGTGATCTGCAGCTTGGTGGTAGTTTGATCTAAAGCCTAGTTAACTGCTGATAACTCTTCTTCAAGCTGAACTTTCTTCTCTAATAGTTGAGTTCGAAATTGGGAGACAGAGGAATGTTGTTCTTTCAATTCTGACACTTTAGCATGAATTTGGGAAACCAAACTCTGGTCTCTAAGCAATTTCTTCTCTGCAGCCTTGGCAACATGGCAGATGTTAATGTAAAAATCAATGGTGGCTGTCGCCTGAGATAAATGACTTGAAACAGTCATGCTGGATTGCTCAACAATCTTGCAGCACTGGAGGAAGTCATTCTTGATTATAGGCCTTTTCAAGGCTTCGAAGGAAATCCTTGAGAAAGATGTCAGCAACTCTAAACAGCTATCCAAGTCTAATGAAGGCAAGGAAGTCCTACCACTAGAGGAAGAGCTCTCAAAAATTTCTAATAGAGAATCAGCTAGGACTAATGGCTCAGTTTCATTGCTAGCTGTTGGAGTGGTGGAAGGCATGTTAGAAAGATTAGCTAGCCTAGCCTCGAAGATGTCCACCTCATTCGTTGACATGGAGGGTGCAGAAAGAACTCTGGTAGAAGGAAGAAATGGCTGCATAGGAATAAGAGAAAAAGGTGAAGTATCCCTAGCAGTCTCCATAGTTTTGGATACCAGTAGGTCAAGAGAAGAGGGACTGGAGCTAGGTAGAGATAATGGGCAAGGAATTGGAGAGCTACCAGTGTCTTCTCTATGGGAATCAGCTATCACTAGAGATAAAGTAATAGCTGGAATTTCTTCAAGAGGGGAAGAAGCAGCAAGGCTTGAAGGAAGAATAAATTGGGTAAAGTTAAAGGATAGAAAAGGAAAGTATGAAGTTAAGCCAAAAGATAGAGATGCAGGAATGCTTGGCCTCAAAAAAGGTATGGAAAATGTAGGACCAGGAAGTGGGAGTATTGCTTGAATTGGCTCCACATTTTGAGGTCTTTCAACTTTAGATGAAGCTGAAGGAGTCCTTATTGAAGGAGAGGGCAGAGTAGCTGTTACTGTAAAAGAAAAAATACAAAGTAATGTCAAGTATCAGTATCAAAAATTTAAGAAAGGAGAATAGAGGCACGAAGGAAATTACTGGTTTCAGAAGTAGTGGCTATGATCGGAGAGCTGCGAAGAGTATAATGTCCAGCAGTTTGTTATTTTCTTGCAACTTCTCTTTGGAGTGCATCAGCAGCAGCAGCAGCAGCTTCATCCCTAAGCATTTGCTATTGCCTCATCTTCTCAGCCCTTTGAAATACAATAAGTTCTTTGGAATGTTCTGCTTCCACTGCTTTAGCAGATGTTTCGTGAATGGGGTCTCCAGTGAAATCAGACAGAGAGACAGTCATTTTCTTCCTTGTCTTTAAGGGTGTCTCTTGCTCTTTTTCTGTCTTTTCTTTTTTTGCTTCCTTTTCTTTTACACGAACCTCAGGTATCTCCTCTTCAAGGTCAAGTAAGAGCTTTCTTTTCTTTTGTTGTTGCTGTTTGCTCTGGAGAAGATTTAAAGTTTGAACTTTTTGGAGAGAATCTCCCTGAGAGGCACTCTTACCACCTGCACCAAAAAAGAGAGAGAGCTATAAGTAAGGACAAGAGCATCATAAAGGAGAAGAAGAGAAAAGAAACATGAGTACATACTTTTCTTCGAGGCAGCTCGAGTAACTCTAGAAGGAGTTGAGGCAGCAGGAACAGACTTTGTGGTGACAGGCGCAAGAACTGAAGTAGTAGGAGCAGTGGAAGAGGTAACAACTCCAGCCCCTTTGGGCTTGGCACTTGAGGTACATTCAGTACCATTCACAGATCTTGAGGAGGAATGGCCAAGTGTACCTCCATATTGGCCATCCACCAGTTCTGGCACCTTTTCAATATGTTGCTTTGAGGTATGAAGGGGAAGTACTCGAAGTCAATGAAATCCTAGATGAATTTGGAAGTTGCTTCTTCCAATCTAGATCTTCGAACCTTCAGATCCCTGCTGGTAAGGCTTAAATTGGTTTGACTGCAGAGAGTTATTGGGACCCCTTGTGAGAATCCAAATTGCCTAGCAAATTGGGCAGGACAATAGGGCTCAGCGATGCATTTGTAAGCTTTGGGGTTCATAGTCCCAATGAATAATTCTCTGGGAATCAAAATAGAGGCCCACATATTTTTGTGCTGGGGTGTAGAACAAGACCTATCACTTAAAAAGGTCCTCAACTAGGATGGGCCAATATTGGTAGATTCGAAGGGACGGAAGCTGTTAAAAGAAGGAGAAGCTGGGAGCTGGTGGAAAAAAGAAAAGTAAAAAGCAAAGTTGGAAAGATAGAGTGTAACATTGGCTAACTTCATACCATGAGTGGTAGGGTTTGGCTCCAAAAACTTTAGGCATTTAGACTGTAACTCGGTGAAATATGCAAAAAGCCAAAGTTAAAGTATCCAAAATGGGCCTTCCTGATTGGCATCCAAGGGTTTTTCACAAAAAAGGGAACAAGCTCTATAAACATGACCTAAACCGTATGGAGCTAAGGCCACCTTTTTTTGGTAAAACAAGGGCTTTCACAAGAGGGGCAAATTCAGGCATGATCCTTTAAGAAGAGGTGCAGAAGAGGAACTTGCAAAGCCAATATAATATAAAAGAGAAAAATTCCCTATCAGTCACAGGGCCCTCTCTTTTATTCTCAGCCTTGACAAAGTCACTATAGGATAAGTTCAGAGAGGGGAGGGAAAAAGAGGCTTTGAGATCAGGATAGTTTGGACTAATGGGGGTACCAATAGGAGATAATCCTAATAGATGGCAGATGTCAAGGACCGTAGGAGCCATCATCCCACATCTGAATTGAAAGAAATTAAAAGTAGAATTCCAAAAACAAAGGGCAGCAGGTATTAAAAAAGGGTCCTCCAAAATGGTAAACCTGGATAATTAGAGGGCGTCGAAGAGGCAGAGCTCCTAAAGATCCAGTGTCCTATCATGGACGACTCGATCATACCATTCCTCCCACTCTGGTCTCATTGTGGGCCAGCAACGATGGGGTCGGTTTATCCTCCAGCTTCCCCAATCAAGACCACCTTCGTAAAGGAGACAATGATTTTCTAAACGTGGATACAAAGCTGAAAGCTCAGTGGGAATCTCCTTAAAAATGGGCCCAAGCACATATTCTTGTTGTTCATGGCGACGGGGAATGAAGATGCGTCCGTCAATGGCACTTTTCTTACTAGCCTTGTACTTCTCACACCCTTCATCAATGATCCTTTTCAAGGCTACGGATGGACTCGCACGCTCTACAACCGGTATTTTCAAGGAAGAATAAGCCATTGATAGAGAGTTTTCTCAGAAGACGAAGTCGGGAAAGAGAGTAAGGGGAAAGAGAAAACCAGCAGAAGATGAAGGGTTTGTGTGTTAGACGACCAAGTGGATTGGGAGTACAAAATAAAAGGGTTTTTAAACCTTTCTGACTGAAAAACACCCAGTCGTTTTATATGGGTGAAATTCATAAAGAAGTACTAAAGGTACGGGTGTGAAAAGTTTCCCTCAATATTGATAGTTATGGAGGGAAATACATCTCAAATACTAATGTCAGCTTCGAAATAAAATATTAGGCTTCGAAGCCAAGTTTTGGCGCCAAAATCAAATAACAAACGGCTTCGAAAGCAGGAAGTCGACTTCGAAGCACATTCCACACCTAAGGGTGCAGGAATGCTCAGGTATTTGTTTACTTCAAAAGGATAAAAGACCTGTTTTTAGGTTTCTTAATGAGAGTAAAATCCTTCGAAGCAAAATTTGAAATACCTTACGGTTAGAAATTGTTTGTTCTAAGTTTCAAACCAATAGTTGGTTTGATAGTATACAGAAGAAATCACTTTTTTAAAATAAAACAGTGCAGTTCTTAAAAGAGGTTTCCATATTTTGGAAAATATAGACTGTTTGTTCGAAACAAAATTAGTTGATTTGAAATTAGTTGATTGTATTAACGATATGTTGGGGAATTGAATATGATCAAATCAAGTTTCGAAGGGCAAAATTGGTAAATTCGAAGCTCTTATTCTGAAAGGAAACTGGCAAAAGTTGTCAATTACACTCCATAAGTTGGAAAAGTTCAAATTGGGTTTCTAGTATTGCATTGGGTATGATTGAATCGAGATTTAAAGGATGAAATTGTTGAATTCAAAACCCTAAGTTTGTTTGTCTTTAACAAATGGGGTAAAATCAAACCATGCCAAATAAGGAGAAAACATCTTAGCTTTATTAAGACAAAATTAATTACATCAGAAGCCTTCTTTGGCTACATATTCAAGTTTATAAAAATAAGGAATAGAATAAATGACAAGGTCATGGAACTTGTTCCAACTATGGTCAATGAACTTCTGTTCCTTCTTTATTCTATCTTCTCCAGGCTAGGCTGCTGAAGTTGATATGCTCTTACTTTATAAAAAAGTTTTTTAGCCTTTATTTCAAACTCTGTTTCTTTCAACCCTTGGTCTATCTCATCCATGTCCAAGTCATCCCAGTATGTAGAGTCTTTATTCTTGAAATCATCATATTCGTGGATGAGGTTCTTTGCTTCATATCGGGTATGAATTCGACGGGCTGAGATTTGATCCAAAGATCGAGTGGTGGCCACAGAAATGTGATGCCAATGAAGAAGCAGTGGGAGTTGGTCTATAAACATCTGGAGCTCTGCTTGGGTGATAGGGTTGAGGGCATGACCCCGAGTCATAACATCACAAGCCCATCGAAAGTTCTTAAGAGGAACATCGTCCTCGAGAACATTGAAGGGCAAGGAAGAAAAGGCTGCAAGCAAAAGTTAGGCTTGTTGTCGCTGATATTTAGTAGGGAGAGATGGAGGGATATAGGAGGGGAGAAACTGGTCCTCAAAGAGAGTGAGTCTTAGTTTCTCCATCTAGTGAGGATTTTGTGGAAGAAGAGGTGCATGAGCTTCCATCTCAAAAGAATGAGGAAATTAGGGGTTGTTGACGATATCGAGCCAGTTAGAAGAGCAAAGTTTTGCCTTCTGGGCTAAGAATGACGGGCTATACCCTTGAGATTCTTCTGGACGACGGGTAGCTTGTACTATCTTCGTAGGCATGGAAGATGTGTACTATGCTATGAGTAAGTTGTCTTCTAAATGGTGTTGGTGGTCGATGGGTACTTATGGGTAAACCACCGAACTCCGAGCAAAGGGAGGGAAAGTTAGAGAATCAACAAATTTGACGAAATGATGATTGACTCGCTCTCTTAACTTGGACTCCTCAGGTTCTGGCCAGCTTCTCCAACCAGAAGCCCCAGAAGAAGAAGAAGAAGAAGCTACAGCCTCATCCCACGCAGAAGGTTTTGGGTCAGAGGAAGAGCTTCCAATATCCATGTTTGCAAAATTTTGGGTTAAAGAATTGTGGACAATAGGTTTGTAATCCAAAGGTTGATAGTTTGCAAAAACTTCCATGACTTGAATATAGGAAGGTGGATAAAGGTGGCTAATCAATGCATGAAGATTCTTTCGTGGATGAACAGCATTATCAAACAACTCTTCATATGCTTGATCGAGGTAAGAAGAGGCCTGCTTGGCCACGAGAGCTGAACTAGTCTTTTTGAATACTGAGATAGTGGGAATGTTCAAAGGATAGAAGAGAATTTAATGCAAATGTTCATTGATGAATGACGGTTGCATTTCTGAAAATCCAAAGCCCATGCACGTTCTAAGACGTGGGTAAAATACCTTGATCCACTAATATCACCAAGTATTGGGTATATTAGTGTGGGGGGTAATGTTGGCTACATATTTTATACAAGTTAATCACAGTTCAACACGTGGCAGAATGAGGGCAATACGGGAAGACAATTCAAATCTTCAATCATAATTACACACGTGGCAGTTAGTATTGGTTATTATAGATCTGCATAGCACTGGATCAACAAACAGATGCAAGATGACGTGGCTTTAACGGTTACACATATATTTAAATTCAGAATCAGAGGGAAGCCTAACTGCAGACATGGCATAGTGGAACTAACTGTAAGGAAACATCAGCGATCATGGAGGGATGGTTCGACAGTTAGAAGTTCATTTCGACGGTTGTATTGAGAAGTATAAATAGCAGAGAAGGCCCCAGAAAGAGCCCTAGACTCAGATCCAAAAAATCAGTTTTATCTACTTTATTTTCCTTTCAGTTTTTACATTTCTTGTTCTTTACATTTTTGTACTTCAAATTCTTGTACTGCACTTCGTTCATAGGAGAAGTTTCAAGTAGTTTGTTGTTGTAAACCTCTACGAGACTGATTTGGATCATTGTAAGTCTTCCATTTTACTTAATGAAATGCTACAATTATTCTTCATTTAATCGTTGTTTGCTTAATTCTTCTAAACAAAGCCACTAGTAAAAGTCCTCTTCATTGAGGCTGAAAGAACTAAAATATAATCGTCTGATAATTGGTTGGCAATTAATATTCTGTAAGGACTGATTGATCCTTACTGACACGCTCAAAATTACAATAATAACCTTCGAAAGCCAAAAAAGCCAAGAATATGTAATATATTTTTGGGAGAGTTACTGATAAGTCCCGTAATGTGAAATGTTGGTGCAATTAGTCCTTAAATATTTTTATTACTCCGTTTGGTCCTGCGGTATGTGTATCTTGAAATGCCCTCATTTGTTGGGTTATGTGAGACAGTGTGACAGTGTGTGTTTGGGTGTGACAGTGGGAAAAATGCCCTATAATACTTTCTGTTGTGTGACAGATAGTGTGACAGTTGGAAAAATGCCCTATAGTACTTTCTGCTGTGTGACAGACAGTGTGACAGTTGGAAAAATGCCCTATAGTACTTTCTGCTGTGTGACAGACAGTGTGACAGTGGGTGTGACAGTGGGGAAAATGCCCTATAGTACTTTCTGCTGTGTGACTGTGTGACAGTGGGTGTGACAGTGGGGAAAATGCCTTATAGTACTTTCTGCTGTGTGACTGTGTGACAATGGGAAAAACACCCTATAGTACTTTTTGACATGTGATAGTGAGGTGTGACGCAGTAAATGAAGGGGTAGAAGCGACCATAATATCACAATATAAATCAAAATAGGACCTATTAGTGATAATGTTATCACCTATGGGATCTATCAGTATATGCGTTAATTGGTAGGACTAAATGGGGTTGCTAATGCTGATATGGGACTTTTGGATAATTTTCCCTATATTTTTATACATCAAGAGTTATTAAATCTTATTTCTTGAGCCACGAATATGTTGCATGATGAAAAATATAACTTTAGTTATTAGTATATTTTCATTTATGTAAAAAATGTGGAATAGGTTTTTTTTTTTTTTTTTTTTTTTTTTTTTTTTTTTTTTTTTAAGAAAATGAAAATAATATTGTAACTTAGTATTTCGATTAATATAAGAATTTCATAATTATTTTCACAATGTTTATAGATTCATACTTATAAGTGTTTGCAAGGTCACTTTCATGAAACTATCAAGTTACATAATTTATTATATTATCTGTAAGTAATTAGCATATGATAAAAATTGATCGAAACTTTTTATTTGATGTACTTATTTTCTGTATCATTAAGTTGTTGCGATAATATTTGAGCATCATTTGATTTTTTTCTCCTTATAATTTGACTAAAATGTGTGCATGAGGTACATTATTTTTCTTGAACTTCACAATATATAGGACAATTCCTATTTTAGCTCGTTTAACTTTGCTTAGAAAGTAAGTTGCAATAGATCTTTTATAGTTTTTGTTTTACCACCTTCTTGTTTTTCTTCTCACTTAACATTATAACTCATTGTAATAAAAATATTTTGATGAGTAAGAGTTTGAGGCGATATCATATTGTTATGAATTTCAAAATTCATTTTTCCTCAATAATGTGATTTTTTCTGTAAGGGGGAAAAAAATACAATTATTGTCGTGAGGGAAATGTTTTGCAAAGTCTTAGTTTGTTATTGAAAATGTTTGTTATAGACACTTATTTGTATGACATGTATATATATATATATATATATGTATTTAATATAAATTGATAGGAGAACAATACACAAATTTGTAATTTTTTTCTAGCAAATATAATTATATTACTACAGTGATACATGTTAGAAATTAAAGTATTCGATGGTAATATATCATTACAGATTGACAATTATGAATACAGCAACATACATAAATTTACATTTATATTTTTTATATATATTTATGTATGTAGACATTGACATTGTAGGTGTCAATTTCCGACCACACTGCCAACTTAGTACTCAACTGGGGAACACCGGCAGAATAGGTTAAGCCCGAACAACCTGTAACAGAAAGAAGAGATTCCGGCGGTGGCTCGAACAACCTGCAACAGAAAGAAGAGATTTCGGCGGTGGCTCGTCCACCCGGGGGCACTCCGACGATCAAGTCAGTAAAATATCTCTCAAAGATAACCAATAGTGCTTAACTCACTAGACAGAGCATAAAAAGCATACCTTAGACCCATGAGGGTGCCTCTCTTTTATAGCCAACACAATCCTAGTCCCAATAGGAGCCTAGCTCTAATGGACTTAGGATTACTGCTAATCTTGGACTCCCAGTAGGATTAGGATAAACTCTCTAAGAGTCTCATCTTTACCCAAACTGAAGTCTTCTCCCATTCTAGGACTCTTGTCCCTTATCTGCTTATCTCGGATTCCGGTTTCTTCGTAGATAACCTCGGCCTAGCCGAGATGATCTCGGCGTCATGACCAGGACACGTGGCACCTCGGCTGGCACTTCGGTGACACCTCGGCCACGTGTTGTCATTCAAAAATTATGTCCCCACAACTGCCCCCTAGATTCTATTACCTCGGCATCCTGAGGTGATGGAACCTATATCATTCATTCCTTTAATCATGACCCCGGTCAACTTCAACTTGTCAACTTTTCTCAAGTTTCAACAAGTGTTAAACATGATCTCAGTTTAACTTCAACTTGTAAACTTTTCTCAAGTTTCAACAAGTGTTATACATGATCTCGGTTTAACTGCAACTTGTAAA
The DNA here is from genome assembly GCA_030407325.1 of Camellia japonica. Lineage (NCBI taxonomy): Eukaryota > Viridiplantae > Streptophyta > Magnoliopsida > Ericales > Theaceae > Camellia > Camellia japonica. The sequence continues at coordinate 113,697,406 of JAPPVO010000010.1, forward strand.
CTTTTCTCAAGTTTCAACAAGTGTTAAACATCATCTCGGTTTAACTTCAACTTGTAAACTTTTCTTAAGTTTCAACAAGTGTTAAACATCATCTCGGTTTAACTGCAACTTGTAAACTTTTCTCAAGTTTCAACAAGTGTTAAACATCATCTCGGTTTAACTTCAACTTGTAAACTTTTCTCAAGTTCCAACAAGTGTTAAACATGATCTCGGTTTAACTGCAACTTGTAAACTTTTCTCAAGTTTCAACAAGTGTTAAACATGATCTCGGTTTAACTTCAACTTGTAAACTTTTCTCAAGTTTCAACAAGTGTTAAACATGATCTCAGTTTAACTTCAACTTGTAAACTTTTCTCAAGTTTCAACAAGTGTTAAATATCATATTGGTTTAACTGTAACTTGTAAACTTTTCTCAAGTTTCAACAAGTGTTAAACATCATCTCGGTTTAACTTCAATTTGTAAACTTGTCTCAAGTTTTAACAAGCGTTAAATATCATCTCGGTTTAACTTCAACTTATAAACTTTTCTCAAGTTTCAACAAGCATTAAACATCATCTCAGTTTAACTTCAACTTGTAAACTTTTCTCAAGTTTCAACAAGTGTTAAACATCATCTCGGTTTAACTTCAACTTGTAAACTTTTCTCAAGTTTCAATAAGCGTTAAACATCATCTCGGTTTAACTTCAACTTGTAAACTTTTCTTAAGTTTCAACAAGTGTTAAAGATCATCTCGGTTTAACTTCAACATCATCTCGGTTTAACTTCAACTTGTAAACTTTTCTTAAGTTTCAACAAGTGTTAAACATCATCTCGGTTTAACTTTAACTTGTAAACTTTTCTCAAGTTTCAACAAGCGTTAAACATCATCTCGGTTTAACTTCAACTTGTAAACTTTTCTCAAGTTTCAACAAGTGTTAAACATGATATCGGCTTGTGAAATTCCAACTCCCAAGCATCATTCTTCAGCCCTTTGTTCTATCGCACGTTGCAGGTGGATTTCAAAGTATTTTCATGTTTTTTTACATAGGCTTCAGTTTCCTTTTGCATGTAAGGCCAAAAGAATCCCTACGATATTGCTCTATGGGCAGGGGATTTGCCTCCTGCATGGCTTCCATATACTCCTTTGTGGAAAAAATTCTTTAACTTAGGCTAAGCTCTTCTCTTCTCGGACTTAATCATCTAATCCGAGATCTTGTCTTCTGGGATCTGGAATTCAAGATCTAGAATCTGGGATCTGCTCACTTAGGCTAAGCTCTTGTCTTCTCGTGTCCAGTGTTATCTCGGCTTTGCTTCGGCGAACCATTTCTCTTCTCTTGTTTGGATGCCTTTGTCCCCGGCGTGTCTTCCTCGGCTCTGGCATATTTTTCTATCCTGGCCATCAGCTCCTCCATGCTTTTCGGCAATGTCTTTGCCAGTGATTTTCGAAGCAGGCAGTCATCTTTCAAGCCGTTTTTAAATGGGACGACCGCCACCTCTTGGTTGCATCCTGGTATTCGGTTGAATACCTCATAATACCTTTTGGCATAGGCCCTAAGGCTTTCATCCTCGTCGATCTTCAGGGCCATTAGGGCGTCCACCCTCAATGACTGTAGTTTGTTTATCACGAACCTGGCCACAAACATCTCGGCCAGGCCTTCCTAGGTTCTCACAGTTCCTTTCGGCAACTTGTGAAACCACTCCGATGCAATTTCCCCGAATGATGAGGGGAACACTTTGCATAGCAACGGTTCGTTCCCAGAGTATAACGCCATCGCGTTCAGGTATAATTCGACGTGAAAGATGGGGTCCGACTTCCCATCGTATATTTGGAACCTCGACATACTGAATCTCTTCGGGACCTCAACTTTGTCTAATTCTTCCGAGAACGGCGTTCTCGACTTGACCGGAGAGGTTACCTCGGCATCTTGTTGCTTCCTCTATAGGTGATCTCCCAGATCCTCTTTGGTTTGTCTAGGAGCTCGGCTATTTCTGGATTTCAGCCTCTTTGGTGCGCTACTTCTAGTGTCATTGTGAGTCCTTTTGGACCTCCCTCCACTGGTCGTGTTGAAACAGAGTTCCTTCCCCTGAACATCTCGATGTTCTTTGATGCAGGTTTCTTTTGTTCGACGTGTTTTCTGGGATTCTCCATGCCTGACTTCCCGTGAAGGCCGGTGAGAAAGTCCCTTGGTCCCGCCATGCTGAGGGACTGCAGGAACCGTTTTCTGGGCACCTTTCCTGGCCGCTGAAATCGGCGTATCTTGTAGCGGGAACGGTGGCTGCATGACGTTGTTCTGCATTATGAAATTGATGACCGTTTGCAAGTCCGCCAATTTGTCCGCCATTCCCTTTATCTCGTCGTCCCTCCGTAGGTATCTATCTTTCCATACTTGGAGGTCGTCCTCGTTATAATACCCGCTCCGGTCCGATTTCTTCAGTACGCTGCCCTCCTGGCCGACGTCCTTTCCTCCGTGATGAGTCTCTTCGTTGCAATTGTCTTCTTCGGCGTCAAGGTCAATATGTTTCCCACTCTCAGTAGGGGTGTCGTCCCCAACCTTTTCTTTCTGTCCGTCATTGGCTATCTATTCTCCTTTCTTTCTCACAGACGGCACCAAATTGTAGGTGTCAATTTCCGACCACACTGCCAACTTAGTACTCAACTGGAGAACACCGGCAGAATAGGTTCGAACAACCTGCAACAGAAAGAAGAGATTCTGGCGGTGGCTCGTCCACCCGGGGGCACTCTGACGATCAAGTCAGTAAAATATCTCTCAAAGATAACCAATAGTGCTTAACTCACTAGACAGAGCATAAAAAACATACCTTAGACCCATGAGGGTGCCTTTCTTTTATAGCCAACACAATCCTAGTCCCAATAGGAGCCTAGCTCTAATGGACTTAGGATTACTGCTAATCTTGGACTCCCAGTAGGATTAGGATAAACTCTCTAAGAGTCTCATCCTTACCCAAACTGAAGTCTTCTTCCATTCTAGGACTCTTGTCCCTTATCCGCTTATCTCGGATTCCGGTTTCTTCGCAGATAACCTCGGCCTAGCCGAGATGATCTTGGCGTTATGACCAGGACACGTGGCACCTCGGCTGGCACTTCGGTGACACCTCGGCCACGTGTTGTCATTCAAAAATTATGTCCCCACAGACATATATAAGATATCACAAAAGTAATATGTGAAATCTTTTGCAATAATATAATACATATAACAATGAGAAGTTAATTATTCATAATTAAATAGTTGGTTATAATGTAGATATTTAGTGTTATATTTTTGTGTATATGCATCATTTTTTAATTAGATTATTAAATTCACATAAAAATTAAAAAGAATTTGTGAATAATTTGTGTAAAATTATAGATTAGTAAAGAAAGATTTAAAAAAAGAGAAGCTTATAGTGTTTGGTTATTTATTTTTTTTTTTTTTAACTTTTGTTTTGAAAATTTTGGTTTTCATATTTTCAAGCAAAGTCACATAGCAAGTATATATGCTATAATTGACACAAGGATAACATAATAATCGCCTCTGATTAATTCAGATATATTATCATGCAATCTTATGATTTCTCTTTAATCACACTTGATCTCTTTAGATCTTTCTTTAAGAACCTCGCAAGGCTTTAAGGTTAGCAGGTGGAACAACATTTTTGTTGTCACCTCTTGAAGCCATTTCCGGAAAATCACAACAAAATTTCACTATTTTGTTTTCTAGAAACTAAACTTAACACCAGAAAATCTCAAAGTCTGAAATTTAATTCAAAATTGATCTCACCACTTACCGTAAAATCGAACACGGTCAGGAAAGTTTTCAGGAAGACTAGAGGGGTCACACTGATCCTTCTTCAGAACCAGTTAACCTTAGACAAAACTTTCAAGAACATGTTGACTTCTGGTCCATGAAAAACAAATTTAGAATTAAGTTTTTCAATGGATAAACTAAGTTTAAACAAACCAATTTCCAAGCAAATAAAATTTGCTACTGAAATTACACTACTCATAAAAGTTAACTGGTACTCCCAGAACTGAACCCATTATTTCTGAATAAAATTAGAAATATTTTAGCTAATGCTAAAATTTGGTTTATTTTCTCAAAACCAAAACACTTTGGAAATAATCAAATTATAAATAAAAAACACTTTGGAAATAATCAGATTATAACCAAAGACTTTCTCCAAACTTGGTTTTCCAACACTTTGGGAATAAAATGATTAAATCCAAAGACTTCCTCAAACCCCAAAGGTTTGAAACCAAATCCGTCTTAGTTGTCATCATTTGTCATTTGCCAACTAAATTTTTGGTCGCTAAATATATCATTGCTGCGACTAATCCATTTTGTCGATAAAACACTTTGGTTGCAAAAAGTGATATTTTTCCGACCAAATATCTTTGTCACGCCCTAAGCTCCGTGACAACGCCGCACACTCATTTAAGTGAGCATGCAAGGCTAAGAGTCCAACACATAACCAACAATGTAAAATACTCCAATTAAATCCATAATTATCATAATGCTAAAATCCATAAAAATTGATTATTCTTATCATATGGAATTATCAACCAATTTCACTAATAAAATCCATTAACAAAACAATAATCAAAGTACTTAAATCATAGTCCTACTCTCGGCACTCCCACATGTAAAAATCTCGCGCAGCTCTACTCTTCAGAATCTGAAAAAAAAAAGAGGGTAAGCTAGACAGCCCAGTAAATAATCAACCATCACTGCTAGCTGGATCAAGTATACAAAAAAAAAATAATAAATAAATAGTCGATAACCAATAAATGTAATTTTCGCTACAAACCAATATATCAACGATTATTTATAAGGTGGTTTCATAACTAAAAATAAACAATGTACAATACATTTTAAATGAAAAGCCAACAAGATAATTCAAAGTAATTCGTTGTTCAAATCGATGGTTCGATATTCAGATGGTTCAATGATTTGATTCACAAAACCCAAGTCTTAATGACTACGGTCACTTAGCCTGTGACAAGGCCCAGAACCACACATAGGCCGGTGGTAAAGCCCCAAAAGAAACTAGTTTCTGTGCCAATAAATAACTCCCATTGGCTAGGGTCCAAATCATAGTCAGACTAGAGTGATGTTCAAAATTCAAACAATATACAACTTTCAAATAAAATATTCGATATTTTCGGAATAAACATTTGGTACAATTTTCAGAATAGTTTTACAAAATATTCAAATAACTTTCATAATAATATTCGATGTTGTTTTATACTTGACCCATGTTTTATTTTAAGAGAACACGAAGGCTATAAATATATATTTATTATTTTAAACGATTCGATAGGAATAAAAATGAACCAACAGTGATAGAGGGTTACTTACCTCAAACAGCTAAAAATAATATTCCACCACACTAACTCCAGACACGCAGTTCCACCAATTCAATCACACAAACCTAATAAATAGAATCTCAAATAAATTAATATTTTAATGTCTTTCACACATCAACAAGAACCCATTATATATATATATATATATATATATATGCTTAAAATCCAAGAGACACCAAATCAATCCACCCAATTCAATAGCCAAACACACCTTACCCAATGTACAAAACCCAAAAGTCAAGACACATCCTTACTCATGATACAAAACTCCATTGTTTCTATTACCCACCCAAAGTTACACTTACACATTGCACCCAATTCTCAAAACCTAAGTAGGCACCTATAGATCTTCCAAATCCCCTTAATGCATTGATTGTTAAATTCCTCAACATAAACTTAATAATTAACAGTAAAGACAGATTTTACCTTAACCAATGGGTGTCCCAAAATCACCAATGTACTGCCTCCAATCCCTATTGTAGTCTCACTTGAACCTCTCTTATCTTTTTCTTTTCTTTTTTCTTTTACCTTCTCAAACCCTAGCCGCCTATGGAGCAATTCACAGCCTCTGTTTTGTTTGTTTTCCAAGACTTAAAGCCACAATAGGTGGGCTTATTAACCTAATTTCTCAAAGTTACAAAATTACCCATCTAAGTAAAAAGAAATATAATGCCATCTCATAACTAATTCTTTGATATTAATAAATGACCCATATAAATTAATTTAATTACTAATCTATCCAATAAAATAATCCTACACACAACTTGGGTTTTACAATCTTAGTCACCAATTGTCACATTTCACGACCAAACAGATTAGTCGCCAAAAGTCGAGGAATTGCCGACTAACAATTTAGTCACCAAAAGGTAAGGAATTGTCGACCAATGATTTTAGTTACAAAAGTATAGAATTTGCTGACCAATTTTTTAGTCGCCAAATCTTTTTTTTTTTTTTTTTTTAGAACAATCAATTTTTGTTTATAAACATTCAATCTAATATCGAACAAAATTCATTTAACCCAACCACAATTAAGGAACAATAACATTTAAAAAAAAAAAAGCTTAGGAATAATAATTAACAAATTTCCTTTCTTGTAACTTCACTAAATCATTAAACAATAATTAAATTCCATTTAAATAAAGATAAAACAAAGATGAAATAGCCACTTGGAAACATTTCAGCTCTCACAAACTGAGCAGCAGCAAAAAGGAACAACATGAATAGAAACATTGATAAGATTATCTCATCAGACAAATAGATCCACAAGCAATTTTTGTCCTTTGAATGCAAAGAATGAAAGGCAATACCCAAGACCAACAACTAGCTTTTGAGCAATTTTTTCATTGATTTCTGATGAATCCCCAACTAAGTAGATTGATGTTCCTTTCAAGAGCTGCATAACTCCTACAGTGAGGGACTCCCAGGACTCGATGATATCAAGCCCTTTTAAATCTGGGTCTTGTTTCTTCAAATTAACTACCAGTTGACCATCATCCATATACCTGAGGAACAAATAGACTTCAATTCAAACGTGTAATGATTGGTGACTAAGAACACCCATATATGATTGATTGCACAGACCATTTTGTTTCAGCAGGCTTAATCTTCTCGTACAGACAAGTAGTTTCCATCAGAGTCTTGAGAGACCCAGAGTGCTGTACTCTGATTGTTAAAGAGCTCTCTTCCGCATCCACAAATATATCTCTAGAACTTTGGATATCATGGCCCCCAAGTTCTAGTCTCAACTCCACCTCAGTGGGACCATCCAAAAACTGCATCAAACATTACAATTTAACCATGTTTTTGAGGATAAATCCAATTTGGTAAAGAAATTGATATACCAAAGCAGAAAATGGAATGATAGATGAAACAAGACCCTTATTTCCCACATCTTCTTTTGATAAGTGAGATACCAGAAACAAAAACCATACAGTTTAATGCTACTCATGACCGTAAAATAAGTAGTTACCAAGTCTGCCAAGCATCACTGGTTTTGAAAAGTACGAGTGGAACACCAACTCTTGTGAAATGTGTATACGCCATTGCAGCAGAGTTTGTTTATGTACTTTCAGCAGCAATCATAGCTGATGGTTCTTTAAAATAAAAATTGCTAAGAAAGTAACTGAATCATGAAATCGGTCTAAGAAGATCATCAATACATGTATTAATAACAAAACTTATATTCTTTATTAAAAAAAAAATCGATATGGTATATAATGCTAGATTTTTTTTTATAAAATAGTAGTTTCAGTATATACACATAGGAAACATAATTAAAACTCAACTAACAAATCGATAAGGTCTCACTTTGAAGCTAATTTCTATGCATTTATCCTAAATTTTGTAGCTTTCTCAGTATTTTATAGGCACATACGACCATTACCATCAAAACAAAAGCTCAAAAATCACTCAGTAAAGTTTTTATGCAAAGAGGAAAACATTATGGCCAATCATATTCAATTGTAAGTTGTCAAGCACTACTAAAATTTCAGCTTTTTACGATGGTAAAATGCCGTCGCTAATACTCCTAATGCCGTCGCAAAAAACTTTTTGTGACGGCAAATGACTTTTTGTGACGGCAAGAAAGGGGTCGCAACTGGGGGCGTTGCAAAAGAGTTTTTGCGACGGCACAGTGCCGTCGCTAATGTTTTGTGACGGCATTTTTGCCTTTTGCGAAGGCACTTTACAATCGCTAATAAGGTTTGAAATTTCTTGACTTTTTGCGACAGTACTATTTTACCGTCGCTAAAAATGTTATTTGAGAAGACAAAAAATACTGTCGCTAATAGTCTTTTTTTTTGCAACGGCAAGAACACTTTTTACGACGTTGTGGTGTCGTCGCAAAAAGTATTAAAAATATGAAAATTTCTATTTTTTGCGACAGTGTACTGTGGTCGCAAAAAGTATTAAAAAAATAATAAAATTTCTATTTTTTGCGACAGTTTAGTGTCGTTGCAAAAAGTAAAACCTATAACAAATCAATAAAAATATTAAAATTTTCTATTTTTTGCGATGGTGTAGTGCCGTCACAAAAAAGAAAAAAATATCCTATGATAAAATTATTAAAAATATTAAAATTTTTCCATAATAATTGCATAATAATATAAAAATTCCTGTATAAAAATAACAATTTCTCCATAATAAAATATTCTTCCATTCATAATTACACATCAACAAAATTATCCCACTACATAATGTTCCATAATACATATGTAATGTTTAAATACATGATTTTGTTCATAATTCAAAATAACATAAACCAAAATTAAATGTTTTTCTCATCATTCTTCGTAGATAACAAAAACAAAAGTTAGCAACATTCTCCACAGGCATGCATTTCACAAGAAGCACACTCCTACATGGGAAATATCTGAAAAATAAAAATAAAAATAATTAATGACAATATAATTATGTGTTAATGTTAATTACAAAAAAACATAAAAATTTAACTACTATAGCATCAAATATAACATTTTTTTTGTTAGTCATCAAATCCCCACATGGATAATTAAACATCTCAATCAAACACAAAAATGAAAATTTAACTACTATAGCATCAAATACAAAAAAACATAAAAAATATATCAGTGAGTCCAGATCCAGTTTAAACGAAAATTTAAATTGAAGAAACAAAACCACTTACAAATTTCAGAAGGCTATATCACATTTTTTTAGATAACAGCAGCAAAAAAAAGAGGAGATACCATGGAAATACATACCAGCAGTGAAAAAGGCTAAGAAATTTCCTTCTTGTCGTCAAATAGATTACTAAATGACATGGGGACAATAGTAATACATACTAGGTATAGTGGTGTGTAAAGACATGCTCTTTTGACACAAATTCCAAAAAGAAAAACAACAAAAAAAATTCGACACGTAATTTCCTCTTCAAGCTATCACAAATGTTAGTAGTGGCAAATCAAAGATGTTGAAACTTGGGGTGTCAATGGTCAATACATAGAAAAAGCAAACATAATGTTTCTAAATGTTTGAATGAACATATGATATCTCATAAAATAAAAATAAAAATACTGTAGAAGTGAGTAGTATTCATAACTACACAAAATTATGGAGAACAAAATCTTCTACAAGATAAAATTTCGACCGGTTGGCAAATTTAACAACAGTTAAGAGTTTGTTAATTCGAAATTCACATACCCAATTGGAATTAATGGCCTGGGTTAGATTGACCTACCTTTAAGAGACTTGAATTGACCAAAGTATGACAGATCCATCCAAGGTCAACTAGGTGGTAGTGGCTATCCAAATATCAACACTCACAGACATGTGCATACTCTTATGCCAGAAGAGATGGCGTTACATTTGGGTCTACAACAATATAAAGTACATTCTTGGCAGTTTGGCACGTAGAAGGATAATTGTAAGAACAAAAAAAAAAAAAAAAAAAAAAAAAAAAATCAAACAAATAAATAAATAGTTCGATCTTGACAAATACTTGCTGAAAGCTTCCTCTATGATATGATGAGATCACATGACAATCATCCGAACTGGAACAAGCCATGACATACTTACGAAAATCATCAATGGTGCTTTGATTTGTGCGAAAAGCTTCAACTCTTGCTCCAGAACAGTGAGCCAAACATACAAGCTTTCCAAATGAAATGCCTGTAGCTTTAACCTTCTCCAATGGCTCACAACAATCCAACATAGATTCATCAAACCATCTCCAGGGCCCTACATGAGAGTATGATATCCACATGCCACATGAATTCAGAGCAGAAGAAGGAGGAGGAGGAATTAGAAATGTGTGTGTTCATGCATATTACACACATATTAATGTATGTATCTATGAAGGCATATGGTAGTGCAGTTTAAAAGGTCATTCACTGAAGTCAGTGACATGAATCCCAGACAACCACACAAACAATGAGCTTAACCCTCCACCTATAGGGTGCCATTAAGAGTACTTGAGTGAGACAGATATATTTCTTGGAAGCATGACATACAAGTGGGAATTGCATCAAAACTGCATTGAAAATTATTTTTTCATGATACACACTTGGTTGAGAAGTGTACTGTCAGACAAACATAGATGAATACGCTAAAAACCAATAAAAAATATAATAGTTACAAAGTACAACTTCTTTCCAAAATAAAAGAAAGGAAATACAAATACTCCACGTAAAGTAACATTAGTTGTAGGTCATGTCCAGGATTAATTGACAAGTTATTCATTATTTCTTTGTTTGTAGATTTAAGTTCACCATTAAGGTGCTTTTTGCTTCTTTTTTAAATTTCATAAAAACTAATCTTTGTTAAAGCTAATTCAAGATCGTCCATGAGGAAAGAAGCAACAAAGTTAGTCATCAGACTCATTCCAATATGGAATAAACAAGGATGCCACAGGAGAAGAACATGAAGAATAATAAAGAGAAGCCCCACACATTCATCTAAGAATGATACAAGTTGTTAAACTTTCTTTCCATTAAAGGCTTCAACTCGGTAGCATTACAATTTTCCATCCCTTCTCCCTTGCACATCAAAATTGTATCACTCCCTTATGCACACAAAAGGCACAAATGCGAGCTGATTATAAATTGGGTTTTGTTGACAAATGTCACTGAGTCGCACAAAAAAAGGAAAACAACGCGAGACACTTTTCATCAATTTCAAAACCCTTTTAAAATAGATTTACTGTACAAAAAAAAAAAAAGAAAGTAGATTCACTGATGAAACCAAGCACACAGGATCATATAATGTAATCAAAAGGGCAAGACAGATACTAGCAGAATTCGATCAATCACCAATTGTTTCAATTTCTCCCATCCACAACAATGCCTTCACACCATCGATCGCCACACTAAACAATTCAAACTCAACAACAAAAATTCAACGAAAAAAACAAAAAACAAAAATAAAAATAAAAATACCAAAAGAACTATCAAACATTACCGAAACTAAGACAATTTAGTGATTCACATGACTATACATTACTAAGGCCCTGTTTGGCAAGTTCGGTTTGGGATTTTTTGGGCTAAAATCCAAAAAAAAAAAAAAAAATACAAAACAGGCTAAAATAATCAATAAAATAAAATATCACACCAAATCCAACTACCAAAAACAAAATAAAATATATCCATCTTCCCAATCACAAATATTTTAACCTATTAAAATAGTCAAAAACTAAAATAACTTACTAAAATAGCCAACTTCCCAATCGAGGCCTAATAAACTTCACATTCATAAAAACCCTAATTTCATAGAATGATAGTGATTTCGAGTGATCTGAACAGATTAATGTGCGTGTGTGTATTAGGTTTGGGGAAAATAAGAAAAGTTGCAAAACCTAGGGCATCAGCATAGATAATGGGGGTATTTCAAAAATTTGATAAACTGAATTGGAAGTCAAACATGAACTAATGTATATATGTATGTATGTATGTATGTATAAACATGTGTGTGTGTGTCTATGTGTGTGTGTGTGTGTGTGTGTGAGAGAGAGAGAGAGAGAGAGAAAGATGAGTAAAGAGTAAAGAAAGAAAGACATAAGAGATGTTGAGGTGGCGGAAGAGGAGGCCGACACTGCTCCTCCAACGACGACGCTGCTCCGACGACGATGACGACGCTGCTCGGACATTGCTCCTCCGCCGCTCACCGTCGATCGAGAGAGAGAGAGAGGGGGGGTAAGAAGAGATTAGGGATTTTTGGGTTTGAGATTGAGGATTTTTTGTTTTGTTGGGGGAGGGGGGGGGGGAAGGAGGCGGGAATAGGAAAAAAAAGGAGCGGGAAAAAAAATGAAAAATAATAATTATTTTTTTTGGGTCACAAATGAAATTTAAATAACAAAATAACGCCGTTTAATTATTATTATTATTTTTTTTTGTGACAGGGGTTGTTGTCGTCCACAAAAATTATTTTTTGTTAAAATATATATTTTTTTGTAGTTAATGAATTTTTTTAAAAAAAATTCTTTGTTTTTTTTTAGTTACTAAGATTGAAAATTTATTTGTTTCATTTTATTTTAATGAAAAAAAATATTATTATTTTTTATTTGGTAGAAGTAGGAGTAATATTTTAATGAAAAATATTTTCCACTAAAATAAAAGTTAATTTTTTGTGGTCAATGAAAACTATTTTTCTACGGCCCATTTTTTTTGGTTATCAAAAATCATGAACTAATTTTTTGTGGTAGAGGAGAGGGAGCAGCAGTAGTGGTGAAGGTGGTGGATAAGAGATGATGGTGGTAGTGGTGGTGATAGCGAAGGAGATTAGCGATGAAGTTGTGGTAGTGGTAGAGTAGATGGAGTGGCAGGGGTGAAGGAGAGGTAATGGTAGTAGCAGTGGCAGTAGTGGCAGTAGTGGTGGTAGTGGAGTGGTGGCAATGGTAGTAGTAATGGTAGTCGTAGAGGTGAAGTGGCAACAATGGTAGTAATGGTGGTAGTCAAATGGCGTTTGCAGTAGTGGTGAAGGTGGTAGAGGAGATGGGTGGTGAGAAAGAGAGAGATGGGTGAGAGACAGATAGAGGAGAGAGAGAGAGAGAAAGTGAGAGAGAGAGAGAGAGAGAGAGAGAGATAGAGTGATGAGTGAGAGAGGGACAAAGTGGTTGCTAAAAGTGTATTTTCTTGTAGTGGATAGTAAATCGAGATGGAGCTCAGTAAATAGAGAAGACGGAAGGAAGAGAGTGAGCAACACGAACATAGTGGTGGAGAGAGAGAGAGAGATAGAGAGATGAGCGAGGGAGACATAGAGAGAAGGGAGATGAACGAGAGAGATAGAGAGAAGAGAGATGAGCGAGAGAGACAGAGAGAGATAAGAGATGAGAGAGATAGAGAGAAGAGAGATTGGCGAAAGAGACATGGAGAGAAAAGAGATGGGAGAAGAGATAGATGAGTGAGAGACACAGAGAGAGACAGAGAGACAGATAGACAGAGAAAGAAGAGTGATGAGTGAGAGAGAGAAAGAGAAGAGAGAGAGGAAGATGAAAAAATGGGTGAAAAGATATAGACAAAGAGAGAGAGAAAAAAAGAGCGAAAAGAGATAAACGAGAGAGAGACAGAGAGAGATGAGCGAGAGAGATGAAGAGAAGAGAGAGAAGAGAGATGGACGAGAGACACAGAGAGAAAGAGAGAGAGAAAGAGAGAGAGAGAGAGACAGAGAAGAGTGATGAGTCAGAGAGAGAAAAAGAAGAGAGACAAAGACACAGAGAGAAAGAGAGAGACAGACAGACAGAGAAGAGTGATGAGTGAGAGAGAGAGAAAAGAAACAGAGATAGAGACAGAGAGATAGGAAGACGAAAAAATGGGTGAAAAGAGAAATGTTCAAAAGAGTAAGACGATGTCTTTTTTTTGTGACAGAAAAATACCGTTGCATTTATTTAAACCATTTTGTGACTATATATATATATGAAGCCGTCTCAAAGCCACAATATATATATATATATATATTTTTTTTTTTACTTTTTTTTTTTTTTGTGTGCAACGGTACCTATTACGGTCGCAAAAAACTCTTATTCTTTTTTTGTGACTGCAGCTGGTACCATCGCAGAAACTCTATTTTTTTTGCGACAACAATCTCTGCCGTCGCAAATACTCTATTTTTTTTTTGTGACTGCAATTTCTGCCGTTGCAAATACTCTCATTTTTCGCGACAGCATTTTATGCTGTCGCAAATACTCTATTTTTTGCGATGGCAAGTTGTGCCATCTCAAAAAGTCACATTTTTTGGCGACGGCAAGTTATGCCGTCTCAAAAACTCACATTTTTTGCGACGGTAAGGTGTGCCGTCTCAAAAGGTCACATTTTTTGCGACGGCAAGCTGTGCCGTCTCAAAAGGTCACATTTTTTGTGACGGCAAGTTGTGCCGTCGCAAAAAGTCATTTTTTGTGACGACAAATGTGCTGTCGCAAAAAGTTCCGTCTTTTAAGCCCACTTTTCTTGTAGTGAAGTTGACTCATTTTGACATTATAAAATAGCACAATGTTTATTTATTTACTATTTTATAATGGATAAATAATGGATGTGAGGACTCTGGAGGTACTACTAATTGAGTTGAGGAATCAAAGTATATCAATTGCTTTCCAGGTTGTATTGCGATGCGTTTTTAACTATTTAAAATAAAAATATCTTCATTTCGAAACATGTCCAATGCAATGATTCCACCTCACAATTTAAGCAGTAAAGAGTTCATTCAACACCTTACTTCTCACCTGAAGCATTTTCAAACGATGAGGCAAATGCTCAGGTTGTTGAGTTGCAGCTACATCTTTGATAAATGACACATGTTCTGCATTTTCAAAAGTACAAAGCATGGTTTTCGTTAATAATTAGTACCAGGTATTCACAAATGAAATCTCAGCAGTAGTTATAGAAGTTTATGTCTTCATTTTTTGAATGTAATAGAGTATATATACATCAGTTGTATCGTAACTAAACTAACCTAACCTAACCTAACAACTACTAACCACATTCTCATTAACAATATAGTAAAACTGTAACAATTATTATTCCCAACTAACTTTTGGTCTTTTGGTTACACAGACTTCCTTATCCTCATTTGCATTTGATACTAAATAGTGTCAAATAAACCAGACCTGCAAAATCTCACTGACCATCAACATGCCACTTATTCAAAATAAAAGCCATCAAACATTTTTATAATAATTACAGTAGCACTCTTCATGTTCCAGCCTCACCTACATACATATATACATATATATACAGAAGCAAACTGCAAATAATACAATTCCAACTCCTAAAGCAATTAAGCTTGGCAATCAAAAACAAAAACTCCTATGGCATTTAAATAAGTATGTAGGCTTGTGTTGCAATTGAAATCATCGGCAATAAATTCTCATCAATTGAAAATCAAATCTGTTGATTTGGCATAAATCCGAACAAATAATACACATATGAACGCCTTTTTTTTCGCATCTTTATCCTACAAGGAACTGCAAATCTATAAATCTATGCTATATACAAGTGAAGAGTTGTACCAGTAGATAAAGAGGAGTAGCATTGGAATGTAGCTCTGCGGCGGCAGCCGAAAAGTAGGGTCGGTAAAGCGGCGGTGCGTGGACATCCGGAAGATGAGAGGGAGAGCTTTCACCAGCGGTAATGGGAGATGAGTTGCACCAAGATGGAGAGGGAGAGCTGCGGTAATAACAGGGTAGAGTCGCACGAAGCTGGAGATTGAGGGAGAGACGGAGAGAATGAGAGAGGGAGAGAGAAGAGAGGAGGATGGTTACCTGGACGCCGGAGGGAGTTCCGCCCACGCAGGTGTTGTCATCTGTGGCGCCACTGCGAGAAAGAGAATGAGTGAGGAGAGAACTAGGGTTGGGGCAAGTGAATGAAATTAGGGCCAATTTTTTTTTGTTTGAACGATGCTCCCTGTTTATTCAGAATAAGGATGTGAGAATATTAGGTATGAAAATAAAATTTTAAAAATTTATAGGTGTGATTAAAAAAAAATTATAATCAAAAAAATTATTTAGTATTAATTGAAAAGTAATATAAAAAATAAATATTATCATATGTGATTAAAATATTAATTGGATTTTTTCCTTCACACTTTCATTAAAAGTGTCATGTATATTAAAAGTAATATATAAAACGACGTCGTTTTACAATCGGCGACCAAATTTTTTTGTCGCAAAAAAATTTCAATTCCCGCCTCCATGTTTCAAATTTCCCTCCCAAACTTTTGGCAACCAAAAGACCAAATTAGTCGCAGAAAAGGTACCTTCACTAACAAACTTTTTTAGTCGCCAAATCTCAATCAACGACGACTAAAATATTAGTCGTTAAAAGTACTAATTTAGTGATTAATTTTTTTTTTTTGTTGCTGAAAATAAGTTTTTGGCGACTTTATTTTTGGTCGCCAAAGAAAAAAAAAATTTTATTTCTCATTCGGCGACTAAATTGTTTTAGTAGCCAAAACTTAATATATGGCAATTAAAATATTTTTGATCGGGAAAAATAAGTTTTTGGCGACTAAAATTTTGGTCGCCAATTCCACAACCAACTTTTTTTTGATCTTCCGCGACCAGCTTATTTTTTGGTCGGCAAAATGTGACCTTCCGCGACCAAATTTGTAGTTGGTTGCGAAAGGCATACCACTTTCTGCGACCAACTCCTTTTTCAGTCGCCAAAATATGACCTTCTGCGACTAACTCATATTTGGTCGCTAAAAATAATGTTCATTCGTAACTAATTAATATTTGGTCGCCAAAAGGTAACTTTTAGCTACCAACTTTTATATTGGTCACGAAAAGTGGTCGCTAAAAGTGCAGATTCTTGTAGTGTATAGACACTTGTTTGTATGACATGTATATATATATATATATATATATATGTATGTATGTATTTAATATAAATTGATAGGAAAATAATACACAATTCTGTAGTTTTTTCCTAGCAAATATAACTATATTACTACAGCGATACATGTTAGAAATTAAAGTATTCGATGGTAATATATGATTACAGATTGACAATATGAATACAGTAACATATATAAATTTACATTTATATTTTTTATATATATTTATATATGTAGACATTGACATATATAAGATATCACAAAAGTAATATGTGAAATCTTTTGCAATAATATAATACATATAATAATGAGAAGTTAATTATTCATAATTAAATAGTTGGTTATAATGTTCATATTTAGTGTTATATTTTTGTGTGTATGCATCATTTTTTAATTAGATTATTAAATTCACATACAAATAAAAAAGAATTTGTGAATAATTTGTGTAAAATTATAGATTAGTAAAGAAAGATTTAAAAAAAGAGAAGCTTATAGTGTTTGGTTAGTTTTTTTTTGTTAAAACTTTTGTTTTGAATATTTTGGTTTTCATATTTTTTGTCTTTGACATGTTTTTTCTTTTTGAATTCATTTAATTTAAGGATAAAGCACCATTAAATTCCAAAATTAGATCTTTTAAACCACATAGTCCTGTCCTTTTTTTTATTTTTTATTTTTTTATTTCAAGACACAAAAGTCCCATTTCAATGTTAATGATCTTGAAGCCCATGAATTCAGTGCGTGACTTGCATTTGTTAGGGGGTAAATGTGGGTTTTAGGTGATTTATTTACCAAATTGACCAAAAGTGTACTATAGTTTTTTTTGGTTTCATCCAACACGATCAAAACAGACGAGTCAAAGATGGAAAGTTCTTGATTTGCAATGTTACAATGATGATCCTTCATTTCTTTGCACAGTCGGATTTAGCAATGTTAAATCTTCAATTGATCTTCCGTAATTAACATTTGACATCCCCTCAAACCCTAGAAAAGTGAAAACCCCTTCCGGTTATACATTGTCGTCGTTGATTCGGAGTGGGCACTGAGTCATTTGTTGGAAAACGGCTTTGGAAGTTTTTGAAAAAACCTTATTTTTTACTAACTTTGAGCATTAATTAAGGTGAGACCCAAGCGTTATTTTTAACGTTTTTAATTGGGTTCATGTTTAATGCCGCTTAGTGAATAAAACCGTGTATGTGGTTACTCAAAACCATTTCCGGATGAATGAGAATTCAACCGCATTTTCGGATTCGTGGATATAAATTTAGGTGGGTTTTCTACACATTTGTGAAATGTGCTTGTCCCGCATTGGAAAAGCTTAAGGATTTATTTGGGTTTATATACCTTAGTTTGGAATACTTGGGATGGGAGCCAAGGGGTACCCAAGTTTGTGGAAGGGTGAGGTTATGGGTGAAGTGAGCTAGACTCATTGGACCCAAAACTAAAATCACATGCGCGCGCCGCCGTTGTCTGTCCGGTAGGGCGGACAGCCTAGGCTTGGGTACGGGTGCGTAATGTGAGGTTGGGTTTGTCCGGCCCAATACTTATTTTTTTTGAGCCAAAAACATTTGTAATTTATTTATTTATTTTTAATTTTGGTTTTAAAATTCAAAATAAATTGGTCTGAAATTTTTTCGTCCACCTAAATAGATTCTAACCCACCCGAACAAGTTTGAACCTATTGAATCCTTCCTGGATAAATTTGTAATTGTCCAAACAGTTCAAACAGATTTTCTATTGTTGAAATCTATCCGAACAGTTTCCTATCTGTTGGCACCTGTTCGGAACAGCCACCATTCTGTCTATATAAAGTCTGCTTCCAGTAATTCATTTCATCAGATTTTTTGATCATAATTTCATTATTCTTTCTTTGGTCTTCTCTATGTTTTTGCATCTAGTCTGCATTTAATTTTAGGAAGAAAAAGAGAGAGTTACAACAGAGTTTTGGTTCGCCAAACTTGTTTTTGTAGTGCTGCATATTCAAGTGTTAGTCGTTCCATCCCGGGAAGTAGACTCCGGTAAATCTCGAAGCATCGGAGCGAGGGCGAAATCTACTTTAAGGAGATTGTGTCCAACACAAGCCTCGACTTTAATTTCTGTAAGCATTTAATTCGGGATTTAATTTATATAATTATTTTCTAAATTATTTTATTTTGTTGGTTATTTAATTTGTACATTTAATTTACACACACACACACACATCTCTGTGGGGTTAACAATTTTAAAGTAGATTTTCATTTTTTATTTATTTTTGTGTTAGATAGACGAATATTTTGTTTCGGAAATTTAAATAGTAGTCATATATTGTTTAATTTTTTAAATAATAGTAATATACTGTTTAATGATTTCTTTGATAACATAGTAGTAATATAATGTTTATCATTGGAATTTTGTTACAAAATATTTTTCTGTATATTTTGTGTGTAATTTCTTTTTTGTATAAATTTGTGATTGGTACATTTTTATTTCGTCAGAAATATGACAACTAACAGTACTGAGACTGTTATTACTTCGACCCCCACACCTATTGTGCCAGTGATGACTCCGGTAGTACCGGTAAATCATGGAGAGAAGCCAGAAAAATTCAATGGCAATGATTTTAAAAGATGGCAACAAAAAATGATGTTTTATCTTATGTAATTGAATTTGACTCGCTTCACTCATGAAAAGGCACCGGCACTGAACGAGAAAGAAACTGATCGGCAAGTGGTTGCCACAGTCAATGCATGGAAACATAGTGATTTTCTGTGTCGGAATTATATCCTGAATGGGTTGGACAATACACTGTACAATGTGTATAGTGTCAAAAGCACTACTAAAGAACTATGGGAATCTCTAGATCATAAGTATAAGACAGAGGACGCCGGTACAAAAAAAATTTGTTGTCGGCTGTTTTCTGGATTTTAAAATGATGGATTCCAAAACGGTTATTAGCCAGGTTTAAGATCTCCAATTAATTCTCCATGACATACATGCGGAAGTGATGGTTCTCAGTGAATCTTTCCAAGTAGCGGCAATCATTGAAAAGTTGCCACCATCCTGGAAAGAATTCAAGAATTATCTGAAGCATAAGCGCAAGGAGATGAAATTGAAGGAACTAATAGTGCGGCTCAGGATTAAGGCGGACAACCGTGGTTCTGACAAGAAGTCAGGAAACCATGTCATGCAGGCTAAAGCAAATGTTGTGGAACATGGTCAAGGGTCAAAGTTCAATAACGAAGAGCGGAACCATGATGGCAATGGTCCCAAACAAGGATCCACTAGTAAGATCACTAAAGGGATCAACAACATGATCAACAAAAGGTTCAAAGGGAAGTGTTTTATGTGTGGAAAAGATGGACATCGCACTAAGGATTGTCACGTTCGCAAGGACAGAAGGAGTTCAAGCAAAAAGCCAGCACAAGCTAACATAACTGAGGATTTTTATCTTTTTGATGGAGTGGCAAACATTAATCTTGCTGCAGTAGTCTCTGAAGCAAATTTGGTGGGCAATCTCAAGGAATAGTGGGTGGATACTGGAGCAACCCACCATATCTGTGCAGATAAGAAGATGTTCATAACCTACGAAGTGGTGGAAAGTGGGGAACAACTTTTTATAGGAAACTCCTCCACTTCAACTATAGAAGGACAAGGAAAGATTGTGCTGAAAATGACCTTGGGGAAAGAACTCACTCTTAACAATGTACTTCATGTGCCAGAGATTCGCAAGAATTTGATTTCTGGGTCATTGTTAATCAAGAATGGGTTTAAATTAGTCTTTGAATCTAACAAGATTGTATTCTCCAAGAGTGAAATGTATGTGGGGTGAGGTTATATGAGTGATGGGCTTTTCCAGTTCAATGTAAATACTGTTGTACCAAATTTGGCTATTAATAATAAGAACACACATCTTCTATTTATATTGCTGAGTTTTCTTTTTTATGACATGGTAGATTAGGACATGTTAATTTTAATTCTTTGCGTAGACTTGTTGTTTTAGAATGTTTACCAAACTTAGAATTTGATCCTAATCATAAATGTGAGATTTGTGTTGAAGCAAAACTCACTAAGGCATCATTTAATAAAGTTGAAAGAAAATAAAGTTGAAAGAAGTACTGAACCTCTAAGTTTAATTCACACAGATATCTGTGATTTAAAATTTGTTCAAACTAGAGGAGGTAAGAAGTACTTTATTACTTTTATTGATGATTGCACTCGATATTGCTATGTTTACTTATTGAGAAGTAAAGATGAAGCCGTAGAAGCTTTTAGGCAACATAAACTTGAGGTTAAAAATCAACTTGGAAAAACTATTACGATAGTGATGAGTGATAGAGGTGGTGAGTATGATGCACCATTTGAAGAATTTTGTTCTGAACATGGTATTATTTACCAAACCACTGCATCCTATTCACCTCAGTCAAATGGAGTTGTTGAGAGAAAGAATCGTACTCTTAAAGAGAAAATGAATGCCATGTTGATTAGTTTAGGGTTACCTTAGAACTTGTGGGGGGAAGCGATTTTGTCTGCTAACTTTATTCTTAATAGGGTACCCCACAAGAAATTTAATCAAACACCTTATGAATTATGGAAAGGTCAACGACCTAACTATAATTACCTCAAAGTGTGGGGGAGTTTGGCCAAGGTGGTAGTCCCTAGTCCTAAAACGACTAAGATAGGACCAAAAACTATTGATTGTGTGTTCATTGGTTATGCAAATAATAGTAATGCATACAGATTTTTAGTTCATAGATCTGAAAATCCTGATATGCATGTAAACACTATTATTGAGTCAAGGAACGTGTCATTTTTTGAACACATTTTTCCTTGCAAGGAAACTGAAGAGAAAAGTTCAAATAAAAGAACTTTTGATACTGCTATGGGTAGCAGTGAAGACCAAAATGATAATGAAGCAGATGAATCTAGACGTAGCAAGAGGGCTAGGATCTCTAAATCATTTGGTCCAGATTTTCTAACATACCTGTTAGAAAATGAGCCTCAAAACTTCAAGGAAGCAATGTCAAGTCTTGAAGCTCCGTTGTGGAAAGAGGCTGTGAATAGTGAAATTGAATCAATACTACAAAGTTATAATTAGGAACTGGTGGATCTTCCACCAAGGTGAAAACCTCTTGGATATAAGTGGATATTCAAGAGAAAAATGAAAGCAGATGGTTCAATAGATAAATACAAGGCAAGGCTTGTTGTTAAGGGATACAGACAGAAGGAAGGCCTTGATTATTTTGACACCTATTCACCAGTGGCAAGAATAACATCTATTTGCATGTTGATTGCGATTGCAGCTTTGTATAATCTAGAAATACATCAAATGGATGTTAAAATAACCTTTTTGAATGGCAAGTTAGATGAGGAAATCTATATGGAACAACTAGAAGGGTTTCAAGTTCCCGGCCAAGAGAAAAAGGTTTGTAAACTTGTCAAATCCCTTTATGAATTAAAACAAGCTCTAAAACAATGGCATGGAAAATTTGATCACGCTATGCTTTCGAATGGTTTTAAGATAAACGAATGTGACAAATGCGTCTATGTTAAAAGCACAGACAAAGGCTATGTCATAGTTTGTCTTTATGTGGATGACATGCTCATTATTAGAAGCAATAATGACATGATTAAATCCACAAATAAAACATTGAACAAAAAGTTTAACATGAAAGATCTGGGAGTAGCAGATGTAATTCTAGAAATAAAAATTACTAGAACATCTGAAAGATATGCTTTATCTTAGTCTCACTATGCTGAGACGATTCTGGAGAAATTTGGAAAGCATGACGATCGTCCTGCTAAAACACCTGTTGGCATTAGTCTTCATTTGTCAAAAAATGCAAGTGCATGCATATCACAATTAGAGTACTCTCAGATAATCGGAAGCTTGATGTACTTAATAATTTGCACGAGGCTAGATATAGCCTATGCTGTAAGCAAACTAAGTAGGTACACAAGTAATCCAGGATTTGATCATTGAAAAGCGATAATTAGGGTACTTAGGTATCTAAGACATACCCGGAATTATGGCTTACATATACCAAATATTTAGCAGTTCTCGAAGGGTACAACGATGCAAATTGGATATCGGATACTAAAGACTCAAAATCCACTAGTGGATACATCTTTACCCTGGGAGGTGCTGCAGTCTCTTGGAAATCCTCCGAGTAGACATACATAACAAGGTCGATAATGGAATCTGAATTTATCGCATTAGATAAAACAGGAGAAGAAGCAGAATGGTTTCATAATTTCTTAGGAGACATTCCAATGTGGCTTAAACCTGTGCCAGCTATATGCATTCACTGTGATAGTGAAGCAGCAATAGGACGGGTACAGAATCATATGTATAAAGGTACGTCTCGACAAATTCGTCGAAGACATAATACCGTCAGGCATTTGCTCTCACATGGAACAATTTCCATAGAATATGTAAAGTCAAAAGAGAATATTGCGGATCCATTGACTAAAGGGTTAGCCAGAGAGCAAGTGTACCATTTATCGAGGGGAGTAGGATTAAAGCCTATTACTTAAAAGTCGCCATAATAGCAACCCAACCTAGTTGACTGGAGATCTCAAAATTTAGGTTCAAAGGGACAACCGAATTATGGATGACTTCACGTATCACTAAGGAGGTGGACTCCTACCCATTTCTATGATAAGAAGAGTGATACCTTCGTCGTTAGTAGGATAAGCTTTGCTTTTAATGACTTTTATAGCTTGGACATCAAAGTGGGGTATAGCAGGATACTCTTAATAAGAAGTCACCTATATGAGTGTGAATTGGGCCGGTTCTGTGATAACTGAGAAGGCTAAATTCTCTAAAGCACTTATGAATTACTAGGCATTGTTCAGGGCCAAAATGAACACAACCGTAAGAACCAAACTGTGTTTGCGGGTACACTATGTGTAATCTATTGTCTTGGCTTACACAAACAGCTAAATAGTTCAAGGCATCACATCCACTGGTTAGCTAGTAAGTCCGATAGGGTTTCACTAGAGGAGGTTCAAAACCAAAAGCTACTTATCTTGATGTGGTGTATTTTCTTAATGTACTCTTTCTTTGTCCGCATCTTGTTACATGTCCGTTATCGTGAATTTCATTCATGTGGGGGATTGTTGGAAAATGACTTTGGAAGTTTTTGAAATAACCTTATTTTTTGCTAACTTTGAGCATTAATTAAGGTGGGACCCAAGTGTTTTTTTTAACGTTTCTAATTGGGTTCATGTTTAATGCCGCGTAGTGAATAAAATCGTGTATTTGGTTGCTCAAAACAATTTCTGGTTGAATTAGAGTTCAACGTGCATTTTTGGGTTCGTGGATATGAATTTAGGTGGGTTTCCTACACATTTGTGAAATGTGTTTGTCCTACATTGGAAAAGCTTAAGGATTTATTTGGGTTTATATACCTTTTGGGATACTTGGGATGGGCCGCAAGGGGTACCCAAGTTTGTGGAAGGGTGAGGTTATGGTTGAAGTGGGCTAAACCTATTGGACCCAAAACTAAAATCATATACGTACGTTGCCGCCGCCATCCGTCCGGTCGGGCGGGCGGACTGGGCTTGGGCGTAGGTGCGTGGTGTGAGGTTGGGCTTGTCCGGCCCAATACTTATTTTTTTTGGGCTAAAAACATTTGTAATTTATTTATTTATTTTTAATTTTGGTTTCAAAATTTAAAATAAATTGGTTCGAAATGTTTTCCTTTACCAAAACAGATCCTAATCCACCCGAATAGGTTTGAACCTATTGAATCCTTCCCAAACAGATCTGTAACTGTCCAAACAGTTCAAATAGATTTTCTATCTGTTAAAATCTGTTCAAACAGTTGCCTATCTGTCGGCACCTGTTTGGAACAGCTACCATTCTACCCATATAAAGCTTGTTTCCAGTAATTCATTTCATCAGATTTTTCCATCATAATTTCGTCATTCTTTCTCTGGTCTTCTTTATGTTTCTATATCTATTCTGCATTTAATTTTAGGAAGAAAAAGAGAGAGTTACAACAGAGTTTTGGTTCGCCAAACTTGTTTTTGTAGTATTGCAAATTCAAGTGTTACTCGTTGCATCCTGGGAAGTAGACACCGGTAAATCTCGAAGCACCGGAGCAAGAGCAAAATCTACTTTAAGGAGATTGTGTCCAACAAAATCCTCGACTTTAATTTCTGTAAGCATTTAATTCAAAATTTAATTTATATAATTATTTTCTAAATTATTTTATTTTATTGCTTATTTAATTTATACGTTTAATTTACACACACACATCTCTATGGGGTTAACATAATTTTGCCCTGCGATTGACGGTGAGGATGTGTTGCTGACGATTGCACGTCATCCGTTCGTTCGCGTCGGTGTTCGTGTTGTTGTCCTATGGCATTAGGTATGTGGGTTTTGATGTTATTATGCATATTTGTTTACATTGGAAAAATATTTGGTTAATCCTAATGATTGTTTGATTAACGTTATATTTCTCTGCGTAATTGTCTTTGACTGCATTATTCGTAATGATGAAATCTCAATTTCATGTTGTTGGGTGTTCGTGGGGTTCGAATTTTTCTGAGGGTATGGTCGTGTAGTGTCTATTTTCGTGTGATGTTAGTCTCTTTGTTGCCACTGGGGCTGTCGGGGTGCGTCCTCCATTTGAGGTACTTTGTATTTCGGGTAATATGGATAGGGGTATTTTGTGGTGTTTGTCATGATGTTGGTAAGTTTGTGGCAGGGTTTCAAGGTTAGTGTGCTTTATTGACATGGTCATGCCGTTGTGTTGTAATGTGGTTTGGGGTCCCTAGATTTTGAGTGTATTTTGGGTGGTCTTCATTTTCAATTTTAGTGAGATTTTTGGTAGTTAATGTGTGCTGTTGAATGACGTACACGTTAACTAATGTTACACACATGGTCGGTGATTGTTAACCTAATGTTACGCACACGATTGGACATTGTTTGTGGTAATTGTTCATATGGTGGTGTGTATCCAGCATTCAGTGGAATGTTGTTGACAGATAATGAGTTTGTTGTGTCAGTGTGATGTAATGTGCTTGTGCTCCCCTAGTTTTTGGGTGTATCTAGGTTGGGGTAGGTACGCGTGATGTTAATGACAATAATGTTAGGTAATGTGTAATGATTGTGACATCCATGTTTGCAAGTGGTCAACGTAATGGTATGTCGAGTGTCTTGGTGTAATTTCTTGAATGATGGTACCTGTGTTTCACTACATGCGTGTTTACAAATTGTGGGTTGCGTACCTCATTGTAGTGTTATCTTCTAATTTCGTAATTCCTCAAATATGTCATGTTTATTTTTGGGTAAAGTGTTGTTCTGTTGTGA
The DNA here is from genome assembly GCA_030407325.1 of Camellia japonica. Lineage (NCBI taxonomy): Eukaryota > Viridiplantae > Streptophyta > Magnoliopsida > Ericales > Theaceae > Camellia > Camellia japonica. The sequence continues at coordinate 113,723,326 of JAPPVO010000010.1, forward strand.
TTTGCTCATGAATGGTTGACGAATAAACCCCCCGAACACCATGTCCACATAGGGATGTTGGCCTGACATACCATGTGTGTTTTGTAATTTGTGTTATTTACGCATTTATTTGTGGTTATATGTGGCACATTCTTGAGTAAATGTTACGAGTTCTACCTCTTTATGATGTTGGTACTAATTGTCATGTATCTATGGTTTTGTATGTGGGTGGGACATGTATTGGTTTTGTATTTGGGGTGCTGATTGTGTCTAATGTTGTTGTCGGTCGAAATTGGAACACATACATAGCATGTTATGGTAGTAAGGGCGTTTGTGTGTTGTTATGATCTTGTTTCTTGTTTTTTTGTGTTGGTTGATAAGTGTCTTTGTGGACATGTGTTTTGTATTCCTCGTATTAATATCTTAATGTGACTAATGTGGCAGGTAATGAAGGACGACAAAGCTCAAAATGTAGGTCTAGTGGAACAGCACCACGTTCGTAATTGTCCGTACAAACGTTCACCAGATTGGCCACAAGAAAAAATGAAAAAAATATTTATACGCTTCCACACCCCCAAGGACAATTAAATAACATCACAAAAAATTAATTCAACCATTAAAAACATAAAAAATAGAGTCCACATTGACACCACATCGAACCACCAACAACACAGGGTAAAGCAGCACCAGGATACCAACCTAACAACCATCATGTCCTGGCTTTAATTTGTAGTAATGTGGGTAATGTTTACCTACATCAGTAATGTTTACCAGAAGAATTAAATTTGGGATTTAATTGGCCGAAAAATGTTTACCAACATCAGTAAAGCCACATGATGAACAAGCTATCAACCTTGCCCCCAAGCTATCAAACTTCTTACATACACTATCAACCAACTGTGCAAATGTCAAAGCTTGATGGAGGTGAATAACCATACTGGTCTGTGCATACGTACACAACAACAACACTGCACCCTCCATACCTACAATAGATTAAACCAACATCACATAACATTACGAATCAGCACAGAATAGAATGAATCAAACTACACTCCTAAACAATCCAGTGCAAAAATAAATTAGCATACAACCCTGAACAATCCAGTGCAAAAAAAAAAAAAAAACAAAATACACCCCTAAAATGGTGACGTAACATTTGCACCTTAATTCCATACTTCATGACACACCCACACGCATTGACTCAACAACAAAACAACATACGAAACTAACCTGCAAAAATGTCGTTCAACACGTCACCAACACAGCAATGAAACAAACCTGCAAATTCCCGCACAAACTGTCAACAACACAGCACCTGAAATAATAATTGAACAAAAAAAAAAAAAAAAAGAATCTAAACCCCTTACATCAACGACCCACGCTTCCACATCATAAAACCGTGTGAAATGGCAACAACATCAACCCCAAAAACCACTTTACGCAACCCCAACAATAAAAATTAGACACATAACATCATACCTTAATAAGCCCACCCAAACATCAATCACAAAATAAATAAAAAAATTTAAATAAATAACAACCAACAACAACACCGCGATTCCACATCAGCGCCCCACATCAAATGGCTAAGCATCACTAACTCCATAAATCACTTCACGTAATCCTCCACAAAAATTTGAAAAATTAACACCATACCATAACCAACCCACCCAAACATTAGGAAAAAAATCACAACCAAAATCACACTCAAGTGTAAACAAGTAAACTCCAGAATATACCATAAATAAAAAGACTAATTAATTTGGAAGAAAACTTCCAGGACTAAATGGAGCAACATTTTTCCAAATGGGATTTTTGGGTAATTTTTCCTTAATTTAATACTTTTTTATTTTTTGCTTTTATTTTTAGATTTAAATTCACTTAATCTAAATACACTTAAAAATAATTTGTTGTGTATTCTTTTTAGAAAAAAATTAATAATAATAATAATAATAATAATAATAATAATAATAATAATACATGTTTAAATTTATAATTTTTTTTACCAATATTTTACTTTTTAGTTCTATTTAGGTTATTAGATATTAAATTTTTATGTAAAAGTATAATTTAAATATAAAATATGAAGAAATTCTAGTATCTTTAATCATCAAAACTGAGAACATATGAAAAATCAAAAACTGAAAAATAGATTTAAAATAAAATCAACAAAGGTGGCCTTGTTTAGAATTTTGACATCATACCTTAGTTATTAAAGTGCCATGTAAAATATTATAGTTCATAAAATATAATTTAAATAAAAAGAAAGTATATAATGATAACCTCTGAATTTTTGAGATGCATCATAAATCTTTGTTTTAAAAATACATGTGTTTTTATTATGAATGCATAAAACTTTAAGATTCAATCAAAATTATTCACAGTGATTTGATCCATGATGGACAATTGTAAATATTATATATATCAGTACAAAATCAGACACATGAAATAAGAAAGAGTCAATATTTTTTGTTTTTTAATCATTATCAATGTTAAAAATAAGGAGACGGGGTTTGTTTTTGATAAGAAGGGAAATAGTTTGTTTATATTTATATATGAGTCTTGGATTGTGTATTCTTTTTGAAAAAAATTAATAATAATATAAAAAATCATTACATGCTTGAATTTATAAAAAAAACTTTTTTTTTACCAATATTTTACTTTTAAATTCTATTTAGATTATTAGATATTAGATTTTCACGTAAAAGTATAATTTAAATATAAAATATGAAGAAATTTCTGTATCTTTAATCACCAAAACTAAGAAAATATGAAAAATAAAAAATTCAATAACATATTTAAAAAATAAAATCAACGAAAGAGGTTATTGTTTAGAATTTTGATATTATAGCTTGGTTATTAAAATATCATGTAAAATATTACAGTTCATAAAATATAATTTAAACAAAAAGAAAGTATATGAAGATAACGCATGCGCTTTTCTCTTTTTAGATTCGAACGAATGCATACAATTTTAAAATTTAACTAAAATTATTTGATTCATGATGGACAATTGTAAATATTATGTATATCACTATAGAAACAGACACAAGAAATAAGAAATAAGAAATAATAATTATTTTTTGTTCTTCAGTTATCATCAATGTAAAAAATAAAGAAACTTTTTTTTTGATAAAAAAAGATAATTTATTTATATTTATATAGAACTTTTGAAAATTAAAAAAAAAAATTGGTGGTGTTTGGGAAGCTTCAACCCAAATTTTTTATCTCATTTTTTCCACTAAAAACAAAAGTTTTACAAAACCAAAAAAAACACATCCAAACAAAATATCATATCCAACCCCATAATCATTTCACTTTTTCTCTCACAAACATCACATCCAACCACATAAAAACCCGAATCCGGATCCTCGGTAGCGTTTTCCTGTAGCTTTTCCTGTGGCGCCCCAAAACGACGTCGTTTTGAGGCCAAATTTCAATTAAAAAAAAAAAAAAAAAAACGCAGAACTGAGACAACAGTTCATGGTTCTATCTTCCCCAACAGCTTCATCTTCCCCGACAGCTCCGACGACCCCCCTAACCCTCCCCCTCCGGCGATCCTCCCCAGCCACATCACCCCCTCCTTGCTTTTCTTCTTCCTCCTTTCTTTCTTCTTCTAGATCTAGAAAAAAAAAAAAAAAAAAAAAAAAAACAACAACAGAGGGAAACTGATGTAATGGAATTTATACCCCCAAAATTTTGATTTGTGATATCACAAATGACAACAGAATGCTTTCTTCTAGATCTAGAAAAAAAAAAAAAAAAAAAACAGAGGGAAACTGATGTAATGGAATTAATTGGGAAACCACTTCTCCTCAGAAAACATAACAACAAAAACAAACGAGGCATTGAAAGTATAATAATAATAAAGAGAAGATTCCCTCTGTTTTTTTTCTTGATTTGTGATATCTATTACTACAAGTGATAATATATATTTAAATTGGAATTTATACCCCCAAAATTTTCATAGAAGGAAACTGATGTAATGGAATTAATTGGGAAGATTAAAAAACCAACACTGAAAGTATTTAACTTGACATTAGTTTGCATCATTTTTACCAGAGATTGCATCATTTGAAATTAGATTCAATCTGATTAAATCTGTATTGATGGGATCTAACCTGTATTCTGTGCCTTGAAGCCTGTAATATCCTTTTCAAGCGTTCCATATTCATGAAATTGTAGGACTAGATCTAGAAAAAAAAAAAAAAAAAAACAGAGGGAAACTGATGTAATGGAATTTATACCCCCAAAATATATATATTATATTTTTTTCTAGATCTAGAAGAAGAAAGAAAGGAGGAAGAAGAAAAGCAAGGAGGGGGTGATGTGGCTGGGGAGGATCGCCGGAGGGGGAGGGTTAGGGGGGTCGTCGGAGCTGTCGGGGAAGATGAAGCTGCTGGGGAAGATAGAACCATGAACTGTTGGGGAAGTTCTGCAATTTTTTTTTTTTTTTTTTTAATTGAAATTTGGCCCCAAAACGACGTCGTTTTGGGGCGCCACAGGAAGCGCTACAGAGAAACGCTACCGAGGATCCGGATTCATAAAAACCCAACTATCTTCCTAAACACTAAAAATTTTTTATCTCATAAAAACCTACATCTCCTAAAATCTACATAAAAACTCACTTCCCAAACACCCACTATAGAATTTTTTATGACTTTTCACAGTAGACTAGTGGAATTGGCTCGCACCTCACACGAGCAAGTGTCCCATTATAATATATAAATTTTATAAATTTGTTTTTTGAGATTTGAAATATATTAAATAATTAGACATATTTTTTGTTGGTAATTTATTAAAATTTTAAGGTTTAAATTAATAAAATAAAAATTCATAGTTTATTATTTTAGGACAAATTATATATACCCCTTTGAGATTTAGCAAAATTACAGATACCCCCTGAAGGTACTATTTACATAACAAATTAGGGGATAAATTGTTATGAAAATATAAATCTCAGGGGACAATTTGTTATAAAAATATAAACCTCGAGAGAGTATCTGTAATTTTCAAAACCTCAGGGGATATCTGTAATTTAGCTAAACCTTAAGGGAGGTATATGTAATTTGCCCTTTATTTTATTATAAAGGTCAAATTTTTGATTTTTTTTTTTTGTAATTTTTTCTAAAAATTATATAACATTTTGTACTCAATATAAATTTTTACATTAAAATAAAAAATCCTTAAATATTATTATTTTAAATAAAATAATATTACGTATTTTTATTGTCAATGGGTATTGTCGTGCAAATGTAGAGAAGGTCTGTTTTGTTTTAAATGGAAAATAAAGTGTGATGATGGCTAGTAGCAGCATAGCATCTAACAGCATTCGCATTAGTCTCAATAAATTTTGAATTAAATTATAATTTAAAATTTATTTTTGTATTTTAATTATTCTCTTTTTTATGTACATACGCCATCAAACCCTCTATTTTAAAATTCTATTTCATTAAAATATTATTTTTTATTCTTTTATCTTTTTCAATTTAAATATATGATGGATTAGCACCGCAAATTATAGCAACACACAATTTGGGGAAAAACAATTTTGGCCAAGGATTCATAAAAAGAAAAAAAAATAGAAAAGTTTGACATACAATATATTCTTTTAATTAATTTGGATGATGAACAATTGAGTTATTATTTAAAATATTGCTGAAAATGTTTCCAAAAATAAAAAATAAAAATCCACAAGCCAAAAAAGCAAGCCCACTGCAATCAATTGTCATATACATATATACACAGGCAGAAAGAAAGAAGATTCAATAAGAGAGAGAGAGAGAGAGAGAGAGAGAGAGATAGATGAAACTAACGGAGCAGGTGACAAGAAAGCCATAATGAGAGATGGAGGAGGGAAGAGGGGCATTGTAGTCGAAACAAGGGATGCTCATCACTGCTGAATGCTGCTCCTATAACTTCTTGCTCACTCACTCTCCTCCTCCTCCTCCTCCTCCTCCTCCTCCTCCTCCTTCTTACACTTCCACTTCCATTTCTTTAGCCATGTTTGTATTGTTTGCACTTGCACTTTTCACAAAGCACTCACTGTATCACGACCCAAACCCAAAGGATTAGGGTTGAATCGCAACTTACTAAATAATTCTAATCGTAACAATTTAATTGGAGTAAGTGGAGGCAAAAATGGAAGTAAGAAAATAATTAAACAGAAAATTTACTTCATTCTACTATTTTAATAAAATAAAGTACATTTATGGGGCTTTTATTATTTTATTATTTAGTGACTGACTCTCAGTAAAACACAAAAGGAAGAAAAGAAAGAAAAAAAAAAAGAAAAATAACGACTCAGTATCAAATTCGTGTGCAGGTTCCACTACACGAGGTTACGGCTTTTCTTTAAATCTTATCACCCGAAAGGGTACCAGTTATAAGCACATAGCAGAGTGAGAAATATTATGCCAAGAGTATAGGGAACACAAAATAACCATGGATAGTCAGCTAAGCTAAAACATTTACATAATATAATTTGAATAAACAAATTATTTACATGGCATAAACTGAAATATAGAAATTACATAAATAAATAGCCATAACCACGGTACAAAACATAACAGAACAGAGGTCACTGGAGTGACAGTCAGAACAAAGGTCAATGGATCCATGACAAATAGAAAACCACAAAGTGGCCAGATAGAGGCTAATGGTTATTTAAGTTCCCCAAGGCATGAGACTCTGGTAATGGTACTTACAAAACATAATTGGTTATAAAATCATTGTCAAATAATTTCTAAAAGTTATGTTCAAATCCCTACTAGACTTTATGTTCAAGGTCATGGATCTTCTTTATCTGTTGGCCACGAGGTCTTTTATTTGTGGGCGGAATGCCATTGATGTAAAAGGGTTAAACCCTTTCTCTTAATTTAAAAGATTTAAGCCTACAAGCAATTTATTTAATTATAACTCCTGTTGCATTCATATTGTATTCGGATGACAAAACCTTTATTCATGTGTTCTTGTAAATGTAAAGAGTTTCTGCATATTATCTCTGAAATTAAATCTATAATAATGGTTTGGTAATGGAATCCGAGTAATAAAAAGCGGGTGTAGATACCTTATTTTTGACCACCCGTAAGACTTAGGCACTTGGTCCAACGCACTCGATGATGAAAACTGCATTGTGTGATTCAAGTTCTCGGCGAAGGAATCCAAGGTCGAGTCCCAAAATAATCCCAAAACCTTCCTACTTGCCTTATTCTTACCTTAGAGGTTCATTTTTGAACATTGTGCCACCTTACACTGAGTTTGAAACAAGGGAATAGGGCAGCACATTAGGGCTCGGCCGTACCTTGCTGGCGATAAACTATGTTCTGGGCGAGAGCCCGCTAGCTGTCTTTTTTTGAAGATATTTTTGACCTATTTTGCTCAAATTCTATAAAAACGAGGTTATATCTCTATGTTGAGGGTTGAAAAATTTCTAAAGAACCTACACACACAAGAGAGAGCTCCTTCTTCCTATACAAGTCACCTTTGAGCAAACTTATCTCTCTTGACTAATACCATACACCATATACCACCTTAGATCATAACCTTAGAGCCTTGGTTGAGGCTGGTGCATCATAATTCAAGCTTGAGAATGTGTTTGAACCAAGTTTGTGTTACAAACAAGAGCTTGCTTTTTTTTTAGAGGTATAAGCTTACCACATTCTTTCTTACTTTTTTTTTCTATCTCTTGTTAGCTACTTCTTGTGTTTTTGTGCTATCTTGAGTCATTTTCAAGTGTTTAAACTTGGGTTTGGATAGCTACCAAAGGGTAGAGAGGGTTAACACCTTCTCTTGCATCTTATTTCATAGCTCAAGCCTTTATTTTTATACTCTTTTCTTTGGTTCTCAAACTAATTTTTAGAGGTTAAAAAGGGCTGGAAAACATGGTTTAAGGTCTCAAAAAGTGGAGGGGTTGGCCACATCTCCTTGTCTTTGTTTACTAGTTTGTGTCTCCTTACTTTTGTCTATCTTTTTGTGTACTTTTAACAGACTTTTAGCCATTGTTTTTTTATGTTTTGGGGGGCTGTCCTAATTTAGTAAATTAGTTTATGTCCTCATAGCTTCGGTTGTTAGGCCTTAGACACCGAGTTGTTTGAGTTGATAGCTTTCTTCATTTCAAAAGTCTTATTTTAATAATCAATCTAGTATTCATTTCTGTAACCTCTCTCTTTTTTTCTTTTGTTTGAGAGTCATTTCAACCGGTTGATGGTTATTTAAAGCATGAGCTAGAGACCTATACTCAATGGCTTAATCTTTACGGAGGTTCACTGTCAACGACATGGTCCATTTTTCATGTTTAGGAGTGCCTCTCGCTTGAGGTTCTTCTCATTTAGTAGACTTAATCATCATTTTGGATGAAGGGATTAAGGAATGGCAAGGACTATTAAAATTGGCTGAAAATTGGACTAACCAACATAAAGAAAATAAATGAGGTCGCTTGGGTTCGGTCGGACGTTATGCCGAGTCTAATGTGTCAAGAGTCATCACACATCAATTCATGGTGTTTTGACGTCCCTTGAAGCGTCTCTACTTCCCTTTTTAACTTCACTCCATGATAAGAGGGAAGGGTGAGTGTTATTCATTACATTCATTGATTTTTGTCTAAATTGTGGCCGAAATCATCAAGCAAGCAACTTGCTCATTGACGGTTTTGGAAATGACTTCGTCCTTCTCTTGAGGCTTTCCATGACAGAGAAGTGTAAGAGGGACAAACAGAGCTGCTTCTAAAATCGTCACATGTATGTCATCCTTATGCTTCCTTTTGTAAATTGTAAATTAATACTCTCATTATTGTTGTAATTATTGTTGTAGTTACATAGCTAGTTAACTTAGATTACTAGCTTGTTGATCATTCTAGAGATCGTTGTTGTAACAACTTAGTTAGTTAGTTATGTAATTCATTCAGTCGAATTTGTAGTAGTTAGTTTATTTTGGACATTTGGACATCGATTCGGATCCTTTTGCACGAGGGCAAATATGTAATAGGTGTGTGTGTCTTCCAACCCCCATTTCTTTCTCTCTTTTATTTCTCCGCTTATGATGGTAGTATAGAGCATTATGTTTTTTTAACATTTTCCATGCTTTGCATACATATGTCTTACACGCATCAAAGCTTGGTTCATTATTCTAACAAAGCATTGTTATTGCTTTGTTTGCACCGCATGCCATCAAATTTCTTCGAATATCATGTTAGTAGCCGAGCCCATTATTCATAATTGTTTGTGTTACATTAGTCATATTGCATTAGTTAGGATCATGCACTTTTTCTAACTCTTTTATTTCTTTTGGCTTGCCTTGGATACGAGGTGGGCAATTATTGCTTAGCATACCGCATGCGTGTGATTGTTTCCATATCAAGCATATTTTCCATGAGGCTAAGTATTTAAGTGATATACCTATTTTGAATGCCTGTGGATGAAGGCTAATTGCTTAAATTTGGGTATTTGATGAATGTACATATGAGATCATTTTTTCAAATAGTACATATTCAAAACAATTTTCAAACAAACACAAAATCAAATGTTCTAATTTTTATAAATTAGTCTATACTTGTGAGCGTCACATAGTAAAAGTAGCTAATACATCGGAACAAAAGCATACAATGTAAATAAAAATCACATCATGATTAGTAGAGGTCGATCTTTGATCGGGTGAGTGGGGTGCTCAATTCATAACCTTTCCCTCTCGTACCTAAGTTCCCGAGTCGAGACACTTTGGTGATGACGGATAAGTGGCCTTTTGCACGAGTCTCAGGTTTCCGAAATTTTTCAAAATTATTTAAATGGCGACTCTATAATCTGGCAAAGCAGTCCAGTTTTGACATTTGATTCAAACATCGATTTTCCAAAAGATTTGCTAGATTTTGACTCATTTGTGTTCTATTTCACATTGCACTTGTGAAATCAGATTCAGAACCACGGGAGTCTGAACTGTAGGGCTAGTCGTATCCGAGAGAAGCACGAAAAGCAAGCTACAGTTTTTGGCATTTACTTCAAACATCGATTTTCTAAAATATTTGCCAGATTTGGACTCATGTATGTTCTATTTCACATTGCACTTGTGAAATCAGATTTGGAACCACAGGAGTCAGAACTATAGGGCTAGTCGTATCTGAGAGGCACATGAAAGGCAAGCTACAGTGGGACGTGACATTAGGTCTACTGGAACATGATTAAAAACTTGATCATTACGTTCTTTCCAAATATGCTAGCAAATCCAGCAACCCTACTAACGATCTCTTAATAGTCCTGAAAGCTATCCAAGTCATCCATAATCCCGCTAATCTATTTCTGTATTGATTGGAATCGTGGAAAATCAATCCAAAAACCGAGCCCACTTCCAAACCAAATAGCCTTGGTCTCCTCACACCCTATAATTGGGTATTCTATAGATTTCAACGCAAGTCTGCAGACTTGACATTGATCTGCTGTTGTACACTGTAGCGTAAAAAGGTTCTGATGAGTAGCAAGAGAGTTGTTACACATCCATCATATAAAGTGTTTGATCTTGGGGAGAACATTTAATCCCTAGATGAACTTCCAATTCTTGTCAGTCCAACAGAAAGAAAGAGATAAGTTTGTAAGAGAAGAGATGGTCTCTTGGCTTAGAGCAATTTTGTGATGACCCCGCCATGTAATATATTTTTAATTCTATAATCTTGCGTGGACTTACGTGCTTAATGTGAATTTGAATGCTAATTAAGTGATTAATGTGATTTTGGATGCATATGTGTCCATCGTAGGAATATCTGTTGTGATGTTTATAATGATCTGAAATTGAAGGCCTTAATGGCGTCAAAAATCAAAATTGGCTACATGAATAGACTAATTGGAATTTTTAGAATCATTTAGTAAGCTTAATTAAAAATTGATTCAGTTTGATAAATTAAGTTGTGTTCAATTAGTCTAATGTTTTAATTAATATATTGAGCCTCTCTAGCTACATATGTGTGCCTTAAATTCATTTTCTCTTCATTTTGACTTCACAAAATCTAAGGGAGGGAGAAAGAAAGAGAGAGAGAGAGAGAGAGAGAGAGAGAGAGAGAGAGAGAGAGAGAAAAAAGCTTGTAGACTTGGAATTTTGCTTAAAGATTGAAAAATTAAGGGAGACAACTCAAGTTTTTGCTAGAATTGTTGTTCTTGAAGACCTTAGGTGAGTTTTTGAATCTTAATTCATGAGTTTAAGTTGACAAATACGCGTATTCAAGAAGTTATGAGACTAATCACAAGATAATGTCTAAAACATGATGGTTTGAAGTCAATTCATACATGCATGCATGATTTTAAAGAGTTCTATCATTTTTTAACATAATTTTGCTATCTAAACTTGAAATGAAGGCTATTTCATACATGCATACAAGAATTAAGTTGTTTTGAAGCTAATCTCCATGTTTTGTAAGCCTTGGAAAGGAAATTTGAAGCTAGATCATACATGCATGCACATAAGAGTGTAGAATCATCATTTAGATCATGAGTTTTACTACCTATGTTGAGTTTAGAAGTTGAATTCTACGTGCATCCATGAATCATGTTGTTTTAGAACTCAATTGCATGTTTTTGAAGTTTTGGAAAAGTGTTGGAAACAATTTTATACATGTATGAAGGTTTTGACCTCAATTTTGCTAAATTGGTGAGTTTTGAGCAAATGATTTGCAAATAATCATGTATTTATGTTTATTGAAGAGTTTTCAAGTTTAAAGAACAAGCCATGCATGAGTTTTGCTTTTGAAAAGGTGTTTGGAAGCTCAAACTTCAGTTTTGAAAACCTAGAAATTCTGCAAACCGCTCGAGCGACCAAATGGTGGCTCGAGTGAACATTGCGAGCTCCCAATACTTTTGCAGTCTTCATAGTTGGCTCGAGCAACCAAATGGTGGCTCGAGCGGTCAGGCCATTTTCAGCACATTTTGACATATCATTCTGTGTTCGTATCTTCGTTCTCATTTTCTTTTGAACATTCCTAGGCATGAATTATGACTCATTAAGGAACTAATAAGTGAGAAACCAACATGAATGACTAAGTTAGAAAGAGAAGATGAATTATTCGGTTCGAACAATGTGTTCCAATGTGTATAGTTGTATGTAGTATGTAGGTTTAAACGTGGAAGAGGAACCTCAACCTACTCAAGGTAAGTAATATCTTAGTAAAGATATTTTGTTATATGCTATTTTCTTAAACGCTTTTATGGTAAGTCTTGGAACTTATGATTTCAGAAATATGAATGAGACTTTGAATGCTTCAATGTGACTTTGAAGTTGACTTGATAAAGATTAAAGCATAATGGATCCAATGCCATTTTGTAAATAATGAACCCAAGGTCGTTTTGTAAATAATGGACCCAAGATCGTTTTGCATATAATGGACCCAAGGTCGTTTTGCGTATATGGACCCAAGGTTGTTTTGCATATAATAGACCCAAGGTCGTTTTGCATATGAGTTGGACCTAAGGTTGTTTTGTTTATGGATATATATATTGGACCCAGAGTCGTTTTGCTTTATTATGATCTATTTGAATCTGATATGAATGAGAAGCATATTTCAAATGTCTAAATTATAAGTATAATTTATTTATATACGAATCTCATTCATTAACTTTTTTACTTCGATGTTATTCACTGGGCTTTCGCTCACCCCGTTATATATATATATATATATATATATGTAGGTAAGCAGCGGGATGTCCAGCCTCAGTGAACCTATGAAAGAATTATCGAGTTTTGTGGAGTCAGCCAAGGATGCCCCACACACGAGGATTTTATCTATGATCTTTTGCCCTTTGTTTTGTCTGTCATACTTGACCTTATTTTTGTATCTATTATATTTACCCCTTTGTCCTTTGAAGTTTACTTCATACATGCACTGTTTATTGGACAAAATTTGTTAGTCTGCTTCCGCGTCTGGCCCTATTACTAATTAAATATTTTTGTTAATTCTGATTTTGAGACTGGGTAATTTGGGATTACTGGCCGGTCATGACCTAAATCTATAGGGGTGGGTTTGGGTCATGACAAATTTGGTAGCCTAATTTCACAGTGTACCCTTTCGGCTCGTAATGCCAAACTAGCAAGTCTTCAATATTTTCTAAGGAAATTGGGATAACAGCAATAGCATCACATTCTTCCATGGAGACCATGCCACCCAACTTAGACTTGTCCCATGCCTTGGTTTGAGGCAAGAACACATCTTGGACTAGATTAACCTCACATCCATCTTGTTGCCTCGTTTTCATTCTGAAGCCTTTCATGTCTGGCACCCATTTTCCCTTCCAAAATTTGATCGAGGCTCCATTGAAAACTTACCATCTCAAACCTTCCTCTAACACCTCACGGCCCTTGAGAAGACTTGTCCAGACCCATGAATGCCATGCCCCCTTTGATGCATGGATAAAGTCAGAGTGTGGATAGTAGATGCCTTTCATTACTTGAGCGCAAAAAGAATTTGGGAAGCATATGAGCCTCGACTCTTGGCGCGCTAGCAAAGCCTTGTTGAAAGACTTAAAATCTCAAAAACCCAAGCCCTTGTTCCTCTTTAGTAGAGTCAATTTGCTCTATCTAGCCCAATGGATACCCCTCCCATCCGGATTTCTTTTCCACCAAAAGTTCCAAACGAAAGAGTTCAGTTTATCACACATCTTGTTTGAAAACATAAAACAGGCCATTGCATATGATGAGATTACTTGAGCCACTGATTTAATGAGAATCTCCCTACCACCATGTGATAACAGTTTAGACAAAACTCGCTCTATCAAGAAGTTGAAAGCTTCGGCCTTAGACCTACCCTAACAAGAAGGTAGGCCCAAATACATTGCACCCGTGTCACGACCCAAACTCGCCCCTATAGGTTTAGCGTCGTAACCGGCCAATAATCCTAAGATTACCTATGGCCTCTGAAACAGAATCACAAAATAAGGGGCTAGCGGAAGCAAATACATAAATATAATCGTCCAATGAGTTGTACAGACTTAAATGAATAGAATATTTATAACTTTATATATATACATATCCAAAAATCATTCTCACGTTATACCCACACACTTAACTATAGCATCTTAAGTATCGTTAACGAAAACAAATCAAGTTTTATATACAGAAACAACCGGAGCTTATAACATGCGACACTTCAAGAACCTCCATGGGAGACACAATGGTTGGCTTCACAAAATGGAAGTCAGACAGAAGCCCTTAGGCTTGGTCCTGCACACGCTCACCTACATATACATTTATACAACCAGTGAGCTAAAGCCTAGTAAATAACATTAACGTAAAGAGGTTAGTAAATGAATTCGTAATATACCATATCCATAAAATAGATCATAACAGAATCAATTTTTATATCCGAACATAGTAATGGTACATCCAATAGAACATATCACATCGTTATCTTACTAGAATAATCAGTTCCGAATACCGATTAAATACATATCACCATAATGAAGTAGCTAACGAGATCTCATAATCACGTATATGTCATGGACCCGCATCATCATGCCATCCCCCATGGCTTAGGACTATCTATGGATGCCATAATCGATTTCAAACATAGGACATTCGTTCACGTAAACAATATCATTTCAGAAATCATAACTTATCAAATCGCATTTGGAACATAATTCATATGGACATATCTTTACAATAACATTACTCACAGTGGCTTCCAGAAACAATTGATCAGTCTTCGAGCCTTGGCCTACAAACACAAAAGTACATAGGACAAAGCATGTCTCATTATTACAAATGCACTTGGCCATTACGGCTTAGCTTTCTATACATGGGTTTCTTATTCAGTCCATTTCTCATAATTTGTACACGTGAATCACATTCTTGGATTTGTCTCATACTTTCTAATTCAATTACTCATGTCATGTCTTAGCTTAATACTCTTTAATCACTCATAATCCATGCCAAAATATGCTTAGAAAAGGATGGGAACAAAAATATGAACACAGGATATCTTTGAAAATATGCTGAAAATGGCTTGACCGCTCTAGCGCACACTCGATCGCTCGAGTGAACTGCTATGCATGCAAAAGTACTAGATAGTCTCATTCTACGCTCGAGCCACAACTCCTAAGCTCGAGTAGTCCCACAATACACAAAAGCGTTCACTCGAGCCACCAAGTGGTTGCTCGAGCGGTCTGTAATAGACTGCAAAACTAATAGATGCTCGAAATGTCCGTTCGAGCGACAAATCCTTCGTTCGAGTGACTTGCAAAAATTCTGGGTTTTCAAAACAGAGTTTTGAGCTTCGAAATGCAAATTCAAAGGCAAAACTCATGCATGGCTTATTTTTAAAGCTTGAGAACTTTTCCATAAATATGAATACATGATCCTTTACAAACCCTTTACTCAAAACTCATGAATTTAACCAAAATTGGGTTCAAAACCTCCATGCAAGAAAGTTTCATAAACTCTTTTTCAAAACTTGACTGAAGAGGTAATATGTGATGATTCAAAGATGCATGTGCCCATTATCCATAATTTTTACATGAATGATCAAAATCAAACTTGACATGGCAAAACCCAACATGTTTAGGCATGCATGTAGAATTCTCTTTTTAATTCTCTCCTAAGCCTTCTCAAACATGGAATTTACTTACAAAACTTGTTAACATATGCATGCATGTACATTTCATGCTCCAAACTCAACACAAATGATAAAACTCCTGTTGAAGGTGATGATTAAACACTTATATATACATGCATATAAGGATTATAATCAAATTTTGCATCTTCTTAACAAACTTATGTGAAATACATGCAAATGATCATAACAACTCCATGAATTCATCTCTACAACACATAATCTTCTTGAATTAATAGTCAAAAGCTTACCTAGAACCTTGAATTACTCTTGTTCTAGCTTAATCTTGATGGATTCTAGCCAAGATCTTCAATTCTCCTTCAATCTCTTCCTTTCTCTCTCTAGAATTGCACTCGCTCTCTCTATAAAATATAATCTCAGATTTTAGGAGTTCAAAATGATGAAATGATGAGCTCAAATGAGCTTAAGGGCCCACTTATATTGTTGTAATGCCATAATGCATTAATTGGAACCTTAGGCTTGCCAAACAGAACTTAATTAATCAGACTGAATCAATTTTTAATAAAATTTGCCATATGATTCTAAAAATTTTGAATAACACATTGATGTAACCAATTTCGGTTTCGGAGGCCAATAAAGCTTTCAATTTTCAGATCAAAGCAAAATTCCAGACAGATATTTCTACGAATAATAGATAAAAAGTCAAATAGCATGCAAAATACGCAATAAACACATAATTTATTTAAATCACTTAATTAGCATCCTTAATTATGGATTAGTAGCTCCTTACGGATCGGGGTTGTTACAACCCACTTGAACCGGAGATATCCGTAAAACCTGTCCCAACTAAGCTTGAGTGGCTGAATTCATATTGGTAGAATATTGTACTTTCGACTTTGAAAAATTGATCTGCTTGCCCAAAGAGTCCCCATAAAGTTTCAGAATGCGAAGCACCTCTTCACACTAGTTACTCTCTGCTTTAAAGAAAAGTAGAGCGTAATTTGCAAAGAATAAGTAAGAACGAACGGGGGAGGCCCTATGAATTCTCAAGCCATCCAACCTCCATTCTTAAACACTCCTCTGAATCAACCAAGATAATACTTCAATGACTAGCAAAAATAGATAAGATGACAAAGGATCCCCTTGTCGGAGTCCTCTCGTTGGTTTGAAGCTAGCTCTTTTGGCCCCATTTGCAAACACCGAAAAGGTGACTGTAGAAACACATTTCATGACCCATTGAACCCATTTGAGACAAAATCCCAATTTAATCATAACGGCACATATAAAATCCCATTGAACAATGTCATAGGCCTCGTGGAAATCCAAGCTGAGAATTGAGTTTGATTTGAATTTGACTTCTTTTTTTTTGATCGCCATCTAGCCCAATCTTTAATATTTTCATTGCAAGTTATTCTGCAAAAATTAAAATTAAATAATTAAATTCACAAATAAAAATAAAGTGGGTGAATTAATTTAATAAAAGTGTATTAATGATTAAAAATAATAAAATAATTATATATTTTTAACCATTCATCAAGTTTTATTGTTTATGTAAATATATATATATATACACACACATTGATAATGCACAAAAGAAAAAAAGACTAATGTATGTTGGAGTGAGTCCAGCACACTCCTGCTTTCCAGTGAGTCCAGCACACTCCTGTTTTCCACCTCATGCCAACGTATCACTCTTTACAACCCATGCTAGCATATCACTTTTCCTTTACAAATCATACCAACAGATTGTAGCTTTTAATATTGTTAAATAGTTTATCTGGTATCTCTATATATTGTAATCTGTTTTCATCAAATTAATATACAAGAATACAATTATGTTTGATATGGTATCAGAGCAAGTTCTTGGGTTCCCTGTTTTTTGATCAGACAGGGGTCCAGATTGTTCTCGGCCTCCATGGCTGAATCCATTGAAATCATCCTTGATAATCTAACATAAAAAATGACGGAGGTTTTGTCAAAGGTTCAGACCTCTTCCTCTCCCATCACTGATTCCCCGATGGTTCCTATCAGCATCAAGTTGGATGGTTCCAACTATGGATTATGGTCCCAGGTTGTTGAGGTGTACATCTCAGGAAAAGACAAACTGGGATACATCAATGGAGACGACCCCCAACCACCAGAAACCGACCCCTCCTTTCGTAAATGGCGCACTGAGAATGCCATGGTGAAAGGCTGGTTGATCAACTCCATGGACCATTCCTTGGTCGTGAACTTTATTCGCTACCCAACGGCTAAGCAGGTATGGGATTCTGCTGCCACAACCTACTTTGATGGCACGGACACCTCGCAGGTATACGAGCTGCGACGTCGTGTATCTCGAATGAAACAAGCAGGCGGATCTATAGAAAAATACTACAACGATCTACAGGGCCTATGGCGAGAAATCGATTTTCGTCGACCGAATCCAATGAAATGTGCAATTGACATACAAAACTACAACTCCAGTTTACAGGAGGAGCGAGTCTACACTTTTCTTGACGGACTAGATGATCGCTTGGATCATGTTCGCAGCGATGTTCTTCGCCTAAAACCTTTTCCTTCAATTGAGCAGACATATGCTTACATTCGAAGGGAAGATCTCCGACAATTTGTGATGATATCAGGAGCAGAAGCAGTGCCTAGTGGTGCTGTTATGACCATCAAAGGCGTGAAATCTGGCTAGTCACAAACTGTGTTCAAGTTTGGGTCCTCCTCACGTTTCAAAGGTCATTCTGATGGGAATAAGTGCACTCACTGTGGGAGTACAAAACATACTCGGGACATTTGTTTCAAATTACATGGCTACCCAGACTGGTGGCACGATTTACAAGCCCGAAAGAAATGAGATGCTCCTGCCACTACGGACGTCCCAGGTCGAGCAGCGGTGGTCACGGCTGAATCTCAATTTTCCCTTATTCTCGTGCCTGCACCCTCTACCTCTGGTATACGAGCTGCTGCACCCTCTACTTTAACCCCAGATCCAGGTAATTGTGGTCAAGTTTTTTGCAGCTTTACTCCTCGGAATGATGATGCTTGGATTATCGACTCCGGAGCGACGGATCATATGACATTTGATCCAAATGACTTCTCCAACACAACTCAGCCACGGAGGACTTGCATTGCCAATGCCAATGGTGCCACTTACCCAGTCATAGGGGCTGGAACCGTGCCCCTATCTCCTCTTTCTCTCTAGCTCACACACTTCTTGTTCCATCTCTTTCCAACAAGTTGATGTCTGTGAGTCAAGTTACTGAAGAGCTTAATTGTGTTGTCCTCATGTACTCTACTTTTTGTCTTCTTCAGGATGTTCTCAGCAAGGAGATTATTGGGCGTGGTACTAAGAGGGGGGGACTGTACTACCTTGATGACTTCAGCCCAGGCAGGGCCAATCACACTCACCATTCAACCAATGAACGACAGATTTGGCTATGGCATAGGCGTTTGGGGCACCTATCCTTTGGCTATCTCCGGCATCTACTTCCATCTTTATTTTCTCGTCTGCAGCATGTCGACTTTAAATGTGATACATGTATCAAGGCTAAAAGCCACCGAGTTTCTTATCCCGTTAGCTTGAATAAAACGAATACTCCATTTGCATTGATACACTCTGATGTGTGGGGCCCATCTCCGATCACTACTTCCTCTGGTCATCGTTGGTTTGTAATTTTTGTTGACGATTGTACTCGGATGACATGGCTCTATCAGCTTAAAACCAAAGACGAAGTTTTCACCATTTTTCAAGCATTTCATGCCATGGTTCAGACTCAATTCTCTTCCAAGATCCAAATCCTTCGATCCGATAATGGTGGCGAATTCATCAACCACCAACTTCAGGCCTATTTCCAACACCATGGCCTCCTCCATGAGACCTCATGCTCTCAAACACCACAACAAAATGGTGTCGCCGAGAGGAAAAATCGGCATATTTTGGAAACAGCTCGTGCCCTTCTCCTTGGCGCAATGGTGCCGAGTTACCATTGGGGGGCTGCGGTGGCTACTGCCGTGTACTTAATCAACCGTATGCCATCTAAAATTTTACACTTTAAAACCCCCTTACACATTCTCTCTACTTATATATCCCTTCCATCCATATTGATGCTTCCTCCTAGAATTTTTAGATGTGTTGCTTTTGTCCACCTCCACAAAAATCAACGTACCAAATTGGACCCCTGTGCCGTTCGGTGCTTATTTTTGGGATATGGTTTCCATCAAAAAGGCTTTCGGTGCTATGATCCCACTACCCGCCGCACCTATATCACCATGGACGTTACATTTCTTGAGTCCGAGAATTTTATCCTTCCCTAGTATCCACTTCTTCCCTTCAGGGGGAGCCTCACATACCTCAAGTAGAAGAGATGAATTGGTTGATGGCCCCCGAGCATGGGACTGGAAATAGAGAGGTTGCACCACATGAGGTACCCCCAGAAATTGCCTATGTCGAGTTGCGACGTGAAGAACCTGGAACTGAAGAAGCTGAAGAACCCAGAAATACAGAGTACCCTCGGTCCCCTCACTCCTCAGTACCCGAAGACCCTCCTCCTCCTGAGAATGTCCCTGAGGTAAGTACTCCTACTGCACCTTTACATGCTAATATCTTGGATTCCTCTACTGGTTATGTGTTGCCTTTTAGACACAATCGTGGGAAACCACCAAACAGATACAGCCCAGATGAAGAGAAAAGAAAGTCCAAGTACCCAATTACAAATTATGTATCTACTCAAGTCTGTCCAAGCCGCTCAAGACTTTCACTCAAACACTATCCTCCTGCCATATTCCCAGTAGTGCTGAGGAGGCGTTATCTGATCCAAAGTGGGCGCAAGCAATGCAAGAAGAACTAGAAGCCTTAAAGAAAAATAATACCTGGAAGTTGGTCCCATTACCGGAAGGAAAAAAAATAGTGGGATGCAAATGGGTGTTCTCTATAAAATACAAGGCTGATGGATCAATTGACCGATACAAGGCGAGACTTGTGGCAAAGGGTTTTACCCAAACGTATGGCATAGACTACTCAGAAACCTTCTCACCAGTAGCTAAACTAAATACCGTTAGAGTCTTGCTATCTCTTGCAACAAATTTGGACTGGCCACTACATCAACTCGACGTGAAGAATGCTTTCCTTCACGGAAACCTCGACGAGGAGGTATACATGGATATTCCGCCAGGATACACAGGTTCGGCTGGAACCAAAATTGTGTGTAAATTGGAGAGGGCTTTATATGGACTAAAACAGTCACCGCGAGCATGGTTTGGCCGATTTAGTTCAGCTATGAGGAAGTATGGCTATTGGCAAAGTAACTCTGACCATACTCTCTTCCTAAAACATCGACAAAGCAAGGTGAAAACATTAATAGTCTATGTGGATGATATGATAATTACTGGGGATGACACCGATGAGATCTCGAGGCTACAAGAACAATTGTCTACTGAATTTGAAATGAAGAACTTGGGAGGGCTTAAGTATTTTCTGGGAATAGAGGTGGCGAGGTCAAGAAAAGGCATATTTCTCTCTCAACGGAAATATGTACTAGACTTATTGACGGAAGTGGGATTACTAGAGTGTAAACCTGTGGATATGCCGATTGTGCAGAACCATAGGCTTGGAGAATATTCAGATCAAGTGCCTGCTGATAAGGTGAGGTATCAAAGACTAGTGGGAAAGCTCATTTACTTATCTCACACTCGTCCAGACATTGCCTACGCCGTAGGTGTGGTAAGCCAATTTATGTATAATCCGAGTGAAGATCATATGGGTGCCGCAGTTAGAATTCTCCGCTATCTAAAGTCATCACTAGGAAAAAGACTAATGTTCTCCAAGAACGCTCATCTGAATATTGAAGGATACACAGATGCAGACTGGGCTGGAAATATCTTGGATAGAAAGTCTACTTCAGGCTACTTCACATTTGTGGGAGGAAACTTGGTTACATGGAGGAGTAAAAAGCAGCAGGTAGTGGCATTGTCCAGCGCTGAAGCTGAGTTCCGAGGCATGGCAAAAGGATTATGTGAGCTTTTTTGGCTTAGAGGTTTGCTAACAGAGGTCGGTTTTCCTCCTGATTCTGCAATGAATTTATTCTGTGATAACAAAGCTGCCATCAACATATCTTATAACCCAATTCAACATGACCGGACTAAGCACGTGGAGGTAGACCGACATTTCATCAAACAGAACCTGGAAGAGCAGATTATTTAGTTCCCTTTCGTTAAATCTGAAGATCAGCTGGCTGACATTCTTACCAAAGCAGTCTCCAGTAGAAACTTCAATGACTCACTTGACAAGTTAGGTGTTAAAGATATCTACACACCAACTTGAGGGGGAGTGTTGGAGTGAGTCCAACACACTCCTGCTTTCCAGTGAGTCCAGCACACTCCTGTTTTCCACCTCATGCCAACGTATCACTCTTTACAACCCATGCTAGCATATCACTTTTCCTTTACAAATCATACCAACAGATTGTAGCTTTTAATATTGTTAAATAGTTTATCTGGTATCTCTATATATTGTAATCTGTTTTCATCAAATTAATAAACAAGAATACAATTATGTTTGATAACGTATAGACTATCCATCAAAAAAAAAAACCAGATCAATTTAATAATAGTTCTCATATATTTGTTGAGACATTTCTCTCCCATTTTAATTTTTTTTATATAAAGTATACATTGTATTTAATCTAATTTATTAAATTTTATTGTAATATCATATATAATAATATATAATATTAATAAACAAAGTCAAACTATTTTTTAACTTTCATGGGCATTCTTAAAGTCATTTTCTATGAAAATCATAAGAGATGTGTAGTGAATACTGAACTGACGTAATGAGAGGTTTGAATTGAAATAGTCATAAATTAATATTTTTAAATAAAATTTAATTTTTAAGATTATAGTATGGTTGAAATTATAAATGGAAAAGGGACTAGGTGGTTGATGTGAACTCCGTACAACAATTCCTGTTGTGTAGTTGTTTGGGTATATTTTGAATTTTATTTTGATAATTTGAACGGTTTATTTTTTAAATATATTGAACATAACATACTTATAAAAAATTAAGTTAATCTGTGAGAGGGTAATTTGTGTACAAATTGGGCCGAGTTAGGTGAAATCTTCTTTGGCAGTTGGGCCACGCAATGGGCCAAGGAGAGACTTTTGTGTATCTCGGTCTTTGGCCAAGATAGATGCAATGACGGTCATAGATTTGTTGCTAGGGCTTGGACCTAGCTATCTGGGGACAAACCTTTATCAGACCGAGGTTATTACCATGGCAGTGGGTCGAGCTAGGTGTAGATCGATGGGATGTTATCTTGTAGCTAGGGTCATCACAGTTCGACCATGTTGAGCACAGTGCTGAGGTAGCTCCGTTGATCGCAGTGTCAGTCGAAATAAAGGGTTTTAACCATCTCACTTAGTTGACAGTGAGTAGGGTGTTATCTACATAGACATTATCCAATGGGCAAGTAATTTCAGGAGGACTCTACTAAGGAGAGTTAAAGTCCTACTAGGAATGTATTTGGCGGAATCTATAAAAGCTCCCGGCAGAACCTATAGACAAGTATTGCAGTTCTTATTATCGAATACACAGAACTTATTGTCTATTGTCTATTGGCTGACTTAGGCATCGGAGGGGTTTCTGGTACACATTCGTCTGCTAGCTCACGTTTGTGTTTTCAGGTAATAAAGAGGCGACGTTTGAAGGAGTACAAACTTTGTCAACATGATTATACGAGAAGATAATTCTATGCTCGTACAATCGGATATCGGCGACCCTTTCATCAAATCACATTTATATTTTATTTTATTCTTAAAATTATACTTATTATTTATTTTCTTAGATACAAATGTATTTTAATGAAAAAATTACTAAAATTTGATCAATTTTATTTTTAATAAATATATTATATTTAATATATCTTAAAAATGAATCATTCAAATTAAAAGTACTATGTTTATTTTCAGTTTTCAAAATTCATTTTTCAGAAAATTCTACTATTTCATTTTTCGTATTTTTTTTTTGTTTTCACTGAAATTTTTTAATATTTAAAAAACTTAAATTTTTAGACACACCTAACATAAATACACTTAAAAAATATAATATTTGTGAAAAAAAATCTTTAAAAAAATTCACTAAATACCAAAACTACAAAAAAAAATAAAAATAAAATAAAAGAATTCAGTATTTTTTTTGTATTTTTGTGTATTTATTAATTTTTAAAATATTTTTTATAAATATTTTACTATTTAGATAAATCTAAGTAAAGTGCATCTAAAACAATAAAAAAAATTACTTAAAATTTTAAAATATTCACTAAAAATAAAAAAATACGAAAAATAAAAACTCATTTTAAAAAAAAATTAAATTCAAAAAACTGAAACCAAATACACTAATTTATAGGATTTAAAACAAGGGTAAACCATCTCAGTGCACAGCAGCCCCGATCCCATGCAAAAGGTACTTAGAGCATCTGGATCAAAGCTCTCTACAATAGCTTTGAAGCTATTGTAGAAAGCAAAAGTCAAGAATATGTGCTCCATCAGACTCAACAAACTAATTTTATGGCTAGCTATTATTTATATTTGCTACAGTAACTCAATGACTTTGTTGAGTCATTGTTCATTGGCCATTCTATTTTTTATTATATTTTTTGGAGCAAAATTTGGCCAAAATCTTTAAATCAGTCGTCTATCCAGATGTCCTCCTGGATATCCCGTGAGTGTTTATAGCAGAAGAAGAAAAATGCCCAAAATTAACCTAATCGGTCGACCAGCTGGTCAACGGCATTTTTTTTGTTTTTTGTTATATTTTTTAAGAATTGTTTGGATGGTATCTTATCAATTTAATAAATAAATAAATAAATAAATAATAACAAATACAATAAAAAAATAATATTTTAATAAAATTTAATTAGAATAGAGAATTTGATACAATAAATACGTGACTAGTTAAAATAATAAAAGTGAATTTAGAATTATAATTCAACTTAAAATTTGTTGAAACTGGCACGAATGCTCTTATGTGGTGAATTACAGCTGTCCAATGTACCGATTAAGTCTGCGGTGAATTACAGCTATCCAATGCACCAATTAACGGTTGGTTTGGGATGTTTTAAAAAAGTGCACTTTTTGACTTATTGGCTTATATGGGTTGGATTTGGGTTGGGTTTGATGTGATGTGTTAGAGAGGTAATGTGATTTAAATAAGATGATGTGATTTAAATAAGATAGTGACTTTTTGTATTATTTAAGCCTCGTTTGGGAACAGGCTAATTTAGTAACTTTTTAGCTATTTGGCTAAAATATGAGCTAAAAAAAACTAGTATGTTTGGGATGACTTTTTGGCTTTTTATAAAAAGATGTGCAAAAAGTAGAGAGAAAAGAGAATCTTTGACTTTTTGATATAGATTGTTATTTTTTAACTAATTTAATAATTTTTTGACTTTTTAATTAAAAAAGAAAGTTTCCAAACGAGTCCTTAGTTTATGACAAACCAATCCTAAGTCTCTGGCGAATTACAGCTGTCCAATGCTGTGATGACCAATGCTCTGAATTTGTCCAATGCTCTTATGTGGTGAATTACAGCTGTCCAATTAAGGGGTTGTTTGGGATGACCTAAATAAGTATATTTTTTATTTTTTTATAAAAAAATATACAAAAAAAATAAAGAGATAATGTGATAAAAAAAAATAAAAAAATAAAAAATATATACTTATTTTGGATAGTCAAACTTAACCTCAGTCTTGGTATTTGCAACTCGGTCTTTTGTGGAGCCAAAAACTTGGATGCACCACCTTTAATTTAAGTCTTGGTCTTTGCAACTTGGTCTTTTGTGGGTCAAAAACTTGGATGGGAGGAGAGAGAGAGAGAGAGGCTATGGATAGAAGGCTATGGATAGAAGGCTTTACGAAAGAAAGTAGGAGAGAGAGAGAGAGAGAGGCTATGGATAGAAGGCTTTACGAAGCATCCCTAAGTGGCAGTGTCGCAGATTTAGAAAATTTGGAGGGCGAAGATCAACTGATCCTGGAAAGAGTCTCTCTCACTTGCTTCGACCAAACTCCGTTGCACATAGCAGCATGGCGAGGTCACTCCGATTTCACCAGAGCGCTTCTGAGTCGAAAGCCCAGACTCGCTACCGAGCTCAACTCGGCTCGGTGCTCGCCTCGCCACTTGGCTTCCGCTGAGGGCCACCACGAGATCGTACGACAGTTGTTGCATGCGAACGACGACGTTTGCAAGGCGAACGACGAAGATGGTAGAACCCCACTCCACTTGGCAGCCATGAAAGGCCGAGTCGAGGTCATAGAACTCTTAACTCAGTCTCGGCCTGAGTCAATTTGTCAGAAACTCGGCAGAGGAGGAGAGACTGTTCTGCACTTGTGTGTGAAGTACAACCGTTTGGAGGCTTTGAAGACTTTGGTTGACAAATTGCTGATCCAAAACGACGCCGGGTTTGTGAACTCTGAAGACCAAGATGGTAACACCATCTTGCATCTTGCTGCAGCTCTCAAACAAGTAGACGTAAGTGTATCGATATATACATATCTATATATATATAATATACATTGATGCTCAAGAGATTCATATCTAACTTTTTTTTTTAATTTTTTTTAATTTTTTTGGTGTTTGGCAAGAAAATTTTTAGCCTATTTTAAGTTAAAATTTACACATAAAAATAAATAAATAAGTAAAATAGACTAAGTTAATAAAATAAAGAGTGGTGATTTAGAGCATTAAATTTGAAGCTCTAAAAACACCACTAATGAGGTGGCAATGTAAAGAAAAAAAAAATAAAATAAAACAAAGGCCAAACTATCACATCAGTGTGGGGTCCACATGATGCCACATCATTAGTGGTGCATTAGTGGTGCATTAGTGGTGCTAAATTACTGGTATGAAGCATTTTTCTAAAATAAAATATTATATCAAACACATAATTATTTCATATTTTTCTTACAAACATCATATCAAATTATAAAAAAATTCAATCATCTTCACAAATACAAAAATTTTAACCTACTAAAATAGCAACTTCCCAAACACTCACTTTATATACTCCATCCATCCGTCTCAAAATATTAGTCATTCCTAAAAAATCAAGGAAAAAAATAATATGAATTTACTATTTTGCCATTATTTTAAATTCATTAATAATACAAAAATTACAATTATGACAATTGATATTCCCAAAATAATGTACTATCAAAGGATAATTTTAGAAAATTAATCAGTGTGTATGGTTTGAATTTTCTAGATTAAGTTTTTTGAAGACTGAGTTTTTGTTTTTCGTGTTTTTTTTTTTGTTTTTAGTGAATATTTTTAAAATTTTAATTATTTTTTTTACTTTTTTAGATACACCTTACTTAGATATATCTAAAAAGTAAAAAAATTGTGAAAAAATATTTTTAAAAAGTAACAAATACATAAAAATAAGAAAAATATACTAAAATTTTGCATTTTTTTTTTTGTATTTTTGGTATTTATTAAATTTTTAAAAGATTTTTTCACAAAAATTATACTTTTTATGTGTATTTATATTAGATGTGTCTAAAAATTAAAAAAAATTCTTAAAATATTAAAAAAAATTCAGTAAAAACAAAAAAATACGGAAAATAAGAAAGTAAAATTTTCTGAAAACTATTTTCAGAAAAACGAAACCAAACAAGCTGAATATTTTTAAAATGTAATACTTGTATTATCAAAAAAAATTGAATTTCCCAAAATGAACTATTATTTTGGAATGAATGGAGTATAAATTAAGTTAAATTACACTGATTGTTCCAGCAATTTACTCGTGTCACTTTCAATCGACTCAATTTGATCATAAATTTTAAAATAAATTACACTGATAATTTCTGTATTTTCAGCATTGTGTCATTTTGCATTAGATACAGACTCGCATGCAAATTAATTTCGCATCCTTTGCAATGCCAAAAAAAAAAAAGAAGGTGGTTCGCTGCCTTGTTTGTGATGAAATCGAGCCGATAAGTAGGGATGAAATTAAGAGAAAATTATGAGAGACTATGTTTCTGTGAAAAATATTATTTGTCATAGCACTTTAACATATATATATATATATATATATATATCATTTTATACATAAAATAGCCCCATAGTATAATAAGAAAATACATATCTTATTATTCTCCCATCTTGCCTTCTTTTTCTATTTTGCACCAAAGAAACTTCTTTATCCTATTAGAGATTGCTTTTATGATATTTAATTTTTTTTTCTATGTATATATAATTTATGTATCATATTATACAAACATGTGTTTTTGTGTATTTGGTAAATTTTTTTTTTTTTTAGTCCATCCGATAATGAAATCCCTTTTATTCTAAAGTGAATCTGAAAGATTCAAGCTACTTCACTTCGGGTGTTATTCCGTTGACAAGACATACTTCTAACAGATTTGGCCAAAGACATATAAAACACCAATTCTAAAAATCTTAAAAGTTTCATGAATCTCAATATAGAATATGGGTCAAATTCGTAAGCAATGAATCAATCATCAAAAAACAAAACAGCAGAAAAAACATGAGTTTTATAAGCAGATACCAACAAATCACGTTATGTTCATGTCACGATCAACTTCTAAATATCCACAAATTAGTATTACAATCTAGCCATTTGCATGGAACAGAGTAGGCATAACACTACTTAACAAATTCTAGTAACCGCCCTAAAACTTTAATCCATGTAATTAAATGATGATATCAATGCCAATAACTTGAAAAGGAAAGAAACGTGAATTTCCAGTAACAATAATAAGCTCAAATTTATTGGCACAAGACAACTTACATGTAATATCATGCAAACAAACTATTAATATATATTAAAATAATGTGTAAATAAATGTTGATTTGCATCAATGCATAAATAAAATGTATTCATATGAAAATACATACCTTTTTACATAGAAGAAAATATATACAACTACCTTTAATCATTTTCAATTTCCTTCTAAAAAGTTGAATAAATAAACAACTCAACCCTTTGACCATAACATCAGAAGCAACACTGGAAAAAGCTTTGCAAATTAGAACTGACTCCTTCAATTAACACCAAACTAATATTGGCTTGTAAACAGTAAGCCGCTTCCATCGTTTAGGCAATTTCGTTTTAAAATTGTTGGTGCAAATTTGACAAATGTGATGAAAGAAGATAAAACTAAAAATAATTAAGAGTATTTCGAGGCGCGTTACAACGTTACTTTCCTTAACACTATATTCGCCCCCACCAATTCTATTAAATACGGTGTGCATTGGATTACCCACGAATCTGCCTCCAAGATATACAATAAAACTCAATCTAAAGACTGATATCATATTGCGTTATGCACAAACGAAATTAGATCCTGCATACCTATGGATTTTTCTAATCTACCAAGTAGAAAAAGAAAATAACTATATAAATTCTTGAGATAAATTACATGAATTTTCTATGAATATATTTATCCAATTGCCAACCTATTCCGTCTTTATATAAACATAGGTTTATATCTCTTAGACAAGATGTTGTATCATTTATATTTAAAAGTGATACCCTTTGGATTCAGAAATCATATCTTTTGATTTAAATCTAATAGTTACACCTCAGGGTTTAAATCTAAAAACACACCTCTCTATTAATTCATATAAACAAAATATGTATTAAATACATACCCATATATATTATGATAATGTTCCAATAAACTCACTACTTGGTTGAGGTAATTTATTAAATTGAGCAAGTTCATAATTTTATTCCTAAAAACGTGATACCTTTTGCTAACATGTGCAATTTTATTATTAAAATCGCTAATGAATATTATTGAATCAATGAGAATTGTTTCTAAGATTTCCATAATTATTAATTGGACTCAATTAAAAAAATATATTTATAATTTAGAATCAAAATTGAACTAATTGAATTGTAGTAATCAAAATAACATAAGGGCAAAGAATAAGACTAGTAGAGTAATTTATCTTATAAATTATCATTCCTTCACGATGACATGCTCAAAAACATTCCCTTTTACTAACTTTTTTATGCTTAATTTTTTTCATAATCATACACAATCAAAAAAATATATTTATATATACAAGAAATTAACATAATACAATGTAGCAAATCTTAATTTTATCATTTTCAAACTAAAGGCTCATCAAGATGGCTTAAAAGTACCTTCACCCGAAACTTCAAATATGATATGACACTCCAACAGTCATATTTTGACATCAAGTATTAGCTCCACTAGGTATGCCAAAAGCTGATGTGGTATTTGACATCACCCCTTTATGCCAATTTTGACATGTTCCTACTTCATTTTTATTTTTTTTAAATAAAAGAGTTTTCGTCTAAAATAAAAGAATTTAAATTTAAAAAAATAATAGAATAATATATTTGACATATCGGGTGAAGAGTTTTCCTATCAAATTGACATAAGCCAATTTGCCATCTGAGCTTTTAAAAAAAAATTTGACATCAAATTTTGAAAGTTCGGGTAGAAACGTGGCTCTGTTTGGTTGTGCTCTAGAATTAGTTTTCAACACACGCGTTGAAGCATGATATTTGGTTCCGGTTTTAAATCAGTTTTCTACACTCTCTGCAGAGTTGTCTGCAGAGTTCGTCTGCAGAGTTCTCTGTATTTTCTGTCTACCGGATGACCACCCGGTAGACCACCCGAATGACCACCCGGTAGACCATCCGGATGTCCAACCGGATGTCGGATGCGCTTACAATTTTTTTTTTTTTTTTTTTTTTTTTTTTGCAATTGATTTACCTAATCGGGAAAAATATTTTTTGAAATTTTTTAAATTTTTTTGTGCTTTAAAATAATTTTGAGTTGTATGTTTAGTTATGAGTTGTAAATTTTTGTATCACATATCAAATGTCACATCAACAATTCCCCACTCAAATCAAACATCTTTTCCAAAACTATTTTCAAAACTCTTTACCAAACAAATTTTCTACACTCAAATCATAATTCCACAACACACAAACTCAAAATACAGCTCATATTCTCAAATCACATTTACAAAACTCTACCAAACGCTACTGTAAAGTTTTTTTTACGTACATATTAAACATAATAAAATGACAAGAGAATTAAAAAGGTGAAGTTTATGGTGAAATCAATGAGAACACTTTTAGTGTAGGCCTTTATTTTCAAATCTTTTTGTCCCAAATTATCTACAACCAAGGGATGAATTTTAAGGTACAAGAATCTTAAAATATATCTAATATTTGTAGATTATATTTGAGAAGAGAAGATTTGAGCACAGAATATACCAAGCCTTAATTAAACTTCTCCCATGAATTAATCAAGAATGAATATGCGTGTTAGATAATTTGTAACTCATGTAATCTATTTGTTCTTTCTTTTGGAATTCCCATCAATGACGCTTCGTGTAGACCGTAGAATACTTGTTACAAGTAGAAAGTGTCAAAGAACACGCCAATGCCAAGAACAAGAATGGTTTTACAGCTTTGGATGTTGTGGAGGATTGTTCTAATAGAGACTTAAAACAAAAGGAAATCCGCAAGTTTCTTCTGCAAGCTGGTGCTCGAAGAGCCCAAGATCTCGCAACTCTCCAACCAGAATCACTTACCAGTGAAGAAATCGGAACATTACCTGATAGTCATCAAGCTATTCTCCACCCACTACCAACACCACCTACTGGTGAAGAGATCGGGACATTACCCGACAATCCTCAAACTCAATTGAATTTAGGGAAATTAATTTCAACGTTTTGGAATAAATATTTTAAGGCTGATGATGGGTGGTTCAAAGAAGTACGCGGACATTTAATAACAGCATCCACACTGACAGCAACAATGGCTTACCAAGCTGCATTAAGTCCACCTGGGAGTGTTTGGCAAGATGGACCTCAAGGTAAAAATGAAACTACAAATGACCACTCCCATATCCCTGGGACAGCCATTTTAGCCAGCACTGATGGTACTTATGTTACTTTCGTATTTTTCAACACTGCTTCCTTAATAGCATCTCTAAGCACTCTCCTTCTGGCTTTAAGTGGATTTCCTCAGAACAAGTTTTTACTATTCCTACTGATATCCACAATGTTTTGCTCAATCACATGCATGGCTTTTGCTTATCTATTGACACTTGGGATGATCAGTCCATCTGAAAGTTGGGATTATGTGGGTTCCATCACTTCTTCATCATTCATTGCTTGGGTTGGCATATGTATATTTGTTGTTCTGCTTCACATAACTCGCTTCGGGCAATGTCTATGGCGCAAGTGCAACAAATTTATTCAAAAAAGATGGCCAACAAGACAACCTAATAATGAGAATAATGTCAATTCAACGCTTCGATCAAATTTCTTTGAATGGCTATGGCTGAAGAGTGGAGAACTTGTTCAAAAAAGATGGCCAACAAGACGACCTAATAATGAAATTAATGTCAACCTGTGACTCGCTATCAGAGACTACTACCGGTACTTCATCAATCTCCATAGGAGGTTTTTCCTATTATTGTTCTGTTGTTATTTTTTATGCAGGTACTTTACTTCTATTTAATAATGTTGTGATAGTCAAATATAGTTTGGTCAACATAAGTATGCATTATTTAGTAGGAAAATTATTCAATAAAGTACCAGAGTGCCGTGCTATGGCACTTCTAATTAATGAGATCGCACAAAGAAAGATGGATGAGATCACTTTGCGGCATTTGGGAACAAAGTTAAAAGTTGGGTTTTGCAGTTTGGGTAAAAAGTTAGGAGTTAGTTGTTTTGGCATTAAAATCATTTGGGAAGGTAGCTAAAAGCTACCTATGAAATTACAGCTATACTCTCCAATTGCAAAATGAGTCACATTTGTGAAAATATAAATTTCTTAAATTAGGTAAGGGTATTTTGATTATTTGATTGTGATGTGACAGCATAAACAAATATTAAGCAAAAAGGTCAAAAAGCATTTTTTACCAACTTTCCAAATGACTTTCTAAAAAAGTCAAAAAAATTTGGTTAAAAGTCAAAAGTTAACTTTTAACTATCTTTCCAAAACACCCTGTCATCCAACCGATCAAAATGAGTTAGAGAATTTAGAAGGTTTTAAAAAATTCTAGAGAAATTTAGAAAGTTCTAAAATATCTTATAACAACTTGAAACATAATAAAACATCGCAAAAGTCTAGACAAATCCAAAATACTAAAAGAGAAATTTTACTATACACTCCCCTTGAAATTGGTGTACTATATGATACCTAATTATATCATTTTCTTCTTTAGTTATGACTAATTTTCTTCTTTAATTATGATAATATTTTAGTTATGACTCATGAGATCTTTGGTTATGCCTCATGTAATGTTTGATTATAACTTTTTTTTTTTTTTTGTTATGACTTAAAAAGTATAGAATTATGCTATTTTCTTCTTTAGTTATAAAGTTCATATAATACACACCTTTTGAAAATTATGTACTATAGTCTTTCCCATACTAAAATAGTGTAGAATGATTTTCTAAAAAAATTCACTATGTATAAAATTAATTTAGAGAATTTTAGAATATATGAAATGATGAAATAGAAATTTTCAATATGAGTTTATACTATATACTATAATTTTCTATTCGTTTGCTTTATTTTTCGAATACTTTTCTACAATAGAAATTCTGGTTTGGTTCAAATTTGCACACATTCACACAATAGTATGCACCCAAAATTATCAAGATGACTGAGATATAAAATAGTAAATAATAAAATTAAAATAAATTGAAAAATAATTACACGTACAAAAAACATAAAAAAAAATTAATTCAAGCACAAAATAGAACTACATCAGGACTGATGTAATTTTCACTATAATTAGAAAATGATTATAATTCTCTCAAGGATTATTTGGCATTTCTTAAAATAGTATATTTTTTTTTATCTTTTTTGAGTTACAACACTTCTCTATTTTTTTACATATTTTTTTTATAAAAAATTAAAAAAATATACTTATTTAAATTATTTCAAATAATTCTTTAATAATGCAAGAAGTACCCTTTATCTATTTATATACATAAAAATTGAAGTAACGTGAAAGTAGCAAGAAATTAACAAAGTAGGCAAGGAGGCTCTCCAAAGTCTCATCGGATCCAGGCTTGATATACCGTACTTATCACGGTTCTAATACAATACCCAACAAAATCTAACAGTTTTAAAAATATAGGAGTAATTTGAAAATTTAACTCATTTTAAATTATATCACTTCTCACATTTCTTTACATATAAAAGGATAAAAAAATTAAAAAGTCAATTTTTAATCAACTTTCTAAATGCATGGAATGGATTAATAAAGAAATCAAACTGGAGTGAAAGGACAGAATCCATTCGGTCTTGGTTTGTAAAGAACAAGTCATTGTTGAAAGTGGCTACAAACTATGCAATGACACTGAGGAAGGATCCAATGAGATTGCCGCAGAAGAGCAGGTAGAACATCAAATGATCGACTTTATTGACCTCCCATCCTTCATCTCCAATCTATTACAAGAACTTCCATAGCAATTCTCTCTCTCTCTACTCTGTTTTCTTGTTCGTTAAAAATAGAGCTACCCGAAGATCACCTAATACTAACTCAAACAACAATTAACACACTTAAACTCAACTTCAAAATGAGAAATTTGTGGTATACACTTTTAAAGTTGTGTTTGGATTATACATTTGTGTAAAAAATTAAAAAAATTTCCACCTACTTTTTTTCTTTTTTCTTTTCAAATATTTATCCAAACTAATGATTCAAACATAACTTAAAAGGAGCCGCATGAATTACTAGTGAGGCAGAGAGGGGGTGGAGGCAAGGGACTACAAATTCAAGCCCGTCCCATGACTATCTTAAGAATTACTAATGTGGTGGTATTATATTAGAAATATAAGATAATTTGTATTTGTTTGTGTAGTAATATAGTGGTATCAATTTGTTAAAATTAAATCTATGAATTTACATTTAAAAAAAATAATATATAAAAATAATTGTAAAATAAGAGTATAATGGTATTTTCACATCCAATCCCCTGGCATTGTATTGTTAAAACCAAATCTTGCATGGGTTTGCTAATTCCCCTAGAGTGAAGGTGATAAACCAGCCGAATGAGCTAAATAGTTAATTGTTCAAATTTTTTTAAAAAAAGAATTAACGAGTTTCAAAATTTATTTTGTTCAAGCTAATTTTAAAATTTTTGTCAATTACCAATATCCAATCAAGTTTTTTTTTCTTTTTTTCTTTTACAAGAATGACCTACTCGATCAACCCAACAAACCAACAGCTTAAATAATTGACTCAGAGCTCAGGATTAAGTGCACAAACCCAACGCTACGGTGTGGTTGGGCTAGACGAACAGCAGCAAAATTAATCACTCAATTTTTCTCCACATAAATAACTAAAAAGGGTAAATTATTATTCCCTCAAATTAGACAGTAATCATTATAAAATTGTCTGAGTCCTAAGTCACCGTCCAAGTCTTCGAGGAGAGTATAGGAAACTTCTTGGACATGCAGTCTAACAAAGTAAAGCTACGCACATATGGTGTTACACTTACAATACAAAGGGTGGTAAGTTCAATCCCTAACTACAAATGAATAATCGATCAAAATCGACATGAATGAGAGAACAATTAAGGAGACAAGGCTCTACAAAGCATCCCTAAATGGAAGTGTACCTGAATTAGAGAGATTGGAGGAAGAAGATCCACTCATTCTTGACAGAGTCTCTCTCATGACGATGAACTTTCATCACCAAACTCCTTTGCACATTGCAGTATTGCGAGGTCACTCAAATTTCACGACAGCTTTCACGACAGCGATTCTGAGTCGATAACCTGGACTTGCTGCCGAGCTTGATTTAACTTGGTGCTCGCCTCTCCACTTGGCTTCAGCAACGGGCCACGTTGAGATCTTTCGTGCGCTGTTGGATGCGGACGACGCCGTTTGCAAAGCTCAAGACAAAACCTCTCCACTTGGCAGTCATGTAGAGGTCGTGAAACTGTTGACTCCGGCTTGGCCCGAGTCAATTCGTGAGAAACTCGGCAGAAGAGGAGGAGGAGGAGACACTGTTCTGCACTTGTGTGTGAAGTACAACCGTTTGGAGGCTTTGAAGACTTTGGTTGATGAATTGCTGACCCCAAACCACGTCGCGTTTTTGAACTCCGCAGGCGAAGATGGTAACACCCTCTTGCATCTTGCTGCAGCTCTCAAACAACTAGATGTAAATGTCTCGATAGTTTAACCTTTATTTTACACTTTCAATTGACTTGAGTTTATCCCTAATTAACCACTGGAGGTGGTTACGCACCTGCTTTTCACAAAGGAGGGCAGGACTCAATTTTGTAGATGTCAAATATCTTTGGATAATTATACTGTACTCCAATTGTGGAATCAAGATCCTCTCATTGATTTCTCTCCTTAACTCTCTACTTGTTGGACCATTGGACCTACTTTTGGGCTCAATTTTGATGATCCAAACTGTTCTGAGTATATCTTACTTATAAATAATTAAGTTAATCAGATATCCTAAAGCATGTGTGTTGGATCATCAAACTACAAATTATTTTTTAAAAAAAATTAAATAAACAGTTTTCCAAACACAGGGTTTTTGATATCCGATCAACTTAATTTTTTATAGGTATGATATATTTAATAAATCTTAAAATGTGAACGGTTCGGATTATCAAAATTGAGCCTAAAAGTGGGCCCAATGGCCCAGCAACTAGGGAGTTAAGGAGAAAAATCAAGGAGAGGATCCTGATTCCCAATTGTGACCCAGCCTCTTGTTGTGGTGAGTTGGTGAGATTCATTGTGTCCTGTTGGTAGGCCTCTTCTTATAAATTTGGTTAAATCTGACCATCAACTGGTTATTCCAAGACTAAGGCCCACTAATGCTATGATACCCCCACATAATTTCTTTTTTCTCTATCAAAATAATATATCTATCCCTAATTAATTGATTTTGTCAAGAATTGGTTCAATTAATAATTTATTTATCCTTTTTTATGAACAATGGTTTTCTACGCAACATATGACCATTGTGTGGGAAGAAAATGGACATTTCACCTCCACCTCCACTCCACCTCCACCTCCACCTCCACCTCCACCTCCATGCATCTCCCAAACTCACTCACTCTTTAATTTTGTCTACATGTGCATATTAAAAATGGATAATGCTAGGGATATCAAATTTTTTACCAAATAAATGACCAAATGTCTCACATGGATGTGGAATCCGCAATTTTGATGGTGCCAAAATGACAATTAAAACTCTCTATCCTAAAACGAAGAAATTTCACTATTTTTAAAACTAAAAATTTCATCTGTCTTTTCTTCAAGAATCAATTTTAACTCATTTTGCGTGTAGGTAAACTAATCAATTTTTTGCTAAGCAATAACTCATTATATAAAGGTTGACCATGAGATGAATAGTTCTTATCATGCTTTCATTTCGAAATATTTACTCTTAAACGTTTTATTAAGTTTCAGTTTTTGGGTTGTTAATGAAGATCTTGAATGAGAACCAATTAGAACTGTATGTTTGTGGCTCCATGGCATTGTTTCGAGACTTTTCAAACTCGCAGGAGTTTTTCCACATTCAAATCGATCACCTCCACAACATCATTGTTATGCAATGCAAACTCACCAACTCCAATCATCTATCTCAATAACTGGTAGTTGGGACTTTGTCAACCTAGTGATTTCTAAACCCTATGATGGTTGTTAAGTATATGCAATCAATGTTCTCCATAAAAAAATATTAATCTTCTGGAAATCAATGCTATTTTTTTATATTACAGTTATATAAGTTCGGATATGTATATTTTACAGCCAACAAATGAAAAATATACAACAAAATAAAAATAAAAAATGGGTAATGAAATATTCAATATCCTTAACATGCATGAACAAGAATAAGTTAAGCAAACTCCTATCGGAGAAGATGATACGGAAACACGTATATAGGATCGGAATCTCAAAATTTTCTCTCTGAAACCAGAAAGAACAAGAACCTCCAATCTTTGGCTAAGTTCAGGAATGATTCCAAAACCAGATCATAAACATAACAAAAAAATCAAAATTTCCTACTCACTAATATCATTTTCTTCCGTTTTCTCGGCAACCAAACGGAATATTGATTGGAATCTTGAGATCTAAACAATACGAGAGATACAGTCCGTAATGCTTTGAGATTAAAACTTCGAAGGAATAAGATTTATCTGCTATTGCGATTCTTCGAGGCGTCGATCGATAGCGATGGAGATCTAGGGTTTTAGAAACACACAGATCGGAGGAAATGAGTGCTTGTGCGCTTAGACAGAGACAGAGAGGGACGGACCATTTGGAAATGTTTTAAAACCGGATTGAACCGCCCGGTTCAAATGTTGACCCCAATAAAACGGTTCGGTTCGGGTGAATTATAGAAAAGAAAACCAAAAAAATGTTTTTATAATTATTTTAAAAAATTAATAATTAATTATTTAGTTGTGTTATTATGCAATACCTTTTACTTAATGCTTCAAGTAGTTACAAGATAAATACTATTTTACTTTATTTGTATTGTAATATTTCATTTGTCAAAGTATCACGTAAATAGTATATTATGTTTTATTTTATTAGTCTGTATTAATTTTTTTTGTATTTTTAAAACATGCGTTAAAAAAAGGTAAATTACTCTCACCTCACATAAGATTTTGACGAAATATGGTTTATCTTACACTTTTGATATAATTATATAGCTCATATTTTATATTTAATTTACATAAAAGTATCTCTAATCCTTCACATTTTCTTCCATTAAAATTAAATTTGATAAAAATAAAAATAAAAAAAGTGTGAAAAAATTATTTTCAATCATTTCATCAAATGTTCATCAAAATTAATTTAGAGACAATTTTTTTCATCAAATTGAAAAAATTTCAAATCTTTCGTCAAATTTAAATTTAATGGACGTTTTTTTGTAAATGAAGTATTGGAGATACATTCTTTTTTGGGTAAATTACACTGAAACCCCTTGAGGTTTATGTTTGTTATAGTTTTCCCCTCACATTTTAGAAATTACATCTCCTTCCATGATGTTTAAAGTTTCATTACAGATTTTCCCCCTCAGCAATTTAATTTTTTTAAATACCAATTTTGCCCTCACTGGATAAATTACATTGACACCCCTCACATTTTAGAAATTACAATCCCCTCTCTAAGGTTTAAAGTAGCATTACCAATTGCCCCCTCAGTTAGTATTAGTTGAAAAAAAAAATTAATTGAAAAAAAAAATTTGTTAGTAAAATTTTTAAATTTCTGTTTAAAAACCAACGTAAACTTATTTTTTGAATTTAGGTTTTTTCCTCAAATTTACAAACTGAGACAACAATTTATAAACTAAAAAAATTATCAAACAAGTTTTTATGACAGTTTTTTAAATTTTTGTAAATATAAATTGAAAACTGAAAACGAAATGGTTACCAAACATGCCTCAGATAGTAAAAATGTCGTAAAATTAACAAATAATTAATTGAAAAAAAACGTAAAAATTAATTTTACGACATTTATAATTTTACGACATTTGTTAATTATTTTTTATTTTTTATTTCTTAATCAAATTAATTTTTAATTTTAAAAAAAAATTTCTAAAAATCAAATCATACATAGCCTAAGAATTTTTTGATTAGTCATTTTTTACGTTGGTAACTTATTTAATTATTTGTTAATTTTACGACATTTTTACCATCTGAGGTCTGTTTGGTAACCGTTTCGTTTTCAGTTTTCAATTTATATTTACAAAAATTTTAAAAACTGTCATAAAAACTTGTTTAATAATTTTTTTGATTTATAAATTGTTGTCTCAGTTTGTAAATTTGAGAAAAAAACGTAAATTCAAAAAATGCGTTTACGTTGATTTTTAAACAGAAATTTAAAAATTTTACTAACAAAATTTTTTTTTTCAAATAATTTTTTTCCAATTAATTCCTTTTTTCAATAAATTTTTTTTCCAACAAATACTACCCAAGGGAGCAGTTGGTAATACTACTTTAAACCTTAGAGAGGAGAGTGTAATTTCTAAAATGTGAAGGTTGTCAATGTAATTTACCCAGTGAAGAAAAAATTGGTATTTAAAAAAATTAAATTGCTGAAGGGAGAATCTGTAATGAAAATTTAAATCTCAGGGAGGGAGGCGTAATTTTCAAAAGGTGAGGAGAAGAACTGTAATAAACATAAATCTTAGGGGGTGTTAGTGTAATTTACCCTTCTTTTTTTCATCAATTTTGATTCAATAAAAAAAAAAAAGAGAGAACATATTTTAATAAAAGGTTGATGAACAATTGAAGTAATTTGTATCAAATCAAGAATTTTACTACGAATCAAATTAGATGGAAAATATGTGTCTTTTATTTTTTATTAAAATTTATATTTATCTTTATTTACGCTCTAATTACGTTAGTTTTGATGGCTTTAATTTCATTAAAAAATATGTTAGTATAATTATATCAAAAGTGTAAAACTAATTATATTTTTTCAGTCATCAGGTTGTCCAAATGTGTTGTTTGGGTCTGTGGATCCATCGTGGCTCCTGACTCGATAATCCAAATAATTTATTTTTTAGACCACAACATATAGATTATTTATGAAAAAAATCAAATCAATTCGACAAATATAACTATGCTATTTTATAACATTTATTTACAAAAAACTAACGAAAAATATTATTTAAAAATTAGATCATTCATTTTTTAAAAGATAAATGTAATAAATTAACATGGTTATAGTTATCGAATTGACCTAATTTTTTTTTTATAAATAATCTACACATTGTGGTCTAAGAAATCAACGATTCAAATTATTAAAATGAGATTTGTGATGGGCCTTACGAGCCGAGCAGCATGGTCCTTTTTTTTTTTTTTGGTAATTTAATGGTAACAAAATTATTAAATTTTGTCTATTTCGAAAACAGTGAAGACCGACAAAACTAGCCCGGTTTAACATAAAGGATCAAGTTACTCTTCTTACTTTGTCTATTATTATTATTATTATTATTATCATTATTGGATTATTTTTTGATAAATTTTTTTCTAAGTATTTTATTTCATCTAATTTATAGTCTTTTTAAGTATTTTATTAAGTCATATTTAATGTGATATGATCAAATCATCATTTTTAATTTTTTGCACATGTTTCTATTTTAAAACTAATACATAACAATAGTCTCTCATTTTATAAAAAAAAATATCTCCCTCATTCTAAAGAGAAAATATTTTCGTTATTCCATAGAGAAAATCTCAAATTATGAACTTTGAACATTTTTATAATTTGAAAATTTTAAAAATAACACCACAAAAAATCTGAATAAAAATCAAAATATAATATAGCTGTTCACAGTAAATAATAAATAGACAATTAACTTTTGAAAAAACAAAACACATACTAAATTACAATGTGAATGTTCACAATAAATAACAAACATACAACTAACCTTCGAAAAAATAAAATTTATACTAAAATCCAATATGAATGTTCACAAGTTGTAATTAATATACAACTGGTTTTAAAAAAAATAACTTATACTAATGTAAACATTTACACTGCAATGTGAAAACATAAAACAAAAATAAAAAAAGTAAAAATCGACTATTTCAATTGTTTAATGATAACAAAAATGGTTGTTCAATTAACAAGTATAGTAACAAAAATAACAAATATACAATTAATTTTCGAAAAAACAAAACTTATACCAAAATACAATGTGAATGTTCACAATTTATAATTAATATACAATTAGTTTTAAAAAAATAAAGTCATACCAATGTGAACATTCATGCTGCAACGTGAAAACATAAAAAAAAAAAATTCAAAAATAAAAATCGACTATTTCGATTGTTCAATAGTAACAAAAATGATTGTTCAACAATAAGCATAGTAAAAAAAAAAAACAGAATACACAAAATTTCAAAAAAAAATCAAAAAAAAAAAAAAATCATGCTAAAATACAATGTGAATATTCACAATTTACAATTAACATACAACTAACCCTACAAAAACTAAATTCATGCCAATGTGAACATTCACACTGCAATATGAAAAAAAATTGAAAAAAAAAAAATGACTATTTCAATTGTTTAATTATAACAAAAAATGATTGTTCAAATAACAAATATAATAACAAATAAGAATCTATTGTCTTGGCTTACACAAATATAATGCTTTTAATAATTACTTATATCTTGATTGAGGCATAAAATCAAGACGAGTATAAGGAGATACTCACAATAAGAATCACTTATATGAGTGTCGAACTGGGGCCGGTTCTATGAGAATGAAGAGGCTAAATTCTCTAGAAATATTCATGAAAACTAGGAGCGTTCAAGGCCAAAATGAACACAACAGTGAGAACCACGATGTGTTAGAAGATATTTTGTGTGAAATCTATTGTCTTGGCTTACACAAACGGCTGAACAATTCAAGGCATCGCGTCCATTGGTTAGGCAGTAAGTCTGATAGGTTATCACTAGGGAAGGTTCAAGGCCGAAAGCTACCTATTCTGATGCAAGATATTTTCGACTTATACTCTTTCGATAAAGTCTGCATATTGTTGCATTTTCGTTGTTATCAAATTCCATTCATGTGGGGGATTGTTGGAAATGGTTGGAAAATTCTAGGTAAAACCAGAATTTTTTCCTAAGTTTGGTCTATTTTTTAGGTGGGCCTCGTGCGTCGATATTCACGGGTCAAAGTGGTAACACGTTCTATGTCACATTGTGATTCACGTGGTATATTTGGTTGCTCAAAACCATTACCGAGTGAATGGGAAATTGAAGCCAAAGTATGCTCCATGGAAATGGAGTTTTGGTGAAAAATCCTTAAAGGTTTGAATAAGGCTTGTCCTACATTGATTTGGTGGGAAGTTTTGAATGGGTTTATAAGGCATGGGATTGGAATTTGGGGTGTGCCCCAAGAGGTACCCAAGTGTTTTAGAGAGGGAGGTTATAGGCAAAATGGGTTAGACCCATTGGACCCAAAAATCACCACACGCAAGCACGCGCGCCGCCGCCATCGTCCGTTCGGTCTGGCGGGCGGGCTAGGCTGGGCCTGGGCTTGGGCGCGGGTGCATGGTGTGAGGTTGGGTTGGGCTTGTTCGGCCCAATACCTATCTTTTTGGGTAAAAAACTTTTGAATTTAATTTTATTTTTTGATAAAATAAAATCCAGAATTCAAATTAATTCCAAAAATAAATTGGTCCGATTTTACTGTATACCCAAATAGGGCCCTTCCCGTTTTTTATCTGTTTGAATTTTGAACCCAACAGATTCAAATCTGTTTAAATTCAAAACCAAACAGGTTTCATACCTGTTCAAACAGGTTTGCACCTGTTTAATTCAAAACCTGCAGCCACCACTACATCTATAAATAGGACAGCACTCATTTGATGTTCAATAGATTCAGAAAATTAGTACTTCACCTCTGCAAATTTATTCTTCATTTTGCTGCATTTAATTTTTGTGAGAAAGAGTATAAACACTTAGTGTGTTCGTTAGGCAAACAATTTGTAGTGCTGCTATTGTTTGTAGTTGATTATTTCATCCTGGGAGATAGACGTCTACATTCTGAAAGCACCATGGAGATGATGAATCTGTCTTAAGGACACAATGTCAAACACTGGACTTGATCAGATATTTATTAGAAGAAATTAATCAAGTAAATTGTTTAATTTATTATTCTGTTTTATTTGTTTATTAAATCAGATTTTAATTTTATTTTTGTAACAAAATAAAATATGTTTTTATTTATTTCTAGTTAGATTTTTGTAATCAAACAAATTCTCTCATTTCCTTTATTTCTTTATATTCTTGTTGTTGTTTAGTACACAACAAAATTTAATCTATTTAAATACAGTGAAGATTGTCCAACAATCTTAAGACAGAATCCATTTTGGTATCTTCATTGTATTTAATTTTCTGTAATTTCATAAAGAAGTATTCTGGTTGGAAAAACAAATAGTGGTTTATGCTATTTGACAGATAGTAGTAATATACTGTCTCTTTTCTTTGACAACTAATAGTAATATACTGGTGTCATTCACAATTGTAGAATATTAATTGGTGTTACAGAAAATTATTGTGGTATTTTATTTTTCTAATTTTAGTAACAAGGAAAATAAAATTATTTTGTGTAATAATTTATTTTCTGGTTTTAGTAACTAGAAAATTAATTTGTGTTTTAATTTTTTCTGATTTTTGTAATCAA
This sequence comes from Camellia japonica, assembly GCA_030407325.1. NCBI lineage: Eukaryota > Viridiplantae > Streptophyta > Magnoliopsida > Ericales > Theaceae > Camellia > Camellia japonica. Next base: position 113,767,041 of record JAPPVO010000010.1, read on the forward strand.
AGATTATGGCTACTGCTACTGAAACTGCAACTGGAATTGGTACTCCGATTGTTACACCAACACCGGTCCCTATCCAGAACCATGTTCATGTACCAATAAATCATGGAGAAAAATCGAAAAAATTTAACGGTACTGAGTTTAAGAGATGGCAGCAGAAGATGTTGTTCTATTTTACAACTCTTAATTTGGCCCGATTTCTCCATGAAGAGGCTTCAGCACTTAAAGAGGGTGAAAGTGATCGGCAAGTTGTTACCGCTGTAGATGCTTAGAAACATTCAGATTTCCTGTGCAGAAACTACATCCTCAATGGCCTTGACAACATGCTGTATAATGTTTACAGTCCTCTGAAAACAGCAAAAGAATTGTGAGATTCTTTGGAGAAGAAATACAAGACAGAGGATGCCGGCACGAAGAAATTTGTCGTCGGTAAATTTATGAACCTTGTTATGGTAGACTCCCAAACGGTAATTTCTCAAGTTCAAAGTTTTCAATTAATTTTACATGATATTCATTCTGAGGATATGTCTCTAAACGAGTCTTTCCAAGTCGCTGCTTTAGTGGAAAAGTTACCACCGGCTTGGAAAGATTTCAAAAATTATTTAAAACATAAATGCAAAGAGATGAACATGGATGAACTTGTTGTAAGACTGAGAATTGAAAAAGATAACCGTAAGGCTGAAAAGAGGAATGAGAAAAATCCCATTGAGTCCAAGGCTAATGTGGTTGAACAAGTTCATAAACCACATAACAAAAAGAGGAAGTTAACTGGAGATGGTCCTAAACAATGCGATAGCAACAAGAAGTTCAAAGGAAAATGCTATAATTGTGGCAAGACTAGACATCAAGCTTCTAGCTGTCGCCGCTGTAAGAAGGATCATGGAAGTACAAGTAAGAAGACCACCAATCAAGCCAATGTAACTGAATTAGATTACATCTCTGACGGAGTGAATGACATCAACCTCTCTGCTGTGGTGTCTGAGGCTAATTTGGTTGGAAATCCCAAAGAGTAGTGGGTTGACACTGGAGCAACTCGTCATATTTGTGCGGACAAGAAAATGTTCACTACTTACAATGAGGCTGCAAATGGTGAACAACTTTTCATGGGAAACTCTTCTACTTCTACTATGGCTGGACAAGGAAAAGTGATCTTGAAGATGACATCAGGAAAAGAACTGACCCTCAACAATGTACTGCATATACCTGACATCCGGAAGAATTTAGTTTCTGGTTCTTTGTTAAGTAAAAATGGTTTTAGGCTTGTTTTTGAGTCTGATAAATTTGTATTAACAAAGAGTGGTTTGTATGTTGGTAAGGGATACATGAGTGATGGTCTCTTTAAGTTGAATGTAATAACAGTTGTACCGAAAGTTACTATGAATAAGAATAACACATCTTTTGCTTATATTCTTGAGTCGAATTTATGGCATGGTAGATTAGGACATGTAAATTATGATGCTTTGCGTAGATTAATTGGTTTGGATTATATACCAAAGTTTGAAATTAATCCTAATCATAAATGTGAAGTCTGTGTAGAAGCGAAACTAACTAAGACTCCATTTAAATCGGTTGAAAGGAAAACCGAACCTTTAGAATTAATTCATACTGATGTATATGATCTGAAATTTGTTCAAACTAGAGGAAGCAAAAAGTATTTCATAACATTTATCGATGATTGCACAAGATACTGTTATGTTTATTTACTCAGAAGTAAAGATGAAGCCTTAGAAATGTTTAAACTCTACAAAACAGAAGTTGAAAATCAACTTGGTAAAACCATTAAAATAGTTAGAAGTGATAGAGGTGGTGAATATGATGCACCATTAAATGAATTTTGTGCACAACATGGCATTATTCACCAAACAACAACACCTTATTCTCCACAGCAAAATGGAATTGCTGAAAGAAAGAATAGAACTCTAAAAGAAATGATGAATGCCATGTTACTAAATTCAGGCTCACCACAGAACTTGTGGGGGTAAGCAATATTGTCTGCTAATTATGTTCTTAACAAAATACCCCACAAGAAAACCAACAGCACTCCTTATGAATTGTGGAAAGGTCGACCACCTTCTTACAAATACTTAAAAATGTGGGGGTGTTTGGCAAAAGTTGAAGTTCCTGTTCCTAAAAAGACTAAGATTGGACCAAAAACAGTAAATTGTGTGTTTATTGGTTATGCTCAGAATAGTAGTGCATATCGATTTCTGACTTATAAATCAGAAATACTTGATATAAATGTGAACACTATTATAGAGTCAAGGAATGTTGTGTTTTTTGAACATGTCTTTCCTTACAAGAAAGGACAGGAATTAAATTCACAGAAAAGAACTTATGATTGTACACAAAGTCAAGAGCCTAATGACAATCAAACACAAGAGACTAGTAATGGTCTCGACATACAGGATTTAACTGATGATGAACCAAGACGAAGTAAGAGAGCGAGAACATCAAAATCCTTTGGTCCAGATTTTCTAACATACCTGTTAGAAAATGAACCTCAAAGCTTTAAGGCAGCAATGACTGATCCTGAAGCACCTTTGTGGAAAGAGACTGTTAATAATGAAATTGAATCCATTATGCAAAATCATACTTGGGAATTGGTGGATCTTCCACCAGGTTCTAAACCTCTTGGATATAAGTGGATATTCAAGAGAAAAATGAAAGCAAGATGGTTCAATTGACAAGTATAAAGCAAGACTTGTAGTAAAAGGTTACAGACAAAAGGAAGGTCTGGACTATTTTGACACATATTCCCATGTGACAAAAATAACATCCATTCACATGCTTATTTCTATAACAGCGTTATTTAATTTAGAAATACATCAAATGGATGTTAAGACAGCTTTCTTAAACGGTGATCTAAATGAAGAGATCTACATGGAGTAACCTAAAGGATGTGTAGTGTCAGGGCAAGAAAAGAAAGTTTTTCAACTTGTAAAGTCTCTTTATGGATTAAAACAAGCACCTAAGCAATGGCATGAAAAATTTGATCATGCAATGCTTACTAATGGGTTTAAGATAAACGAATGTAACAAATGCGTCTATGTTAAAAACACTGACCAAGGATATGTCATAGTTTGTCTTTATGTGGATGACATGCTTATTATTGAAAGCAGTCAAAACATGATCAAATCAACTAAGCAAATGCTTAATAAAAGATTTGATATGAAAGATATGGGGGTCGCAGATGTTATATTAGGAATGAAAATTACTAAAACATCTGACGGATATGCATTATCTCAATCTCATTATATTGAGAAAATTCTTGGTAAATTTATCAAGGATGATATGAATTTAGCTAGAACACCTGTAGACGTCAATCTTTATTTATCAAAAAATAAAGGTGATGCGGTGTCTTAGTTAAAATACTTCCAAATCATTGGAAGCTTAATGTACCTAATGAATTGTACTCGTCCTGACATAGCTTATGCAGTCAATAAATTGAGTAGGTACACTAGTAACCCTGGAGAAGACCATTAGAAGGCGATCTTTCGGGTTCTTAGATATCTAAGATTCACCCGTGATCATGGTTTGAACTTTACTCGATATCCAGCGGTACTTGAAGGTTATTGTGATGCAAATTGGATATCGGATACTAAAGATTCAAAATCCACAAGTGGATATGTCTTTACTCTGGGAGGCGCTGCTGTTTCTTGGAAATCCACGAAACAAACATGTATTGCGCGATCCACAATGGAATCCGAGTTCATTGCTTTAGACAAAGCAGGAGAAGAAGCAGAATAACTTTGTCACTTCTTAGAAGACATTCCAATGTAGCCAAAACCTGTGCCAGTTATTTACATTCATTGTGATAGTCAATCTGCAATAGGCAGGGCACAAAATCATATGTATAACGGTAAGTCACGACATATTCATTGTCGACATAATACCGTAAGGCAATTATTGTCAAATGGAATAATCTCAATAGATTATATAAAATCTAAAGAGAATATTGCGGATCCGTTAACAAAAAGTTTGACAAAAGAGCTAGTGTATAGTTCATCAAAGGGGATGGGATTAAAGCCTATTACATAAGAGTCGTCATAATGGTAACCCTACTTATATGACTGGAGATCCCAAGAACTAAGTTCAAAGGGACAACTAAGTTATGAGTGGCTGCCAGAAATCACCAAGGGATTAAAATTCCTTACCCATTCTATGGTGAGAGTGATATCTGCAACATATGTTGTCTGCAGGGGTATAAGGATAAGCTTTGCTTTTAATGATTACTTATATCTTGATTGAGGCATAAAATCAAGACGAGTATAAGGAGATACTCACAATAAGAATCACCTATATGAGTGTCGAACTGGGGCCGGTTCTATGAGAATGAAGAGGCTAAATTCTCTAGAAACATTCATGAAAACCAGGAGCGTTCAAGGCCAAAATGAACACAACAGTGAGAACCACGATGTGTTAGAAGATATTTTGTGTGAAATCTATTGTCTTGGCTTACACAAACGGCTGAACAATTCAAGGCATCGCGTCCATTGGTTAGCCAGTAAGTCCGATAGGTTATCACTAGGGAAGGTTCAAGGCCGAAAGCTACCTATCCTGATACAAGATATTTTCGACTTATACTCTTTCGATAAAGTCTGCATATTGTTGCATTTCCGTTGTCATCAAATTCCATTCATGTGGGGGATTGTTGGAAATGGTTGGAAAATTCTGGGTAAAATTAGAATTTTTTCCTAAGTTTGGTCTATTTTTTAAGTGGGCCCCGTGCGTCGATATTCGCGGGTCAAAGTGGTAACACGTTCTATGCCGCGTTGTGATTCACGTGGTATATTTGGTTGCTCAAAACCATTACCGAGTGAATGGGAAATTAAAGCCAAAGTATGCTCCATGGAAATGGAGTTTTGGTGAAAATTCCTTAAAGGTTTGAATAAGGCTTGTCCCACATTGATTTGGTGGGAAGTTTTGAATGGGTTTATAAGGCATGGGATTGGAACTTGGGGTGTGCCCCAAGGGGTACCCAAGTGTTTTAGAGAGGGAGGATTATGGGCAAAATAGGCTAGACCCATTAGACCCAAAAATCATCACACACGTGCGCGCGCGCCGCCGCCACCGTCCATCTGGTCGGTCGGGCGAGCTGGGCTTAGGCGAGGGTGCGTGGTGTGAGGTTGGGTTGGGCTTGTCCGGCCCAACACCTATCTTTTTGGGTCAAAAACTTTTGAATTTAATTTTATTTTTTGGTAAAATAAAATCCAGAATTCAAATTAATTCTGGAAATAAATTGGTCTGATTTTACTGTACACCCAAACAGGGCCCTTCCCGTTTTTTATCTGTTTGAATTTTGAACCCAACAGATTCAAATCTGTTTAAATTCAAAACCAAACAGGTTTCATACCTGTTCAAACAGGTTTGCACCTGTCTAATTCAAAACCTGCAGCCACCACTACATCTATAAATAGGACAGCCCTCATTTGATGTTCAATAGATTCAGAAAATTAGTACTTCACCTCTGCAAATTTATTCTTCATTTTGCTGCATTTAATTTTTGTGAGAAAGAGTATAAACACTTAGTGTGTTCGTTAGGCAAACAATTTGTAGTGCTGCTATTGTTTGTAGTTGATCATTTCATCCTGGGAGATAGATGTCCACATTCTGAAAGTACCATGGAGAGGACGAATCTGTCTTAAGGACACAGTGTCAAACACTGGACTTGATCAGATATTTATTAGAAGAAATTAATCAAGTAAGTTGTTTAATTTATTATTCTGTTTTATTTGTTTATTAAATCAGATTTTAATTTTATTTTTGTAACAAAATAAAATCTGCTTTTATTTATTTATTTATTTATTTATTTCTAGTTTGATTTTTGTAATCAAACAAATTCTCTCATTTCCTTTATTTCTTTATATTCTTGTTGTTGTTTAGTATACAACAGAATTTAATCTATTTAAATATAGTGAAGATTGTCCAACAATTGGATTAAAAGTTAATTTCTTAATTTTCACTACAACAAGTTAGGTCTTGAATGATGAAATTTTTTTGTCTCCAAAGAGCTAATTTTGTCACTATAAATATTTGTGAGGAAATATTTTCGTCATCGGTTTCGTCATTGAATATTTGTCACCAAAAACCACCGTGACGAAAAATAATTTCGCCACCAATGAAATTACTTCCGTGACGAAATTTTTTGTCACCAATAAAACAACATTTTGTCGCCAAAAATTCTCATTTTCATCACCAAATAGTTATTCAGTACCATATTTATAATTTTAGTTGATGAATAAACTTGTCACACATGTTGATCATTGATGAGGAAATAATTTTGTCACAGTAAGATGTAAAGGTGACGAAATTTTTCGTCTCCAAAAGTCATACATGGGTGACGAAATATATTTCGTCGCAAATATATATATACATGATGAAATATTTAGTCATCAAACAAGAAAATAAATGAAAACTTTCATATATAAGCTATAATAAATTTTGTCACAAAAAATGTTTATTAGCGACGAATAATCACTTTGTCATAATAACAAGTACAAATGACGAAACAAATTCGTCACTAAACTTGCTTTATATTTTATATTTCAATTTAAATTATTATTTCATAAATATCCTTGCTCATATCCCAATAGCCTTTTAATTGTACTAAGAAATCCACTAGCTATTATATATCACTCCACAAAAAAATTCACCAAACAATTTATATTATAAATCAAAATATATCCATCAAACAACTTTAATAATAATCTATTAAGTATAACAAAAAAAACCATTAAAGCAAATCCCAAAGTGAACTAACGTGGAGTTCACAAAAAAAATCAACACTCAATCTTGATTTACAACTACAACTAAGCATCAGTTTAGGGAAAAAAAATTCAACAGTTGATCTTCATTTGCAAGTATGCTTCCAAACGCCATCAAAAACCAATCTACAAAGAAAATAAACAAGGCAAACATTAATATATTATCAATTACATCTAAACTCATACAAATAATTTCATTTTATAAACCAATTTAGTAGAAATGCATATAACAATTCAAAACTTCAAAGAGTTGAGGTGATCCTTGATGATAAAGCAACATGGATAACATAAGATGCCAAAAGATTGCAAAAATACCATATATCACTATCACTAATGGCAGAATATATATATAATAGCTCCAAAATATAACGTAGAATTGAGGTACATTTGATTACGACAATGGGCCGATGACTTCTTCAATGAGGTAAATTTGATCAGTGGAATTCAACACAAGAACCTTGTAAAACAACACAAGAACCTTGTAAGACTTTTGGGTTGTACCATTGAAGACCCTCAATGCCTTCTTGTTTATGAATTTGTACCCAACAAAAGCCTTGATCAAATCGTCTTTGATAAGGAATCATTGTGATTTTTTATTTTTTATTTATAAACATGCTCATGATTTTTTTGGCTCTTTGGTTTTTAATTTTGGCTACTTTTGGCTAATACTATTTATATATTTCTTTGTATACATTTTAAAGAACAGGAACCTTACACAAATGAGGTGCAAATAAATTTCTCTGAGGCAAAATGACAACAGCAAGTCCTAGAAACTAAATTACAAAGATTAGTTCTTTTCTGATAGTGGGTCCTAACAGCGACTTGAATTCTGCACCTCCCTTTTTGTGGGTGTCAGAAGATGCAACTCAAGCTAACACCAAGTAAACATAAGGTATGTTAAATATTCCTCCTTTGTTTCTTATATAGTCCAATTGAGCACAATGAAGACAATATATGATTGGTTGGCTAACACGAATTGAATGTTTGTGTCAAATAACAAGGACAACACCACTAAGAGGGAGAAGTTGAAGCCTCAAGAACAAGAGATAGACCAACAGATATGAATGTAAGTTGTGAGAAAGAACATGATCTCAAGAAAAAACTTCTTTAGCCAGGACAAAGTGGTTGAAATGTGGATTCACTAAGTTGAGTATAGGGAAAACCTTCAAATGGATCAATCTATTAAAAGTCCTTATTATGCTTAACCATCCTAATGATAACATATAGAGATATAAGCAATATAAGCAACTTTTTTTTGCTGTTGTTAAAAAAGTCATAAAATAAAATGATAACATATAGAGATATACAAAGGGCATTCCCCAGGCCTTACAACACCAAACAAAAAAAACTAGAGCTATACAAGAGAAACAAAACGAAACAGATAAACTAAACTAAATAAACTATAAAGAGAATCATCCTAAAATAAACCACACAAAGGGATGTTAATTTTCCACATGAGGAAACAATGGCTATGAAAATTCAAAAGACTAGCCAAAACTTTTTAAAATACAGTTGCACAACCCTCAAGAGAGAAAAAGCAAGCAAAACTAGAGATTAAGCTGTGTGGATTAAAAGCTCTTTAGGTTGACAACAAGATAAAGTACTCGAAGCACACTTGAATTAATGGGCATCTAAATGCTAATGATGGTTCCGAAATGAAATCATGAAAGTCACAAAACAAGCAATATTGTCTACAAAGGTTTAATTGATGAAGAGAATAATTCGAAGCCAATCAAAATGCTAAAGTAAACTGTGTTCTCTGTTATATCAAAGTCAATGGCACACCCTTATCTAATGTTACTATTCTTGCTTTTCTTTCCAGTAACTGCTTCAAACCCTACACTCAAGAGGTTTCAGAAGCAAATCCAAAACAAATTATTTTGTAATGACCACTTAGAACATTTTCCTTTTAACCCACAAAAAAGGAAAAGGTACTGGTAAAATGTTGCACATGTTGTGAAAAATAACTTAAAATTAACATTGCATAGAAGCTCAAACTTTGAAACATAATTAACTAATCAAAACATCAAAAGGGAAATATGGTTTGGCTCATGGTTGATTAAATGGTGTTCCATGTCATGTTTGTCGTTTCATTGGCTAGAACCCAACCTATCTTCACAAAAGAATGAAATAATACGAGAAAAATAAAGGAAAAGGAAAAACAATATAGTTCTAAAATGACAGCAACCATTGTAAGAGCACTAATTTGCAGACTACACACACGATAGTTTCTGCAACTTGCTATGATTTATGATGATCGCTTGCCCCTTAAACCGACCTACAAGTGGACCATAAACATTACAATTTTTGGGAAAGGTCCAAATTTTGCTTAGCCATTAGCTTTAAACTAAGCATTTAGAGATTCATACATGGAACATAAGGTATAAATTGGGATGATTGTGATTGGAACACATTTGTTTCCATTAAGAGCCTTGCACAAATAGCACTATCAGCAGCCACACAGGTACAACTGCAGCTTTGTTCTGGATGTTGGTCATTAGTTAGTTAGTTACTTTTCTCTTTCGTTAACTGCTGTGTGTGTGTGTGTGTGTGTGTGTCTAGCTTAGAGCTGAGAAATGAACATTCATTAGTCTGTTCTTTTGTTCATCTTAAAGTTCAATTTCAGAAAAAGTTTCAGTAATAAAGGAATTTTGCACCAAGAAAGTTTTCAGAGAACAGAGTTTTCTTTAACTGTTAGGCACTCAAGGTCAGTAAAACTTTTTCACTGAAAACTTTCTTTGTAACTTAAGTTACAGAGAAACTTTCTCTGGAATTTGTTAGAGTAAAACTCTGTTTTCAATAAGGCACTCAAGTTTTCTTTAACTGTTAGGCACTCAAGGTCTAGAACATTCATTAGAGTCTGTTCTTTTGTTTTCATTAGAGTCTATTCTTCTGCACCATAGAATTATATTAAAACTAAGAATTTCATTTTAATAATAAAATTCAGCATCTTACCGATACTAGATTGGGGGGCTACCTTCTTCGATGCCTCTATATCGAGATCAAGTGGTTTTGGGTGTTGGGTCTCCACAATGTCATGTAAATCCCCATTTGGAACAACAATTGCCTCGTGCGAAGGTTGAAGAGATGACTGCACCAATCATTTTGGTGGCATTGGTAAGCCCTAAAAAACATAATACAAAAGCATAAACAATAAATACATAAAAATGGATAAGTAAAGACATGTATATGGAAACTCACCAAGGCCACTGTTGGGTCGCACACAATGCTAAAGATATATATATGGATAAGTATTGTGAAAGGATCATCTTTTATGTCTCCATTTCAACCAAGTGGTTACCTACTATTTACCACAATACTAAAATCCAACAGGGAGTTACACAAAAAGTAAACTTGTTTTAATGCTTTAAACAGTTTTTCTATTTGCAATTTCAAAATTGTGAATCAAATAGTTTAGCGAAGCAATGAATCCACATGGGTAAATTTGAAATGGATTGTAAACCTAAATGTTCTATTGTCAGTTACTAATACAGAAAACACTCATGGTCATGGAGACTTGTTGGAAATCACAATCAGCAACATGTATCCAAATTATTCAAGCCCTTTATGACTTACCCACCCAAAAATATATATATATATATATATATATTCAAGCCCTTTAAAAGGCTATCAGTAGTTAAAATAAAGCCCCAAAATACAGAGCTTCTGTTTGGAAATTATTAAATTTTCACTCTTGGTTCCCCCCCCCTTCCTGATATAAAAGCATTATGAATATCAATGAAGTCAGTTTAAAGAATTAGTAGATTCAACATATGCTAAGGGGTACAAGCCCCACTCCAAAAATCAAGCTTGATCTTTTAAATCACACAAAAATTTAGTCCAGTGTCTTTTCCTGAATATAGCAATCAATTGAACAAGCACATGCGAAAATAAGTAGTTATAGTCAGAGAGCAAATACACCAACTCATATCACATCAAGAAATCAATTAACACAGTAATATATCTGGCAAAATCATCTAACTTCATTACTCAAAATCGTCCATAAACCCACGAATTGACAACTAAAACACAATAGTAAGCATTAAAAATTAATAGATATTAAACAAACATTCAAATATAGAGAGGAGTTGAACCCTAATTTTATTAAAAATACAGACAATCAATCCAAATCATATAAAATATTCACATTTAGTCAAGGGCTTTTACTAAATTCAAACTATTAATTATAATCAATAGGACATTCATTCTCAAGTTCATAGCAGAAACAAGCAAAAGACATTGAGGATGACCAAGTTTGCAATTTACATATTCATAATTTATTAAAGAGAAACCTTGCTGGAAAGAATAAAATACAGCATTAATTCTGAAAATTAGTTTCGAAAATTAGGGAAAACATTAATTCTGAAAATTAGGGAAAATAGAGATAGAAAAATAGAGAAATTGAGTGTGAGAGGGAGAGAGAGAGAGGACCCATACCTGATGAAAGAGAACACACAGCAGTAAAGGAGATACGATGTCTCTGGCGACACTGAAGGAGGAGAACAGGGACGTCGGTAGCGACGCTAAAGAAGAACACACTGAAGAGGCGCTAGAGAAGAACACACAGCACTTCTGTTTGTTTTGAAAGGAAGAGAGAGGAGGAGAGAGAGAGAGAGAGAGAAAGAGAGAGAGAGAGAGAGAGAGAGAGAGAGAGAGAGATTGATAGGAAAATTTGATTCGTCAATAAACAAAACACACACACAGCATTTGTGGTTTGGTTTGAAAGGGAGAGACAGAGAGAGATAGAGATTGATAGGAAAACTCAAAATTCTTCTTTCAAAATTAGTGACAAATAATTTTCTCACTAAAAGGCCTGAAAATATTAAAAATTATTAGTGACGAAAATATATTTCTCACCAAATAGTCTTAAAATATTTAAAATCAAGTTTTTCAAAAAAAAATTTAAAATTATTGGTGACGCAAATATACTACTCATTAATAATTTTTTAATTGGTGAAAAAAAAAATTTCTCACCAAAAGTTTCAAAATTTTGGCATCATAAAAAAAAATTAGTGAGAAAAATTTTGGTGACGAAACTTAATTTTTTTTCTCACCTAAAAGTAAGTATTTATTGACGGAAATAAATTTCATCACCTATTTTTTTTTTTTTATTATACGTGACAAAATTTATAATTCCTCATGGATTATTCTTATTTAGTAACGAAATTTGTTTTCTTCACTAATTTTTGTCACCATACCAAAACAGAGAATAAGAGAAAGAGACACCAGAAAAAGAGCAAAGAGAAATCACGTACCAAATCGGCGAGTGAAGAAGATGCAGCAGTTACCGGCAAGGCTACTAGTGGCAGCGACAATCGGCAAGGCTAATAGAGGCGACGACGATGGTGATCGGCGTGGTGGAGGAGCAAGAGGTAAGACAAATTAATACCATATTTTGAAAGAGAAAGAGAGAGATGATAAATAGAAAAGGGGTAAAAAAATTAATACCCTATTTTTTTTTATTGCCGCTCAATATATCAAAAATTTCCCACCAAAATTGGTGACAATATTATTTCCTCACCAAAAGATCTCAAAAATATTAAAACGTGTTGGTGACGAAAATATATTCCTCACAAATAATTTTATAATTAGTGACAAATTTTTTTCTCATCAAAAGTCCCAAAATTTTGGCGCCATCCAAAAAAATTAGCGGAAAAATTTTTGGTGACGAAACTTAATTTTTCCTCACTTAAAATGAAGTATTTATTGATGAAAATAACTTTCGTCGCCTATCATTTTTATTTTTTTATTATATGTGACAATTTATAAATTCCTCACGAATTATTTTTATTTAATAACGAAATTTATTTTCTTCATTAGTTTTCGTCACCATAGATTAATTTTGTTGTAGTGTTTTTAACTTTTTTGGATTAGACCACATCATATCATCTCTCTTCTTTTTTTATACGTTTTTTCAAAAAAAAAAAAAAAAAAATTGACTTTTAATCTACTTCCAAAATAAGCCAATATAGTGGGGAAATTCGAAATAAAACTATGATTATAAAACGAATAAACTCAACTTATATTTATTTACATTAAAAATTTTGTTCAAAATCAACTTGTTACATAAATAAATTAAATTTAAATACATTTTAAAATTTGTTAAGTTTTTATTTTAACACTGAACAATTTATTACTTGACTCTGAGCTCGTTTGGGAAGAAAAAGCCCCAGGTTTTTTGGTTAAAATAGTCACAAAAAAATAAAATAGGTTTTTTAACCCAATAAGACAAAGCATCACATCTAACCCATAATCATTACCTTTTTTCTCTCACAAAAGTTTAAAAAGCCAAAAAATTCATCCCAAACGAGACTTTTTAGCCCCAGGCTAAAATAGTCAAAAAGTCAACCCATATCCTCAATAAACCCTCTATAAGTTTACATATACTACCAAAAAAAAAAAAAAAAAAAAAAAAATCAAGCTAGTTAGATCTCATATTAATTAAAATTCATTTGAGACTTATTAAAGTAAACAAATCAATTTTAAACACATATTTCACCTTATTACATTTTTATGTCAAACTTAAAAAACCAACCACTCAACTCACTTACAATATTGTTGGCTTTTTGGCTTTCGAAGGGTATTTTTGTAAATGCGAGCGTGCCAGCAAGGATCAATCAGTCCTTACAAAAATTATAATTGCCAACCAATTATCAAACGATTGTATTTTAGTTCTTTCAGCCTCAATGAAGAGGACTTTTACTGGTGGCTTGACTTAGGAGAAATTAAGCAAAATAACAGTGAAATGACGAACAACTGAAGTATTTCATTAAAATGAAAACTTACAATGATCCAAACTCAGCCTCGTAGAGGTTTACAGTGACGATCTACTTGAAACTACTCCTATGAACGAAGTACAGTGCAGGAATTTAAAGTGCAGGAATGTAAAGAACATGTATTTAAAGTGCAGGAAATGTAAAGACTGGAAATGTAAAAACTGGAAAAGAAAATATGAAGTAAATGACTGGTTTGTTGGATCTAAGTCTGGGGGCTTTTTCTGGGGGCTTCCCTGCTATTTATACTTGTCAAGGATGACCTTCGAACTGCACTTCAAACCGTCGAACTGCTCCTCTATGATCACTGATCATGCTACCTTATAAGTAGTTCCACCACGCCATCACTTACAGTTAGGCTTCCCTCCTATATTTGAATTTGAATGTGGGTAACTGTTGAAGCCACATTACCTTGCATCTCGTTACTGATCCAATGCTACTCAGATCTCGTGAGAACCAATATTAACTGCCACGTGTACGATCAGGATCGAAGGCTTGAATAGTCTTCCTATATTACCCTTACTCTGCTATGTGTCGAATCGTAACTGGCTTTTACAAAATATGTAGCCAACATTACCCCCCGCACTAATATACCCAATACTTGGTGATATTAGTAGATCACAGGTTTTTCCCGCGCTTGTAGAACGTGCATGGAGTCTATATTCTGGAAACACAACCGTCATCTATTTGGTGATCATTTGCATTAACTCTCTTTCAATTTGTCGGACAACCCAATACCTTAGCATTCGAACAGACTATGGCTAAATCAACTTCCCTTTCTATTGATCAAGCATATGAAGAGCCATTGAGTGATGTTGCTTCCCCTCGAAAGAACCTCCACGCATTCATTAGCCACCTTTACCCGCCTTTCTATATTCAGGTCATGGGAGCTTTTGCAAATTACCAACCTTTGGACTACGAACACATTGCCCTTAATCCTTCAATTCAAAAAGTTGCCGATATAGATACAAAAAGTTCTTCTTCTAACTCCCCCTTGTACCTCGAACAAACTGCTCTCAAACCTTTGATTCGGCAAGTTACAAATATGGTCTTGGGAAACTCTTCTTCCTCTTCTGGGGTTTCTGACTGGACAAGCTGGTCAACACCTGAGACCTGGGATTTGAGGGAACGAATCAACCATCATTTTGTTGAGTTCACTGACCCTTTAGAGTTTCCTTCCTACGCTCGAAGTTCAGTGGTTTACCCCTACGTGCCCATTGACCATCGACGTAGTTTGAAGGAGAATCTGCTTGTAGCATGGTACACATCCTCCATGCCTACAAAGATAGTGGACGCTACCCGGCGCCTAGAAGAAGCACAAGGGTACAACCCATCATTCTTAGTCCAGAAGGCGAAAATTTGTTCTTCTGATTGGCTTAATCATATTAATGCCTTTGTTCCTTCTGCTCCCGCGCTATCTCCCATAATAGAAGCATCCACACCTTCTTCTCTATTTTCTGAAATCGAAGCATCCACACCTTCTTCTCCATCTTCTGAAACAGAAGCATCCACACCTTCTCCTCCGCTAACTCTTTGCTGGACAGAGAGACTGAGGCTTGCCCTTTCCATGGATAAAGTCTTTTCACCCTACAAACTTCCACCTTCCCCTACTCCAACTGAGCGGAAGCAAGCTCAACTTCTGCTTGCGGCTTTTTCTCACTTGCCCTTCAATGTTCTTGAGGACGAAGTCCCTCTCAATAACCTTCGATGGGCTTGTGATATTCTGACTAGGGGCCATGTCCTTAATCCCCTTGCCCAAGCAGAACTTCATATGTTCCTGGACCAACTTCCATTGCTCCTCTACTGGCATCGAAATTCTATGGCCACTACACAATCTTCGGACCAACTTTCGTCTCTTCGAATTCATGCCCAGTACGAAGCAGAGAACTTCATCGAAGAATTCGATGATTTCAAGAATAAAGATTCTGCGTATTAGGATGACTTGGTCATAGACGAATTAGAACAAAGATTGAGAGAGGAAGCTTTCGAAATAAAGGCTGAAGAGCTCTACTACGAAGTGAGAGCACATCAACTCATGCAGCCAACATTAGAAGAAATAGAAGATATAATAAAGAAAGAACAAAAATTCATTGATCATTGTTGGACCAAATTTCATGATCTTATTATTTATTCCATTCCTTATTTTTATGAACTTGAGTTTATACCCAGATAGGGTTATTCGATGTAATTGCCCTGGCTTGAATACAAACAAAATTCTTCTGTATTTGGCATTGTTTGACCCTGTTTCCTTTTGTCTTCAAAAGCCAATCTATAGCTTCGAACTGAACAAACTCATTCTTCGAAACTGGACACAATTGTTAAAACACTAAAATCAACATGAATTCTTCCAACTTTTGGAATAGAATTGACAATTCTGCTGATTTTTATTTAGGATCAGTGCTTCGAATTTAACAATCTTATCCTTCGAATATAGATCCAATTAATTCCAATAAGGATGCTGAGATGAATTGTCCAATTTATGGACTATGGTTACCAACTCTTGTTGATTTTTGTTTGGAATTGGTGCTTCGAATTTTAACAGTCTTTCCTCTCAAAGCCTGTTTTAATCATAACCAAAATATAGTCGTGGTTAATACTGACTAGTCTTGCAACAGTCCATACTTACAACAATATGGAAATTGCCCTTGGGGTACACTGTTTTAACCGAACAAACAATTCTCTGTGTATATACAAACCAACTATTGGTTTAGATGTTTCGAACAACAATTCACATCCTTAAGAGGCCTTAAGTTTTGCCTCAAGGGTATTACTTTTGTTAAGAAACCTATTACAGGTCTTTGATCTCTTCTCAGTAAACCCACCCTTGAGTATTCTTACATTTTTAAGCATCTAGTATGCTTCGAAGCCGACTTCTGTATTTCGAAGTCATCACTGTTTGATTTTTGGCGCCAAAATCTGGTTTCGAGGCCAAATATCTTGCTTTGAAGCTGGCATCAGCATCCGGAATGTGCACTTCCCTCCAAAAACTATCAATATTGGAAGAGATTCCTCGTATTTGTACTTTTAGTACTTAATGACTTATGGGATATATCTTTCAGACACAAAAGCTTTAAAAAACCCTTTTGTTTCATGCTCTGAAATCACTTGCTCTTTTAACGCACAAACCCTTCTTTCTACCGATCTTCTGTTAACCCTCTCTTCCTTACTGCTTGCTACCAATGGATCCCTCCTCGCTAAAAGTGCTTGCTGGCGACCGTATCAGCCCTACCATGGCTTTGAAACGATGTATTGATGAAGAAATCGCCAAACTAATAACTGGTGGGCCAAGCGCCATAGATGGACGTCTCTTTGTTCCTCGTCACAGCAACCAACAAGAGTACGTTCTAGGTCCTATCTTTCGGGAAGCTCCTGACCAACTCCCAGCTTTATACCCTCGTTTGGACGATCACTTTCTTCTCTACGAAGGAGGGCTTGACTGGAGCAATTGGAGAATGACCCGGCCTCATCGCTGCTGGCCGACATTGAGAGCTGAATGGGAGGAATGGTATGACAGGGTTGTGCTGCGAGAGAAGATGACCTACAGGAGCTCTGCATCCTCGACGCTCTTCGTCTTTCCAGGTTCATCATTCCTGAGGATCCCTTTTTAATCCCTGCTGCTCTATGTTTTTGGAATATGGCTTTTAATTTCTTCCAATTTCGGTGCGGCATGATGGCCCCCACCATTCTTGATATTTGCCATCTTTTAGGGCTTTCACCCCATGGTTCTCCTTTTACTCCCAACTACCCGGACCTCCCTGTCAAATTTTCCCTTCCAACCTTAAACTCTTCTTACAGCGACTTCGTAAAGGCTGAAAATAAAAGGGAAGGCCCCGTGAGAGACAGAGAACTATTTTCCTTCATTTTATACTGGTTGTGCAAATTTCTCTTTTGCACCTCATCTCAGAGGATTATGCCTGAGTTCGCTCCACTTGCGAAGGCACTTGTCTTGAAAAAACATATAGCTCTTCCTCCTTATCTTTTAGGTCATGTTTACAGAGCTTGTTCCCAATTTTGTGAAAAACCTCTTGATGTTAACCAAGGAGGTCCCCTTTGGGTGCTCCAGCTCTGGCTTTTTGCCTATTTCACTGATTTGCATAAAAAATGCCTAAAATTCCTTGTTCAGGACCCTAGCACCTATGGGGAAAAGTATGATAGGATTGCTCTTTATCCTGCTTCTTTTGCTTATTACTTTGCCTTCTTTTACCAACTCCCTATTTCTTCTCCTGCTTCCCTTTTTTGTCCCTTTGACGCCAATAAAGACCTGCTTGGCTGCAAACTTTTCTAGCTGATAAAGAGTGCTCCACCTCACCACACAAACATATGTGGGCTTCAATTTTGTTACCGAGGGAGCTGTTCATTGGCACTTTAAACCCTCGAGGTTATAAATACATATCTGAGGTGTACTGCCCCTCTCAGTTTGCCAGACAATTTGGGCTCACTCAAGGAATACTTGTTCCACTTTGCAGTCTCTCGAATGTCCACCTTACAGCTAGAGACTTGAGAATATCTAAATCAAAGCTAGAGGCGGCAATACTCAAACTGCTGAAGGAATTGAATGAATTTCAATTTGTCCATTTTCTCCCATCTGGCTTAGTTTTGAAAAGATTCCAGAACTGGTGGACAGCCAATATGGAAGTGCGCCTATCTGCACACCCTCATGACTTGTTAATAGGGTTAGGAGTGCCTTCGAAGGCTAAGTCGGCGACAGTTGAGAACATTTCTCCCTTTTCTGCAGCTACCACAACTTCTCCTGCAGCCTCACCTCCTCCAGCTAGAGTTACCAGAGCTGCTTCGAAGAAGGGTAAGCATTTCTAAGTTCCTCATTCCTTCAACTCTTTTATTTGTCTCCTCTATATTTACATATTTTGGTGCAGGATCTCCACAAGAAGAATCTCCCAAAAGAGCTGAAACTCTAGCTGCTCTCAAGGCCAGACAACAGCAGAAAAAGAAAAGAAAACTGGTACTCACTCCTAAAGAATCTGAATCTCAAAATGAAGAGAGAGAGATTGAGCAAGAGCAAGAAACACCATTACAACGAAAGACAAGAACAAAGGTGGCTGCCCCCTCTTATGATTTGGTCGAAGATCCTAATTCCGAGACAGTTGACAAAGCAATGGAACATGAGCTTACTTCTGAAGAACTTGATCCCCAAATTGAAGAGAGAGAGGTTGAGAAGGAGCCAGTAGCATCATTGCCAAGAAGGAAGAGAAAGAAAGTGAGTGTTCCTGCTACTGACTTGATTGAGGATCCTATCCATGAAGCTACTGCCAAGGCAGTAGAACAAGAACATTCCAAAGCAATGATCGTCTTTGAGAGGGCTGAGAAAAGACGGCAGCAACAATTTCTGAGGGATGAAGCTGCTGCTGCTGAGGCACTACAAAGGGAAACTGCAAGAAGGTAACAGACTGCTGAACATTACTCTTTTCGCAGCTCTCTCATTAGTGCCAGCACTTCTGGAACAAGTAATTTCGTTCATGCTTCTACTATTTTGCCTTATCAAATTTTGACACCAGAGCTTGACCTTACATCTCTTCCTTTTTGCAGCAACAACTACTGAGGCTATACTTCCAATGAGGGCTCCCTCAATTTCAATTGAAGTTGATCAAATGCAGAATGTGAAAGCCATTCAGATAATACTTCCACTTCCTAGGCCCACATTTCATGTACCCCCTTTGAGCCCTAGCATTCCTTTAACTCTTTCTTTTGGTTTGACTCCATATCTTCCTCACTTGACCCTTGATACTTTTCTTTCAAGCCTTGCTCCCCCTTCTTCTTCCAAGGAAATCCCAATTGCTACTCCATCTACGATGGCAATTGATTCCCCTATTGAGGGTGCTGGTAGCTCTCCAATCCGAGGTTTATCGCCTTTACCTAGCTCCAGCCCTTCTTCACTTGATTCATTGGTGGCTAGGACTATGGAGACTGCTAAAGATGATATCCCCATGCAGTCCTCCGTGCCTTCCACCACAACTCTCTCTGCGCCTCTCATGTCTATGGATGAGGTTGATGTCTTCGAAGCCAGACTAGCTAGTCTTTTCGACATACCTTCTACCTCTCCAACATTCAATGTTGAAGCTGAGCCATTAATTTTGGCTGACTCCTTGCTGGAAATTTTTGAGAGTTCTTCTTCCTCCAGCAGCAAGCCTTCTGCACCTTTGATAGACCTGGACACATGCCTGGAACTGTTAATTTCTTTTTCGAGGATTCCCTTCGAGGCTCTGCAAAGGCCTATAATCAGAAATGGGTTCCTCCAATGCTGCAAAGTTGCTGAGCAGTCCGGCATGAATGTTTCAAGTCACCTATCTCAGGCAGCAGCCACTGTCGATTTCTACCTCAACATTTGTCATGCTGCCAAGGCTGCGGATGAGAAACTGGCTAGAGATCAGAGTTTTGTTTCCCAAGTGCATACCGAAGTATCAACTCTGAAAGAACAACACTCCTCTGCCTCCCACTTTCGAGTCCAGCTGCTGGAAAAGAAAGCTCAGCTTGAAGAGGAGCTGGCTGCAGTAAATCAAGCCTTAGTCCGAACTGATACCAAATTGCAAATCACCAACCAAGGACTGGCTGATCGAAAAGAAGACATGGCTGCAGCTATTCAACTATTTTCCTCACTTAACAATAGGAAATCGGTTGTACAAAAACAATTAAGACACTGTAACGATTTATGGGCCAATTTGTGGCACACTGTACTTAATTCTTTATGAAAGAACAAATTTTTGTCTATCATTTGAGCAGTCTTATGTTCTTGTACTTAATGTTCATTTTATTCCTTGTGTTTCCCAAATGGTTGGAAAATAAGGCTTCAAATATCTGCCATTAATCTTTTTGGGATGTATATACCCATTCAAATTTCTCAAATGGTACGCTCCAAAAGGCAGAACTCTATGAATTTGATATGGTCCTTCCCAGTTAGGTGACCATTTGCCAAACTTGTGGCTTTTAATTCCTATTGGGAGTATTGTTTTCCATACCAAATCACCTTCATCAAAACCAATGTGCTTGACTTTCTTATTATAATTCTTGGCTGCTTTCTTCTTTTGGAAAAGAATGCTATTTAATCGCCAAAATTCTGGCTTCATCTATGCCTTCTAACTCCAAGCACATACTTTGATGGTACTGCTCAGGATCTAACTGATCTTGGCATCTTACCCTCAAAGATTTAACATTAATTTCCACAGGTAAAACTGCATCATGCCCATATACTAAGGCATAAGGAGTGACTCCTGTGCTTGACCTTGGGGAAGTTCTGTAAGCCCACAAGACATCCAACAAAAGGTTATGCCAATCCCTGGGATTATCCTCCACAACTTTTTGAATTCCTTTTTTCAAGGACTTGTTGGATGATTCAGCTTGACCATTGGCTTGTGCATAATAGGGTGTGGAATTAACAAGGCTAATTCCAAACTCTGCCACAAAAGACTTCACCATTTTCCCATCGAACACAGTCCCATTATCCACAGTTATGGTTTGTGGGATGCCAAATCTATGGATCAAATCTTTAATGAACCCAATGACCTCTGTCTGGTCTACAGCCTTGTATGGCTTGGCTTCGACCCACTTAGTGAAGTAATCAGTGGCCACTAGAATGAAACAATGATGCTTCGAAGAAGGTGGGTGTATTTTTCCCATCATATCCATGGCCCATCCTCTGAATGGCCAAGGCTTCACTACTGCATGTAGGTCAGTTATGGGCACATGCCTTATTGTGCCATGCTTTTGACATGCCTGGCAACCCTTTGCATATTCTATGCAATCTTTAAGGATAGTTGGCCAATAGTAGGAATGCCTTCGAAGCAACCATCTCATCTTTACACCAGGCTGATGAGCACCACAGATGCCTTCATGAACCTCAGCCATAGCTGTTAATGCTTCTTTTGGGCCTAAACATTCCAGCAATAAACCATCTCCCCCCCTTTTGTAGAGAGCATTACCATATATCATATATTGCATAGACTGCAATTTAATTTTCCTGCTGGCCTTCGAAGATGGACCAGCCAAGTACTGCATTATTGGATGCCTCCAATCTTGTTCTTGTAAGTCATTATGATTGACTTCCAAGACCACATTCCTTTTATTCAAAGGTTGTATTAATCTTTGATATGTTGTTTGGCTTATGTCCCTTTGGGTATTATCCCTTCTCTTGAAGTTCGAAGCTTTCTGAGCTACATCATTAGCTCTATTGTTCAAGAATCTTGGAACATGAGTTACATTTGCTATTTGAAACTGAGAAAGCAGATGTAATGCAACAACATAGTATGGCAAAATACTTATGCTTTGACACTTGAAAATCCCTTTCACTTGGTTAACCACCAATTGAGAGTCTCCAAATATGTCAACTGCGTGTACTTGTAATCCAATAAGAATTTCTAGTCCCACTATTAAGGCTTCATATTCAGCCTGGTTATTGGAACAGGTGGCTTCATCCACTCTGAAACCATGTGTGGTTTCTACCCCTTGTGGAGACTTAATCACAACACCAATTCCAATTAAGCCATTGGCTTTCGACCCATCGAACCACATCTGCCATGGCTCAACACTAGCCATACCAAGTTCCATTATCTCTTGGCTCTCTGTTTGAGATGGATGGTCTGCCAGAAAATTGGCTAAAACTTGCCCTTTTACTGCCCTTTGAGGGACATATTCTAGATGAAATTCTGATAAGGCTAGTATCCACTTGCCAATTCTTCCCCTCAACATAGGTCTAGATAACATGTACTTAACCAAATCTGTGGTTGCAATTACCAAGACAGTTGTAGGTAAAGATAATATCTTAATTTCATTGCAGCAAAATACAAAGCAAGACACAGCTTTTCAACAGCTGAATATTTACATTCACAAGAATTTAAAAACCTACTAAGGTAATAAACAGCTTGCTCCTTGCCTTCCTCATTGTCTTGGGCCAAGAAAGCTCCCAATGAATCTTCTGCTGCAGCTATGTACAACTTCAAGGGTTTATTCCCTTTTGGTGGCATCAGCACTGGAGGGTTGGCCAAGTAGGCTTTGATACCTTCGAAAGCAATTTGATGCTCTGCTGTCCACACAAATTCCTCTTCATCTTTCAGCCTTAACAAGGAAGAAAATACTTTAGTTTTCCCTGCAGTGTTAGAAATAAACCTTCGAAGAAAGTTAACCTGTCCAAGGAACCTTTGTAATTCTTTCTTACTTGATGGAGGCTTGGCTTCAATGATGGCTTTGGCTTTATTCTGATCAATCTGTATTCCTTTCTTGTGCACTACATAACCCAAGAAGTTTCCAGATGATACACCAAAAGCACACTTAAGAGGATTGAGTTTCAACTTGAACTTCCTCATTCTTTCAAAAGCTGCTTCTAAATGAAACAGATGCTCCTCCATGGACTGGGATTTCACTACAATGTCATCAATATAACACTCTAGATACCCTCCAATGAGGTCATGAAAGATAGTGTTCATAGCCCTCTGATATGTAGCCCCAGCATTCTTCAGACCAAATGGCATTTTAACCCATTCGAAGGTGCCAATATTCCCAGGACATCTGAATGCTGTCTTGTGGATGTCCTCCTCTGAAATGCAGATTTGGTTATAACCAGAGTGTCCATCCATCATTGATAAAACTTGATGCCCTGCTGAACTGTCTACCAACAGATCCACTATAGGCATAGGGTACTCATCTTTTGGAGTTGCTAGATTTAAGTTTCTGAAATCAATGCATACCCTCATTTTACCATTCTTCTTAACTACAGGCACAATATTAGATAGCCATTCAACATACCTGGCTGTCCTAATAAAGCCTGCCTTGAGTAGTCTAAGAATTTCTTCCTTAACTTTTTGAATTACTTCTGGACTCATTCTTCTTGGTTTCTGCTTGTAGGCTTGAAGTTAGGCTTCATAGGGAGCCTATGTTCCACTAATGACCTATCCAATCCTGGTAGTTCATTATAAGACCATGCAAAGCAATCTTTGTATTTCTTTAGAACAACCAACAACTGGTCTCTGTCCAGAACATTCAAACAAGCACTTATATAGGTGGGCTGTTGCATAGAACCTTCCCCTAAATTCACTTCTTCTAAGGGGTCTTGTGTCTGAGAACTTATTGAAGCTTCTTCTTTGGTTTCTTCTACCTTCGAAGCAACCTTCTTGCTTTGTTCTGCTCTTAGGTTCTTTAATTCAACATCTCTGCCCTCTTCCTCATAGACAAAATCTGTCCATAAGGCATCCTCTTCCTGTATCTCCTGGACTTTTGTTTCAATGTCCAATGCACAGTATTTACCAAGGGTCAAAATTCTGACCTGTTGCTGCTCCTGTTTGCAGCCAATTATCATGGCTTCTCTCTCTTGCTCCTGTACTTTCTGGACTATTGCTTTTACATCCAATGTTGAGAATTTAATCAGAGCCAAGGACTTGGCTTCTTGTTCTTCATCTCTTTGCCTATAACCAGGCATCATTGTCATCCTTAACGACAATCTCTTCATCAGCACTCTCTTGGACTAAGTGCTTCAGGTGTGTCACTTCCTCATCAGCCGTCACTTCGGCTGAGCCATCAGCTTTCCTCAGTATACTGAGTGGTGTCACTCCCTCAATATACAACTTGGCCTCTGCAAAGTCTGCACAGGCTATGAAGGGTTGAGGATCTGCATCAATTTCCTCTGTCTCTCCATTGCCTAAGCCATCATAATTTTCTGATGCAAAGAGGAAGGCACACATTTGTTAGTGTGGATCCAATCTCTCCCAAGTAAAGCATTGTATTTAGCATTACTGTCGATTACGAAGAATGCTGTCATGCAGTCCCTGGTTCCCACACTCAAGTTAATGGGTAGAATCCCCTGAGCCATCTGTTTGTCTCCAGCAAAGCCAGCGATGGTTGTGCTGGTTGGGATCAACCTGGGATTCTTTTTCCCTAGTTTCTTCAAAGAAGATTTCGGTAGTAAGTTCACTGCTGCCCCATTGTCTATCAGGACTCGGTTCAGTTGTATCCCATCGAAGAAAGCCTTGATGTACAAAGGCTTGACATGTTGTGTCATAGAATTCGAGGGATACTCAAAAGGATACGAGAGGTTAATGCTCACCTCTTCTTCACTCTCATATTCAGTTTCCATTGGGGTAGCCATTCCAGGATCATCTTGTACCATACTTACTTGTGAGTCTTCACTAGAGACAGGAATAGGATCCATGTCTTGGTCATCTTGGTCCTCATCTCCAGCCTGGAACTCATGAGGCAGTATGTGTACCATATTGACTGATACTGGAGGAAATGAGCCAAATTGGATGGCTGGCTGTACCTTCTTCCCCCTTGGCCACCTTGTTCAATGACTTCAACAGCATCCTCCATGCTGCACTCTGGCACTTCGTTGCTAACTGATCCCTTCGAAGGATCTTTCTCAACTGGTCCTTCAACCAGAAATGTTTGCTCAGCCATGAAGGCTTCGAACATTTCTTCCTCTGCCATTTCTTTCTTTTGGCTTATGCCAATCTCTTCTTCTGTCTCGCTATCACTCTCCATCAGAGCTTTCTCCAATCCTGCTAAGCTAGACTTCTCTCTGGCTTTTAGTTCAGAATGAACCTTGGCCAACTGTTCTCTGCTGCAAACCACTTTGCTTTGTAGAGTCGGCTTTGGAGTATGGTCTGACTTTGGAGTCTTCTTTCCTTCTGTCTGGACCAATGAAGAGCTCTCTCCATTTTCTTTCATATCGTTCTGGTACTGAGTGTACCTGCGCTGAATCTTTCTCCTTTGTGATCTCGAAATGATTGGGACCATATCTGGTTCCTTTGTCTTTGGGTGTTTAAGCAATACCCAATTGTTCGGAGCCACCAAAGGAGGCTTGACCATCCTGCCTTGGATTCCAACATCTCTTCGGACAGGCACTTTCCTAGGTTTGTTTTGCATTACAAACCAGTCTGGAACTCCAGGTACCCACGAACTTACTGACTCAGATGTTGAACCGCTTTTTTCTACCTTCGAAGCCATCTTCGAAGCTGGCTGTGAAGGTAAGTGCTTGGCTCTGACCTCCTGTTTCGAGCCTGATTCAGGCCTTCGATGAAGGTGGCCACTTTCTGTTCTGCGTGAGGTTGGTCTAGGGGGCCAATCTCTGGCTTTGGTCCCATAACCTGAACTCCTCTCCAGTCTTCTTTCAGAATGACTGCTCTCCATTCTGTAGTAGTTAGGTGGCCTAGACTCATACAAGGGCCTCTTGCCTTTAGCATGCATTCTGTCCACTGTAGGCTCAACCACTAATGGCCGCTGCCTATCACTAGCCGGATACGGCCTTTTGTTGTAAGCATTGGTTGATTTAGGACGTCTCTGTACATCCCTGTAATATTGTTTCTCATCGATTGAAAGCCCTTTCAACCATTTATAACTCAGTCTGCACCTGGGACACATCCTCTGCATTACAGCTGCTTCCAAGGAATCATCATCCAGTGCTTCTTCATCAGAGTGTTCCCTCTGGTGTGAGAAACCTTGTCCAATAGCTGGTGGGTTTCTAGTGTCCTTCTTGGTAGTTGTCTGGTTGGCAATATGCATCTGCACATTGACCTCTTTCAACTCCTGCAGAGATAGATTCTGGAAGTTTGGTACAACCACATTAGCTGTGCTTTCTCCAACTTCTGGAAACGGATTACTGTCAATCCCCATGGCCTTTTCTGTTTTGGCTGGGAATTTCAAACTTCCTTTCCGAATTTGCTCTTGGATCCTGTCTCGAAAAACAATGCAGTTTTTAGTCGAATAAGACCAAGAGTTATGCCATTTACAATATACTTTTCCCTTAAGTTCATCTGGAGATGGCAATTTTACTCCTTTTGGTAACTTAAGGAAATTGGCTGCAAGCAAATGATCAAAAATGTCATCTGCTTTTGTTAAATCGAAAGAGTACTTTCTGTGAAAGTCTTTCTTTTTAAACTGCTGGTCAATTGTTGTATCCTTATGAATTAATGCTTCATAGATTACAGGTTCTTTGCCCATAATCTCTGCTGCATCGATCTCATAATTTGGATCTCCATAATATGTCTTGTACGAGGCATTATTTTGATCTTGTTCCTCCTCTAGTAATGCTTCATATCGAGACACCTTATAAGTTAGTTCGACCAAATCTCTGAATTCAGTTGAGTCAAACTTCTTTCGAAGCCTGAACTCTAAACCATTTTGAGCCAATCTTACGAATTCTGGCTCTGGTAGGATGACTCTACATTTATTTCGAGCCCTTTTAAATCTGGCAATAAACTGAGTAGCCTTTTCTTCAGGCCTTTGACTCAATCTTGCCAAGTCTGCCATAGAAACCTCTGGCTCCGATTGGAAGAATTGGGCATGAAATGCCTCTTCCATTTGTTGCCAAGTTTGAATGGAGCCAAGTGTAAGGTTGATGTACCATACAAATGCTCCCCCAGTTAGAGAATTTGGGAATAATCTCAGTTTCATATAGTCATGATTAGTAAATTCACCGCATTGAGCAGCAAACCTAGCAATATGTTCTACTGTTGATTGATTCCCACTTCCATAGAAAAGGATAAAATCTGGTATTCTGAATCCCCTTGGGTATTCATGTACCCTATCTACCCATTCTGGGTATGGTTTTCTGTATACAGGAGTCTGGACCCCCCGAGCCATCGGTCCACATATCTCCCTAACAATATCAGCAATTTGGTCCCTAGGGACCATATTTTGTGCCTGCTGAACCACTACTGGAGGGACAAACACAGGATTTGGTGGACAAACTTGTGCTTGTGGTCCTCTTGGTCCATAAGGTGGTACATTTGAGACTGGTTGCCCCTGTGGTGTAGGTTGCTGTTGGGGATATGGGTAACCCCTTTAAGTCTGTCCTGCGAAAGGTGCAGGAACAGGCGTTGTGTCCCTACCATTTGCAGGCCAACCTTCCAACCCCCCGGGTATAAATTCGAATAAGGGATTATTATACCCCCTAGTGCCAGGTATGGCTTCGAACATGGGATTTGTAAACATTCTTACGCCAGTTTCTTGTACTTGACCAGATCCACCAACTTGTGTGGTTTCATTGTTGAGTACTGAGGCATTTTGGCCTGCTATAGGCCTCGAAATGGGTTCATACCAAGACTGAGGTGATGGTCTTTCATAGTTCTGGTTACTAGTTTGACCATTAGAATGTCCATTAACTTGCATAGGCTGTTTGTCTCTAGCCAATCTTTGCTGAGGGACATTTAAAACTTCCTCTGTGTGTCTTGTGTTTGTTGGTTGGTAGTTATTCATTCGATCCAAAAAGGATGTTGACCACCTTTCCATTGTGTTCATTAATTGTTGTCCCATAGCATCTACTAGGCCATCCCATGGATTGGTTGGCTGAGTAGATGGAACAGTGGATGGTCCAATTCCTTGGTTTCGTCCAATATTATGAACATATGGTTCTTGTCCCGAAGTACTGGTCTGTTCGACCATAGGTTCTGACAATATGGGAGTTTCCACAAGATGTGTTACCACATTATCCTCTGGATTAGGTATTTCTACCTCTCCTTCTACGCCTTCTTCCAAGTGTTCATTTTCTCCTTGTCGTCTTCGTCTAGCCATTTTAACAAGTCCCACCGGGCGTGCCAAAAATATATGTTGGCTTTTTGGCTTTCGAAGGGTATTTTTGTAAATGCGAGCGTGCCAGCAAGGATCAATCAGTCCTTACAGAAATTATAATTGCCAACCAATTATCAGACGATTGTGTTTTAGTTCTTTTAGCCTCAATGAAGAGGACTTTTACTGGTGGCTTGACTTAGGAGAAATTAAGCAAAATAACAATGAAATGACGAACAACTGAAGTATTTCATTAAAATGAAAACTTACAATGATCCAAACTCAGCCTCGTAGAGGTTTACAGTGACGATCTACTTGAAACTACTCCTATGAATGAAGTACAGTGCAGGAATTTAAAGTACAGGAATGTAAAGAACATGTATTTAAAGTGCAGGAAATGTAAAGACTGGAAATGTAAAAACTGGAAAAGAAAATATGAAGTAAATGACTGGTTTGTTGAATCTAAGTCTGGGAGCTTTTTCTGGGGGTTTCCCTGCTATTTATACTTGTCAAGGATGACCTTCGAACTGCACTTCAAACCGTCGAACTGTTCCTCTATGATCGCTGATCATGCTATCTTATAAGTAGTTTCACCACGCCATCACTTACAGTTAGGCTTCCCTCCTATATTTGAATTTGAATGTGGGTAACCGTTGAAACCACGTCACCTTACATCTCGTTACTGATCCAATGCTACTCAGATCTCGTGAGAACCAATATTAACTGCCACGTGTACGATCAGGATCGAAAGCTTGAATAGTCTTCCTATATTACCCTTACTCTGCCACGTGTCGAATCGTAACTGGCTTTTACAAAATATGTAGCCAACAAATATTAAAAAAAATCTAAAAGTCAACTTTTTACCAACTTTCCAAAACACTCATTTGTCAATTCAAATTGTCAAAGGGAGTTATGGGTTAACTTTAGTTTGGAGGAAAGTGAGAGAAATAAGGTTATGTTTGGTGGGGTTTTATAATTAATTTTTCACTCATGGATTTCAATGTTATGTTTAGTTTTAGTTTTCAAAAATCATTTCCACACCTACGTTTGAAATCACGTCTACTTGGTTATCCTCCCAAACGTCGGGCCAGTCATCTGGTCGGTTGACCGGAACAAATTTTTTTTTTTTGTACCTGTTATTTTTATATTTTAAATAAAAAATATTTTCAGAATTTTCTATAATTTTTTTATGAGTTTTGGATAGAATTTTGGGTTGTGTGTCTAGTTATGAGTTGTAAGTTTTTAAATCAAATATCATATGTCACATCAAAAATTTTAAACTCAATTCAAAACTCTCTTTAAAACTCATAACCAAACAAATTTTCCTCACTCAAATCATAATTCCAAAACTCACAAACTCAAAATACAACTCTATTATCAAATCATAATTTTAAAACTCTACCAAACGTTACCAATCATTTTTAGGGTAAATTATATTTACTTAGTTTGAGATTTAGAAAAAAAATATAACATGTCTTATAATCTTAATATAATTATATTGATTCTTTTCAGTAAAATTAAAGCATCCAAAATTAATACAGATGGTATGGGGGAAAAAATATACATAAAGTAAAATATATATTTTAATGTAAAATAGATGATAATATTCAATGTGTTTGATTTCAATTTTCTGAATTAATTTTTTAGAAATTGAGTTTTTTGTTTTACATTTTTTTTTGTTTTTAGTGAATATTTTTAAAATTTTAAGCAATTTTTTTACTTTTTTGGATACACTTTATTTAGATGTATCCAAATAGTAAAATATTTGTGAAAAAAATATTTTTAAAATTACTAAATACACAAAAATACGAAAAATGTACTGAATTTTAGTATTTTTTTTGTATTTTTTGTATTTAGTGAATTTCTTCAAAAAATTTCACAAATATTAAACTTTTTAAGTGTATTTATAATAGGTGTGTCTAAAAATTAAAAAAATTACTTAAAATATTAAAAAAAATCATTGAAAACAAAAAAAAAATACGAAAAATAAAAAAGTAGAATTTTCTGAAAAGTATTTTCTGAAAACCAAAACCAAACAAGCTGGTTATTTTTTCATTCATACAACTAACGAATTTATGATGAAAAGATGATTAAGTGTTATATAAATTAAAACTTTAAGAGAACCTAGTGTAATTATACCAAACTTATGGTACTTATTGTATTTTCTTAACTTATGGTGAAAATTAATTCTCTTATCATTTACACAATTTTTTATTATATATATACATATACTATTTGTTTATTTATCATGAAGTGGTGAAAATTATAAGAGAATTAGTTTTCATGTATAATCTATAGTAGTAATTAAGATTTTAATTTCTTACCAAAAAAAAAAAATACAAGTAAATTTAAATTTGTTTATAAAAATAATTATTTATAATTAAAATTCTTATTTCATTCCGCTGAGAAGATCATTTTACTTCAAGCCTAATGTCATTTCATATCCCCGAATAAATCCCATCTACTGCATTAAACAGACTCTGTACCAATTCCGAATTTCATCTCCAACAGCTCCGATCAATCAGTTGGCCAACTGCCATATCATCATCTATATTCGCGATGTGCAAAGGTTTGAAAATCAGGCTTTGGTAGCCAAGGATCTTGGCCAATAAAATTTTGAAAATCAAATCCCCTCCACACTTGGTTATTGACCCACCTGCATTATGTGTGAGCCATATTGGCTTTAGTACTCTTTTCTATAAGCGATTTTTGGGATCTGGGGTATTACTGTTTTGCTTATTACTGCAACAATTTTTATTTTTAATTAGATAAAACGCTGGATAAATTTATCATTAGATTAATCCTTATTGACAAGCACAACTAGAATTGGGCATCAAAGTTGCTTGTCTTATTTAAACAAATTATGACTTTTACTAGTCTAGTATGGTTCAAGATCTCCTATTCCAAATCATTACGAGATAATAATCAGTATATAAACCGTGTTATTTGTTGGAAATAGTTTTGGAACTTTTGGAAAAATCAGATTTTTTTTTAATTTTGGTCTATTATTTAGGTAGGACCCATGTGTCAAATTTGGCGGGTCTAAATAGTAATGCGTTCTATGTCGTGTTGTGATTCATGTGGTATATTTGGTTGCTCAAAATCATTATCGGGTGAATGGAAAATTGAAACTAAAGTGAGCTCTATGGAAATAGAGTTTTTGGTGAAATTCCTTAAGATTTGAATAAAGGCTTGTCCTACATTGGTTTGGCGGGAAGAATTTTGTGGGTTTATAAGGCATGGGTTTGTAACTTGGGGAGGGCCCCAAGGGGCACCCCAAGTTTGTAAAAAGATGAGGTTATGAACAAATTGGACTAGACCCATTGGACCCAAAAATAAACACATGCGCCCCGCCGCCGTCCGGGTGGGGCTGAGCCTGGGCATAGATGCGTGGTGTGAGGTTGGGTTGGACTTGTCCAGCCCAATACTTATCTTTTTGAGCCAAAAACATTTGAATTTTATTATTCTAAAATTAAATTCTAATTTTTTGGAATTTGAATTTCGAAAATTAAATTCAAAAATCTGTTCGGTTTTGGTTTCAAAATTCGGTTGGAATTCTGTAAAGGTTTATATCTGTCTGAATTCAAATTTGAACCCAAACAATTCCAATTTAAACCCAACAGGTTCAGTTCCTGTTCAAACAAGTGTGTTACCTGTTTAATTCAAACCGAAAGGGTACCAATGCATCTA
Source organism: Camellia japonica (assembly GCA_030407325.1). NCBI lineage: Eukaryota > Viridiplantae > Streptophyta > Magnoliopsida > Ericales > Theaceae > Camellia > Camellia japonica. Next base: position 113,798,767 of record JAPPVO010000010.1, read on the forward strand.
TAAATAGGCAGGTCTCTTATTTGATTCTAGTACTCCAATTTTTGTCCAAAATTCTGCTTTTGCTCTCTGCATTTTTTTGCTGCATTATTTTCTTTGTGAGAAAGAGTGTAAACACTTAATGTGTTCGTTGTGTGAATAGTGTGTAGTGCTGTAACTATTCATTGTTGATCATTTTATCCTGAGAGATAAGCGTCCATAATCTGAAAGCATCGTGGAGATGACGAATCTATCTTAAAGACACAATATTAAACACTGGACTTGATTAGAAAATTTGTTCAATAAATTAATTTGGTAAGTAATTAATTTACTTTTCTGTTTTATTATTTTTTCATGTTTCAGATTTTGATTTTGTTTTTGTAACAAAATAAAAATCTGTTTTATTTATTTTATTTTATTTTCTGGTTTGATTTTTGTAATCAAACAAATTCTCTTCTTTCCTATATTTCTTCTATATTTCGTTTGTTGTTAAATACACAAACAGAATTTATTTTTTAAATACAGTGAAAATTGTCTAATAATCTTAAGACATATTATTTTTTGGTGTCTTCATTGCATTTAATTTTCTGTGATTTTACAAAATGATATTTTGGTTGGAAATACAAATAGTAGTAATATATTATTTGACAAATAGTAGTAATATACTGTTTATTTTCTTTGACAACTAGTAGTAATATACTGGTGTCATTAACAATTGCAGAATATTAATTTGTGTTACAGAAAATTATTATGGTATTTTATTTTTCTAATTTTAATAACAAGAAAAGTAAAATTATTTTGTGTTATAATTTATTTTCTGATTTTAGTAATTAGAAAATTAATTTGTGTTTTGGTTTTTTTGATTTTTGTAATCAGATATTATGGCTGTTAAAAGTAGTACTCCAAATCTGATCGTTACAACGACTCCGGTCCCTATCCAGAACCATGTTCAAGTTCCAATTAATCATGGAGAAAAACTGAAAAAATTTAATGGCACTAAGTTGAAGAGATGGCAGCAGAAAATGCTATTTTATCTTACAACTCTAAATCTTGCCCGGTTTCTCCGTGAAGAGGCTCCAGTACTTAGAGAGGATGAAAATGATCGGTAAATTGTAGTCACTGTAGATGCATGGAAACATTCTGATTTTCTGTGCAGAAACTACGTCCTCAATGGCCTTAACAACATGCTGTATAATGTTTACAGCCCTCTGAAAACAGCAAAAGAATTATGGGATTCTTTGGAGAAAAAATACAAGACAGAGGATGCCGATACAAAGAAATTTATTGTCGGTAAATTTCTGGACTTCGTTATAGTAGACTCCCAAACCGTAATTTCTCAAGTTCAAAGTTTTCAGTTAATTTTACATAATATTCATTCTGAAGGTATATCTTTTAGCGAGTCTTTCCAAGTCGCTGCTTTAGTGGAAAAGTTACCACCGGCTTGAAAATATTTCAAAAATTATTTAAAACATAAACTCAAGGAGATGAACATAGATGAATTAATTGTAAAACTAAGAATTGAGAAAGATAACTGAAAGGCTGAAAATTGGAATGGTAAAAATCTCATTGAATCCAAGGCTAATGTGGTTGAACAAATGCACAAATCACATAACAAAAAAAGGAAGTTTACTGGAGATAGTCCTAAACAAGGCAACAACAATGGCAATAAGAAATTCAAAGGAAAGTGCTATAACTGTGGCAAGACTGAACATCGAGCTTCTAGCTGCTGCCGCCGCCGCCGCCACCCTAAGAAGGATCGCGGAAGTACAAGCAAGAAAACCACCAATCAAGCCAATGTGACAAAATTATATTACATCTCTGACGGGGTAAATGACATCAATCTCTCTGCTGTAGTGTCTGAGGCTAATTTGGTTGAAAATCTCAAGGAATGATGGGTTGACACTGAGGCAACTCGTCACATTTGTGCGGACAAGAAGATGTTCAGTACTTACAATGAGGCTAGAAATGGTGAACAACTTTTCATGGGAAATTCTTCTACTTCTACTATGGCTGGATAAAGAAATGTGATCTTGAAGATGACATCAGGGAAATGACTGACTCTCAACAACGTACTACATGTACCAGACATCCGAAAGAATTTAGTTTCCGGTTCTTTATTAAGTAAAAATGGTTTTAGGCTTGTTTTTTAGCCTGATAAATTTGTATTAACAAAGAATGGTATGTATGTTGGTAAGGGATACATGAGTGATGATCTCTTCAAGTTGAATGTAATGACGGTTGTACCAAAACTTGCTATTAATAAGAATAACACATCTTTTGCTTATATTCTTGAGTCGAATTTATTGCATGGTAAATTAAGACATGTGAATTTTGATGCTTTGCGTAGATTAATTGGTTTGGATTATATACCAAAATTTGAAATTGATCCTAATCACAAATATGAGATTTGTGTAGAAGCGAAACTAAGGCTCCATTTAAATCGGTTGAAAGAAAAAACTAAACCTCTAGAATTAATTCATACTGATGTTTGTGATCATAAATTTGTTCAAACTAGAGGAGGCAAAAAGTATTTTATAACATTTATCGATGATTGCACAAGATATTGTTATGTATATTTACTTAGAAGTAAATATGAAGTTTTAGAAATGTTCAAACTCTACAAAACTAAAGTTGAAAATCAACTTGGTAAAACCATTAAAATGGTTAGAAGTGATAGGGGTGGTGAATATGATGCACCATTAAATGAATTTTGTGTACAACATTACATTATTCACTAAACAACAGCACCCTATTCTCCACAGCAAAATAGAATTGCTAAAAGGAAGAATAGAACCCTTAAAGAAATGATGAATGCCATGTTACTAAGTTCAGGCTTACCGTAGAACTTGTCAGGAGGGAGCAATATTGTCTGCTAATTATGTTCTTAACATAATACCCCACAAGAAAACCAACAGCAATCCTTATGAATTATGGAAAGGTCGACCACCTTCCTATAAATATTTAAAAGTGTGGGGGTGTTTGGCAAAGTTGAAGTTCCTGTTTCGAAAAAGACAAAGATAAGACCAAAAACAGTGAATTGTGTGTTTATTGGTTATGCTCAGAATAGCAGTGCATATCGGTTTCTGACTTATAAATCAGAAATACCTGATATAAATGTGAACACTATTATAGAGTCAAGGAATACTATGTTTTTGGAACATGTCTTTCCTTACAAGAAATGACAAGAATTAAGTTCACAGAAAAAAAAAAAAAAAAAAAAAAAAAAAAAAAAAAACAACTTATGATTGTACACAAAGTCAAGAGACTAATGACAATCGAACACAAGAGACTAGTAATGGTCTCGACCAACAGGATTTAATTGATGATGAACCAAGACGAAGTAAGAACATCAAAATCCTTTTATCTAGATTTTCTGACATACCTGTTAGAAAATTAACCTCAAAACTTTAAGGAAGTAATAACAGGTCCTAAAGCACCTTTGTGGAAAAAAATTGTTAATAATGAAATTGAATCCATTATGCAAATCATACTTGGGAATTGGTAGATCTTCCACCCCGTTCTACACCTCTTGGATATAAATGGATATTCAAGAGAAAAATGAAAGCAGATGGTTCAATAGACAAGTATAAAGCAAGACTTGTGGTAAAAGATTATAGACAAAATGAAGGTCAGGGCTATTTTGACACATACTCCCATGTGACAAAAATAACATCCATTCACGTGCTTATTGCTATTGCAACGTTGTATAATTTAGAAATACATCAAATGGATGTTAAGACAGCTTTCTTAAATGGTGATCTAAATGAAGAGATCTATATGGAGCAACCCGAAGGGGTTGTAGTGCCAGGGCAAGAAAAGAAAATTTATCGGCTTGTAAAATCTCTTTGTGGATTAAAACAAGCACCTAAGCAATTGCATAAAAAATTTGATCATGCTATACTTACTAATGGGTTTAAGATAAATGAATGTGACAAGTGCGTCTATGTTAAAAACACTGACCAAGGAAATGTCATAATTTGTCTTTATGTGGATGACATGCTTATCATTGAAAGCAGTCAAAACATGATCAAATCAATTAAGCAAAAGCTGAATAGAAGATTTGATATGAAAGATATGAGGGTCGCAGATGTTATATTAGGAATGAAAATTACTAAAACATCTTATGGGTATGCATTATCTCAATCTCATTATATTGAGAAAATTCTTGGTAAATTTATCAAAGATGATATGAATGTAGCTAGAACACTTGTAGACATCAGTCTTTATTTATCGAAAAATAAAGGTGTTACAGTGTCTCAGTTAACATATTCCCAAATCATTAGAAGCTTAATGTCCCTAATGAATTGTACTCGTCCTAACATAGCTTATGTAGTCAGTAAATTGAGTAAGTACACTAGTAACCCCGAAGAAGATCATTGGAAAGCGATCATTCAGGTTCTTAGATATTTAAGATTTACCTGTGATCATGGTTTGAACTTTACGCGATATCCTGCAGTACTCGAAGGTTATTGTGATGCCAATTGGATATCGGATATTAAAGAATCAAAATCTACTAGTGGATATGTCTTTACTCTGGGAGGTGCTGCTGTTTCTTGGAAATCCAAAAAACAAACATGCATCGCACGATCTACAATGAAATCTGAGTTCATTGCTTTAAAAAAAATAGGAGAAGAAGCAAAATGGCTTCGCTACTTCTTAGAAGACATTCCAATGTGGCCAAAACCTGTGCCAGCTATTTGTATTCATTGTGATAGTCAATCTACAATAAGCAGGGCATAGAATCATATGTATAATGGTAAATCACGACATATTCGTCGTCGATATAATACCGTAAGGCAATTGCTCTCAAATGGAATAATCTCAATAGATTATATAAAATCTAAAGAGAATATTAGGGATCCGTTAACAAAAGGTTTGATAAAAGAGCAAGTGTATAGTTCATCAAAAGGGATGGGATTAAAGCCTATTACTTCAGAGTCATCATAATGGTAACCCTACTTATATGACTGGAGATCCCAAGAACTAAGTTCAAAGGGACAACTAAGTTATGTGTAGCTCGCTAGAAATCACCAAGGGATTAAAATTTCCTACCCATTCTTATGGTGAGAGTAATATCTGCAACATATGTTGTATGCAAAAGTTTAAGGATAAGCTTTGCTTTTGATGAACTTATATCTTGATTTAGGCATAAAAAGCAAGATGAGTATAAAGGAGACACTCACAATAAGAATCACCTATATGAGTGTTGAACTGGGGCCAGTTCTATGAGAATAAAGAGGCTAAATTCTCTAGAAGCACTCATGAAAACCAGGAGCTTTCAAGGCCAAAATGAACACAACCGTGAGAATCACGATGTGTTAGAAGATATTTTGTGTGAAATTTATTGTCTTTGCTTACACAAACGGCTGAACAATTCAAGGCATCTAGTAAGTCCGATAGGCTATCACTAGGGAAGGTTCAAGGCCGAAAGCTACCTATCCTGATGCAAGATATTTTCGATTTATACTCTTTCGACAAATTCTGCATATTGTTGCATTTCCATTGTTATCAAATTTCATTCATGTGGGGGATTGTTAGAAATAGTTTTGGAAGTTTTGGATAAATTAGATTTTTCCTCAGCTTTAGTCTATTTTTTAAGTGGGACCCATGCGCCAAATTTGGCGGGTCTAAATGGTAATGCGTTCTATGCCGCGTTGTGATTCACGTGGTATATTTGGTTGCTCAAAACCATTATCGGGTGAATGGAAAATTGAAACCAAAGTAAGCTTCATGGAAATGACGTTTTTTGTGGAAATTCCTTAAGGTCTGAATAAAGGCTTGTGCCACATTGGTTTGATGGGAGAATTTTGTGGATTTATAAAGTATGGGTTTGTAACTCGGGGAGAGCCCCAAGGAGCACCCCAAGTTTGTAGAAGGGAGAGGTTATGAACAAATTGGACACGCGCGTGCCGCCGCCATTCGTCCGGTCGGTCATGAGGGTTGGGCCTGGGCGAGGATGCGTGGTGTGAGGTTGGGTTGGACTTGTCCAGCCTAATACTTATCTTTTTAAGCCAAAAATATTTGAATTTTATTCTTTTAAAATTAAATTCTAATTTTTTGGAATTTGAATTTCAGAAATTAAATTCAAAAATCTATCCGGTTTTGGTTTCAAAATTCGGTTGGAATTCTGCACAGGTTTATATCTGTCCGAATTCAAATTTGAAAATAGTTCCAATTCAAACCCAACAGGTTTAGTACCTATTCAAACAGGTATGCTACCTGTTTAATTCAAACTGAAAGGATACACTGCATCTATAAATAGGCAAGTCTCTCATTTGATTCTGGTACTCCAATTTTCATCCAAAATTCTGCTTTGGCTCTCTGCATTTTTTGCTGCATTATTTTCCTTGTGAGAAAGAGTGTAAAGACTTAGTGCATTCGTTATGTGAATAGTGTGTAGTGCTATTACTATTCACTGTTGATCATTTTATCCTGGGAGATAGATGTCCACAATCTGAAAGCACCGTGGAGAAGACAAATCTGTCTTAAGGACACAGTATTAAACACTGGACTTGATTAGAAAATTTGTTCAACAAATTAATTTGGTAAATAATTAATTTACTTTTCTATTTTATTATTTTTTCCTGTTTCAAATTTTGATTTTATTTTTGTAACAAAATAAAAATCTGTTTTATTTATTTTATTTTATTTTCTGATTTGATTTTTGTAATCAAACAAACTCTATTCTTTCTTTTATTCTTTCTGAATTTCGTTTGTTATTAAGTATACAAACAAAATTTATTTTTTAAATATGATGAAAATTGTCTAACATTATTAAGAGGCCGTTCCACTCCTTGCGCTAATATTTAGGCATTCCCATATTCTCATTTTCTAACCATAATATCATATTTTCTAAGAAATAAAATTTTATAAGAAAAACAATGTGCCACAAAAGGGGATGCAGTATATACAAAAACAGAACAAAAACGCCTCCCTCCTACTATCTAGAGAGATATACAACACAAAAGGTCAACATCACATGAAGAGAAATAACAAGGTCCTCCAAGTCAAAAAAAAATTCAGAGGACAAGTGTTGAGCATTTTAAACACAAAATTGACCTCTTAATACTTTCAAAAGCAAGGCTGGCTCTGATTTTTTCGAGACTCAAAGCAAGCTTTTAACGTAGGTCTTCTATACATATTAAAAAATAAAAAAAGTTTCAAAATAAATTTCTAATATGAACCGATTTCAAATTTTTTTTTGTCAAAATTTGACTAGTTAGCAATTTAAATTTAATTTAAAATTTTTGAACTTTCATATTAATGTGTATAAAACTCAAATTATTAGTTACGTGAATAAGCCAACTGTTATGAACGAGTTTGTGATTGTCATGAGATGGTTTTATAAGAAATGTGACTCCTCAGATGTTGGAATTATGGAGATCCGAAATCACATTCACATTCTCATTCCCTCCCAAGATTTCTATCATTCAAATATAGATTGAGATTAAAGATCAAAGTAATAATCCAAGCTAACATCCTAAATAAAAAATGAACAAACTATAACAATGTATCAATTAAACATGATAATTTTACATTAGTTGCAAAATTACTAATCAAGCTTGTTTTATCCAATTTGTCAAACAAATCCATTTAATTTTTCTCGTTACATAGTTAAATTAATATAAAATTTAATCAATTTCAATTTTAAAAAGTTTTTTTTGCAGAAGCAATTTTAACAACTGTAGTCAATAATATTACACACATAATTTATACATTTGAGAAACAATCATCTATAAGTTTTAAAAAGTTCGCTACATGAATTAACTTTTTGATTTATTTTTAAAAAGCCTTCTTTTATGAACAAGCAAGCATAATGGCATAAATTTTTTTGGAGCCTTTTTCTAAACAATTTTTGAGGCCCAAAGCGACCGCGTGCTCGACTTGTCCCCAAAGTCGATCTGTTCAAAAGACTTCCGATTCCTCTCACACCATAAGCACCACGCCTTCAAAAAGTTACCCCACCCATAGCTTCTACTCTAAGAAACAACCAACTCCCGATCCCAATAATCCACGCCAAACACTAAAACCACCAGCTCCCTTACTACTGAAGAATGAAGTAGAAAGTGGTTCATATACCCCCCCCCCCCCCCCCCTATCTCTCACACATGACAAAACAAAAACAAAAAACAAAAAAATCTAAAACTAAAAACTCGATGTTTAAACTTGACAAAACCACAAAAGAAATTGTGTAATAATGAATTAATTATTACACTGACAAAAGTAGTTGTATGGGGTTTCATTCAAATTCAATTAATATATGAATGTTTGAAGTAAAAAAAAAAACACTGAATAACAAGTATATAGCAAGGGAGAAAGTTCACATCTTCTTTAGTGGTATTTGATTTATGTCCCATTTTGACTTGAAGTGATTATGAGAACACTTCAATGTCAAGTCAAATAAGTTATGAATCTAGTAATATTATATTATAATTCATAATGACATTTGATTATGACTATTTTTATTTTTTTATTTTTGTTATGAATAGAATGGTGTTTGGATATAAAACATAGTGGTGTGTTAATTACAAACTAAACCTCGATTTCAAATTCTCATTGAACCACTGCCTATAGGAACCGGACATTGTATAGGTTCGTGCACAGATTTTTATCCCAAAGACTTATCCCAAAGAAAGAATAGGAGACAAGAAGAACAAGCTCTCATCTATGAATCATGACAACCTTAAAACCTTTGTGGACAATCTAAATAATTTAAAAAACAAAAAGGAAAACTAATCACGTTGTTTGTTGAAATCTGTTGCATTACTACTGTAGCAACAAAATTGAATAAAAACAACCCAACCATAAAAACTAACCAAAAAAAGACAAACAACAGAAAACCTTTCTATGTAGTAGTAAAATATATATGACAAATCCCATACGACAAGTAATGATATATTATAGCAGTTAATGTGTTACAGATTCAATTACGGCATTGAAAGAAAGATAATGAACAACTTCATAAACAATATGATCATCTGAAAAACATAACAACTAAAGGCATAAAAACTCTACTACCAAAGAGCAGTGCATTAGAATCGAGGAACTAGAGTTGGATACCATGGGAGCACAAACACGAAGACCCTTGAAGAGTGGACGTAGGCATTTAAATTAGCAAGAGAAAAGAATGGTTTAAGACGTGCTCCTGAAATTTAACTGAATGATGCTGCCAGGAAAACCCAGAAACATAACATGTCCGTCAACAGGGTAAAAAGCTAACATCAACATGAGGTGACGAAAATTATATGAAAATTAAATATGATTTTTATATGGTGAGGTTCGTTTCAATTTTATTTTGATGATCTGAACCGTTCTCATATAGGGTTCGTCTAGTATATTATTCATATAAAAAATGAGGTTAATCAGATATGTATAGTCCCATGATCGAACTACATTTATGTTAGCGTAACAATATTACATTTATGTTTTAAAATTATGGTAATCGTTTATTTTTTTTATGAGTTACAGATGTCTAATTAATTTAATTTTTTTTCATGAATGATCTACTTAACGAACCCTATAATATAAACAATTTGAATCATTACAACAGATTTAGAAAACACCTCCACATACTCGCAACATGGTGTTGTGCACATAACACCCTCCCAAGGTTGTTTTATATGATTGTAGGTCTTACAATTCCCACCTTTTTTCCTATTCGAAAATAAAACAAGCCTATGGAGTGCTCGTGAATTGGATTCGGTCCGATAACCTCTAATCTGTTATCCGTCAAAATTTAGACAGATTGAAAAAAATTAATCCGCATCCATCCGCTTAGTTAGCAGATGCAAATTGAGCGAACTGTGCAAGTTGAGGGTGAATACAGATCGATTTGACGGTTTAATTTTTACTATTTTATGCTTTTTTTTAAAAACTATTTTAAAATAATTTTTTACTAATTTGAGCCTTATTTGAGTTTAATTTTTTTTATTCTTCATTTTTATAATTAAAATAAACGCTAAAGTTTTAGATTTCATAAATAGCCAATATTATTATTAAATAAAATGTCTTTTTTTTTTTAACATACAAAACATGGAAAATATAGCATCATTTTGTTAGGGAGGTTGACGGATTGGGTTGAGTCAGGTGATTTCTCATCTGCCATCCGTCCGAACATGAGCGGATTTGAAAAATCTCTATCCACATCCATCTGTACATACTATCGAAATGGCTTAAAAGTGAGTTGATGGGGTTGAATCGGTCGGTTTTGGTTGATCGATCGGGTCTGTGAGCACCCCTAAAACAACAACACAACAAGCACAACACAAGCGTTATCGATCAGAGTACTCATTTTTTCACTAAAAAATTGTTCATCCGTGCATCAACTTCAACTATGACCAACATGAGCTAACATGCCATCGAAGAACAATGGCATTGGGCATGTTCCAATAGAAGTTGTCCTCACGGGAAATGTAATTCTGTAAAGTCTGTACTAATACACAAACAAGTTGCAATTCCCAAATAACAACACTACATTATTGTGACAATGCCGAAGTTGAGCCAAATACCAAATACTAAACAAATTATTTTCTGATTAAATATAAATATATATAAATTTCAACACTTTCTATTCTCAAAAAAAATTGTGGAATCCAGGACTGCTCCCATCTCCAGGAAAATTTGACAACCGGACGAGCCAATATGCAGCTTCTATTCCAGTAACCAAATCAACTTTCGTGCCAATCAAGTAATGAGTAAGTTCAAAAACATAATTGTTCGCTCGGGGCACCTTAGTGATGAGCAACGTCTCCACCAAGTTATTCATTACCGGGAAACAATAAGTACAACTCGCAGCAGCCTCTAGCTGACATAGTTCTAGTGAAGGATCCACAAGGAAGAACGATAAAATAACAGCAACAGACATTCTGGATCTTGTCTTCCATGACCTAACAAGGACAGTTAGTTGTCATGAAAAGTAAAGACATAAAAAAAGAAAAGAAAAGAAAAGAAATGTTTGAATGCACAAGCATCTGTGATAGAAGTATTTTGGTTGAAGAATGGGCCACCATATGATGCAACTGGGCATTCAAGACCAAGCATGGAAATTAAATGGTTTTGTTGTTATATCCAATCGAGCATTAAAGAATGGATCTGTTTAGTTTCGTTTTCAAAATTTACTTTCTAAAAAAATAAGAACTACAAACTAGTTGTTATATCTTAAGGAGCACGGACAGGTGACACGACATAGACACGCGGACACACATTTTTAAAAAATGCATAACATGACATGCTAGGGACATGTGAAAAACAAATAATTTTATATTGTTATTATATGGCATATTTCTGAATATTATACGTTTATTCTATTTCATATATATATATATAAATATATATTCATAAATTTTTTTTTTTTTTTTTGATAAGTATTTAAATTTATTATATTCATAAAATTTATCCACCTTGGGTATGCTACTCTAGTGAAAAGAAAATTAAAAAAATGGGACTTTGCGTGTCCCCAACGTGTTCAATTTTTCTAGCATATCCAACACGTGTCGGGCACCGGTAGGTGACCTAAGAGGTGTCTGTGCTTCATAGGTTACATCCAAATGACCATTTAAAAAAGTAGGTACTCACCTCACCATCTGAAATTACACTGGTAAGTTGATCCTGTCAGACCATTTGAAGATGTCGGAGTAGACTTGATCACCACCCAAATCTTCTCCTGTAGCCCCAGCAGCAACCCTTATGATATCCTCGATCAAAGCAAAATTTCCCATTATATCAACATGAGCACCACTCTGGGTGCCACGGCCCTCGAGAAGATTAGCTGGAGGCGCATGATCGTATTCCCTAACGTAAGTTTGAATTCCTGAAGGATTGAACCTGGTTTTCCCGCGCCAACCTTTTGCGCACATGAAGCCTGAACTTAAAACAGGCACAGTCTCATCTCCATCAACAGTAAAAACTCCGCCTTTTAGACAGCTATCTTCATCTTCACCATCTGCCGAAGTATCAATCTGAAATGGAATGTAGCATTCTGCAGAAGGAGACAGCCTGTAAACATATGCTCTTTCAGTTGGGATGCCAACTCCATACATTGAGAAGATCTCCATGTCTGGAGCATTCGGTAATCTGGAGAGGAAAAAAAAATTGATGAAACTAATTTCCCTCTTGTTAATACCAATGAAAATAGTCATCAAGGTACAAATGTCACGTTGCAATGACAAAATACTCCAGATCCAGAACCAGTATTTCAATCTAATTTCTCAAAGCTTCAAATGCGCAGTCTGATTATCAATTTATCATATAACCACTAATTTTCTCCATTATGGAGACTGATAGAATTTGTCATCAACAAGGTATCAATCTTGTGTTGCAGATAATAAAGAAAAATTATTTTCAATATCCCATAACAAGTTCTCCAATCTAATTTCTCAAAGCACCAAATGCAATCTTATTATCATATAACCTCTAATTTCTCCATTAACCGAGTTTTTCCTAGTATTAACAGCTATAAATTATAATTGAAAAGCATTACAATAATCACTCTGTAAGCATTTCTTTGGACAAAGGGTTCACACTTCACACACTATTCTCTGGAAGGGGAAACAAAAAAACATACCAAAACTTATGAGAATGAAATAACAAGAATGAGAATACTCACTTGGTTTCCAATGGATTTGACCAATATTTGTAATGTTGGTATTTCGGGTCATCCAAATCCTCAGCCAAGCCATACGAAAAATGAGTGCTACCACGAGCCAACATTTTTGGGGCAACAAAGTGAAGCAAATCCACAATGTCTCCAGCAGTATAAACCTTGTAATCTGCAACAGCTTTAATACCTCCAAATCCCATGTCATGGTACTCTGTCCATACATCTCGACAGGTGGTATTTGCAACATTATTACCCTTAACAGCATCCTGCAAATTATTAAGAACAAGTCAGCACAAAAAATGCAAGAACTTTGAACATTATACGCCAAACATGATATTAATTAATATAATTGTAGGAAATTAATGTATTGATATTATTGATTGATTGATATATAATTTGTTTACAAGAGTTCTCTTTTATAGAGAGAAATGGGGGATACAATGGATACCATAATGGTAATGGAGCACTAACTATGGTGCACTAACTATAGTGGAGTACGTATAATGGTAATGGAACACTAACTATGGTGCACTAACTATAGTGGAGTAGGTGTAATGGTAATGGAACACTAACTATGGTGCACTAACTATAGTGGAGTAGGTGTAGGAATTGTTACATTCAACAGCCCCCCTCAAACTCAAGGGGGTTAGGAACTAACCAACTTGAGTTTGGAGAGAGTAACAAAACAGGAAAAATAAGCTGACAAATAAAAGTAGATAGGAGACACTGTATGGTCGTGTCAGACCGTTGTAGAAGATAGTTTATGGGGTCATATCAGACTGATGTAGAAAACAGTTTATGGGGTCATGTCGGACCGTTGTAGAAAACAGTTTACGGGGTCATGTCGGACCGTTGTAGAAAACAGTTTACTGGGTCATGTCGGACCGTTGTAGAAAACAGTTTACTGGGTCATGTCGGACCGTTGTAGAAAACAGTTTACTGAGTCTTGTCGGACCCATATAAGAGCTAACCGGAATCAATATCGGGACAGTTTACCGAGTCTTGTCAGACCCATATAGAAGCTAACCGGAATCAAAGTCGGGACAGTTTACAGAGTCTTGTCGGACCCATATAGGAGCTAACCGGAATCAATGTCGGGACAGTTTACAGAGTCTTGTCGGACCCTCAAAAGGCGTGCCCAATCGTATCAAAAAACGTTCCATCAAAAGGCGTGCCATCAAAAGGCGTGCCATCAAAAGACGTGCCATCAAAAGACGTGCCCGACAGCCATCAAAAGGCGGGCCATCAAAAGGCGCGCCGATATGTCGTCTGGCGTTGAGAGGCGCGTGATACGCGTGTCTGCCTTGCCTATTTATACCAAGGCGAGGCTGCCGCTTATGCAGAACAAAACATCTGCTGAAAACTCTGAAAAACCTCTTCATTTTGCTGAGAGATATACTCTGTAACACTTCTGCCCAGAAAATGGCTTCTTCTTCCCGTTCCGCTACCCAGAACATAGCCTCTTCTTCCCGGGGTCTTACTCTCTTTCCCGACCTCAATGAGTGCACAAGAGAGATAACCGGGGCAGTTGCCCTGGAACCGCAACCAAGTGCCCTTGGACCAAGCCCCCCTGGTTTTGCACCGTTGAACTATCCGATGGTGGCAGTTGAGCAGATAATGGCTGCTCAATCTGATATTGAGGCCAATTATTATACATTAAGGTCATGTGTTGAGACCATGACTGCGGTCAACAACCTGTCGCACCGGCTTCAGAGTAGAACAAATGAGGTGCAGCAGTTAAACGCCCAACTGGCTCTGCTCCAGGGCATGTATAAGGATGCCCGAGCAGAGATATGTGGGCTGAAGGCAGAAAACAAGGAACTGAAGCGGAAGGCCACCATGATGCTCAGATTTGGAGGGCCGCCATATGTGACGGTTGAGGAGCAACGGGAAGTGAACGTGCTCGGTGGCGTGGGAAACACGGAGGCAGCACCGGCAAGGGACGCCCAAGATAAAGGCAAGAAGAAGAGAACAGCTGAAGAGGCGAAGAAGTGAGGCCGGTTGTTTGTGGTGGTTATGGGTTGTGGTTGTTTTGTTGTTGTTGTTTTTTTTTTTTTTTTTTTTTTTTTTTTGTAAAATGGTGATCGGGTTTGATCCCCGGCATGAATAAAATAAGGTTGGTGACATTACTGCAATTGCTTTCTCTTTTTTGGATCTATTCGGTTCCTTTAAACATCTTGTAGAGCCGAACAGAAGAGTATCCAGTATCTGATGTTCCCGATTTTCGGGGCGTCACACAATATTTCCAGCAGCTGGCATTAACTTGTTACGATCTCAAGTACAGGATGACTTAGAACGAGGAATTGCTGGTGCTGTGCCCATCCCCTCTGATGATGCAGGGAAAGAGAAGGTCATTACAGCTTTGATTGCTAACGTGGAAGCAATGATAAAAGCTGACAGGCAGATTACTTCCTTAAAACAATTGCAGGGTCATATGTGGAAGACTGGATTCCAGAATAATGATCTGGAGGGTATAGTTTTTGATGATGTGCCTGAAGCCCTTGAGAAGTGGCATGCTTGTGGCATCAAGGTGTACATATATTCCAGTGGTAGCAGATTGGCACAGAGGCTCTTATTTGGCTACTCAAATTATGGGGACTTGAGAAAATACTTGTGTGGATTTTTTGATACCACAGTGGGGAACAAGAAAGAAACAAGCAGCCATTTTCACTTGGACCATCCATCGAAAGCATGTCAAAAAAGGTCAGTAGCAAAATCAACCTTAGGAGGAGAGACAGCTGGACTAGAGTCTGCTGCCTGCTTTGCTGATTCAGCATACGACACTACTGATTCTGATTTCTGAATGATCATTTGAGACTTTGGCAGTGGAATGACTGATTCAGGTCCTTTAGGAGGTACAGGTATACTAATCCTTGCAGCAGGAACAGTCTCCCTCGTACTAGCTTGAAAGTTCTTCCTTTCCTCGGATGAATTTTTCAGAATTGCTGACATATCCGTTCCCACTTCTATTCCCAGGTCTCTGCCACTGCACATAAGCCTTTTCTTCTAGTGATCTAGAAGGCGACTTTGGCTTGCCATCTGTAGCAACCCATCGCTTTTCTTCATACTTTGCACGAATAAAATTCTCAATCCCAACTCTGTTGTAATTAGGGAGCAGCTCTGCTTCCCAATAGCTATTGGATTCCAGAACATTGCATGCATACAAAGATGCCCAGATTCACACTAGCCCATTAAGGACCCTTGCTTTTGCAGTCAGCACACTCCCTGTTTTTTGGTTGTGAAGATTGATGGGAGAGTATGGTAATCAGAAGGATCTCAAAAGAACTATGATGAAGGGTTGGAGATGGAGTAATGACTGCTGAGAGATTTTGGTTACTTGTCATCCACAGTGACATAGCCTGAGAACTGTTGAAACCCCACAAAGGGTTGTCCAGGCAACCAAGCAATCTTGTCAGCCTCAGAGAATGGAAAGGACTCAACAACAACAACAACAAGACCACCCATCATTAAGAAACAAAGCTCAAGCACTAATAACACAGGCAATGCCATGGCTTTCCAAGTTACTGAATTCAAGACTTGGAGAGGAATGAAGAAGTGGCTTGTACAGAGAGCACTTTGAGTTGAAAAGAATTTAGTTGGTGAGAAAGTATCTGCAGGTAAAGTTGCAGCTGAGAATAGTCAAACAAAATTTGGAGGGGATGATGGGTTGGATGTTAAAGTAGATGCTCTTTCCAGCCGGGATCAGAAGCAGAATCTGCGGCTTGACTGTGATGATGCAGAGGGCAGATTGCTACCTAGCTGCTGTTGATTTGGAGTCTACAGAGGCTGAAATGAGGGGTAAGAGCTCAGCTATGGAAGAAGGTATGTGTAAAAACACAAGTGGAATAGGTTGAGGTCTGGCGGGCGGCCAAGGGAAGGTTGCCGCCCACCAGAAGGCGAAGAACACTAGGAACTTAACCTATTGCTCTGATACCATGTAGGAAATTAATGTATTGATATTATTGATTGATTGATATATAATTTGTTTACAAGAGTTCTCTTTTATAGAGAGAAATGGGGGATACAATGGATACCATAATGGTAATGGAGCACTAACTATGGTGCACTAACTATAGTGGAGTAAGTATAATGGTAATGGAACACTAACTATGGTGCACTAACTATAGTGGAGTAGGTGTAATGGTAATGGAACACTAACTATGGTGCACTAACTATAGTGGAGTAGGTGTAGGAATTGTTACATTCAACAATAATATATCAGCAAACACAGCTGAAAACTTGAACCAGTTTTGTTTGTAGTCACAAAAGGGGTGGAAAAGTTAAATGTTAAACTTAAATGGAGGGCATAAAAAGGAATATATCAATCTTATTGCATAAAAACCATTACTTTTAATTGTTCCCAATTTTTTATTAAAAGAAGTGACTCAGCTCATTGCTCCTTTTCAAGTACGTTTCTCCTTCATTGAAGGTGGATTGGGGCAACTCAAGACTGTTCATCGTTCACACTAAGGTGGAGGAGGTGCCATAAAAATAAAAGGAGTGTTTCATATCTGATATAAACTACGCAGTATGCCATTAAAAAAAAAATGATAATCAGGAACCCTGTCCTAGCAGGGTCCTCTGGGCCGTAAACCCAAGAATCAAGTGACACCCCCTCATCCCTGTATACCATATTACAAGCATGGCTTGAGTGATGCAATTGAATCATCAAGGTATACTTCAAGAGTTGTCCCTTCACAGGAAAATAAGGGTCTCAACTCAATTCTAATCCACGATTCTGTTCAGGCCCAGGGCTAGAAAAAGCTTAAGAAAATAAATAATTTTCACCCAGATAATGTTGAAAAAAATTACGAAAAGCAGAATTAGTAGGTAATGGACCAGAAAATTATTCTTTATTTCTAAACTGAACAAAGAATAATTGGAAGAAGAGCATCTTTCTTCTAAGGTTCCCTCACCCAGAGCCTAATGCCCCAGATTGATTATACCAGCAAGAAGATGCCTTTTCTGCATTTGAAATTTAATGGACATGTTACTTGCTGCTCATATTCATTTCAAACCCATATATTCCGTATCATTGAAGAATGATCTTAGTTTGCTGCTTGCTTATCGGAAAATTTAAAACAAATTTACAAAGAGCCACTAGTTTCTAATGGAATAATTAGTCATTTAGAAAACCAGAAAATTTACCCTAAAGTCAATCCTCTTAATCTCAGATGATGGTGCCTCTGCTATATCTTTACCGAATGATAAAATTCTGCCATAATTAGCAGATTTCACTTGAGAAACCATACTGACTGTTTCATTTTGACCTGAAACCAGAGTATCGCTGTTTCTTTGTTTTATCTTGCCAGGGACGTATCCTTCTTCAGGTGACCAGTCAAGACTACCCCAAACAGTGTCCCCACCTTTTGGTATCATTGACATGGTTGAATCCCATGTACGGCTCATCTTCATTACATGTTGCAATGTCTGAAGACGAAACAAATCATTATCCAAGAAACCTGGTGCAATGGCTCTGCATTTTAGGTGAGAGTTTTTTAGAATTCAATAAATGCAAGACAAGCACATATCTTAAAAATCTAACAAGCTTCAGTAACGGATTATCAACGTTGAGTTTTTTAAGTATATTATCAATATTGAGTATATCCAGAGGAGCAAATGCATTCTAAAACCTTTACTAAATATGTAATAAAATAGGTTTGCCAAAACATAAAACATGCTCCTACAAATATGGTACCAGACTAGAAGATGGATGCAAACAAAGTTAGGACAACTAAAGAAAAGAAACAACATTGATGAAAATATAATTTAGTCTGTAGAATCGGTGCACAGGGTAGTTGAACACTTTTCCCCCACTACTAATAGGCTTTAGTTTTTGGAAAAGAAAACATTTTAAGAACCTAAATTAAGCTTTTGTTGCTACATGGTAAACTTTATCTTTCGTTGTTGGTGGGTTGATACTTGATAGGTTGCACTCCCAAAACACAAATTTTGACAATGTGTGTCGACATCTCACAATAGGTCAACAGGAGGATATCCAAGCTCACAAATTATCATGTTAAAATATTTCCCACCCATAGTGGAAAGATGATTGCTCTGTCAAAACTAAACAAAGTTCAGAAGTGTATAGTTAGTTTTTTTCTCTTCTTTTTTGGGTTGTTAACAGGGGACAAAAAAAAAAAAAAAGTGGATAAATACCTGGCAACTGCAATATCCCTAGCTTCGGCAGAGAACAGCCCCGCAACAGCTTTGGGAACACCTAAAAATGGTCCAGCAATGTTCATTACCGCCTTTATATGCTTAGCACACCAACCTGGTCCACCCCCACCGCCCATGGGAGCTGGCGCTTCCACCCACTTCATAAAATGCAGAAAGTACAAAACACCCATTGAATGTGGGATAATGACAGCCTTATTGCCACCATTTATAGCAACCATCAGTTCTATATTACTTTTTATCCGGCTTAGGGCTTGGTCCCGCACCTAATCAATTGGGTTCAGCATTAAACTAAAAGCCAATGTAAGTAATCCATTGAATAACAGTGTAAGAAGAGGGGCGGTTTAAATAAGATCCCACATGATCATGAAAGTCAAAAAAATACCTCAGTGTTCTGAAATGAAAGTCTCCAATCATATGAAGCCATATACATGGTTTTCTCCTCATACCCAATTCGAGCCAAATTAGCAATCAGAACTGCCCAAACAAAATACCCTGGAGCAAAGTAATCAGCAGCTACAAGTCCAGCGACTGGCCTGACCCTTATACCAGGAGGGTCCAGCCCAGTTTCATTGTCCAGTGACATATGTTCCACCCAGCATAAAGGCCTGCAAAAGATCAGACGAACAATGCTTGCTAAGTATCCACAACAATTTGCCAATTTTTGTAAGTTGACACTATGGACCCCCAAAAAAAGACCAAAAGGATAAATGTTCAGCATCCTCCAAAAAGATATCAAACAATGACACATCAATATTTGTAGTAATTCCAAGTATAAAATGATAAGTAGAATTTTTAAAAGCAAGCAGATGGGATTTAGGAAGCTTACGTCCTTAATCAATGCTTGAAGGGCATAACCAAAAAAATTTCACTCTAAAGTGCATTGGGTACAAGGCTTAGTAGCTCCCCAAACTCTACATGTCATGTCAACAACTCCCAGTCAAGCTAATGATCACCTAAAGAGAAGTGTTCACATACTTCAAACTAATTATCAGAGGAGTAATACTAGAGATCCCAAAAATTTTACTAAATTTTCTATCAAATATTTCACATGTGCAGCTCTTGCCCCAAGTCGTGGGTTTGGTTTAAAGGATTGAAATCGCCCTTTCCTGGTAAGCTAAGTTGCCCCCACCCAACGGTTATTAATAAAGTATCGGGCCTAGAGGTTTGGTATTGGCAGGGTTAAGGAGTCTCAAATACAATGCCAGATGATTGCCAGATCTGGATAACCTCACTATCTCATAGCTTTAGTCAATTATATAAAAGATTCCAAAACGTAAATCAACAAACCCAAGATAAAGTCTCTATCGATCCGACTACAAATCAAATATGAAACTTTATACGCCTTAAAGTTTTCCATGTGAGACATTTAGTAGAAAATTTGGTAAAACTTTTAGGGTCTTTAGCATTTTTCTTATCAGAGTAACAATCTTCTTAAAAGATCACAACACTTTCTAAAAGCTCCCACACAAGATACGTTCACCTTGTTTGGTTTAACTCACTTGTCAAAAAATTAAGTTTTTTGTTTTTCAAGTTTTTTTTTTATTTTTATTGAATTTTTTTAATATTTTATGCAATTTTTTTATTTTTTAAATACACATAATCTAGATATACTTAAAAAGTATAATAATAGTGAAAAAAATTTCAACAAATAAAATTGATACAAAAAAAATACAAAAATTTAATACATTTTCATATTTTGCTATATTCAATGAATTTTTTAAGTTTTTTGTACAAATTTTATACTTTTTAAGTATATCTAAATTAAATTGATCTAAAAAGTAAAAAAAAAATTGATTAAAATATTTTAAAAAATACTAAAAATATAAAAATACGAATTAAAAATTCAGAAAATTATTTCTGAAAACTCCAAATGAAGCATGAACACTCCAAAATCAGTGTCGTGACGGTGTCCAACACGCGGATACGCGGGGATCACAGGGACACACCAAATGGCATGTCCCTTTAATTTAATGAATTTTTTGTAGGAGATACAGCGGGGACACGTGTGTCCATATCGGGACACGGCATGAGACACGGCGAGGCTCATTTTTAATTTTGTTATATTTATTTGGAGTCAAAGTGTAATATTTAAAAAGTAAAAATAAAATAAACAAAATATTAAAAATAAAAGCGATGTAAAAGATCAACACAGAAATCGTTTCTTGCCCTAATCGTAACAAACGATAGAGAGTGAAGGAATAGAGTGAAAGGGAGAACCTATCGCCGACTTAAACCGGTCGATCCACCACCTCCATCCAGTCGATCGAACACCCCCGACCCCCATCAAGTCGATTGAAGACCGCTGAAGATCCCCATCAGTCGATCTCCATCCAGACGACTTTGTAGGTAAGCCTCTCTCTCTCTCTCTCTCTCTCTCTCTCTCTCGTATTCGTAAACCGGGGTTCATTTTTTATTTTTTTATACATTTATATATATATATATGTATGTAAGATTGTTTTTATTTTTTTGTAATTATATGTTTATATATATGTATATATATCTCTAAAACTGTATTTTTTTTAAGAAAAAAATACACAGTATGTAAAAAATTCCCCCCCCTCCCCCTAACCTTTTCTAATGTTAATTTATAATGGTTATAATTTATAAGAAAATGTCTAGTTCAAATTCTGCCAATAACACACTATCTGCCTTTGATGCTGAAGATGATAAGCCACTGCGGAAATATGCGACTAGACTAGAAAAATCTGGTGCAGGAGGGGGGGAACTATACTTTTCAATGTAACTTTTGTCAGGCTATATGTAAAGGTTCATACACTAGGGTAAAAGCCCATTTGATGCAAATTAAAAATTAAGGGATAGAAGTGTGTCCAAAAGTAACAAGTAAGGATAAAGCTGAATTTGAGAGAGTAATTGGAGCAGTAGAGTTGAAATTGAAAAATTGAAGAACTCTAGGTTGAATAAAGTCCCATTGCCTCCTCCTAGTTCAAGTGCATCATTAGGTTTATGTTTAAATGACCCTGAGGAGATCTATGGATCAAAAAGGAAGAGGTCAACTACTATAGGGAGTGGAAGAAGTGACCCTATTATGAAAGCATTTAACATTAGGGCTTGAGAACGATTAAATGGTAAAATAGCTAGAATGTTTTATTCAACATGCTTGCCATTTCATTTGGCAAAAAATCCTTACTATGTTAGTGTATTTACTTTTGCTGCAAATAACAACATACAAGGATATGTACTGCCTTGATATAACATGTTGAGAACTACATTGCTTCAAAAAGAAAGGATAGACCTTGATAGGTTGTTAGACCCTATTCGAGGCACATAGAGAGAGAAGGGTGTGAGTATAGCCAGTGATGGATGGAGTGATTCCCAACAAAGGCCATTAATAAATTTTATGGCTGTTACCGGAGGTGGGCCTATGTTTGTTAAAGCGGTTGATTGTTCAGGGGAAACAAAGGACAAGTATTTTATTTCCAACTTGATGAAAGAAGTAATCGTGGAGGTTGGGCCTAAAAATGTGGTTCAAGTCATTATAGATAATGCCCCAAATTGTAAGGCGTTGAGGCACTTAATTGAAGTGCAATTTCCTCACATCTTTTGGACTCCTTGTGTTGTACACACCCTCAATCTTGCCTTGAAGAATATTTGTGCTGCCAAGAATGTGGAAAATAATTCAGTTGCATTTGAAGAGTGTAATTGGATTAGTGAGATTGTGGGTGATGTGATGATGATCAAGAATTTTATTTGTAATCATTTCATGAGGTTGGCAATGTACAATGAATTTGTCAGTTTGAAGCTTCTTTCAATTGCCGAGACACACTTTGCTTCTTCCATTGTCATGCTTAAGAGGGTCAAGTTGATACAGCAAGATATCCAAACAATGGTAATCAGTGACAAATGGAGTTGTTATAAGGATGATGATATTGGTAAGGCCGAGTTTGTGAAGGATAAGTTGTTGGATGACTTTTCCTTTGCTACTCCTATTTATGACATGATTAGAGTTTGTGACACCGATAGACCTCTTCACTTAGTATATGACATGTGGGATACAATGATAGAAAAAGTGAAGATGGTGATATATAAGCATGAAGGAAAGCGACTAAAAGAAAAGTTTACATTCTATAATGTAGTACATCATATTCTTGTAGACCGGTGGAACAAGAACACACCACTTCATTGCTTGGCACACTCGTTGAATCCACGATGATTACAACACAATTTACTATTTTTATTAATTTAAGATTAATATTATTCTTTCACATTTATAATGAGTAGTACATTTTTTTCATTTAAGGAATTATAGTGATGTGTGGATTCATGAGGATCCAAGTCGAGTTCCCCTACATAGGGGTGAAGAGGTCTGCCTTGAGAAAAAAAAGTGCTTGAAAAGGTTCTTTGACGATCCAATGGAGCGCACTAGAGAAAATTTGGAGTATGCCAAGTTCTCAACCAAAGAGGGGCCATTTGCTGACATTGATTCCCTTAAAGATGGATGTGATATGGATCCTCATAGTTGGTGGGTGGTTCATGGTGCGTCTGCACCCACTCTTCAATCTTTGGCTTTAAGACTACTTGTCCAACCTTCTTCTTCGTCACGTGCTGAGAGGAATTGGATTATATACTCTTTTATCCATTCAATGAGAAGAAACAATATGACACCCCAACGTGCAGAGGACTTGGTTTTTGTTCATAGCAACCTCCGTTTTTTATCAAGGAGAACCCCACAACACCTTGAAGGAGAGACCAAGTTAAGGGATATTGCAGGCGACACATTTGATTCATTTGATGATGTTGGGATGCTTGAGGTTGCAAATCTCTCACTTGATGAACCTGAGATGGAGGTTGTGTTGTTTACAGATGATGGAGGTGCAAACGAAGAAAAAGATGGTGATGCTAATGATGATGAAAACGTGCAAGAAATTGGATCTACTTGAAACTTGAATTAATATTACTATGTTAGTATTTGTTAATTTTGATTTAGGATGAATGTAATATGAATCTACATGACATATAAAAATATATAATAAAAACAAAATTCGCCGTGTCCTCCGCCGTGTCCGTGTCCCAATTTTTTGGAAATTGCAATGTTTTGTGTCCGTACTTCATAGACTCCAAACCAAACAGAGTGATAGACTTCTTTCAAATGCAAGACTAATTAAGAGTTAGGATAAAGACCAACAATAATTTTTATACGGTTCATGTGAAGCGTGACTAATTAACTGAGAAAGGTATATTTGTAATTTCTCAGACCAATAGGAGAATTTGTATTTTAGATAAACCTCATGGGTTGTATTTGTAATTTATTCAAAAATAATAAAACTAAAAATAAAATAAATTTCATATTCAACCTCTCCCATACCTACTCTCTTATGAGAAAAAGAAAAGTCAGCACCAGATTCAATAATCAATCACCCACACAATATTATAAAAGATGATTATCCAACAGATTAAGCCTTTGTTTGAGATGTGGGTCGGCTTTTTAATTTTTGGATATTTTAGCTTGGGGCTAAAAAGCCTTCTTTGGGATGAATTTTTTTACTTTTTTGACTTTTGTGAAAGAAAAAATAAAATGATTATAGTTTGGATTTAACATTTTATCTTATTGACTTTTTAACCTATTTTGTCTTTTTGTGACTAAAATAGCCAAAAAAACTTTATGCCAAACGAAACTTACTTCTCAAAAGCAAGGGGTCATTTGGGAAGGTGATGGTTTAGCCAAAAGCCAAAAAATTCACTAAAGAAAGGAAAAAGTCGTATAAAAATTTTTTAAAAAAAAAAAAAATTCTTTCATTCTCTTTACTTTTTTTTTTATTTTTAATAAAAAAATTAAAAAAATCATGTCTAACAATTTCTTTACTTTCATTACATATTTTAACCACCCAAAAAAAAAAATTCTTTCATTCTCTTTACTTTTTTTTTATTTTTAATAAAAAATTAAAAAATCATGTCTAACAATTTCTTTACTTTCATTACATATTTTAACCACCCCCCCCCCCAAAAAAAAAAAAAAAACCAATTACCATTAAAAAATAAAATTAACCTTCCAAACACTAATGGCTGAAAAAAAAGTACCAATGCAAATCTTTTTTCTTTTTTTATTTTGTAAAAAGTTAAATAATTAACTAAAATAACTAATTCTAAAAAATAACATCTAACAGGCCATGAAATTTACCCAACACACATCACAACAAACTAGGGTGATCGCAAATCAGGTTGGGGTCGGGTGACATTTCATTTGTCATCCATCTAAAATTAGGCAGATTGAAAAAAATAATTCACATCCATCTATCGGTTTGGCAGATACGAATTGAGCGGGCCGTGCAGATTGATTGGTAGATGGATGCAATCGATTTAGTAGTTTGAATTTCACAAATTTGGGAATTCTTTTAATTATAATTTATAACTTTTACAATCTCGAATAACTAGTAATATGAAAAAAAATATTTATTATTTACCTGTAATATTGTTTTCTACTTTTATAAAAATATATATTTTATCATTTCTGATCTATGTTTTTACTTGTTAGCAATGGGCGGATCAGATTCATCCGAGTGCAAGATAATTGGTCAGTCATTTGAATAGTATCTGTAAATTTTAAAATATTTCATTCCATCGAAAGACAAGCATCCGCCAAAATCAATCGAGTTCGGTCGATTTGGACGGATGTCACCAGAACAAACTCAAAATTAACAATACCTCTTATACACTTCCCCAAAAGTGCCTCCCCAGAGCCGCTTCCGAAACAACCCTTCCGCACACTGATGCCCCTCCCACAGCTCGAGCCCCGCCGTGACAATTCCGGGCACAAACACCACCGGATGCTTCACCTTGAGCCCCTCTTTTTCCAATTTCACCCCGGGAGGGTCCGGCAACGGCCCCGTGATCGCCTCCGTCACGTACTGAGGAAACGACGCCGGCATCGCATTGTACAGAAACAGCAGAATCCACCAAACAGTACAAATACAACCAATCAACCAACAACAGCTGTCCAGACAAGACCATTTGTCACTCTTCTCATCAACCCTAGCCTTCTTCGCGGCTACTTTCTTGCTCTTATCGTCTTCTTCGTCCGGAATCGGAGTCTGATTGTTGTCATTCTCAGATGCCTTTCTTGATCGTCGAATCAAAGGCATCTTCTTCAATTAATCATATAAACAATTCACAAAATCATTTATGTTTATAGTCTGTACATGTGTGTATATGTATGTTTGTTGTTTGGAAACCCTAGACGCCGTGGACGGTAGTGGAAGTGACCGGAGAGTGGTGGTTGTGGTGGAGGAGAGAGAAAGGACATGGCTTGTTGGTTGCTTTTTATGGATTTGCCTTTAATGCGATTGGGTGGTACGGAGCGCTGCGTGGGTCACTGTTAAGAAGATAAATATTTTTTCTTATATTTTTTCTTTTCAATAATAGAAAGAGCAATGATGCGATTCTTAGGCTTGGTTTGGCAAAATCAAAAAAAATTAAAAAGTCAAAAAGTCACTATCCTATTTAAGTCACATCATCATATTTAAATCATATCATCTCTCTATTATATCACTTCAAATCCAATCCATACCTAATCCATATTTCATAAAAAGTAAAAAAATACACTTATTTAGTTTATCCCAAACAACCCCTTAATTTGAGTTTAATATTTTTTCTTTTCAATAATAGAAAGAGCAATGATACGATTCTTAGGCCAAGTTTGACATATTGTAAAAAAGTTAAAAAGTTAAAAAGTTAAAAAAGTTAACACTATTCACCAAAAGTCAACAATTACGGCTGCACAACTCCCAATTCTAATTTTTCCCTACAAATCAATTTTTACAATTTTTTATTACACATTTTTCCATAAAAAATCAAAAAATTAACCCAAACATCCATATTTTCTTCCTCAAATTTTTAGTCTAAAAAACCAAAAAGTACACTTATTTAGAATACCCCAAACAACCCCTTAATTTGAATTTATCTCAATCGTTAGTTTTAG
Source organism: Camellia japonica (assembly GCA_030407325.1). Taxonomy (NCBI): domain Eukaryota; kingdom Viridiplantae; phylum Streptophyta; class Magnoliopsida; order Ericales; family Theaceae; genus Camellia; species Camellia japonica. The sequence continues at coordinate 113,825,454 of JAPPVO010000010.1, forward strand.
CAGGTGTTTGGGCTAATTTAAAAAAAAGTAAAAAGGTAAAAAATCATTATCAATGTAAAAAAATTTATACTATCTACAAATTTTTTTCTTTTTTGTTTTATTTTTTTTTATTTATGGAAAACAACAACGCTAATCAAAGCCGAAAAAGACCGAAATATCCCTTTGAACAAAAAATATGTAAAAATAAATAAATAAATAAATAATATATGAAGCTTTGTACATCAACACTGCTAGGGACCCCAGTGGGGGCACTCCTCGCACCTCCAATTTTTTTTCATTGGCTAGCTTTTTTTTTTTACCCACAGCCACGTGGGGCTGGGAGTCACTGGGGGTCACTGGGGGTGGGGGTCTACCGCATTTTTCCTTTGTACATATTCACAGGTCAAGCTGTTCTACCATCCCCTAAACCACAAAACCGTACTACTGGCCATCACGTGACTCTGTCAATATGCATAACCCCATAAGGGCAATACAGCAATTTCAATATTTATTACCATATTATAATGCATATTTTTTTTTATAAAAAGTCAAAAAGTTATCTTAAACACTCATCTTTTTTTCTTACTTTTTTTAATCAAAAAGTACACTTATATAGATTATCTCAAACAACCCCTTAGTTTCTCGATTATTTTAGGCTGGTTAGAGTATTCACGCTAATTTCTTCAAATTTTTAGTCAAATTAAAGCTATTTTGTTATTTTAACTAGTCATTTTTTAATACATACTGCATCAAACTCTCTATTCTAACTTAATCTTATTAAAATATTATTTTCTTATTGTGTTTGTTAATCTTTCTTTTTTTATTTAATTAATAAGTTACCAGCCAAATAATTTTTTTTTTAAAAATTTTTTTGCCTTTGACTGATTGATCAGCCGGACTTCTGGACAGACATTCGGTAACACTAATCTAGCGATGAATAGTACCTCGCTTGTTGTAACGAGATACTCTAGCAATCATAAATTTTGACGAGCTACAAGCGAATTTGATGAACTTGATTTTTTGAAATTTATTAGCTAAAAAATGATTTTACCGAGTTTGATGAGGATGCTCTCATTCAAGACTATTTTACGAAGATAGTTAAAAGTCATTTTTTAATTTTTAATTTATTTTGAGTTATATTATCTCTTATATTTTAAAAAAAAAATTAAAAAAATTAACTTTTAATCATTTTTTTAAAATAACCCTCCGTAATAAAGTGCTAGTTCTGGTCAACAAAGGTGATAATTGTAATAAATAAATGTCACATCAGTCATACAAATAATTAACGATATGCATGAATTTGGGTGATTTAAACAAATTTTAAATTCGAACATTCTTGTAATAGAAAAAATATTAGGTGGTATAGGGCAAAATGTGTCTCTATCTAATACCAATCATTGATTTTTTTTTTTTTAATGAATAGCAGTGTAATTATAAATATAAAAACAAAACTGATACAGACCCCCACCACCCCCACATATACGTCAATGAGAGGAGGACACAAAAAAAAAAATTAATAAAATTGGAGCAATCAGCATTCACTGGGGGTGGTGGAGGTCTTACTCATTTTTTATATAAAAAATATTAACTGTATTTGGTTTCAATTTGTTAGATTCAATTTTCTAAAAACTAAGTTTCTTATTTATTTATTTATTTATTTGGGTGCTTTTTCAGTAAATCCATTATCTGAGAGTGTTATTCCATAAGACCTATAGTGTTTTATAATATTCCATTAGGTCCATTTCATACTAAAAGACCAAAAAAACTCTCAAACAAACATGCGCCTATCCTTTCTTTGAATTAAATAACCGTCTCTCTTCCCCCTCTTCTTGCAGGAAATCACGCACAGTATCTCTACCATTCCAAAAATCCAAAACTGTATTCCATATTGTCTCAACGCCCAGAAGACTGTCTTTATCGCATCGTCGCATCGTCTCATCATCTTCTTCGGCATCCCTACGCCGTCGGTCGCCGAAATCGTGGAATCACCGTTGTTGAATATCCGTAAGGTCTATTTTCGTCAAAATCACCTTCGACGACAATTTATGACAACGCAACTGTCGAAATAGGCAAAAAAACGTAAGTAATCTACTCATTCTTATATGTAAACCCTAAATCTCTTTTTCAACAAATAACATTGTGATCTTTCACAAATATCCCCTGTTTCTATTCATACAATATATAGGAGTCCATATTGTTCATACCCTAATCTTTAATCTGAACCCCTCAATCATAATCCCTAATTATATTGATTTTTTCACTTAAAAACATTACAGTTGCCATTATGTTGTGTTCACAACTGTGAACATTCAAATGGTTTTGAAGAATGTTGGCCAAACCAAATTGTTTCTGTTGTTGTTGAAGGCTGTGAACATTCACATGGATTGAAAATGTTTGGATAATCAAATTATTTCAGATATTGTTGTTGTTGTTGTTGAAAGTTGTGAACATTCACATGGATTGAAAATGTTTGGCCAATCATTATTTTGTAATATTGTAGTTATTTTTTCCCCTTGTTGGTATTGTTGATATTGTTGATTGTTAATGGCAATCCAATAATTTGAACATTCAATTCTTGATTATTTTCCATGAAAGTGGCATGAAATACAGTCCCTGCGAATATTGACACTATTCTTCCCCCCTCTATCAAATTGTTGTTATTAACCATAGCGAACATTCACATTTAAAATTCCTTGTGTTAGATATTGTTGTGATACATAATTATGTTGTGAACATTCATTACATGTGTAAATTAATTAGACACTTTGTGAACATTAACCACTGTGTTTAGAGGAAATATATCACTTTTGTTATCCCATGTTTTAAATTGTATTTCAATTTTGAGGTTGTGTTATAAGATTGGCATTGCATGATTGTAGTAAGATTGTGCATTGCCATACAAATTAGGACTGTAAATGTTCACAACATCCTTTTATATGTTTGTGTTAACATCCACACATTCTTGAATGATGTTCATGGTTGTATAAACATACATTGATTTTTACACACTCACACAATATGCACATTGTGTTTGTGCTGACACAGTCAACATCCACATCCATGTACAGATGTGGATATTCACATCCATACACAAAACTGTGGACATTCACACCCATGCACACAACTGTGAACATTCACATCAATGGCAATGTTGTGAATGTTCACATCTGTTCCACTATGCTAATCACATGAGCCTTGTCTTAATTTTTTTAAATGCTCCATTTTGCAGATATTGCACAGAAGAAAACCTCAAAGAGAAAAACAGATGAGTACCATGTCAAGGAAGAAAGCCCACAAGCAAATACTAGCAGCAATATTGACATGCGGCGTGTCAACTACAAATCTAACATGACCGGACTGGTGAAATTAATGAAAAACACCAAATTCACACAAGCACAGCTTGGCTACCTGCGACAAACACCTTTCTGGCATTTATTAGATGCATTGAGAAACAGTGAGATCGACCTTGACAAATGCATGAAGTACGATGATGTTGTTGTGCATGTCCTACAAATGTACAAAGCTTCAAAAGATGCCTTCTATATTGGAGAGAATAAGATGAACATATACGACAACGACATCAAGCTGATTTTTGGTGTGTATTGTGCACCAAGCCAATGGACATATTATATAGTGCGAAACCAAAGACTGGCATTATAAACAAAAGGTGCAAAAATGTCAACCGATTGACTTCAAAATGGATACGCACCCTTTTGACTGAGGCATTGAAAGGCAAAAAGAAAGATGACAACGAAGAAGTCGCCCAACTAATCTGTATGTATGCTTGCCAAAAACTTTTTTCTCGACAAGCGGTGAGACAATAGGATGGGGCTAGTACGCACATATGGTCCCATTGGAAAGCATGTAAGAATATGATTGGGCCAAGCAAATTAGAACAACGTTGACATCCTTCATTTCCCAAAACAACAAAAAGCTGACAAAAGTCACCGGCTGTGTCATGTTATTGATGGTAAGTACCCATGCTCTCAAATAATAACATTCACATGTCCTTGAGTGTTGTTCATCTATACCAACTGTGAACATTCAAATCTGTACCACTGATGTGAATGTCCATATGCACTTATGTTTCACAGATGTGAATGTTCACATCTATACCACTGATGTGAATGTTCATATTCACTCATGATATACTACTGTGAATGTTCACAACAGTGTCACTATTGTTAATGTTCACATATGTTGACATTACTATTCAAATTCTAAATAACATATGTCTTTGTTGTTTTGTTGAAGTATTGGTTGTGTGAGCACACAACCATCCTACAACCTCACAAGCCCAATGCCATTCCTTGCTATGTCAAGTGGGATCTGACTGCTTTACAAAAGAAGATGAAAACCACCTCTTTGGCTGATATTGGTTTTAATGAGGTATGACCTTCAACTATTGATCAAAACATTCACATTATGACACCATCCAAATATATACGTTAACATAACTTTTTCATTTCAGGTTAATGCCGGCGAACTCTTTGCAACCCCAACAGAATTACAAAAGTTCAGGCGTACAACATTGAAGATGGAGCCCGAAATTTATGAACCAGCCACCACATCTCCCAACCTCTCTAACATCAAGGAAGAACAACACAATGGCAGCAACTCCCAATTTTCTGGGGATGGAGTTGAGCTAAATGACAGTAATGAGGACATTCACATTCCCTTTAGCAGCCCACATGATGAGAAAGCTATTGTCATAGCAAACACAAGCCAACCTGACATCATCGATATGCTTGTCAAAGAAAATCGGAAGGCTTGGGGCATCATAAGGCAGTGGGAAGCAAAGTACAAACACCTTTAATTCTCATGGGAGTTAAGGGCAAGAGTCATAGTTTATCTTGAACATAAATTGTTCAACCAGTCAAGCCCATCCAACATGAATACTGAAATAAAAAAGTGCATGGAGTAGAAGGATGAAGAAATTAAGCGTTTAACGCAGCTGGTCATCGACTTAGAATGCGAGAAAACAATTCTTCAGGACCTTTACGATGATCAGTCAGTCCACATTGTCATACAGGCCGAAGTGCATAAGCAACCCCTTACCTTAATGCAACACAATCTCAGCCCACCTTCTAGGGTGAAGCGTATCAAGGAGAAAGATCGAAAAAGAGCATGGCTTGCCTGACTTTCCCAGACTTACCTGGCCAAAAATAGCCCCATACAGTCCACATTATTGAAGATGTGGACAAACACCCACCAGTGAAGCACCCAAAAAAATTGTTGACCTTGACCAACAAGTTCAAAGTCTGGAGCATGATGTCCAAAAACGTCAAGCAAAAGGTCCAGGCTTTACAAAAAAGTGAAGGCGATGAGTAAGTGACCATACAAACACCTAATGTCAACATTCACATTCCATAATTGTGAATATTCACCACTGTGCTTATTTATTTGATTTGTTCAAAACTATGCAATTTTAATATTCACATTGGTTTGTTTAAAATGCAGAGGCTGCTTGTATGGAAAGGAGACTCGAAGTCTACATACGTGTATTTTGATGACATTGTAAACCTTATCAAGGAGGAATCGATACACAGCAATGTATGCCATTACGAAGATGATTCACTATTCACACACCCACATACACCCACACACATACACACATTGTTCACCCACCACAAATAATATAATACGACCCTATGTTTGTATAGCTCATAGATGCATATGCCGAACTATTACATAAATAACAAGAAGTGGTCAATCCAACTTCAGATGAAGCATCATTCATCTTCACGAGCATGTGTTTGGTAAAATCTATCATTTCATTTTTGCTAATGTGAATTTGAAACTTCACAGCCCATTAATTATTTGTCCAATGTGTACAAAAAGTGATACGAGAGTACCATCCTCGCAAAAGAAGTAAACACATTAATGCACATGTGAAAAACTACCAAGGAGAGAGATACCTACTATTCTCATTGCACCATGACTTCCACTGGACGATAGTTGTGTATGATGCTAAAGACAATTTGTGGAGGCATTATAACTCATTGTGCCCAAAGACAGGCATACATAACCCGCATATCAACCAAGCACAGGAAGTTGTAAGTGACTCTTATTGTACACAAATATCAATTGTTGTCATGCGTTAAATTCTAAAAATGAATGTACACACACATATGTTCGTTGGTGCCTAATGTGAAATTGCCTACACAGAAGAAGTACATCGAGAACGTTGTGCGCGTTATTGGCGAGTCATCACCGCTATGGACTAAGTTAGCAGGCCAATATCCGTCACAACCAATCATATCAGTTGATGTTTGTCCTTAGCAGGACGACGACTCGTAAGCCTCACTACATTTTTTACAAATCCTCCATAACCATTATGCAAACATACATGTCAAGTGCTAATCAAAACCATTTTGCATTTACAGGGTGGACTGCGAACCTGCAGTATATTACATCATGCGGGCGCACATATACCATGAAGAAATTGTTGACAGCCTTACTAGTTCTAAATGGTGGACTACGAGACTTATTAGTACACAGTTTTTTGAATCATAAGAAAACAGAGTGTCATTAAAACCTATAGGTGGGGGGTGTCAACCTACAAACTAACAAACACTCGATATGAATGTTAATATCAATTGCTTTGACATTTTGACACAACAATTGATTGTAAATCAGTGATACAATATCTATTAATGGGAAAAAGTCACTTGTGAATTTTGATCTACCTTTGGTGTTGTTATGTTAATTTATGCGATTGTTTGAACCCAATTGTTCTATAATACACATATTTTGTGCAGGAATGTGCACATTGTCTACATGACACCATTATGGATAACATACACAGGTGTGAATATTCACATTTGTTCTTATTCAAAACAGTTGTGAATGTTATTCATCTCTACCAAATGTGAACATTCACATCTGTACCACTAATGTGAATGTTCATATGCACTAATGTTTTACAGATGTGAATGTTCACAGTTGCACCACTGATGTGAATGTTCATATTCACTTATGATATACTACTGTGTTGTGATGTGCATAATTTATGCGATTGTTTGAACTCAATTGTTCTATAATACACATATTTTGTGTAGGAATGTTCATATTGTCTACAAGACATCATTACAGATAACATACACAGGTGTGAATATTCACATTTGTTCTTGACATGGGTAAGCCCATTTAGATTACAGCCCACCATTTAGGGCCTGAGAGGGAGGTTTTATGAGCTGGAAATGGGCCATGGAAAGGGCTGGGCAAGTTGAAGGCCTAGCGCGTTTGGGCCAGGATAGCTTTGGGCTTGCCCGGAGATGGGGCTGCTCGGCTAAAACCCAAGACCGAGCTACTTGTACTTGCACAGGTGAAAACCGTAAAACTTGCGTTGCTCGGCAGGAAGGCTCGCGCCTTTAGCTCGGCAGGAAGGTGTGCGTTTTTAACTCGGCATGAAGGCCTTTGTTTCACCCGCGTGACCTATTTCGAGCTCGGCTCTGCCGGAATGCAAACTGAGCTCGGTCGGTATGGAACTCGGCTAGTGAGCATTCAGGCATGCGGCGTAGCACGACGGTGTGAGGCCGAGGTGATTCCGCCGGTCTGCTGAGCTCCGCCTAGATATCCTGACAGTTTGGTTAAGTGGTGATTGCTGGATTTGTGCTGATAGATGAGATAGCAGCACCACGTGTCGAGAGACTAATGGGAGTAGATTTGGGGCGCAGAAGGTATATAAGCGTGTCTGCGCCCCCCATGCTTGGACAGATGATCATTTGGTGAGATACACTTAGACATTCAACTCTCTCATCTTTCTCTCTATCCCTAAGTGTGTGCTAACTTGACCGTCAGAGGGGTTTTCCGGCCACACACCGCCGGATAGCTCACCGCCGTTGTGTTCGCAGGTCGATCGGACGGACAGGGAGCTTGGAAGAAAGGAATACGGGCTTACTGGAATATTTGCTCCCCGTACAATTGGCGCCGTCTGTGGGAATCTGATAGACAAAACCTTGTCTTCCCAGCTCATCTGATCGCCGTCCATGGCGAACAACGACGAGATTCCGTTGTCCGCCATCGACGGAGTTACCCCGGAGTCAGCCAGACGGAGAGAATGACACCCCGCCATTCCTCCGATGGCGGACCTGGAGACTTCTCCAGGAGGACATTCAAGAGATGCGCGGGATAAGCGCAGAAGAAGCTTTGGTCATTCTCGGAGACTAGACGGTCATTGGCGGCGAAAAGAATTGCACGCCAGACGTCTGGAACACAAGCTAAGGGACCAAGACGCCATCATCCGGAGAATGGTGGCGGAGATGGAGGATCTTAAACGACATATCAAAGAGAAGGGTGTAGCTGGAGTGGGAGACCACAGTGAGCGCACCCAACCCCGCCGTTCAGGCAGTCAGAGCCAGCGGCACACTCCGTCCCTCTCAATCACCAGAAGTTACAAGGTTGGAGATTCCGACGCGCACGTAGAGAAGTTTGGCGCGCAAGATAGCACTTACCAACCCTCACGTCCGGCGACGACGTCAAGGTACTCCTACTCCGCTCGTTCAGAGGATTTGCGGGTAGTCTTGAAGGAGCGGGCTCGCCAGCGAGAGACTCAGAGGGTGCCGGCGTTTCAGCGGTTATCCTATGGGGGTTGTGCCAGTGAAGAGGTCGTAATGCCTTCACCCCGCCTTGCTGTGCCCCCTCCTCCAGACACGGATTTGGCGAAGCTGAGCGCCACTCCTTTCTCCCTGGAGATAGAAACAACACCGCTTCCCGCGGGCTTCCACCAGCCAAAGTTTACGCTCTACGACGGAAAGACCGATCCATACACGCATGTAAGCCACTTCCGACAGGTCATGGCTGGACATAGGCGGAATGAGGCTCTTATGTGCCTTATCTTCCCGTCAAGTTTGGGCGAGCTGGGCTTGAAATGGTTTGAGAGGCTGCCGGAGGGGAGCATCGAAAGGTGGCAGCAGTTGGCGGAAGCCTTTGTGACGTGTTTCAAAACCAACACCAGAATGCCAAAGGAAGTTGACCACCTTCTTAGTGTCAAGATGGAGCCGAGCGACACACTCAAGGCATACAACTCCAGATACTGGGAAACCTTCAATGAGATCTTGGATTGCCCGGTCAACCTGGCAATCACACAATATAAGCGTGGTCTCCCGGTCGGACATAGACTGCGGGACTCGCTTACCATACACCAGCCGACATCCATGGGCCAACTCATGCAGCACATCTGAGTAGAAGATGATGCGGCAGCATCTACCGCGAAGGCAACTCCGGTAGCAACAGACAAGAGGTCGGCTGGCAAGGTGCATGCGGTCGGATAGGAGACCAACCATTCAAATGATCGCGCCGAGGAATCTAACCGAGGTTTAAATCGTCGAAACTGGGGTAGGAGTCGGCGGAATGACCGAGATGAATACCCCCGCGATGACGTAGCTGATGCAAACAGAAGGTTGAAAGCTCGGACGGGCATCACCACGGTCTTTAAGATTCCAATCTATCGCATACTTAGTGAAATCCGTGACGAGAATTACGTCCGGTTTCCTGCTAAGTTAGGCGATGCGCAAAAAGGCTTCAATCCACGGTACCGCTGCACATTCCACCTGGAGCGCGGACACCGGACAGAGGACTGTTTGCCTCTGAAGCAACACTTGGAGGAGCTAGTCGCAGCCGAACACTTGGACCATTACATTGATGGGGGTGTGAAGGCCGCACATCAAGCCTTGGTTGACCCGTGTGGACCGGATAACCTGGAGGCGCCCCCACAAGGAGTTGTTAATGTCATCCACGGCATAGTGGAGCCGGCGCGTGTATACGAGCTCCGAGGTATGATCAAGAAGGCAGAACACATGAGGGAAGTTTTGTCGGTCCAGCCCGCGATCAAGAGGGGGAAGACCGAAGAGAAAGACGTGATCAGTTTCTCTACAAGGGACTTAGAGCGCATTCAGATGCCGCACAACGATGCCTTAGTGGTCACACTCCGCATCAAGGAATTCGATGTCAAGCACATCTTGATCGACCAAGGAAGCTTGGTCGAGATTATGTATTACGACGCGTTCAAACAGCTCAAACTCCGAGATATAGACTTGGCTCTGGTAACTTCGCCACTGGGTGGTTTCAACTCGCAATCGGAGTGGCCTTTGGGAAAAATTATTCTGCCGGTCAAACGGGATCCCTGGTCAAACAAGTGGAGTTGTGGGTATTGCAAGTGCCATTTACATATAACCTGATCCTTGGAAGGGGATGGCTTCACGCTATGCAAGCCGTAGCGTCGACCTACCATCAGGTGATAAGATTCCCCTCGGCTATGGGGGCAATTGAGGAAGTTTGGGGCGATTAGGTCATGTCGAAGCAATGCTTCGTGGCAGTGAACGGGAGCCGAGCTGCCAAAGGCTTCGTCCAAATGATTGAAGGACCGGAAGACTGGGGAGTCCTTGACGACGTGGGCACCAAGGCTGAGGACAAAGCCGTTGAAGAGTTGGTGGAAGTGCGGATTGACACGGAGAGCCTGAACAAGTTCTTCTTGCTCGGATCAAGCCTTACCGCCCAAGAAATGACCGAGATGGTGGAATTTTTTATGGCCAAATATCGAAGTCTTCGCATGGTCGCCTTACGACATGCCCGGCATCGATCCAAGTTTTATTTGCCATCACCTCAATGTTTTTCCCGGGGCAAAGCCGGTCATTCAAAGAACGAGGAGATCGGCACTACACCATGCCGAGGTAGTTGCAGAAGAGGTGACGAACTTGCTTGAGGCACGAGCTATTCAGGAAGTGCACTACCCTCGGTGGATTTCAAACACGGTCGTTGTACTTAAGAAGAATGGAAGTGGCGAGTTTGTGTCGACTACAAGACCGTCAATCGAGCTTGCCTAAAGATAGCTTTTTTCTGCCCAGAATAGACCAGCTTGTCGATCTAACGGCCGGACATAACAGGCTCAGTTTTTTGGATGCCTATCGCGGCTATCATCAGATTGCCATGCATGGCCCCGACCGTGAGATCACCTCTTTCACTACTCTAAGGGGACTCTTCTGCTACCGAGTCATGCCTTTTGGTTTGAAGAACACCGGGGCAACTTTCCAAAGGATGGTGACCAAGATGTTCGCTCCTCTGCTAGGCCGGACAATGGAGGCTTATATTGATGATATGGTGGTCAAAACCGGCATCAAGCAGACCACTTGTCCGACTTGGCCGAGATGTTCGCCATTCTCAAACGACACAAACTACACCTGAATGCGTCTAAGTGTGCCTTTGGCGTGGGATCCGGAAAATTCTTAGGCTTCCTAGTCACAAACCGAGGCATCGAGGCAGACCCCACACAAATCAGAGTCGTACAAGAATTAAAGCAGCCAAGCTCGGCAAAGGACGTGCAGCATCTGGCCGGAATGGCCGCCGCACTTAACCGATTCATAAGCCGATCATCAGATCGCTGCCGCCCTTTCTTTCAAGCTTTGAAATCAAAGTTCTCATGGGATGAAGAATGTGACCGGGATTTGGCCGAGCTCAAGGAGTATCTGTCTTCAGCACCACTGTTGGTAACACCGAAGCCCGGCGAAGAACTTTACCTTTATCTGGCCGTTTCTCAGCATGCAGTTAGTGCGGTGCTTGTCCGGTCGGAAGGAATCAAGCACCTCCCTATCTTCTACGTAAGCAAAACCTTGCTACCGGCAGAATCGAGATACTTGCCACTGGAAAAACTTGCGTTGGCATTGATAATGGCCTCCAGGAAGTTGGCGCACTATTTCCATGCTCATACAATCATTGTTTTGACCGAGTTCCCCCTCAAAGCTTTGTTCAAGCGGGCGGACTTCTCCGGTCGAATTCTCAAGTGGGCGGTCGAATTGGGACAGTTTGACGTCAAGTTCTAGCCACGCATTGCCATAAAGGCCCAGACATTGGCCGATTTTGTTGTTGAATTCTCACCCGGGATTCATCACATCTGCCCAGTGGATCTTGCGGTGGCAGCCGAGGAGGTGAGTGCAGATTTATCCGAAGTAACACAACAAGGCGATGTTGGCGACGCGAAACTTGCGCGCCCCGCCGAAGAACCTTCAGCTAGTACGACGCTACAGCCCGGCGATGCGACGACGGAGTTGGGTATTACCGACCAACCTGCTCTGTCCGGTGCCGCATCGCCAGGAGGGGAGGAAGTGGAACCGATCAGCATTGAACCTGACGCCGCACAGCCGAGCGACCATGCGCCCATCCACCTGCAAGCCTCCCAGGACCCCTCAGAATGTTGGAAGCTCTTTGTGGGCGAAATGTGGAAACTTTTCGTAGATGGGGCTTCTAACCGCCACGGTGCCGGGCTGGGCATAGTTCTGATTTCGCCAGACGGACTGACCATCAAACATTCTATCACTCTTGGATTCCCTGCATCAAACAATAAGGCTGAGTACGAGGCGCTTCTGGTCGGGCTCAAGAGCGCGCTTCAGATGCACGCATCCAAGCTAATGGTTTATAATGATTCCCAACTTGTGTTAACCAAGTTTCTGGGGTTTACGAAGCTAAAGACGACAGAATGGTGAAGTACCAAGCTCTGGTAAGAGACCACATCAAGCGATTCCAGGCAATAAGGGTCCAACAAATTGGCTGTGAAGAAAACGGCTGAGCAGATGAATTAGCAGGCCTTACTTCCATGGTCGATGGCACATCTCCCAGCCCTCTCCTGATTGAATTCCTTCCGAGGCCCAGCATTGAGGAAGCCGAGCAGACAAAAGTACTCTGCACCGAGCTAGGTCTTTCCTGGATGGACCCAATTCCTCAAAGATCGGACCCTTCCCACCGACAAAAAGGAAGCACATAAAGTCCGGGTGAAGTCAGAGCGGTTTTGGCTCTCTCCATCTGGCGCTTTATACAAGAAGTCTTTTACCGGTCCCTATCTCAAGTGTGTACACCCAAGTAGCGTGGAAGCTTTCCTGTACGAAATTCACGAAGGCATATGCGGCAGTCACATAGGGGGCAGATCTCTAGCCTACCGGGCTATCTCGCAAGGATATTGGTGGCCGTGCATGCAAGCAGACGCGCAGAAGTATGTTCGCAAATGTGAGAAGTGCCAGAAGTTTGCCCACCAAATCCACCAGCCGGCCAGGGAACTTCTTCCCCTCACCAGCCCTTGGCCCTTTGCGATGTGGGGGCTAGATATAGTGGGGCCACTCCCAACGGCACCAGGCAACCGGAAGTTCTTCATCGCGGCTACAGACTACTTCACCAAATGGGTTGAAGCCTAGCCTTTGGCGACAATCAAGGAGAGAGACGTCAAACGGTTTGTCTGGCAAAATGTAGTAACGCGGTTTGGCGTCCCCAAAATTCTGATCTCTGATAACGGCACCCAATTTGACGGCCGCCTATTCAGAGGATTTTGTGAAGACTTGAAGATTGAATTCTACAACTCTACCCCGGCTTACCCGCAGTCTAACGGTCAAGCCGAAGCATCAAACAAGACCATTCTTGATGGGTTGAAGAAAAGGCTTGAGAAAGCCAAGGGAAAATGGGCCGAGGAACTCCCAAGCGTTCTTTGGGCATACCGAACGACCCCGCGGCGATCCACCGGGGAAACTCCTTTTGCCTTGGCATATGGCATGGAGGCGGTCATCCCTTTGGAAGTCGGTATGCCCACCCTCCGCAGTGAAAGTTTTGAGCCCGAGCTGAACGCCGAAGCCATTGCCCTGGAATTGGACCTAGTGGAAGAACGCCGGGAAAAGGCTCTCATCCATGTGGCCACCTACCAACAAGAGCTTTCAAGAAAATACAACAAAACGGTGCACCCCAGACCGTTCAAAGTAGGCGACTGGGTTTTGAGGAAGGTCATGGGCAACACCCTGGTGCCAGGTGAAGGCAAACTAGGGGCAAACTGGGAAGGACCCTACAAGATAACCGGTCTGGCGGGCAAGGGGGCATACCACTTGGAGGACTTGGAGGGAAGAGGAATACCCCGGCCATGGAATGCGGCCAACCTCAAACTGTACTATTTTTAGCTTTTGTGTTCTTTTTGTGCAAAGGAATTTTTTGCCTCACACTTCAGAATGTAATATTCTTTTTGTCAATATAATAGAAGTGTCTCATCTTTAGTTTAGCATTCAGATTGTTGTCTTTTACTTTGAGATTTCAACCGAGATGTTTTATTCCGGTTAATTGAGTTGATGATTTGTTCAACTTTAAGATTTAAACCGAGATGTTTACTCCGGTCAAACAAGTTGATAATTTGCTCAACTTTGTTATTGAATCGAGATGTTTACTCCGGTCAAACAAGTTGGTGATTTGCTCAACTTTGTTATTTAAACCGAGATGTTTACTCCGGTCAAACAAGTTGATAATTTGCTCAACTTTGTTATTTAAACTGAGATGTTTACTCCGGTCAAACAAGTTGGTGATTTGTTCAACTTTGAGATTTAAACCGAGATGTTTACTCCGGTCAAACAAGTTGCTAATTTGTTCAACTTTGTTATTTGAACCGAGATGTTTACTCCGGTCAAACAAGTTGATGATGTGTTCAACTTTGTTATTTCAACCGAGACGTTAGATTCCGATTAATTAAGTGGGTAATTTGTTCAAAGAAGAGTTGCTGATCCGCTCAGCCAAGGTGGTTTACCCGGTTGAAGTTGTTCGGCTTGAAGACTGTGCAAACACTTAAAGAAATTAGAACTTTCATTGATGTGAAAACCAATTACAAAAGGTGGGGCAGTAGCCTGGTTACATTTGTAAACGAAAAGAAGACAAAGAAAACTAGACTAAGGGGGAAAGGTTTGTGAATTCATCCTCGGTTGCGGTCGCTTCCAGGTCGACCGTGGTTGTGGTCTCCTAGACACCGGTCTTCCCCTGGCCGGGCTGCTTTGGGCGGTTGTCACCCTCGCATTTTCCTCAGCATCCTCTGCCTCTTCTTCCTCGGCCTCAGCCTGCAACGCGTTGAAGACGTCGTTGGCATATGGCACAAGGTACGTCGACAGGAAGACAACTGGGAGAGAAGCAAACATGTCGGTCCCAGGTCCTTAGCCGAGCTGTTCACAAGCAGCCTTCCATCCCGCCTTGAAGAAGATGTATTGGGTGGCATGGACTTGCTTGGTGTAGCTCTCCTCGGCTTCCTTGAAACCGGCGTTGTTGGCGTTCTCCAGCTCCTTCTTATTTGATTCTTTCAAAGTCTCCAGCTCGGCCCAGAGCGCGTCATTTTCTTTCTCAGCGGTTCCAAGTTGGCCGAGCAACCTAGAATTGTCCGAGTTTGCCATCTCCGGCGAAGCTTTGGACCGACCGAGCTCGGCTTGAAGGTGTTCTACCTGGTTGGCAAAGTCGGTGGCCTTCTGCCGGAGTCGGTGAATGCGCTCCATGACCAGGTGTTGTTTCTGGATAACCTGCAAGAAGAAGGTTTGATTAGAAAGAAAACCGAGCAAACACTTGGAAAATTTTTTGGCAAAATGTGCAAAGTTCTTACCCTGGTCATAGACTTGACCAAGGATTTCACCAGCCGGGTGTCCAGTACGTGGTCGCTGCCAACCACGTCACTCGATAACAGCAAGGCCTTGGTTAGGTCAAAGGCCAGTAGGTGCTCCTTGTCACCTTTGACCGAGGCTATTGCCGGGATCTCCTTACCCTGGTGCTTGAGCTGCGGCTTCCACGGCAGTGTTGCGTCAGTTGTCACCGCTGGTTGCTCGGTGTTCAACTCTGCAACTAGCTCGGCGGAAGGGTCTGCACGCGGCCTTTTGCCAGCGCGGCGGTTGTCTTTGCCGGCTTGCCCGGCGGCGGGAGACGCCAGTGCAACCACGGTCCCGCTGGATCACCCGGCAGCAGGAGAGCGGGTTTGGATGCTTGGTATCTCGGTGGAGGTGGCAGTGATGAGGTTCTTGATGCGGCTTCTTTTGGCCATCTCTTTTGCCTCGGTCAACCGGATGAATGGCACGTCCGGTAATGTGGGATCAGGAGGTGGAGACGGAGCGCGAAGAAAGTCTGTGACTTTACTCCGGCGTGGAGCTGAATATCTATATGTCAGTGTGTAACTGTAACAGCGCCCACGAGGGACCTCGGCCGCTACGGTTCGGACTCCCCTTTTTGTTTGTTGCGGTTCTTAATCTGAACCAAAGAGTCCAACTCTGGCAAATCGTTTTGAGAAAAAAACAGGTTTTTGAAAAGAAGTGCCAAACATGGACTGCTTTTGCCAGATACAGAGTCGCCACCTAAATATTTTTAAAATGGGAAATTTAAGAAACCCTGACTCAGTGCCGAAGGCCACGTGTCCGTCATCACCAAATGTCTTGGCTCGGGAGCTTGGGTACGATCGGGGAAGGTCAGCTATGAGCACCCCCTTTCGCCCGGTCCGAAGACCGGCCTCTACTAATCGTGATATCCGATTTTGAAAACGTTACGTGTTCTTATTCCGGTTATTAGCCTAGAATTACTATGTTATGCGCACCGCAAACAAGTATAGACTAGATTGCCTAATTTGGAAATAAGCATTGCATATCCGTTCGTTTTGAAAAGGGCTTTGGAATTTTGCTACTCGCAAGTAGGCTAAAACACGGATTTCAACGAGTTTTTTCCAACTCAAGCAATCCAACCTCCACCCACAGGCATTCAAACAGTTTATCTCATATAAGCATTTAGCCACATGGTAAGCCTACTGTCATGTTAACATTCACACGCATGCGAGATGCTAAAGCGTAATAACTTACATCGTACTCCGTGCCAAAACAATAAACTAGTTAGCAAACATGTATGTCCTAGTTCATGTTAAGTAACTAATGCATCGCATACAGAATGTGTTTAGGATAGGCTCGGCTAACCCTAAAATGGCATGTGAAATGCAATCATTCGGCGGACGTATTCAAGTTAGATTTGAAAATACAATGCAGTTTGTATGATGTACCGAGCCCGGTGCATGTCAACAAATGTATGGATGCACGCATGCATTGCATAAGGTATGCTCAAATAAACGTGCCCTAATCTACCATCATAAGCAGGTAAATAAAAGGGAAGAAAGAAGTGGGGGGTTGGAAGACATGCACACCACTCACACACGCTTATTACAGATTTGCCCTCACCCGGAGGGACCAAATAAATAATACAAATTAATTAACTACGCAAGCTAATTAAATATTACAATTTAATTAAATTAACAAATTAATTAATCTAATTAAAACAGTAAAGCCCTCGGGAAGCGGATCAGATGCAGCACATGTTCGGGGCTCGCTCGGAATCGCACTGCCATGCATAGTCTGCCTCTGTTTTCCCTGCTTTGCTCCTCTGAAAACTGCCAAAGTCTCAGGAATGCCTCTCAGGACACTGGGGGATCCCACCGGCCAAGTAGAATGACCACCGGCACTAGGATGTGGCCATCGGCACAAAATGAATCCACCAGCTGATTATTTACTGCCGGCCGGCACAAAATGTTGCCGGTCGACAAACAATACCTGCAGAACCTGCAACTCACAACAGCAGAGGGCAAAACTTGCATGGCAATACAATTCAAACAATGTATGCACCAATCACATTCCCTATCATGTTAATGACTCAAGGGAGGATGTGCCTCGATTCTCGGGCCACCAATCACGCATTTCCATGCATGATGGCCTAAAGAATCGAGTGTGCCCTTTCAATTTCAAATGCATGCAAACCAAACAAATAAAGGAGCCCAATTCCTATCACTAGATCAAGGAACAAGGCATGCATGTCTATGTGTGCAATCCTAAGCATGTCAACTAGTATGCAACATGGGATGCAAACAAGAATGCTAGTATGCAAACACACATACAAGGCAAGCATGCAAACCAAGCAAAGGGGTGGACTTAAACATGACTTAGGCAACTCCAAATAGGCCCAAAATCAGTGGCCAAAACCAAGGAAATGAAAGCTAAAATGCACACACACATGCATGCAATCATGGTCCAACACTTAAGCATTAAACTAGCAACTTTCAAGCACACTTGAAAGAGGCTAAACATGGACAATTGGCATGGAATGAAAAGCTTTAAAATCATGTCAAAATGTGGTGCCAAACCAACCCAAATGAGGCAAGCATAAGCATGCAAGCATGGTCCAAGTACTTGAGGCAAGTCATGAAGCTTTGAAGCACATTTAGCATAACAAACATGGCATGTATTAAACAACTAAAAATAGATTTTTAGCATGTTAAAACAAGGCCAAAGGACTACTTAGATGACATCTAAGTGGCTCAAATTCAAAGGCATGCACAATGGTCAAAACATAGGGCATACAACACATGCTCTCAAAGCAACAAAGAGGCAACTAAGGCAAGCATATGAGCATGCCAAAGGGACTGAAATTACATGTTGGATGGTTCCAAACCACCAAAATGATACAATCAACACATGCTACACATTCACATACTTGAGGCATACGAGCCCGACAAGCCACAAATGCAAAGGAGCTATACTAAGCATGCCAAAATCGATCCAAACAACTATGGACAGAGCTAAAGCATGGCAAAATAAGCACAAAACATTCACAAGGCTAAGCCTAAAACATGCTCGAACAAAGGCTAACAACCTAAGGCATATTAAGGCAATTACAAGGCATTACATGGTAGGTATGCTAAGCATGCATGGTGTACCAAAACCAACACACGACATGATTATATTATGGCATAATAAGCATGAAATGCAGCCTAGACATGATCAACACACACTCTAACATAGGCTCCCTCAAGAGGCCAAAAATGGTCCCTTTCAAGGACAACAAGGAGAGGGGGTGGCCCTCCCCTTTTGGAGACTTCAAGGCACCATCCCCACCATTGAAATCCCTCAAGATTTCAGTGGTGAAGAGGCCCAAACACCAAAGTCTCGAAACTTGCTCAAAATAGCACAAAATGGGGCCTTTCAAGGCCTAAGGGTGGTCAAACACACCCAAACCACAAAACACTCTTAATAAACTATCAAGAGGGCCTAAAAACAGAACTTTTTTATGTTATACACCAAACACAAAAACAGCTCTACGATAGGTAGAAATAGGATGCAAAAATGGGATAAAAAGGACTAGTTTCTTACCCTTGAAGTCCTTTTTCACAAGCAATGCTCCAGCAGCCTTCTTGAGCTTGAATCCACTCAGAAACTTCCAAAACAACCCTTAAGGGGGTTTAAGTCCAAGAGATGGTGTGGTGGTGTGTGTTTGTGAGCAAAAGTATGACCAAAAACACACTTATAGAGATAGGATATGTATCTAACCCTAACCCTAGAGCTCAAACTTTAAGAAAAGCTATAAAAATGTCTAACCCTTGGCCAAAGAGAAGACCCTCTCCTTTATAGGCCATTCCCTCTTGCAAAGCTTATTCAAGAAGCTTGTTTAGAGGGAAATCCCTCCATACACGTGTATGGAGGGGAATGGGGTGGGTGCCAGCTATCACAGCTGGCACAAAATATCTACAAAAAGTAGATGAACAGTGGTCGGCCGCTCAAAATTGTCATTTTGACAAAAATGACTGCCGACCGGCAACAAAGAGTGCCGACCGGCAATAAACATTGCCGGTGGCAACAAAAACCGGCCGGTGGCCTCTAGCCACTGCCGGTGGTGTGTGGGGATGCCTCACAAGGCATTCCCTGCCTCTCCAAGGCAAAACACAAGTGTTTGGTGCAAAACCAGACACAAAACAGTCGAGTTCGGAGATCCTGAGGCAAGGCGCGTGGCCGAGAACTCCGGGAACTCCAAACGAACACAAACATGGATAATCACCGAGTGTTCAAACGGTGACGTCCAAGTCTTGAGGACGGTCAAAAATGGGGTGTCTACAGTAACCGAAGAGCTCGTGACAATCCCGGTTGCGGTAGCGGAGCATGATTCTAATGGCTGCTTCGTTGGGATAATGATAGTGGGCTTGCAAGGCTTCGATTGCTGCAAAGGAAAGCAAAAAAAAATGTTAAGTACAGAATAGTGAAGAAAGATAAATTGACCGAGCAGGTAGCACGGCTTACATGTTGAACCAAAGTTCTTGCTAATGAACCAGCCCGGTACGTCGGCTGTTTCATAGTTGCTAGATACCCAGAAAAAGTCATCATCGTGCAAGTCCTTGTCCGGGGTGTCGGTCTCTATCTTCTCTTTGTCCGGTCTAATTTTTAAATAGTAGGCGAGGCCGTCGCCTGTGTGCCTTAGGGTGTATTGGCGGAGTATCTCGGCTATCCCTAAATTGGTCCCTAGCCGGTTGTTCAGCTTGTGGATCCCGTTGATTATTCTGTAAGTGTTGGTTGAGACTTGGGTAGGTGCTAGCCCGGTGCGTCGCAAGAATTCGGTCATGAGTGGGTTAACCGGAAAGCGGAGGCCTCCTTCTATGACGGATAGCACGGTGAAGGGGCATTGGTCTAATCTGCCCCATAGATTTGTGTCAATGGCACCGAGCTCTAGGTGAACGTCAGTCGGGATACGGTACTCTTCCCGAAACGTGGCCAGGGCAACTGAAGTGTTGACAAGGAAGCGGTAGCGCTCCATGTATAGCCGGCTGGTTTAGCTCGGCTGAGGTGGTTTGGCACAGACTGGTGTTTGATGGCTGCTTGGTCTTTGAGAGCCTCGGTGTTGGTCTGTGGTCCCCTTGGACTCTGCAGGAAAATGAGGGTAATTGTAAGTGGAAGCGCGATCGTGCGGAATGAGCTTGACTTTAGCTTGGTCAGGAAGAGTGCTAGACCACCTCGGTCGCGAAAGCAAACCAAGGAGCTCGGTCGCTCAAGCGGACCAGATGTTAGCTCGGTCGAGCGGCCAAGTTCTCTGCCTACCTCGGTTTCTACTAAGGTTTTGGCAAACTTGTAATTTGCTCGGTCTTAACGTTTTTTGGGATCAAAAGGAGACCTGGAGCCCGGTCTGCCCCAGATCTTCAGGTGTTCATCAGTGAAGCTGAAGAACAGCAAGAAGAACAAGGGGCAGGGGAGGGTTTTGGGGAGCTATACCCTAAAATCTATGGTTTTAGTGCCCTAAATCAAGAAATATCAAATGAAACGGCCACAAAAAGATTCGAAGAGCTTACCAGTAGAGACGAATGCAGATCCTTCAGGCACGAACGCAGAAGGAGAGCAAGAGTGGGAGCTGCTGAGAGCACTGGAGCTCTGGATCGACAAAAATGAAGGAGAATCAGTAAGAACAAAAAGTGAAGGGGAAGTGACGTATAAATAGAAGTGAGAGACTGCCAAAAATTTTGAATGTGAAGGGACGTGATGGTTGGCTGCTCGAGGCCAATAAACGAGCGACGCTGTAATAACCCCGACCCGTGATTAGCTATTAATCGGTATTTAAGGATGCTACTGAATGGATTAAAATGAATTATGGGATTAATATGTAATCTGCATGATAATTGGCTATCTATCTGTCACTTATAAAAATATCTGCTTAGAATCCCGCTTTAAAATGAAAATGGAAAGCCTTATCGGCATCCAAACCCGGAATTGATTATACCATTGTGTTATTTGGAATTTTTAGAACCTTATGGTATATTTAATTAAAATGTGATTTGGTATGAGTAAATTAGATTAAATGAAGCTAAATTACAAGAGTTGGCTTTAATTACCGTTTTACCACTTAGTGGCCCACTTCATAAAAGATTTTGAGCCTTAATTCACTTCATTTCATCAGCTCATTCTTGAGCAAATTCGACTATAGAGAGAGAGAGAGAGAGAGAGAGAGAGAGAGTCATGGGGGAAATGGGGTTTCAACTAGGAGATTGACTTGTATTCTTGAAGAATTGAAGAGAGGGTTGCTTATTGAGCTCCTAGACTTGAATTGAAGACTTAAGGTAGAATTTTTCATCCTTTCATTCATGTATTTCAATGTTATCTTGCATGATTCATGGAGGTTATAAGCTTAAATGTGTACATTGAGCTTAAAATGTTGAAGTGAGAGTCAATCTATGCATGCATGCATAAATTTCCATGTTTTGAGTTTGAAATCTAAGATTTCTTCCATGCATGTGTTAATTTCACTCACATTTTGGTCATTCATCTTGTTTTCCCTCAAAATAACAAGTTTGATTATGTTTGGAAGGTTTGAAGTCAAAGGCATCCTTGCATGTTGTGTTCATAACATTTTTGAGGTTTAAGTTGAAATTGTGAGTTTTTAACAAACTCTTGGGCCATGATTTTATCAAATAATCTTTGATTCATCATGTTTTACAAGTTTACTTTGTTATTCCAAGTTTTGGGGCCCAAGTGATGAGTTTTGGAGGTTTTAATTCGAGTTTTGAAGTTGGAGGTGCAATCTGGAAATTCCAGATTTTGCAGCCTCGCTCGAGCGAAGGGGTTCTCGCTCGAGCGACCACTCTGAGATTGTGCACTTCGCTCGAGCGACCAAAAGTCCGCTCGAGCGTAAATTTCGAGCTCCCAGAAGTTTGCATCATTTACAGATCGCTCGAGCGAAAGAATGTGCGCTCGAGCGACCAGTCACATTTTTGCATGCTCGTTCGAGCGAGGAAAGCTTCGCTCGAGCGAGGACCTAAAATTCTAAAATTTTGCCTAAGTGTTCCAAGGCATGTTTTGACATCCTCATTGCATCTTAGGCATTCCTAAGCCTTAATTAAGCCATAGTAATGAGGTTATGGGCTAGAAACGCACACTAAGAAAAGAACGTAACGAGTTATTGAATGACAAGTGTGTGAGTTGAGCATTGAAATAAGTATGAATCACACTAAGAGATTGCAAGGGTGTGTGTGTTCTAAGCCATGTGATAAGAATAAACATGAACCAACGTGATGTAAGCTAAGCCTTAATGGCCATATGAATAAGTAATGATAAGATTCGTTGGTGTTATGTATTTTGTGATTGTAGGTCAACGTCCGAGAAGTGATTGACCATCTACGGAACCACTGTGAGTAACGTTATCGTAAAGATACGTTTATATGAAACTATGTTCCAAATGAGATAAGATATGCTATGATTTCTGAAATGATATATGTTTCTGTGAACGAACATTCCAAGTTTGAAATCTATTATGGCATCCATAGATAGTCCCAAGTCATGGGGGACGGCATGAAAATGCGGGTCCATGACATTTACGAGATCTCGTTAGCCACTTCATTGTGGTGTTTGTTTAATCGGTGTCCGGGACCGGTTACTCTAGTCGGAAGACGTTATGTGATATGTTCGATATGTTCTATGGGATATGCCATTACTATGTTCTGATATGAGATGACTATGATTATGCTATGATATGTTTTATACGTATGAAATGTTCGGAATTCGTTCACTAACCCCTTTACCTTAATGTTATTCACTAGGCTTTAGCTCACTGTTTGTATATATATATTATAGGTGAGCATTCTGGAGTGCAAGCCCGAAGGTTTTGTGGGGGACTGTGTTTCTGTTGTCAGCCAGCCTTTGTGCCTCACGTGGAGGTTCCCGAAGTGTCTTGGGTTCAAGGGTTGATTAATTCTGTTTATGCATGGGACTTTATTTTAATCATGTTGTCTGTATTGAAAATACTGTAACGTGTGTGGTATAACATAATGTATGGTTGACTTATGGCTATGTAAATAAAGTTTTAAATTGCTATGTTTCATGTAAGTCAACACAACTCATTGGACAATTATGTTTACGTAATTGCTTCCGCTAGCCCCTTATCATATGCTTATCTGTTTAGAGGCCTTTGGTAATCTAAGGATTACTGGCCGGTTGCGGCGCTAAACCTATAGGGGCGGGTTTGGGTTGTGACAGACGCGTGTCCCAATTAATGGCGGCGTCAGAGTTGAAGAGACAAGAAGGCGAAATGAGACGTCGGCCAAGCAAATCGAGGAACCGAGCGCTGGAATTAGTGCGGTTGACGTCTTGCAAACAACAGACCGAGAAAGGGTTTACCCGATCGGATCATGTAATCCCGGTCACACTTTTGCGGACGGAATTAAGGGGCAATTGAAAGGGAGGTTTTATGAGCTGGAAATGGGCCATGGAAAGGGCCGGGCAAGTTGAAGGCCTAGCGCGTTTGGGCCAGGATAGCTTTGGGCTTGCCCGGAGATGGGGCTGCGCAGCTAAAGCCCAAGACCGAGCTACTTGTACTTGCACAGGTGAGAACCGTGCTACTTGCGTTGCTCGGCAGGAAGGCTCGCGCCTTTAGCTCGACAGGAAAGTGCGCGCCTTTAGCTCGGCAAGAAGGCCTTTGTTTCACCCGCGTGACCTATTTCGAGCTCGGCTCTGTCGGAATGCAAACTGAGCTCGGTCAGTATGGAACTCGGCTAGTGAGCATTCGGGCATGCGGCGCAGCACGGCCATGTGAGGCCGAGGTGATTCCGCCGGTCTGCCGGGCTCCGCCTAGATATCCTGACAGTTTGGTTAGGTGGTGATTGTTGGATTTGTGCTGACAGATGGGATAGCAGCACCACATGTCGAGAGACTAATGGGAGTAGATTTGTGGCGCAGAAGGTATATAAGCGTGTCTGCGCCCCCCATGCTTGGACAGATGATCATTTGGTGAGATACACTTAGACATTCAACTCTCTCCTCTCTCTCTCTCTATCCCTGAGTGTGTGCTAACTTGACTGTCGGAGGGGTTTTCCGGCCACACACCGCCGGGTAGCTCACCGCCGTTGTGTTCGCAGGTCGATCGGACGGACAGGGAGCTTGAAAGAAAGGAGTACGGGCTCGCCGGAATATTTGCTCCCCGTACAGGGCCCAATATATAACTCAAATGCTAAAGCCCAGTATTGCTGAAGCCCCACGTAGCAATAAGAACCAATGACATCAAGACACATGGCAAGAGAAGGACAAGCCACATAAGCAGACAAAGATCTGCAAAGTTATTGCCACTGCACATCACCATTAATGAGGCCCCTTACAACATTTATTGCGATAACCCCTCTCCGTCGGGACAGAACGCCTTCACCATGAACAAGGTAAGCTAGAGCATAGACTTTCGGCCAAGGTGACAGGTCTGAAGGGACAACGAAATGATTGCCCGAGAATTTAAGCAGACATCAAAGATAAGAAAAAGGTTAAGATTTCTATCTCTAATTCATCTCTACATTCTATTTCTCTCTCTAACTTGCGCGTTGGAGGGTTCGCTGGAGGACTCCCCGTTCCCCGTTGAACTCTTGTGCAGGTCTTCTGGTAGGTTTGGTCATTCGGACACAGGCTTGAGGAGCGCGAATCAGTCTGACCCGTTCCACCTAGAACAAACTGTACCATCAGTTTTTATTCATAACAGTTATGAATGTTCACACCATGTCAATCTCTATACATGTGAAAGTTCACTCACAGTTTATATTCATGTCAACATTGACAACAATAATGTAAAAAAGTTCAACCCATGTGCGAGTATTCACATAATATGATTCTTTTACGCAAGTGTGAATGGCCACATCATGTAGTCATCATTAAAACATCAACAAAAAATCAGTTTGGTACCCAAAAAGTAAAAGAAAAAACACAAATCAAATACTAAGTTTGCCAAACCATTATTGTGTTTGCCAATACAATGTAATCTTATGGCAACACAATGTTTGCCAACACAATACAATCTTATTTCAAAAATCAATATAAGAATCCCATGTAAAACACAATGTTGAAATGAAAAATGTACACCATATATCGGCTCCTTGCATGATTTGCGATTATGGCTTCCCAACTTAACACATCTTCCGCACCTTATTTGCTTCAGTTTCTCACCCTTTGGTGGTTGGTGGGTATATAGTGATGTCTGTGGGATCAAAAGGCGGTTTTTCCACCGATGATATAGGGAATATGGCACCTGAATAGGCTGCTCGATATGTCTCTACATGAAAGCAATGTTCCACACAATCATTGAGATTGTAGTGGCTCTTCTGAATAGCAATCATAACATGGTCATATGGGAATCCGTTGATTTGCCATTTGAAGCAAGAACACGTACACCTTGCAATATCAACTGTAACAGATGGTATCGAATGAACTTCAAACACATCCTCATTGGCTTTGCTAACTTGCCAAGACTTGCTGTCGTTGAACGAGTCAAGAAGCATTGTTTCGAATATAGGACAAATAAGCTCATTCCACTTGTTTACTTGGTCACGCCGTGCAGACATTTGCCTCATCAATTGAGTACGAATTGTGTCCACCATTTGAGTGATAGGAAGATTGCATGCTTCTTTAATTCAATTATTAAATGACTCCGCCTCATTGGATGTCATCTCCCCATAACGCATGCCCCTATACAACATCACAAACATTGTACAATACTGAATTTAATTTCTTCAAAACTAAATATGAAATTTCACATTGCCACAAAACATAACTGAAAATTCACATCGCTACCATTCTAAACTTGACAAATGGAATACATTAGGAAACTACTACTACCTGAAGTATGAATTTGCCCAGTGCTCAGGTGCCAAGTCCTTAAAAAAAAATTATGTGCTCGTTGCTTACCCTCCTCTTTTAATTTCGCAAGCTTTTCATGGAACTCTACCACAGTCGGCTCGTAAGCACAGTCACTCAAACTACTAACTAGGTGATCCCTAAATCCATTATCAATTCCTTTCATCCGGTCTCTTAAATTGCTCTTCAAATGTTGTAAGCAATAACCGTGGTGAGCCGATGGGAACACCTTTGGCATAGCTTCTAAAAGACTAAGATTATAATCTAAAATAAAAGTAATCAGACGCTTACCATCAACAATCTTCCCAAGTTCGTGCAAGAACCACGACCAATTGGTCGTGGTCTCTAAATCAACAATCGCAAATACAACAAAAAATAAACCTACAACATAACACCATTAAACAACTGTTCACAATATTCCAAAGTGAATAGAAAACAATATAAAAGAAACAAGTCATGTGAATGTTTATATCTACATTGCCCTATTACTATTGTTATTTTTGGATTTGGTTTTGTAAACATCAATGATGTGAACATTCACATTACTGTCCATTAATGAATAAACTCACATTAGTAGACACTGGTGTAAACATTCACATCAGTGTATACTAATGTGAATATTCACATTACTGTTAATTTCTCAATCAGTCATATTATGTTGTTGTTCACATCAATGTGTATTGATGTAAACATTGACACCAGTGTAAATGTGGAACACACTGTGTAATCATTTGTCATATGTCCACATTATGCCGCTCAATGTGAATATTTACATGAATAGACAGCTAAAAAAAATACTAACCATTGTTTCCATCTTTCGCTGTTGCCGCAAGTAGTTAACCTTTGTACTTTCCTTTGAGGAATGTTTTATCCAAGAATAATAAAGGCCGACAAGAATTGAACCAAAAAATACACGCAGCGAATGATACAAAGAAATGACAAAACTGTTGACTACTCGCATCATAGTCAATATTGACATAACTCCCTGGATTGTAACGCATCACAGCATTCGAATACCACCGCAGCTGATCAAACGATAATGAGTGATCTTTATGAATAACAACCTTTGTTTTTGCTCCACGCCCAACCATACCACGTGGTAACTCACATCTAGCCCATAATCCCTCTTCAAAATAGTCACCACCTCACATGGCCGAGTCAACAGCTTGTCTCTCACAATTTCAAATATGGTACTCGATACCAAATCAAAACTAACTCTCGGATTCTTCGATGTTCAGACATATGTACAACAACTATGCACATCACTAAACCTCTTGATGTAAAAAAACCATTTGCTCATTGTGCTCTACAATGTATAGCCCACAAGCAGCCTATCTTCTCGCACATCGCATATACCGCAGTAATCCTTGTTGTCTCGTTCTTGACATACGTAAACTGAAACCCACATTGGATGGCATACTTACATAAAACATCACGAAATTCTTGTGCACCTCCAACAAACTATTGTCCTGCATGCGTAATACCATTTGCCCAAGGGGCTGACAACAACACATTCTCCTTATGGTGGCAAAACCTCCGTAGTGCATCAATTTCTTCGTCACCCCCCACACGCAGCGACCCAGAGCTACTCGACTGACCAATATCACTTTTTAACTCAACAACAACTTCTACATGTTGTACCCCCATTGATTTAGCAAGCAATAACATGTTCTGAAATTCTTCCTCATTGTCCAAATCACACATATTAATTCCAAGTAGTCGACAGAACAATTAAATAAAACCAGCAGACAACTCACCCCATTTTTCACACAAACACTCCACCAAACGCGAATAACATAATGCGCGGGCAACATTTATTACAGTTGTACTGCAACCATACGTGCACACCAACATCATAAAGGTATCCATCTCCTGTAAACACACAACAATACAACAGTTAACAATAATCCAAACGATATGAAAATTCACATTGTGCAAAATTAAATGCCTATGTGTACAGTTCAAGTGCTAAATCCATAATGAAAACTATCACCACCATCTTTACACAACATAAAACATTTTAGAATATCAAAATGACACCACCACATTAAGGTGACACTACACAACATGCAAGCAACCCTCCATAATTTCATATTAACAAGATGTGAACATTCATATTGTTACATATACTCTGAATTATATCACCCACACAGAGCCTCATTAAGCAAATATCAAAATAATCTGAATGACCTGAATGACCTCCCCTCCACAGGACCACGTAAAATGCATATAATTGAACAAACAGAGCATCTGATCCATATCAATCAAAAAACAGAGCATCTGATCTATCATACAAATCAAAACATAAACTGAACATGTATTCATAACCAAAATGATACTAACCTTAATCATGCAATCCTACACTCGTCTTGTAACTCGAAAACAACTGATTTGAACTAGTTATACACCAGAAAATATGACAACCGAACACCGTCCAATTCGTCGTCTTCACTCGAAAATCACCGAACCATACTACAACAGCAACAATGAAACCCTAGCACATCAAGGCCTTGAAACGAGCATGCAAAATAGAAACGTATCCATCTGAATTAGAATGATGATCAAAAGCGTGAAAATAGAAACTACCAAAACTGAATCAACGAAAAAAGAGGCAACGTGGTATGTGTATTATATATATATATATATATATATATATATATAAGGGCATAATAGTCCAGGTAAAAATATAAAATTAGTAAAATGGACCTTATGGAATAAAAAGAAAAGTATATAAGACTAATCAGGTTATAATAATCCTTTGTGGACCTAATGAATTATAACAACTCTAAATTGGATTTATCAATAAAAATCCCATTTTTTTAATAAGTATTTTTAAATTTTAAACAACTTTTTTTTATTTTTTATATACACTTTACTTAGATATATCTAAAAAGTAAAATATTTATAAAAAAAATATTTTAAAAAATTTATAAATAGTAAAAATATGAAAATATACTGAATTTTTGTATTTTTGATATTTAGTAAATTTTTTAAAGATTTTTTTCATAAATATTATATTTTTTAAGTGTATTTATGTTAAGTATATCTAAAAATAAAAAAATGACTTAAGATATTAAAAAAATTCAATGAAAACAAAAAAAAATGAAAATGAACAATAAAAAATAAAAAAATTAATTTTTAGAAAAATGAATCCTGAAAAGTGAAACCAAACAAGCTGAATCATCACCAAACAAACTTTTAGCTCAGTATGCCAAAAATGTTAGAAAGTAGAGTATTTGAGATTATTTAAATAAATATATTTTTTGATTTTTTACAAAAAAACATGAAATATAAGTTGGGTTTGAAGTGACATAGTAGAGGTGATGTGACTCAAATAAAATAATTGTGATCCAAATAGAATAATGTGCCAAAATAGTATGTGCTATTTTAATACATGCCAAACACCCCCTAAATATTAAAGCTATGTTAGTTTGCTTTTTTAAAAATAGTTTTTAAATTTTAAAAATTAAAATAAAAACTAGTTTGATAAAATTAAATTCTAAAAAAATAATTTTGGATTTTTTAAAATTATTTTTATTTTTCCAAAATGATAAAATTATATGAAACTTATCAATATATATATATATATTACCAAATTATGTTTTAAAAATTAAAAAATAAATAAATAATTTGAAAATCAAACCAAATAAACCTAAAGTCATTTTATTGTTTCTCATGTGTATTTTTTTTGTCGATAAAAAAAAAAATACAATCATGGGCTTATTTTTGGTTAAAATAGTCAAAAAGTCAAAACAATCATAGGCGTATTTTTGGTTAAAATAGTCAAAAAGTCAAAACACTTATCACATCACTCTCTCTATTTTTTAATATTTTTTCATAAAAAATTGAAAAATTAATTAAAATAATCAATTTCCAAATAAGCTCAGAGAAAAATTATTGGTTGGTTCACCGGCACCAAGTAGCCATGTCCCAAGTCAATCACAAATCTCCATGTCTTTTTATGTTTTCTAATCATTAAATTCAAAAATCATGGACCTTACCTTCTCCACCAATCGGATTCGCCTCCTCTTCAACTATGTCTAGTTTAGCCATGTTTTGCACCCTTCAACAGATGAAGACGTGTGGCAACCAAGGATCCAAAGGCGAGGGAGATGCCACGTTTTGTGCATGTCGGTCAACTGTCCAGATAATCGGTGCAATACTTGTCTACCACAATTGTCACCCCTGTCGACCGCTACTGTCACTTTATTTATCACAAGTGTCACTCTTATCGACCGCGACTGTCACCTTGTTACCAAATAACCGACCAAAAGATCAACCGAATGATCGACAAGAGAATACAGAACAATTGCTGAATTGAATAATGCTAGAGAAGAGGCGAATCTCCATCAATCACGATACATGTGAAGAGCCAGATGACACTTTTTCTACGCTAATCAATAACTTCAAAATAAATTTTCGTAATGATGATGTTATTAAAACCAGTTGGAAGTATTAGATGGCGAAACGTTATCCAAGATTAACAGTTGCAAATACTTCATGGTCATCATCTCAGGAAAAGTGTAAATTATACTCTGCCCCTAAAATATAGCCTTTTACCACTTTAGTCCTCGAAAGAATACTGGTGTTTTTATTGTACGAACACAGAATAATCTTCTCGTATAATCTTGTTGAGCAAGTTTGCACTCCTCTAAACGCCGTCACTTTACTACCTGAAAATACAAACGTGAGCTAGCTGGCGGTGGTGTGTCGAAAACCTCTCTGATGCCTAAGTCAGCGATTAGACAATAGACACAAAAAGCTCTATGTAATTGAGAGTAAGAATTGCAATACCTGTGCATTGGTCCTGTTATGAGCTTTTATAGATTATGCCTGGCACAATCTTAGTAGGACTTTAACTCTCCTTAGCAGAGTCCTTCTAGGAATCACACTCCCAAAGATAATGCCTATCTTGATAACACCATACTCACTGCCAACCAAGTGAGATGGTTAAACCCTTTACCTTGGCTGACACTGCGGTCAACCAAGTTACTTTGGCTCCGTGCTCAACATGGCCAAGCCGTGATGACCCTGCTACAAGTTGGCATCCTGCTGAGCTATATCCAG
Organism: Camellia japonica; assembly: GCA_030407325.1. NCBI lineage: Eukaryota > Viridiplantae > Streptophyta > Magnoliopsida > Ericales > Theaceae > Camellia > Camellia japonica. The sequence goes on from JAPPVO010000010.1 coordinate 113,856,707, forward strand.
CACGGCCCATCACCCTACTAATAGTCTCGGTCGGACAAAGGTTTGTCCCCAGATAGGTCCTAATTCTAACAACACATCCGACCGTCCTGGTACCTACCTCGGCTCAAAGCCGAGATACAAAATATCTCCTTGGCCCATTGCACAGCCCAACTTCCAAAGAAGACTTTTCCTAGCTCGGCCCAATTTGTACACAAATTACCCTCTCAATCGCCCCTTAATTCCATCTATGTAGCATGTTTGGGATTACTCATCTCTTGCCGACCTGCCCATGTCCAAACCGAACTTAAACGACCGAGCTTAGATTATCCCGATCCCACAATTTTACTTGATTTCCAAAAATTGTAGCTGGTCGTACAGCGCGTCTGCCCACTATCCTGACATCGTGTCCTTACTGGGACACGTGGCGTGTAATGAATGCTCTCCCTTACTGTTTATAGCCGTCACAGACGCCTCTGAAATTTGAAAAGACCCACATTTTCAATTATACGTATTATAACAACACATTTCGAAAAGCCACTTCCATTGTTCATTCCCAAACTCCAAACCAACTTTTATTCACTATTGTGACTTCGCCATTGTTGCCATTGGTGGAAGCTGAATCTTGCACTAGGGAGCTCGTAATCACTCGACGAAGCACTTTCTCCACTCGAAATCATAATCAACCGTAGATTTGTAAGTTTCAAAAAACTTCACAACATTGTTTATTTGATATTCCCTTGTTGTTCTTTATGTTCTTTGATGCTTCTGCTCTATCAAACCTCCATCCATGCTTTAGAATAGAACTTAAGCCTTAAAACCACGTAAAACACATAAAAATTGAATGTAGATCTATAAGACCACCTATCGGTTAGGAGTTAAACTAGCCAAATCCATGATTTTGATTCAAAATTATAAACAAACCGTAATAAAAAAAACTGTTGATAGCGTGGCACATGAATGTAACCAAACTAGGAATCACTCCTCACACCAAGCTAAAAAAGCCCTGCCATTGGAATGGACCGGGGTAAACCATTGCCGTACACAACCTCAGTCGAACTATGAGCAATGCCACTCACTTAACCGGGCTAAAAAACCTTGCCTTAGGTCAAGGTTAGTCTAAACCCTAGCCCTTCCTTTAGCCGAGCTATACATCGCACACACCCTTGGTCAAGCAAAATATAAGCTAATTTGCACTGTTGTCTTAGCCCAGTCACCACCTGGCCATAACACATTCTGTGTTCTTCACTGTGCAGACTTGACTAGTTTATTTAGGCACACATTCACTTTGCTCCTAGGTGCCTTTGCTCAATCGAGCCAACCAAAGTCCACATCAGTGCCGTGCTAGGCCGCCGTGCATACTATATTTAACATAGTAAACTTAACACAATGGGTAAATACCGATTTCTGGTGAACTCACCTGGAGTCATGGCCAAATTTAGAAGAGATTACCACATTCCAAACGACGTCCATTTTTCCCTGGCCGAGCTAGATACCATGCCATGGGGCAATCCAGGCTTTGTTCCTTTCACTGTGGTGTCCATCGTAGAGAGGGGACTTCGGTTCCCAGTCCAACCACTAATCTATGAGTTCCTTAAACAGACTAGACTATGCCCTACTCAATTATCCACCAACACCTATAGGATTATCAATGGGATAGTCGAGCTAAATTGTCGCCTCGGTCTTAACCTCGGATTGGCCAAGCTCTTCCACCAATACTCGCTTAGCCAAAATGATGACGGTTGGGTCTATTACCTTAGAATAAGAAAGGACCAAGACAAAATCATCAAGCGTACACTAGATAAGGACCTAAACGACGATGATTTTCTTTGGGTGTCAGGAAATTTGGAAGACCAAGAAGCCCAGATACCGGGCTATAATATCAACTAGAACAAAGGAATAGCTGGTACGGTTTAGCTCAGTTTAATTTTCTTTTGCTATATTAACTATCTCGCTAACCCTTACGATTTTGTATCTTTCGCAGATTCGAACCAGCTTAAATCAAATTATGCCTACACTAATCAAGCCGCGTTACGCTATCGACAATGAGATTGGACCGATCTGCTTGACGTCTAACCGACCTACATATAAAGCGGTAGAAGGAAGACTAAAGTGACTGACTTTCTCTTGGAGTCCTCTCCAAAGCCAGACCCCAACCTTTCCCAAATCAACCTAGTTCCCTTAACTGAAGAACAAGAGATGGCTAAGAAGAGGGCAATCCGTGCTCTAATCACTAAGCAGGCATCTGCCTCAACCGCTGAAGTGCAGACTGAACTGCCCCCAGCTGGTCAAGCACGCAACATAGTTGTTGCCATTCCATCCACCAGAGCTTTGTCATCTCGGCCCAACAAGTGTCCTCGTACCTCGGCTAGTTAGATGTAGCGACTAATAAATGAAGAAGAGACCGCGCTGCTTAAGGCAGTGCTCCCCAAACAATCACCAGGTGGTCGCCGAGCTACCCCATCTCCTATCTCGACGTAGACACCATCTGTGTCTTTCAAAGGTCGAGCTGCCACTACGGCGAACTCCATTTGCGCGGAAAAAAATCATTTGCTGGTTTTCAACTTGGCTAAGAGTGTCTGTCTGCCCATTGATATGGAGCACCATACACATTTGACCGAGCTGAAGGCAGTATGGTTTGCCAACAAATCACCAACCCTGGTAATTTTGAATTCCACACCTTTTGGTTTTTCTAGCGACTTGTAGCCCGATTTATCTTACTACGCATGCTTTGCAAGCCGTGCAAAAGAGCCAAATCGCTCATTAGCATGTTCTGGAATTAAGGAGGACGGCCAAGGCGGTTGTTGCAGATGGCAAGGCCAAAGAAACCGAGTTTAAAGAGCTCCAAGCAAAATTTGTTGAGCTGAGAGCCAATCGGGATCACTTGGCCGAGCTAGTTACTGCTGTTGAGGCTGATAAGCAAAAAGCTCTAGTCGAGAAGAAGGACCGTTACCTTCGAGAACTAGCCAATCTAGAGAAGAAAAAAAACGCTAAGATAAAGGCGTTGCGGAAACAGATTGAGGACACTGAGGAGCGCGGCTTTAAGGAATGTGAGGAGATGTACGTCCAGAAATGCGAGACGTCTAAAGACTTCTTTTTAAAATGTGGCTGGAAGGCTATGGCTATGAAGCTCGGTCTAGCGTTGGACTCTGATGTATTTCTGAATCCTCCTCTTCACTTCGTACCGAGTTATATGATAGACTATGCGAACGCCGTCCAACAGAAGTTTCTACAAGAGAGGGAGGAGAAGAAAATCCCAGATTTGATTGATGCTCCTCCCATTAACACTGACCTCGGCCTCCAGACTTTGTTGCTCGCTCGGTTGGAGCTGCCTAACCAAACTGTGTTAAGCCTAACTGATGAAGCGGCCGTGACCGATCTAACACAAGAAGGTGAGGACTGCCTAATGGTGAAGTCCGTAGTGATCTAGACGTTGAGCTAGACGATATTTTTGCCTGACCAAGATGGAATTTTGTATTTTTGTCTTGCTTTTGTTCCTTTGCCTTGCTTTGTAACCGGGCTATATGCCCCACCTTTTGTAAGCACCTTTTACCCAATGAAAAATTCTGATATTTTCTCTCGGTTATTTTGTTTCTTTATTGTTGTACGTTATTCTAAGTGCATGTCTAGCCGAACTAATTGGCTCGGCCTTACCTTATCCTGCCAACCTTTTTTGGCCGAGATTTCTATCTCAGTCCTAAAGTGTCGAAAGGTTGTATTGGTCTACCCAACTGACCTCATTTGGCATACCGAAGGTACAAACAGTTGTTTGGTCAATCTTGCTAACCTTTTTTAGCCTAGATACTTATCCCGGCTAAAGAGTATAAAAAGTGTTGGTCAAACCTACCAACCTTCTTTAGCTTAGATCCTTATCTCGGTTAAAGAGTGCAAAAATTTATGTTGGTCAAATCTGTCAACCTTCTTTAGCCTAGATCCTTATCTCGGCTAAAGAGTGTAAAAAGTTGTGTTGGTCAAACATGCCAAGCTTCTTTAGCCTAGATCTTTATCTTGGCTAAAGAGTACAACAAGTTATGTTGGTCAAACCTGTCAACCTTCTTTAGCCTAGAATCTTATCTCGGCTAAAGAGTGCAAAAAATTTTGTTGGTCAAACTTGCCAACCTTCTTTAGCCTGGATCCTTATCTTGGCTAAAGAGTGTAAAAAATTTTGTCGGTCAAACCTGTCAACCTTCTTTAACCTAGATCCTTATCTCGGCTAAAGAGTGCAAAAAGTTTTGTTGGTCAAACCTACCAACCTACATTGCCCCCTAGTTAGGCAATGAGTACAAACCATTTTACAAACAGAGGACTACTAGTACTGAAAGAACTATACTTGAAAATATATGTACTTGTTTTATTGAATGTCAAAAAGAAAAATTACAAGTGTCTAAAAAGCTAAAAATAAAATACTTTGAGATTTGCGGTGTTCCAAAGCCTTGGGATAGCTCGGCTATCCACATCTTCGAGGTGATATGCTCCTTTTCCTGCCAAGCTGGTCACTCTGTACGGTCCTTTCCAGTTGGGTCCCAATTTACCATCTCCTGGCACCAGAGTATTTCTCATTACTTTGCACAGCACCCAATCTCCAATCTTAAATTGCCTCGGATTCACCGCCTTGTTGTGTTTTCTGGATAATTCTTGTTGATAAGAGGCGATGTGGACTAATGCTCTTTCTCTTCGTTCGTCAGCCAGATCTAGCTCCAAAGCTATGGCTTCTCCATTCATATCAGGATCAAAATTTTCGTTTCTAATAGTGGGGAGGCCAGTTACCAAGGGATCAATGCCTCTATGCTATAAGCTAGGGAAAAAGGCATTTCGCCAGTCGATCACCTAAGTGTAGTGCGGTATGCCCATAAGACGTGAGAAAGTTCTTCAGCCCATTTCCCTTTTGCTTTTTCAAGTCTTTTCTTTAAACCATCTAAGACTACTTTGTTGGAGGGCTCGACCTAGCTATTAGCTTAGGGGTATGCTGGCATAGAGTTGTAGAATTCGATCTTGTGTTTTTCGCAAAACCCCCTGAAGATTTGTCCATCAAATTGAGTGCCGCTGTCAAATATCAAGGCCTTGGATATTCCGAACTGAGTTATGAAGTTCTGTCAGACAAACTTCTTGACGTCTTTCTCTTTAATGGAGGCGAGTGCCTCTACTTCCACCCAGTTGGTAAAGTAGTTTGTTGCCGCAATAAAGAACTTTATGTTGCCTGGCGCGGTTGGGAGTGGTCCCACAATGTCTAGGCCCCACATTACAAAAGGCTAAGGGCTGGTCGAGGGTAGGAGCTCTCTTGCTAGTTAATGGATTTGATGCGCGAACTTCTGACATTTCTGGCATTTTTTGACGTACTTCTCAGCGTCTACTTGCATGTATGGCCGCCAATACCCTTGTGAAATGGTTCGATAAACCAGCGATCTTCCCCCTTGGTGGCTTCCGCAAATGTCTTCGTGAATTTTGAACAAAAATGCCTCGACCTTGCTAGGATGGACATACTTCAAGTATAGTCCTGTGAAGGATTTTTTGTGCAATGCTAATGATGGGGTGAGCCAAAATCGCTGTGACTTTGCTTTAATTTTGTTAACCTCCTTCTTGTTCTCTGGCAAGATGCCATCTTCTAAGAACACCACTATAGGGTCCATTCAGGAGGAACCTAGCTCGGCGCAACATACTTCGGTTGTGTCAGGTTTTTCAATACTTGGTCGTGGCAGGAAATTCATTAGCGTTGGGTGTGGGATAGATGTGTCTACCATCGACGCAAAACCGGTCAACTCATCTACCTTGCTATTTTCTTCTCGACTGATTTGCTCTATCCTTACCATTTCAAACTTCATGATCTCCTTTTTGACCAACTCTTGATACTTGGCCATTCTATCATCCTTTGCTTCATGGTCGCCTAAAATTTGGTTGATTACTAATTGGGAGTCACTGATACCATCAGCTCGGTGGCTTCCATGCGGAATGTTGACTTCAAACCGGCTAACAATGCTTCGTACTCAGCCTCGTTGTTGGATGCTGGAAATACAAGGTTGATTGTCTGTTCAATGGTCAAGCCATCTGGTGAGATGATGACTATCCCAAGTCCAGCACCATGCCTATTGGACGCTCCATCAACGAAGAGCTTTCACATCTCCCCTACAAACAACTTCCAATAAGTGGAGAGATTTGATGATGCCATAGGATCTAGCATGTTAATGGTGCTTTCTCCAAATTTTTTGTCCGTTGTAATGAATTGTTCCTTACTGCTTGAATGTCTTAGCACTCCATTCCCATGCGTATCTTCAGGAACTGCTATAAGACTAGGTAGTTTGCTACTCACTTGCTCGCCTTGTCACAGGGGTGGCGCTATTCCCAAGTCCCTTTCCCCACTTTGCTCGGTTATCTCGGATAAGTCTACTGGGCACACATAATGACTACCTGGCGCAAACTCTGCCATGAAGTCTGCAATGCTTGGGCTTTTATCGTGGTTCGTAGCCAGAACTTGATGTTGAACTGTCCGAGCTCCAGAGCCCACTTTAATATTTGCCTTAAAAAGTCCGCCCTTTCAAACAAGGCTTTTAAGGAAAAGGCCGTTAAGACGATTACGATATGGGCATAGAAGTAATGCGATAATTTTCTTGAAGCCATCATTAAAGCTAAGGCCAACTTCTCCAATGGCAAATACCTCGTTTCGGTATCCAGTAACGTCTTGCTAACATAAAAGATAGAAAGTGCTGTACTCCTTCAGCTCGTACCAATACTGCGCTAACTGCATGCTGGGAAATTGCCAAGTATAGAAAAAGTTCCTCTCCTAATATTGGGGTTACCAACAACAACGGAGAGGTCATGTATTCTTTTAAGCTTTCCAGAGCGTAGTCGCACTCGTCATCCCACTCAAACTCGGCCTTCAGTGCCTGGAAGAACGGTCAACATCTGTCTGATGACCGACTTATGAATCAGTTTAGCATGACAGCTAGGCCCGTAAGATTCTGTACTTCCTTGACTATGTTGGGTCTCTCGAGATCTTGAATGACTTTGATTTGAGAAGGATCGGCTTCTATACCTCGGTTGGTTACTAGAAAGTCAAGGAATTTTCCTAACTCTACGCCAAACATGCACTTGAATGCGTTCAGACGTAGCTTGCGGGTATTCAAAATTTGGAACATCTCAATGAGATCCTGGAGATGGTCTTCTTCATTCCTGCTTTTGACCACCATGTCGTCTATGTAAGCTTCCATTGTTCTGCTTAATAATGGCTCGAACATTTTGGTGATTATTTGCTGGAATATCGCCCCCTATATTTTTTAAGCCAAATGGTATGACCTTGTAACAATACAATCCTCTGGATTTTGTAAACGATGTGACCTCCTGGTCTGGTTCATACATAGAAATCTGATGGTAACCGCGATACGCATCAAGAAAGCTAAGTCGACTGTGACCTACAGTTAAGTCCTCTAGTTGGTCTATTCGTGGTCGAGGAAAACTGTCTTTTGGGCACGCTTTGTTGGCTGTTTTGTAGTCCATACAAACGCGCCACTTGCCATTCTTTTTTGGCACCACCACGGTTTTTGAGATCTACCTAGGATAATGAAGATCCCTGATTGCCCTTGTTTCTAGTAGGTTTCCCACTTCCTCAGCCACTACCTCAGCGTGGTGAAGTGTCTATCAGCGAGTTCGCTGTATAATTGGTTTGGCAGTTGGGTGGACATTGAGTTGATGGAAGATAAAGTTTGGGTCAATGCCAGACATATCGTACGGCGTCCAGGCAAACACCTCGATGTTAGAGATCAAAAATTCCATAATCTTTATTCTTTCGGTGTTGGACAAAGTAAGCCGAGCAGAAAGAACTTTTTTGGGATTTTCTCGTCTATTCTGACCTCCACCAGATCTTCTACTACCTTTTGTTCGGCTGCCTTGCCGACATCTGCGAACAACTCATTTCTTTCTAGCTCTTCCACCATTTGTATGAACCCTTTGGCAGCTCGACTGCCGTTCAATGTCAGGAAGCATTGCTTGGATATGATTTGGTCTCCTAAGACTTCTTCAATCATTCTGGCCTCGTTAGGGAACCGCATCACCTGGTGGTAGGTTGATGCTACCGCTCGCATGGCGTGCAACCATGCTCTTTCCAAGATTATGTTGTAAGTGAAAGGGAGTTTCAATACCCAAAATTTCACTTGCTTTGTCATTGTTCCAACTTTAACCGGTAGAATTATCTTGCCAACCGGACATTCTGGCATTGAGTTGAAGCTAACCAGGGAATATGTCGCAGGTGCTAGATTTTTGTCTTCCAACTTGAGTTGCTTGAAAGTCTCGTAGTACATTATCTCGCACGAGCTCCCTTGGTCCATCAAGATCCGTTTGATGTCAAAATTCTTGACGCGCAGAGTGACCACTAGTGCGTCGTTGTGAGGGCTTTGTAACCTTGCTAAGGCCTTGTCAGAGAAGGTGACGACATTGGTCGCCTCCGTTTTTCCTTTTTTTCAGGGTAAACTGTGCACTCTATACCTCTCTCATGTACTGAGCCTTCTTAATCATCCCTCTGAGTTCACATACTCGTTCAGGCTCGATGATCCCATGTATCACATTGATTATGCCTTGGGGTGGGCCGTCGGCTGGCGTCCTATCTGGCCTGTTGCGATCCTGGGGAGCTGGCTGCACTCCCCCTTCAATATACTAGTCCAAGTAGCCTGCGGCCACTAACTCCTCCAAATGTTGCCTTAATGGCATACAGTTTTCAGTTCAGTGCCCCTTTTTATCATGGAAGGTGCAACGGTATCTATCATCATAGCCCCTCTACGCTTCTCCCAACTTGGCTGGCTGCCGAATGAAGGGTTTGTCACGTATCTCACTAAGAATCCGATAGATAGGCTTATTGAACATCGTGGTAATGGTGGTGCAGACTCTTAACCTCCTTGCCTGGAAGTCCTCACCATTTGGTCATCTGCCCCAACTATTTTTGTTCGGTCATTCTTTTCGGCCGACTGTGTTAACTTTTGTCGCAGGTTTTTTGTCCGACATCACTATTGTGCCAGACTTTCCCTTGGCGCAAGCGCCATCTTCATCCACCATGATGTGTTGATGTACTCTCTCCATTAAGGCCTCCATTGTGAGGGATGGCGTCATTGTCATTGAATCCCTCAATTTATTACCCGCTGGTAGACCCCGTTTGTACTGCGCTATACCTAGGTTTGTGGGGCAATCTCCAATTTGATTAAAAGTCTCCCAATACCGATTGTTATAGGACTTTAGTGTTTCTTTCTTGCCCGTGTCGATGGAGAGCTGCTGGTCTATCTCCACCGGCGTCTTGGTGTTTGTCTTAAACCTGGTAACGAACGCCTCTGCAAGTTACGCCCATGAAGCTATATTGCCTTCTGGCAACCTCTCAAATCATGTCAAGCTCAAACCGCCTAAGCTTGAGGGAAATAAGATACACATTAAAGCCTCGTTTCGTCGATATATAACCATGACCTGGCAAAAGTGGCAAAAGTGCATGTAGGGGTCTGACTTCCCCTCATAAGTTATGAACTTAGGTTGGTGGAAGCCTAAGGGTAATGGTGCGTTCTCTATTGTCGGAACGAACGGCGAGCTCTGTAACCTTGCTAACACTTTGTCTGCTGGTTCGTAGGCAAGACACGGTACTGGCATTCCAACCTCGACACTTCCATGCGTTCTAGGAGCCAACCGCTGTAGAGTAGAGACCCTTTGGGGGTCACGCGCCTGGTGATCTCCTCTTCTTCGAGTCCTTTCTTCTAGCACTGTCCGCAGGTTTGCCGGCCTAAGCAATTCTGTGTGCTTAGATGTTGTTTGGTGCGTATGTGAGGGCCAATAACTGCTTCCCTCTGTACAAGACCTTTCAATCCTCGTTCTCTTAAACCTGGAGTAACGAGTCCTAGAGGTCCTCGACTACTTGTCGCTTGTCCTAAGGCTTCTGCTTTTAGTCTGAGATGGTGTGACTTGCTTGTCACGATCTCCTGAATGGCGAGAGTGCGTTGTGCCTTTACCCATCTCTTCTTCTGCCACCCCTTTGCCTTTATCTGGCACTTCATAATCTCCATGTCAACCGCCATTCTACTTATCACTTCGTCTTGCTCCTTTACGCAATCTTCCAGAACCTGAGGATCCATCATCCACCTCTGTCTATCAGGGCTTTGATAGCAGCGTGGACTTGAGCCTCGTCTTTCTTGTATGTCTCTCCGTGGGTTCCGTCGCTGGGAATCCAATTCTGCCATGGGCGGGACAAAAGGCAAACTTTCGCGCCTCTCACCCCCTTCTAGCGTTTGCCCATCGATAGCAGAAGGTGGCAAGTTTTCATTATGCGCCATTGGAATTAATCGAAGAAAAATTCGATCAAAAGGTTTGTTCTTTGTAAAACTTCCCACGGACGGTGCCAATTGTACAAGTACAGAATAATCTTCTCGTATAATCCTGTTGACCAAGTTTGCACTCCTCCAAACGTCGTCGCTTTACTACCTGAAAACACAAACATGAGCTAGCCGGCAGGGGTGTGCCGGAAACTTCTCCGATGCCTAAGTCAACGATTAGATAATAGACACAAAAAGCTCTATGTAATTGAGAGTAAGAATTGTAATACCTGTGCATAGATCCTGCTATGAACTTTTATAGATTCTGTCTGGCACAATTCTAGTAGGACTCTAACTCTCCTTAGCAGAGTCCTCCTTGGAATCACACTCCCAAGGATAATGTCTATCCTGATAACACCTTACTCACTGCCAACCAAGTGAGATGGTTAAACCCTTTATCTCGGCTGACACTGCCGTCAACCAAGTTACTTCAACTCCATGCTCAACATGGCCGAGCCATGATGACCATGCTACAGGTTGGCATCCTACCGAACTACACCCATCTTACCCCATCGCCCTGCTAATCATCTCAGTCGAACAAAGGTTTGTCTCTAGATAGGTCCCAATTCTAGCAACACATCCGACCATCCTGGTACCTACCTCGGCCCAAAGCCGAGATACAAAATATCTCCTTGGCCCATTGCGCGACCCAACTTCCAAATAAGATTTTTCCTAACTCGGCCAAATTTGCACACAAATTACCCTCTTAGATTGGTACAGTTCTAAAGTGTTAGCTTATACATATAATTTATTTATTTATTAAAGTCGTAAGAGATTGTTTGGTTCAGTTTATGGAGACAACAATATCTTAAATAACATAAAAAGATTAAAATTTTATGTTTTTTGATTAAGTTTTCAACTTAAATTGCATCAAATCACTGTTCACCTAGGTTTGACAATTGATTTATTATCATTTTTTTTTGGTGAGTTTATTTTTAAATTTTTTTAATACATTTTTAACTTCTAAAGTCTTTTCAACTTAAATTGCATCAAATCACTATTCACCTAGGTTTGACAATTGATTTATTATCATTTGTTTTGGTGAGTTTATTTTTAAATTTTTTTTAATACATTTTTAACTTCTAAAGTCTTACCAAATTATATTTTTAAGAAGTCTGCTAAAGTAAATATGTAGGTTTTGCTTGGTAATTTGGGTTAGTTTTTTGACTTTTTAATTATTTTAGTTCAGGCTAAATAATTCGTTTGAATTGGCTTTTTTGAATTTTTTTTACGTTTGTAAAAGAAAAAATGAAATAATTATAATTTAGATGTGACATTTTATCTTATTGACTTTTTAGTCTATTTTGTCTTTTTGTAACTAAAAAAGTCAACGAAACTTTCATACCAAACGACACCATATATATTTGCTTACTTTTTAGTGAATATTTTTTATATATTATATTTTACTTATTAAATTCTTTTAAATTAGATGGACATGAAGAGTAAAACCTATTAATCCAAATTTAAATGAACTTGTTGGCTTTTTGGCTTTCGAAGGATATTTTTGTGAATGCGAGCGTGCCAGCAAGGATCAATCAGTCCTTACAGAAATTATAATTGCCAACCAATTATCAGACGATTGTGTTTTAGTTCTTTCAACCTCAATGAAGAGGACTTTTACTGGTGGCTTGACTTAGGAGAAATTAAACAAAATAACAGTTAAATGACGAACAATTGAAATATTTTATTAAGATGAAAATTTACAATGATCCAAACTCAGCCTCGTAGAGGTTTACAACGACAATCTACTCGAAACTACTCCTATGAACGAAGTGCAATGCAGGAATTTAAAGTGCAGGAATGTAAAGAACAGGTATTTAAAGTGCAGGAAATGTAAAAACTGGAAATGTAAAACTGGAAAAGAAAATATGAAGTAAATGACTGGTTTGTTGGATCTGAGTCTGGGGGCTTTTTCTGGGGGCTTCCCTGCTATTTATACTTGTCAAGGATGACCTTCGAACTGCACTTCAAACCGTCGAACTGCTCCTCCATGATCACTGACTATGTTGCCTTATAAGTAATTCCACTACACCATCATTTGCAGTTAGGCTTCCCTCCTATATTTGAATTTGAATGTGAGTAACCGTTGGAGCCACGTCACCTTACATCTCTTTACTGATCCAATGCTACTCAAATCACGTGAGAACCAATATTAACTGCCACGTGTACGATCAGGATCAAAGACTTGACTAGTCTTCCTATATTACCCTTATTCTGCCACGTGTTGAATTGTGATTGACTTTTACAAAATATGTAGCCAACAGAACTTCATTAAAGACAAGGAAAAAAATGTGATTTTTTTGTTAGCTGTTGCGAAATTGATGGCACCAACTTATAACTTGATTTTTTTTCTTTTTAATAAATTTTAAAAAGTTATATCAAAATTTTTTTTTTTTTTTTCTCCTGTCCGTCTAAACTAATGTCTTGGGATGTTAGGCTCTTAAGTCGAGCCTAGTATAATGTTCATTTCAGCAGAGTCAGCCCTAGTCCTACTGTTCTTCAGGGGCCAAAATGAAGTAGAAGTTTCAAATTGGATCTCATCAGATTGGTGGGCTGGGCCAAAATCACTAAGAAAGGAAAACACTAATTCGGCCCAGCCCAATTAAGTCAGAATGTTTCTGGGTTGGTTTTCATATTGTTTGTCCAAGCCCACCCATTTTTTTGTGCACCGGACTGTCCTCTCCTACAAGGAGCAATGTTGTTAATACTGTACCAGTCGTATATTGATTTTGATAATGACAATATATATTGGTACTAGTGTGTTTCGGCGTATCATTTTGAATTATTAGTATAAATATTAGGGATACTGATGGGTAGGTCCTAATAGGTAGACTTATTATCTATTAGGTCTAATAGAAAAAAAATTTCATAAAAAAAGTCACTAATTGTAAGTTTTAGTAGCAATTTATAAAAATCATGACAAAAAAAAAAGTCAATTTTATATATGTCGCTAAAAATTGACAATTAATGACTTTTTTGTCATGATTTTTATAAATTCCCGCTAAAACTTATAATTAGTGATATTTTTTTATGACAATTTTTTTCATAGGACCTAGTAGACAATAAGTCCACTTATTAGGACTTACACCTAAGCACCCCTTATTATGGGTCTGGTTTCCTCCAGTCTTAGATCAGACTAGAGGGTACTATTGGGCCCGTGAGGGTCCACTACAAGTCTCATTTTGATAATCTAAACTGTTAATGTGTAGAATTCGTTGAGTACTATAAGTCTATAAAACATTACTTTGATCAGATATCGATAGCTACGTGATCAAATTAATTTTGTATAAAAAAATGAACGGTGAAAAAATAAACGGTTGACAGAAAACTGATCCGTTGAGATAGCTATTGATATCCGATCAACGTGATTTTTTACACATATATAGGCCCTGTTTGTTACTGCTTATTTTCAGCTTTCAGCTTAATTTAAGCTGTTTTGATATGTTTGGTTTAGCTTATGCTTATAGCTTATAGCTTTGTGGAAGTCAGAAATCAGCTTATTCTTTGAGTGGGGCAGGAGATGCTTTGAGAATAAGCTGGAAATCAGCTTAAGCTGAAAGTTATAAGCTATAAGCTGTTTGGGCATAAGTTATAAGCAGTTTCCCACAGCTCTACCAAACAGGGCCATAGTACTCGATGAGTTCTACACATTGAACGGTTCGGATTATCGAAACGGGACTCAATAGCACTCTCCAGTCCGATCTGGAACTAGAGAGAAACCACCGCCAAATATTATATATTTTTTGAATAATTTGGATTTATAAGAGTTTGTAAGTAAAGTAAAGCAAATCAACATTCCTAAGCATTCTTTAGGAATGGGTGTTAGCTTTTTAACATTTTAATTATTTTAGTTTGGGACTAAAAAGTCTTCTTTAGGATAGATTTTTTGACTTTTTTGAATTTTATATGAGAAAAATAAAATTATTATGATTTAGATGTGATATTTTGTGTTATTGACTTTTTTTTTTGGTGCCTAAAATAGCAAAAAAAAAAAAAACCCATGCCAAACATAGCCTAAATGAATTAGTTGTTTTTAAACATGTTTTTATAAAGTTTTACAAAACACCACTTGTACTTTTAAAAACATATCACATTTTGTAACCCTTCATCAATGCAAACAATATGATCTTAACATAATAGACAAATTTTTTTTTTAAATGCAAAATATGTCACTTTTTTGTACTCAACAATTTGTAGTAGTAGAAATAATAGGATTGTACATTTTTTTAAATACATTTTGACTAAAAGGTTGAAATATTTTGATATATTAATCACTATTTATATTTTTTAACTTTTACATGACTCTTTGTTATTTTTTTTAACTTTTTTTCATTTTTTTAAATCATGCAACTTACTAAATAATAATCATCCTGATTCATATCTGTACAAATCTGTTATAAACCCTACATAGATCGATTCATCCGGTATAGTCAACTTCCTTTATACCATAAAAGTCAGGCATATACCGGCCAATATGATCCGATATGGTACAATACTCACTCACAAAATAAAATTAAAAAATACACAATGACAAAAAAAAAGAAGCCAAGACACATGTAAAAACTTTAATATATAACAATAATATTAAGTGTACAAAAAAAAATGAACAAAATTTTAATGTATGACCAGATTCATTCCAAGTGTGGTGCTAATCACACCCAAAAATGAATTTGAGTAATATACTAAATTTCTTGTAATATTTTTTCTGTGCGTATCATTATTATAAAAATAAATACCCTCCAAATGAAGAACAGTTGCACATTGAGGGACAATATTATCCTTTCATTGTATTATTGATAAAATTATTATTATTATTATTGAATTTTGGACAAAAAATATGGGTGATAGGTTGGGTCCCCTAAATCCAAAAGTGATAAAGAGAAAAGAGAAAAAAGAAAAAAAAAAAAGAGAAAAAGATAAAAAGAGGAGGTGAGACTACAGATGTTGAGGAGGATGTTAGAGCTTTTCAGTTCAAAAAAAATGATGCATATATTTCTACTTGTACTTAAAAAACAAAAAACAAAGAAACAAAGAAATCTTAAATTAAAAGCCAAAGCCACAAAGATGATGCATTGGCAGTACTCTCTCTCTTTATTTATTTATTTTTGGCTTTTATTTATTTTTGTGGTAGAGAAAGTGCATCATATACAACACCATTTTTATTTGCTTGCATTCTTTGTAATTTTATCAAGCTATATACAATAATTTCATTATTGGACCTCCCATATATCAAGCCCTCTAATAGAAAATGACACATGGGTTCGTTTATTTTGATGTAAAATATTTTTTTTATTTAAAATAATTTTAAACAAAAATATATATTTTTTAATTTTCTAAGTTTAATTGACAAAATTTTTAGAAATAAAAATTTAAAAAAATATAAAAAATAAAATATGACAACGATTGAAACGAATCAAGCGCCGACCGAGATGAGAAAAAATGGCATGCGAACTTTTACTTTTTGGCCAACAAAATAATAGAATTTCCTCAAAAATATTTTCTTTTGAAATTAGAGCAATTAATTTCAACTTTGTTTGGTAGTTATAAAAATGTAAAAATAGTTTTATACTTGATTTGTTTAGAACATAGATATATCTTGGAAGTTGCCTGGTGTTGCATGTTTTAAAAAAAAAAAAAAATTATAGTATTTTCAAGCATAAGCAAATTTATTATTATTTTAAGCTATGCTGGTTCCTATACAAACAAATCCAAAAACTTTTAGCAAAGTAGTTCTTTAATAGAAAACAAAAAAAAACAAATACAGTAGTCTCTCTAAGAATAAATAACTATTATACTATTATTGTCCCTACAACTTTATGTATGATCATATTTGCTTTTTTTGCTCAAACAAGGCAAGCAAAGCATATTACTCTCTCTGTAAAGCCTTCATTTTGAAAAAGATAATGTTACTTACACACGTAAACAACCCTGCTTTTAAGTTTTAAGAATGTTATTCTACCTCATCATATTATATATATATATATATATAGGCTTGGGCTTTTTTCATATTTACGTATCAATATGGAAGAATTTGAGAGCCTCATGGGCGAATCATGAATTATATTTCGATAATCTGAATTTTTTATTTTAAAGCACCCTTAATATATATTATTTATGAAAAAATTGATTTGATCCGATAATTGTAACATTTTCATTTTATCACATTCATCTTTGAAAAATAAAATGACAAATATATTTTTGAAAATAGGCCATCAATTTTTTAAAAAAAAGAAACACGACAAAATGAAAATGTTATAATTATCGGATCAATTTTTTTTTCTTTTTTTTTTATGGATGATAACATTGAGAACCCTAAAAAATGAACAATTCAAATCATTAAAAGGGTCTATGATGCCCAACTCACACACATATAGGCAGTGTGAAGCAGTTAGACAAATCATAACAATTATTAAGTTTAAAACAATTAGATATTCTTGGTAAAAAAAAAAAAAACAGTTAGATCTTCTACAGAGAGTTTTTTTGATAGTTACATAAAGTGAATTTCAAAAACAGAAAAGTTGCGACAAAATTTTATATAATTATGTGTGAAATTTAAAATAATTATGATAGTTATTTGAAATAATTTAGATCTAGTAGAATTGAAGCAGTGTAAATCTCATTATAATTATTATGTTCTAGATTATTAAGTGAAAATTAAAAAAAAATGACAAATTACACCAACTTAGATATAGCTTTTATATAATAATATAGCTATTATAATTTATTTATTTTTTGAGGAAATATATTATTATAATATTATAATCATATATATAGATATTCTACAATCATATGTTACTTGCAATAATCATATATATAGATATTCTACAATCATATGTTACTTGCATGGATGGAGTAGTGCATAATATGCCGAGTCAAAAACTCTACCCATGTTATACTCCTATTGTTAACTATATTGTAAGTAATCAAGTTGACTTTCCATTCTAGAAAGAATGATAACTTGAATTGTTACCCTAGAAAATTGTGCTAAAATAAAGGATAAATTACAAATACACTTTTTAATGTTTGTTTAAAATGCATATTATCTTTGTAGTTTGTACTTTCGTATTAGTATTTTTTATTTAACAGAATTAACTAAAAAAATAAAATTCATAATTGTTCTCCTATACAATAATAAAATTACCTAAATTATTAATTGAAACATATTTCTAACATCATTAAAAACTGTTAATTGACTTGATAATTTATTAATAAAAGAGGTAATTTGTTATGAAATTATAAACCTCAAAGGGTAAAATATAATTTTCAAAACTATAGGAGGCGATTCATATTTTAATCAAATCTTAAAAAATATATTTATAATTTACCTTAAAATAAAAAATAAAAATAAACCTTCGAGTGATTGGTTTGGTTTTAGTTGAAGCCGCAAGACTCTTTTTGATGTCAAAATTAATGAATCATTGTAAAAGAAAATGAATAAATTGACCTTGTCTCCATTCAATCAATCAAGTCAATTTTGTTTATTACATAACTATAGTACACATATTCATTTGTGAATAGCATGTAAAGGTGGGATTTGAGGTGGCTGTTGTACGCTCCGTATAACAGTCAGTTATATATTTAAATGGTTTAATTTTGAGATTTATTTTGATAATTTAAATTGTTCATATTTTAAAATACATTAAGCAGAACATACTTATAAAAATTTAGGTTAATCGAATGTCGTTTATTTTTTCATCCACTCGCATTTGTATTTATAAAAATAATTAATACTTTTATTTAAAGTATTAAAATGAATACAAATGTGAGTGTATGAAAGGGTAAACGATATTCGATTAACTTCATTTTTTGCATGTATGTGCTACTTGATGTATTTTAAAATGTGAACGATTCAGATTATCGAAATGAATCTCGAAATGGACTTATTTAAGTGCACAGCAGCCACTCCAAATCCGTTAAAATGTGTGTTGAATTGATGCTTTACTGAATATTTATTCATGGATTTAAGTTCACTGACGGAATTGGATTCTCTAGCTTACCCAATTTATTTCCATATCACATGATTTATCTTTTTAATTTTGACCTTCTGATATGATATAGAAAAAATAAATAAATAAATAAAATAAAATAAAAAAAATTGAAAAATAGATTCAAGAGGTGGACATGCACTTGACAAAGAGTGCCTAAAGGTGGTAATAATTATTAGTGACAATATGGGGGTGGAGGGAGGGAGGCAAAGTAAGAATGAGTTTATAAGAATGAGTTTGTTTAATTAATAATCAAAACATGGGGTGATAAGGTGGGCTTAGAGGGAACACGCCCTCTTGTGGTAGGTCCTAATACATATGTACATCATGAGTCCATCCCCCCCAATTATAGGAACCTAGCTCTTACACATGTGGCTTATAATCGTCCAATTTGGTAGAGTTGTGAGAAATTGATTATAAATTATAACTTAACAGATTATACCTAACAATTGTGAACATAAACTGTTAACATGTTTGGTACAGTTGTGGGATTATGGATTTAAGCAACAGAGTAGTATTTGGTTGATAAACTGTACAATAATTTTTTTGTATAATTGTCTTTTTTGCCCTTATATGATATAAAATGATAATGTTGTCATTTTTTTTAGTTTTAATTTAAAAAAATTATTTCATTAATAAAAGTTAATATAATTAGTATTAATTAGTGTCAATTAATATAAAAATTGATACATTTGATAAAAAAAAATATAATAGAAGTATTATTGTAACAATTTTTTCATTATAAATTAATTAGTATCAATTAATTGCTTAATTAGTATCAATTAATACTAAAATTATTAATTAGTATCAACTAATGGCTTAATTAGTTTCAATTAATACTAAAATTATTAATTAGTATCAATTAATATTAATAATTAATTTTTATTAGTATCAATTAATAATTAATTCATTACAAAAATATACAATATTAATTTATTAATAATTAATACCAATTAATATTGATACCAATATAAAAATTGTTGATTTTTTTTTTCTTCATTTGTTTTCTTCTCTTCTTTCTTTTTGTTGTTTAATTTATTAATTCATTACATGTTATTTTATTAATTTATTAACTGTCGTCGGTGGCTAAGGTTTCAACGCCGAAGAACAACACAGATCACGATCGCGATCGTGATCGCAAGTGTGACAAACAACGCAGATTGAGAGAGAGGGGGGATAGCGGTGGTTAGGATTTCAGATCGCAATCACGATTGCAAAGAGAGAGAGAGCACGGGTCGATCCTGACGGTGGCAAACAACGCCGGAGAACAACGCAGCCGGAGAGAGAGAGAGAGAGAGAGAGAGAGAGAGAGAGAGAGAGAGATGACAGTAGTTAAGTTTCAGATCGCAATCGCGATGGCGGTGGTGACGGGAGGTGACAACGAAGCAGATCGTGAAAAAGAGAGTGAGCGAGAAAGAGAGAGAGAAAAGAGAGATCGTGAATAGAGAGAGAGAGACGATTTCCAGTGTTGAGGCAATTTCCGGAGAACAAACCAGATCGTTTCTCTCTCTCTCTCTCTCTCTCTCTCTCCAGTGAGCAAATGAATAGTGTTTTGAAAAAGGGAGTCTATACTTGAATTTTTGGTAATAGTTGAAATTGACGAGGGACATTTAAATAATTTTGCCCCTCGATTTTCGGCTTTCTGTTTAAGCTGAAATAGAAAAGCAGCTCTTTCCCTACTCAAAGAAGAAGCTGAGAATTAGCTTATAAAAAGTTATAATCTACACCATTAAGTTACACCAAACACACAAAAATAACTTATTTTAAGCTATAAGTTGACTTAAGATAAAAATAAGCTGTGCCAAACAGGCATAATCAAGGCTTTGCTCTTTTATATATGAAAAATGTTATAAATTTCAAATTTTCTATCAAATAAATAATTAAATGTCTTACATGAGTGTGAGATTTGTGGGGTCCATAAAATTGCGGACCCACGCCCATGTAAGACATTTGATCATTTGTTTGGTAGAAGAATTGGTATCCCTAGCATTACCCTTTGGGCTCGTTTGTTTTCAAAAGTAGAATAGAGGGGATTGATAGTGAGGGAATTAAATAAAATTGTTTTTGTTTTAATGATAATTGTTAGTGTGGGGATTGTTAAATTATTACCCTATAAAAGAAATATAAAATATTAAAACAAATAAAACTATGATTTTTACTTAACAAAAAATACAAAACATTAATGTTAAAAAAAAAATGCCCAACATGTAAATAAATAAATAAATAAAAATTACTGAGCTGGAAGACTAACTCCTAATACCAACTCTCTCACCTCCATCTCAATCCCCTTTCCATGGCCCATCCTAATCCGGAGGACCATCTCAATCCCCTCTCCATCTCTCAAAACAAACACAATATTAGTGGGTCCCACTTTCATCTCAATCCCAATCCCAATCCTAATCTCAATCCCTCATTCATCTTCTAAAACAAATAGGGCCTTTATATATACTAGTGGTTGAACAAGTGCATTGCATGTGGCACGTGATTTTTCATCAATTATTAGTATTGTAATTATGCATGCCTCTTAAATTGATATGTGATATGTATACAAAGTATGGAGACTTATATGGATAAATTAATATGTATCTAAAATACAATTAAGCAATAAATGAATACATACTCAGCTGGAGAATTTAAATAATAAATAAGAAATTTTATAAACATAAATATTAATTTATAGCTAAATTGTTGAAATCACAATCTTATTTTAAGCAATAAACAATAAATAGGTTCTTTAAATATATATATATATATATATATATATATAGTATATAATAATTTTGACAATTAGTTTCCATATTAATTTTTGGCCATTGAATCTATTTTTTTTTTAAATAAAAATTTAAAAATATCTAGTGACCATAATTGTTCTCACTAATGTTGCAAATAATATTTTTTGCCAACTTACCACATTTTATCTCAAGAAAAATTGACTCGAGAATTTAACCCACCATTAATGATATACTCTTTAGTAACAAATATTTGAGATTATTTTCACATCCAAAATTTTGATAATAATTTTTTTAATTTAAAAATTGTACTTATTATGTCAAAATCTGTCGAATGTAACAACTTCACTTTTCTTTTTCTTTTTTAGGCACTTTTCTTTTTCTTTTTTTAGGCAGCAAAAAGAACAATTTATTGATGTACCAAGAAAACAAACAAGAAGCGTACAACTTTCACTTCGCCACTCTACTCAAGTCAAACACAATCTATGGAGTAATGGTTTTCCATATATATACACTAGTGTATGTCCGTTCCTAAAGGCACGGTGGAAATAATATTGGGATTAATCTTCTCCTTTCTAATTTTTATCTAGTACATGAAAAATTTATTCATAAAATAATTTCAGAGAAAAATTGCTCCTTTCTTATACCATCACTGTTATACTTACCCAAGCTATCAATCTTTCTTGTTCTAATTGAAAAGGTTGGTCACATTTGAATTTCGGCTAAAATTTAAAAAGAATATAATCTTAGTGATTGCAATATTAACAAACCATCTCTCATGTCAACTATTGATAGGTAATGTCTAAAAAGAAAAGGCATGGAAAGAAAAATCGTGCATTGCTACTCACTCCCATTGTGCAAAATTAAAGTGTATCAAAACCCAAAATGTAGCAAGAAAAATGTATCAATTAGTTAAATAAAATGTATGATTAGCAAAGTCATGAACATATTACACTCAAGTCTCAGTAGTATTAGTTAGTTACAACACTCATTTCACTTTCCTAAGCTTAAGTCTCAGACTCTTCATATTACACTTCTCTCTTGCTAATTACAAAGAAAGAGAAAAATAGAAAGTAAAAATCAACAAACAAAAAAAAATAGAAGAAACTAAACCTTAATCAACAAAACCACCTCTCTTTGAGCAATCAGCTAACCCTCCAATCAAGCATATATGTCTATGGATTACACCAATCTGAAAACATCAAGCACTAATTGAAAGTTCTAAACACATTATTAGATTTTAACTCTTGAACACATTATCAAGCACTAATGTTTATAAATGCCTCCTTTCATCATCAAGCACTAATGATTCAGCAAATATATTTAATTCATAAAATTGAGAATGTCAATCTTTTAGAGACATGGAATTCAGCACATAGGTAGATAACTTTTCAAGATGCAATTTGTCTCACACCATTTTATTCATTTATCTTCACTTTTTGCCTCCCTCTATCTCTACTCTCCCTCATCCCACACCCACACACCCTCTCTATTTTTTAATCTATGTAGAAAATATTTTATGCACCCGCTCTTTCTTTGATAACCTTCATGGATATCTTTGGCACCACAATGCAAGGAGTATCCGTTTCAAAAATCTTCAAACCACAATCTCAAAAGAAAGATTTCATAAACTCACAACTGAGATCCAATTGAGAGCATTCAACCTATTTAGAAATAATGCAAACAAAAAACAAAAAATTGCTAATTTTTTGGTCTTTCCCAAAAACAATAAATAATAATAAAAATAATTAGCAAAGAGAACATTATCCAAAAAATAGGTAAATTCATAAACTCAACCCAGTCAAGCAAAGGGAAACTTTTTCCTCACCCCAGTCAAAAGTTTAGCAAAAGAGAACTTTTTCCTCAACCAAAAGTTTGATCATTTGATTAATCTCCCCCTCACCCTCCATTCCCTGTGAATTAATAAACACATCAAATAGAGAAACAATTTATCAAGCATTTGGTGAACATTGTAGTAGCAGAAATTATAGTGGTAAAACTAATTATTTTGAACTTCAATTATTGCAAACTATACTGAAATCCTTAGAATGGAATGAATAACAATAAATTTAATTAAAATAACAAGAAATATGTTGTAATTTATTCCAAGTGACATGAGGAAGTTGGTCTTTGAACTATGGAAATCAAGTAAAGGATTAAATCATCAACTTATAACATCATGAATGTACAAAAAATAAAAAATAGAAGCAAAAAAAGGGATGGAATCATGATTACCTCTATTGATGGAGCCTTTAGAACTATTCTCCTCACCAAAATCTGATGCCTCTGTCACATATACAAAGCATTAAGAATAAAAACATCAGCCTTACATGAATTAATAATTTATCTACAACTAATTCCCTGATAAAATAAAAAGTAAAAAAAATAAAAGACAGAAAACTACAACAATAAAAGGTCTGTGTGTCCAACACAGATGAAGGAGCTGAAGGGTTTGCAAAATTCAAAAAGAAGATTCATCTTAATTTTATATATAACAACAACAACAACAAAAATAAATAAATCTATAAATAAAACTAACAAAACTCCACTGACTTACGGATATAATGTTAAGGGGATAAAGAGATATGAAAAATTAACAAAAGAGGGAGGGAGAAAGTCAAAAGATGGCATATAGTAATCCTAAAGACCTTAAAAAGGTTGTGTGAACCCTTTTCCAACAATAAAAAACTAAAAAGGAAAGTCAAACATCGATTTTAGCGAATCGAATCAATTCACTTCACGATTCATCGATTTGGTTCACCGATTCACCTAAGATTCATGGCTATTTGCGATTTATACAACCTGTTCGTATTGATTACTCACTGAATGAAATCGCAAATCGTATGAAATCAAAACCATAAAGAAACAAACAATTATGCCCCACTTCTCTGCACTCCTCTTTCAGTTATCCATAAAGAAATTGAAGAAAAAAAATTCAATCAACACTACATAAACAAACCTGCTAAATGGTAGCTAAAATGACATATGACAAATAATAGGGAACTAATAATTAGACCAAGCAACCATATGACATAACAAATGTTCTGCAATAAGAAATGAGTATATATGTTTTTATCATTTATCATTTTCAATAACTCAGAAATGACAATGTTATATTTTTTTAAAAAAATTGTAAACTAAAAACAAATTGAACAATTTTATTCCCAATGAAAGCCAAGCATCCTATTAAAGAATTAGGATATCTTTAATGGGTTAACATGGTGCATTGAAATGCTATGGACAACAGCTACAAAAAACAAAAATAAAATAAAATATTCAAATAGCTCCAACTATTCAAATCCTCCCATAAGCAAAATATGAACCAATCCTTTTGTATCCATTTGGTTTGCTCATGGGAAGCAGCCAACGCACTGCCACAACAAAAAACAAAATTTGGAATAAAAAAAAAAAAAAATAGAAGTAAAAATTAGGCCACAATATTGATATTGATATTGTGCACTATTTGGACACCGAAATTGCTTAAGAGGTTGACACACCACGGTTATGTAGTGAAGAAACAACTCATTTTAAGGGAAAAAGAGAACTGCTCATCAATTGATGAAGGCATTGTTAAAATATTGATGAAATTGTTTACCAAATCAATTGACAGAACCCAAGACATGAAAGAAAGCATAGCATACCCACAAAAACACAAAAGCATGAGAGAGAGAGAGAGAGAGAGAGAGAGAGAGAGAGAGAGTATCCAAATGGAACTTAATTTAACAATACTAAGAATGGGAATAAAGGAAAGACTTACTGGAAAAGAGTTGTTGGAAAAGAGAAAACTTGCAGCTCTCAACCTTGGTCCTTGATGGACTTTGGGGGCCTACAACTCGAAAAATAAAATTAAAAGCATCAGAGAGAGAGAGAAAGAGGCAGTGGAAGTTTTAAATTTTTAATCTCAGGCAAATGAAAGTTTCAAATGATCTTAATAAGTAAATATAAGATTAGAAAGTTTCAATCTCAGGCCTATGTCATTCCAAAGATTAGAAAATATAAGTAAGCAAGCTCCATCATCCCTTGTCCAAAATTTGCCACTGTTTATTATTAAAATAACATCCAACTCCCACTGTTTGTATCACCAATTTGAATATACCTCTATTTTTGCTAAACCTTATCACCAATTTAAATTCACTCACTATTTTAACAACAAAAAAGTAGAATTATATAAGCAGCTAGCATTAAAAATTAAACTATTTTCATTGAGGCATTTTACCGAACATGGTGTATGCATGAAGACACACATAAAATATAGAACGGTAAAGAGACAGATTTTAATTGAGGCAATATAAATGAGAAACAAATCACATAATATAAATGAGAAACACAATCAAACCCAAATGAGAAACAAATCACATAAAATTTAGACACCCAACGAAAACCCAAATAAAAATTTTGAGGCATTCTGGAGACCCATTTTAGAAAAATATTTCAGAGGTTTTATCATTTATCATTTTCAGTAACTTAGAAATGACAATATTAAATTTAAAAAAAATTCGTAAACTAAAAATAGATTGAACAATTTTATTCCCAATGGAAGCCAAGCATCCTATTAAAGACTATACCTTTAATGGGTTAACATGGTGCATTGAAATGCTATGGACAGCAGCTGCAAAAAACAAAAACAAAAAAATAAAATATTCAAATAGCTCCAACTATTCAATCCTCCCATAAGCAAAATATGAACCAACCCTTTTGGATCCATTTGGTTTGCTCATGGGAAGCAGCCAACGCACTGCCACAACAAAAAACAAAATTTGGATTCCACAAAAAAAAAAAAAAAAGTAAAAATTAGGCCACAATATTGATATTGATATTGTGCACTGTTTGAACACCGAAATTGCTTAAGAGGTTGACACACCACGGCTATGTAGTGAAGAAACAATTCATTTTAAGGGAAAAAGAGAACCGCTCATCAATTGATATTGTTAAAATATTGATGAAATTGTTTACCAAATCATAACATATCCACAAAAACACAAAAGCATGAGAGAGAGAGAGAGAGAGAGAGTACCCAAATGGGGGCCTACAACTCGAAAAATAAAATTAAAAGCATCAGAGAGAGAGAGAAAGAGGCAATGGAAGTTTTAAATCTTTAATCTCAGGCAAATGAAAGGAAAGAAAAATTTATATAATATCTTAAAACAGGTAAAACAATTCACACCTTAATTAAAAAATAGAAAATAAATAAACCTCTATCATTAAAACAGGTAAAACAATCAAACAATAGATCATTGAAAAAAAAAACTCTTCTATCATTAAAACAAACATTGCAAAATCAATAAAACATTGTGAAGAAGAAAGAAAAATTTATATAATATCTCTTCTCTATGACATGAAAATATTACTTCAAACCCCAATGACAACATTTTGAGATTAATGTTGGGATGACAGTTGCTATAAAATTGATGTTGAGATTAATCCCAAGATTAATCCCAATAGCTCCAAACATTTTGTCCCAAGATTAATCCCAAGATTAATGTTGGGATGATAGTGTATACCCGTAATAAAATTGGACAGGAGAAGATTGGACAGGAGAAGATTAATCCCAAGATTATTTCTCCTTTATTTTGTACTTTTGTAAGAAGCCATCAATTACATTAACTAAGACAATTTTAAAAATGAAATTGTTGCCCTAAAAATTGGCCAAAGTTAAAAGGATTTGAAAGTCGTTCAATAGCCATTCTAATATCGATACCTGAAATTAAAAAAAATAAAAATTAAATTTGAAAAATAATAATAAAGTTAGATTGGATGGATTAAAGCAAAAATGTCTAATGTTCAGTATTTTCAAATCAATGTCACATAGTATGTAATAAACTTTCGAATTGTCCAACACCACCTGCCATCACACACAGTCCAACTCACTTTCTTCACATATTTCCTTGTCTAGTTTTACGACCTTTATTATGTACTTGACAAAAAATGAAAACACTTGTTTTCCTTTAATAACTAAACCAGGTAAGAAGAACAATGGGACAACAAAAACTCTACACCATGATTTTGTTGTCCTCATATTCCAAGAGGTTAAAAAAGAGAAGACAGAAATAGAGAGGAAAAAAGAACCTACAACTTTAGTTTTCTCTTAAATAAAATGTAAATTTATAAATCCTGAAAAACCAATTTAAAAGACAATTAGACATCAATTTTTATTTTGACAATGGGGGATTCCAAAACTTAGCACAAAGTTATTTCCAAAGTAATTCAAAATTTACCAACGTATATTGTCTTAAGAAAGGCATTTTGTTACTAAGATTAGTCTGTGTGTTCACCAAAAAAAAAAGAAGAGAGATTTATCCATGTTTATTTTCCTTTTTCTTTTCTTTTTTCAATCCTCATTATGCACATTTTCTTTTTGGTTTAAATTTTCAACACATACTCCCAACAATCACCAAATGAAAACACTTGTTTGCCACCTGAGATTAAAAATGAA
Organism: Camellia japonica; assembly: GCA_030407325.1. NCBI lineage: Eukaryota > Viridiplantae > Streptophyta > Magnoliopsida > Ericales > Theaceae > Camellia > Camellia japonica. Next base: position 113,884,158 of record JAPPVO010000010.1, read on the forward strand.
AAGACTTGTTTTCCTGTACTTGCCATCCTTGTCTAGATTAATCCCAAGATTGGACAGGAGAAGATTAATTCCAAGTAAAATGCCTCAATCTCAGGCCTATGTCATTCCAAAGATTAGAAAATATAAGTAAGCAAACTCCATTAAAGATTAAAAATAACATCCAACTCCCACTGTTTGTATCACCAATTTGAATATACCTCTATTTTTGCTAAACCTTCCTTGGCCTGTTATAATAAATTCACTCACTATTTTAACAACAAAAATGTAGAATTATATAAGCAGCTAGCATTAAAAAGAGAGGCATTTTAATCTTGGGACATTTTAGCATGTAATGTTATAAATTCGCTCACTATTTTAATTAAGTGAACGGGAGAAGGGTTTAGCAATCAACCATGGCTCAGATCAGCGGACATTAGAAGGAAAAACATAATACATTTTATCTATTCAGCGGACATTTTATAAATTCACTCATTATTTTAATTGAGGCATTTTACCGAACATGGTGTATGCATGAAGACACACACAAAACATAGAGGGGTAAAGAGACAGATTTTAATTGAGGCAATATAAATGAGAAACACAATCAAACCCAAATGAGAAACAAATCACATAAAAATTTTGAGGCATCAAAGAGACCCAATCATTTATTAATTTTGAGACCCAATCATACAAAGAGACCCAATCATACAAAAATATTTCAGAGACCTAATCATTTATCATTTTCAGGACATAGTGAAAATATTTCAGACCCTAACTGTTAAATATTTCAGAGACCCAATCATACAAAGAGACACACATAAAAAATTTGAACCGAGAAACATAGATCTACCTTGCATTTGATCAAACAGTGCACTCGAATCTCATGAGTGATACCGATCTCTTTCTCGCTGGTTGCACTACCTTGCATTTGATCAAACAGTGCACTCAAATCTCAACCAAGTTGCCATAAAACCAAGAACGGAAAATGGGTAGAAGAGATAGAGAGAGAGAGAGAGAGAGAGAGAGAGAGAGAGAGAGAAAACCAGAGAGAAGAGATTAAAATTTGAAAACCAGAGAGAAGAGAGAGAAGGAGGACGACTGTGAGAGAGAGAGATAGGGAGGTGTGTTTGGTACTCATTAGGAGGAATCCAAAGAGGCAGACTATGCTAGATTTTGATTTTGGCCCTTAGATTTTGATTAAGATTGATCTGAACCGTTGGTTATAAATGTATCTCTATGACAATTTCTTGCCACATAGGACATTTTCAAAAACTCTTCTCCCTTATATAGATATATATATATATATATATATTTTTGTTTGTTTCTTTTTAATTTTATTAGTAATTGAATGCATGCGTTGTATGTGACATGTGATTTTTTATGAACTATTAATATTGTAATTATACGTGTCTCTTAAATTAGTATGTGATGTGTATATATATATTGTACGAGCACGAAATATTGTCCTCGTATAATCCTGTTGATCAAGATTGCGCTCCTTCGTACGACGTCGCTTTATTCCCTGAAAACACAAACGTGAGCTAGCCGGCAGGTGTGTGCCGGATACCTCTCCGATGCCTAAGTCAGCAAAATATACAGATAGACAAAAAGCTCTGTGTATTCGAGAATCAAAGTTATGTTACCTCTCCATAGGTGATGCTATGAGCTTTTATAGATTCCGCGTGGCACAATCTAAGTAGGACTCTTACTCCTCCATGTAGAGTCCTCCTAGGAATCACATTCCTGAAAGATAATGCTTATCCTTCATCACCCCCCTCACTGCTTAAACCAAGTGAGATGGTTCTACCACGGTTGGATGTCAATACGACCGAGATAACACGGCCATGCTAAAGCCGCAGACTAGACCGAGCTCCCACTAGCTCGGTTCTTCCTTTCACTACGCGTACCTCGGTTTGACATATTCCAACTGGGTTGCCTGAGGCCATGCTAACCATGCCGAGCTAAGACCGAACTAACGGTTACTGCGCCGTCCGTGGTGTCCGAACGAACCACCAAGCTCTTTCGGACCGAGCTAACTGTAGAGCTCTGTTGGACCAAGCTAACACTAGATCCTCTTCTCACTTGAACCGGGCTAATACTTGGACCCTGGCCCACTTCACTAAGCCCCTTTACACTACGGTCCATAGAACGGCCCATTACCCAGCTCGGCCCAATTTACATATAAATTACCCTCTCAATTGCCCCTTAATTCCATCTGCACAACATTATCTTTTACCAGCCGAGCTAACAACTTTGGCTTTATAACCGAGCTAAATTGTAGCCTTCAACCGAGCTAAACTGTAGCCTTTAACCGAACCAAATTCATACCGGGCTAAATTTACCTCGGTCTTTTAATCTGTTGGTCAAAACGTCTTTTCAGCCGCTGTAACTGAATCGCTTCTCATTCCAACGGACACGTGGCATACTCTCATTGGTCCTATGCAGCTGTAACGCCGTTCTTCATACTTTGCAATATTTGAACAGTCCCGCCCTTTTTCTGCTCTATTTCGAAGAACCTCCATTTTGAATCAAAGCCACTCCTATTCACTTTCTCTCTCATGCTTTTTGAGTTTCCATTCCTCCTCAACACAGTGCTTGCAAAACTTGTGTTCTTGTTGCTATCGCTTCTATCTTTAGTTCCTCCATTTTGAACTGGTAAATTGCTCAAATTTGTTACCTTTCCGTTGATTTCGTTTTGTTTTGTACAACATAGCATGCGTATTTGTACGTTTTTCAAAGCATACACCATTTTTGCTTCCTTATTCTGGGAAAAACTCACGAAATAGACCCATTGCATTTATGAACAATTTGTAGAACGATGTATTTGATCCAAAATCACACTCCAATCGAACTAAGAAGTTGTTCGTATTAGACGCGTACCTAGCCAGACTATACAACCGAGCTAACACTTCATGACATTCTTGTAATTTCAACAAGCCTTAGTGCTGCCTACTTAACTTAGCCGAGCTAGGGAACCGAACTAGGTTTGCGCAATACAGCTAGAAAGCCTCAACCACCAACCGAGCTAAAACTTGGGGCTAAACCAGCTCTTAGTCAAAACCGGACTAAGAATGCTGCCCCAAATGCTCAACCGGGCTAAAAGTCCCTTCCTCAAACCGGGCTAAGAATGATAGCATCCCACGTGGCCGTGCTAAGATCTCATTTATCTTGCCTTTGTTTCTTTTAGCACGATCCATCAATCTGTGCTTAACACCTTTCTCTTTTCACTTTGCAGACTTAGGTTGCTAGGCACTCCTTTGAATGCTCGACCGAGCTACTCAGCGTCATTTCACGACCGAGTTAGTACATAGCTAATTTATACATAAATTAAAACTTGATGGGTAAATATAGGTTTTTAGTAAACTCACCAGGTGCGATGGTTGAGTTCCGAAGGGACTACAACATCCCTGATGATGTTCACCTAAGCTTAGCCGAACTAGAGACTACTCCCTGGGAAAAACCGGGCTTCGTCCCTTTCACCCTTGTATCCATAGTAGAAACCGGCCTACGATTCCCTGTACAACCACTTCTCTATGAATTCCTTAGGCAAACCAATCTATGCCCAACCCAGCTTTCCACAAATTCCTACCGCATAATAAATGGCGTCGCTGAGCTAAACCGCCGGCTTGGTATTAACCTTGGTCTAGCCGAAATATTCCATCAATACTCCCTAGGCTCAAACGAAGATGGGTGGGTCTATTATTTAAGAATAAGGCGCCGCTGTGAAAAAATAATAAAGAATACCCCGGATAAAGATGTAAATGATGATGACTTCCTCTGGGTTTCGGGCAATTTTGAAGATCAAGAAGCCCAAATACCTGGAGACCGGATCAACTGGAACAAAGGAGTAGCCGGTATAATTACCTCGGCTAATTTTTATGCTTTCCTTTACGTCGGTTTCCTTTTCTTTGAACCGCACTAACTGTTGACCTCTTTATGCAGATCTGGACTTTCTCAAGTCCCAGTACAGTTACCCAAACTTAGCTGCACTTCGCACCGCACTACGACATCCAGACCGGAGCTAGGCCGAGCTATTGAATTTTGAGCCGACCTACCGATATAGCAGCCGACGTAAAACCAGGGTGACTGACTTCTTGTTGGAAGCCTCTCCCGAACCAGACCCATCCTTGCCCCAAATCAATCTCATCCCACTAACCACCGAACAAGATATGGCCAAGAAGAGAGCCGTGCGAGCCCTTCTGACTGAAACAAACCCGACCGAGGTAGCACCAGCCGGTCAAACTCAAGAAATCGTGGTAGCTCTGCCAACCCACCAGCCTTCGTCATCCCGCCCAAACAAGCGTGCTCGGACTTCCACAACCGAGCTGCGCCTTGTTGATGAAGACGAAACCGTGGTTCCACAAACCACTCCGCTAAGCCCTCCACCGAGCCCATAACCGGAGCGCTCTGACCGAGCTAGCTGTTCCAAGTGGGCTCTAAAGATCACTTTTCATAACCGTGCTATCACGGATTCTGACTCAGTGGTCGCAGAAAAAGACCACTTGATGGCATTCAACCTGGCTAAAGGTGTTTGCCTTCCAGCTGATATGAGGCACCACGACCACCTAACCGAGCTGAAGGCCCTTCGCTCGTCCACAAAATCAATGGTGCTGGTAAGTTGCCCCTTTGCTCATCTTTCTAATCTTTACAACTTTCTGCTCGGTTTCACTTTAAAAGTTTCTTACCATCCTCTTGCAGGCCATACAGAAGAACCACATTACTCACAAGCGAGTGCTGGAACTTCGAAAAACCACCAGGCAGGCCATGGCTGAGGCTAATGAAAGAACGGCCGAATTAGAAGTGGCAAAGAAACAAATAGCCGAGCTGAAAATCGAGAATGGTCGTCTGACCGGTCTTGTTAGCTCGGCTGAAGCAGACAAGAAAAAAACAGCGGCCATGGTAAAAGATAAGAATCTGCGCGAGCTTGCCAAGCTCGAGGGAAAGAAGAACGCTAAGATAACCGAGCTTGAGAAGAAGTTGGAAGACGCGGAGGACCGTGGCTTCAAGGAAGGCGAAGCCATGTATATCAAGTAGTGCGAGGCGGCAAAGGACTTATTCTTTAAATGCGGATGGAGAGCGGTCGTGGTACAGCTCGGTCATGGGCCAGAGACCGAAGTCTTCAACCCTCCTCCATATTTTATCCCAGGTTCAATGACGGAGTATGCTGCTGCCATACAGCAACAATTTCTTCAGGCTAAGGATGACGAAGAAGAGACCGAGCCAAACAATACCCCGGTTGTTAATGAACTTGCAGTTCAATCAGCTCAGTTGGAGCCACCGGTTGAAGATCTGACGACCGAACTACCAGATGAGACCGGGCTACCAGATGAGACCGGGCTCCGAGTTGAACTTGACGCAGAAATAGATGACCTTTTTGCTTAATCTCTGTATTTTCTTCTTTCTGTTTTTGGACAAGAATTGTAACCGGGCTACGGCCCTATCTTCTGTACTTTTTTGCGTTTTAAATGACATCTTCCTTTATGGCAACTATCGTTTCGGTTTAATCTATGCTTGCTTTACCTTTCCAACTGTAATCTGAATGATGTGTAACATTCTCCAGCCGAGATACCTATCCCGGTTTTAACCTTGAAATCTCTGGTTTTACCTGCCAACCTCTTCAGTCTAGGTCTTTTACCTCGGCTGAAGATCACAACAAGTGGTATTCCAGCCAACCACTCTTCAGCCTTGATCCTTATCTCGGCTGAAGAGTACTAAGTGTTGGTTTTTCCAGCCAACCACTCTTCAGTCTTGATCCTTATCTCGGCTGAGGAGTACTAAGTGTTGGTTTTTCCAGCCAACCACTCTTCAGCCTTGATCCTTATCTCGGTTGAAGAGTACTAAGTGTTGGTTTTTCCAGCCAACCACTCTTCAGCCTTGATCCTTATCTCGGTTGAAGAGTACTAAGTGTTGGTTTTTCTAGCCAACCACTCTTCAGCCTTGATCTTTATCTGAGCTGAAGAAAGCTCAAAGTTGGTTTTTCCTGCCAACTCTGAGTGAAGTGTTTGGTTATTCCGACCAAACGTCCTGCAGCCTAGATCCTTATCCTGGGCTTAGGAGGGGTGTTGGTTTTTCCAGCCAACCTCTAAGTTGGTTATTCCTGCCAACCTAGAGTAAAGTGTTTGGTTATTCCAACCAAACGTCCTGCAGCCTGGATCCTTATCCTGGGTTTAGGAGGGGTGTTGGTTTTTCCAGCCAACCTCTAAGTTGGTTATTCCTGCCAACCTAGAGTAAAGTGTTTGGTTATTCCGACCAAACGTCTTGCAGCCTGGATCCTTATCCTGGGCTTAGGAGAGGACAGAGTTGGTTATTCCGGCCAACGCTGTTTTTGTTGCCCCTAGCTTACTAAAACAACTTTTACAGAATAAAACAATTATGCCGAAAAGAAAACTACTTGTTTTATTGACAAAAAGAAAAATTACAAGTATTGAAAAGCTAAAAATAAAATAGTTTGAGATTGGCGGTGTTCCATGGCCTAGGAATGGCTTTGCCGTCCTTGTCTTCCAATTGGTATGCCCCTTTTCCGGCTAACCCAACCACTTTGTAAGGTCCTTCCCAATTGGGCCCTAACTTGCCATCTCCGGGTACCAAGGTATTTCCCATCACTTTGCGCAATAGCCAATCTCCGATTTTGAATTGTCTTGGATGTACTGTTTTGTTATACTTTCTAGACAACTCTTGCTGGTACGAGGCAATGTGAACCAGTGCTCTTTCTCTTCTTTCTTCCGCAAGATCGAGCTCCAATGCTATGGCTTCTCCATTTAAGTCTGGATCAAAATTTTCACTTCGAATTGTGGGGAGGCCAACTTCCAATGGGATTACTGCTTCCATGCCATAGGCCAAGGAAAAGGGTGTTTCGCCAGTAGACCGCCGAGGTGTGGTACGATAAGCCCATAAAACGTGGGGAAGCTCCTCAGCCCACTTGCCCTTTGTTTTCTCTAATCTTTTCTTCAATCCATCCAAGACCACTTTGTTTGATGCTTTTGCTTGGCCATTTGCTTGGGGGTATGCCAGTGTAGAGTTGTAGAACTCTATCTTGTATTCTTCACAAAAGCCTATAAAGATCCTGCCATCGAACTGAGTGCCGTTGTCCGATATTAGAGCTTTTGGTATGCCAAACCGGGTGATGATATTTTGCCAGATGAACTTTTTCACATCCTTCTCCTTGATTGATGTTGGGAAGCCAAGGTTGACTGCTTGCTCCACCACTAAGCCGTTTAGTGAGATGAGGACTATGCCCAGTCCTGCACCGTGCCTGTTGGACGCTCCATCTACGAAGAACTTCCGCATCTCTCCCACGAACAGTTTCCAGCAAGTGGAGGGATCGGATGATGCCTTGGGATCGAGAGTGTTGCTGGTGTTTTCTTCAATGTCCATGCTTACTGTTTGCCCCTCGCTATCCGATTGTACCAAGTCTTTATTTGCAGGTGAGTCTTGGCTTGGTGTAGCATGGTTTACTTTTTCCTCCCTTACTTTACTCTGGTCTGCCTTGGGGTCTGTCCGGGTATCCTGCACCAGGGGTTGCGCTATTCCGACGTCAACTTCCAACCCTAGTTCAGTTGTATCAGTCAGGTCGACTGGACAGATATGATGATTTCCTGGGGTAAATTCTGCGACAAAGTCTGCCAAGGCTTGGGCTTTTACCGCTGTTATGGGTTGGAACTTGATGTCGAACTGTTCCAACTCTACTGCCCACTTTAGGATTCACCCAGAAAAGTTTGCCCTCTCAAACAAAGCTTTTAATGGAAAGGCTGTGAGGACGACTATGGTGTGGGCGTGAAAGTAATGCGACAACTTCCTTGAGGCCATCATCAAGGCTAAGGCCAGCTTTTCCAGTGATAAGTACCTTGTTTCTGCGCCTAGTAATGTCTTGCTGACATAAAAGATGGGCAGATGTTGGATTCCTTCCGCTCGGACCAACACTGCGCTAATTGCGTGTTGTGAAACTGTAAGGTACAGAAAGAGTTCTTCTCCAGGTATTGGGGTTACAAGCAGTGGTGGAGAAGACATATATTCTTTCAAGCTTTCTAGAGCTCGGTCGTATTCTTCATCCCACTCGAACTTGGTTTTTAATGTTTGAAAAAATGGTCGACATCTGTCCGACGACCGGCTTATGAATCGGTTGAGTGCAGCTGCCATGCCGGTGAGATGCTGAACTTCTTTCAATGAGTTAGGCCTCTCCAGATCCTGAATTGCTTTGATCTGGGAAGGGTCTACCTCAATACCTCGGTTGGTCACCAAGAAGCCCAGGAATTTGCCAGATCCTACACCAAACGCACATTTGGATGCATTGAGGCGTAGCTTGTGCTTTTTCAGGATCTGAAACATCTCACCTAGGTCCTTGAGATGGTCATTCTTATCCTTGCTCTTGACCACCATGTCATCGATGTAAGCCTCCATTGTTCTGTCTAACAATGGTTCAAACATCTTGGTGACCATCCGTTGGAATGTTGCCCCTGCGTTCTTTAGGCCAAAGGGCATGACCTTGTAGCAGTACAGTCCTCTTGGCGTTGTAAAAGATGTGACCTCCTGGTCTGGTTCATACATGGCGATCTGATGGTAGCCTCTGTACGCATCAAGAAAGCTAAGTCGGTTGTGTCCCGCCGATAGGTCTACCAGTTGGTCTATCCGGGGTAGAGAAAAGTTGTCCTTTGGGCATGCCTTGTTGACTATTTTATAGTCCACACAGACACGCCATTTTCCATTCTTTTTTGGCACCACTACTGTATTGGAGATCCATCTGGGGTAGTGCACCTCTCTGATAGCTCCTGCTTCTAGCAAGTTTTCTACTTCTTCCGCCACTATCTCGGCGTGGTGGAGTGCCGATCTGCGAGTGCGCTGAATGATTGGTCTGGCGGTTGGGTGGACGTTCAATTGGTGACAGATGAAGCTTGGGTCAATGCCAGGCATATCATACGGCGTCCAGGCAAACACTTCGATGTTAGAGGTCAAGAATTCCAACCTCCGCGAACAATTCATTGCTCTCTGGCTCTTCCACCATCTGAACAAACCCCTTGGTAGCGCGACTGCCGTTTACTGTGACGAAGCATTGCTTGGACATAATTTGGTCTCCATAGACCTCTTCAATTATCCCGGCTTCGTTAGGGAATCGCATTACTTGATGGTAGGTTGAAGCTACCGCTTTCATGGCATGCAGCCATGTCCTCCCCAAGATTATGTTGTAAGTGGAGGGCACTTTCAATACCCAGAATTCCACTTGTTTCGTCATGCTTCCTGCTCTGACTGGGAGGATTATCTTCCTACTGGCCACTCTGGCATTGAGTTGAACCCGATCAGGGGAGATACCGCAGACGCCAAGTCTTTGTCTTCTAGTTTCAATTGTTTGAATGTTTCGTAATACATTATCTCACATGAGCTCCCTTGGTCAATCAAAATCCGCTTGACGTCAAAATCCTTGACTCGGAGAGTGACGACCAGTGCATCATTGTGAGGGCAGTATATCCTTGCCAAGTCTCTATCTGAAAAAGATATGATGTTGGTGGCTTCTGTTTTCCCCTTTTTGATGGTAGGTTGGGCGCTTAGTACCTCCCTTAAGTGTTCAGCCTTCTTGATCATGCCCCTGAGCTCGCATACGCACTCAGGTTCGAATACCCCATGGATTACGTTGATCACGCCTTGAGGTGGGGCGTCGATTGGCATTCCGTTTGGGTTGTTTTGGTCCTGGGGGGCTGGCTGCGTCCCTCCTCCTATGTACTTGTCCAGATGACCGGCTGCCACCAACTCCTCCAGATGCTGCCTCAATGGTGTGCAATTTTCAGTGCGGTGCCCCTTTTCCTTATGGAAGGTGCACCTGGATCTTTCGTCGTAATCCTTTTGCGCTTCTCCCAGCTTAGCTGGCCATCTGACGAAAGGTTCATCGCGTATCTCACTTAGAATCCGATAGATCGATTTTTTGAATACCGTGGTAATGGCAGTGCGGACTCTCAGCCATCTTTTATCTCGGTCCTCTTCGTTGTCCCGCCTACCTCGTCTGTTTCTGCTTGGACGTTCTACCGTATTGACTTTTGCCGAGGTCTTTTTATCTGGTATTACGGTTGTACTAGACTTTGTTTTAGCACGGGCGCCATCCTCCTCCACCCGAATGTGCTGGTGTACCCTCTCCATTAAGGCCTCCATCGTGAGGGGTGGCGTCATGGTGATTGAGTCCCTAGTCTGTTCCCGACTAGAAGACCTCTTTTGTACTGTGCGATGGCCAGATTGGTAGGACAATCCCCAATTTGGTTGAAGGTCTCCCAGTAGCGACTATTGTAGGATCTTAATGTTTCCTTCTCGCCCATGTCAATGAAGAGAAGCTGGTCGATCTCTACTGGCGTTTTGGTGTTCGTCTTGAACCTTGTCACGAATGCCTCTGCTAATTGTGCCTAGGAGGCGATGTTGCCTTCTGGTAGCCTTTCGAACCAGGTTAATCCTAGGGCGCCAAGGCTGGATAGGAATAGGATGCACATCAAAGCCTCGTTTCGTCGGTATACAGCCATAACCTGGCAAAAGTGGCTCAAGTGCGAGTAGGGGTCCGTCTTCCCCTCATACGTGGTAAATTTGGGCTGCAGGAAGCCGGAAGGTAAGGGCACGTTCTCAATTGCCAGAACGAACGGCGAGGTCTGCAGCCTCACTAATGCTTTGTCCGTAGGTTCGTAGGCAGGGTGCGGTATTGGCATTCCTACCTCGACGCTTCCATGCGTCCGAGGAGCCAACCGTTGAAGGGTAGAAACTTTGTGTGGGTCGCGCGCCCTAGCATCCTCCTTCCATCGTGCCCTTTCTTCTAGCACAGTTCGTAAGTCGGATGATCTAGGTAACTCTGTCTGCCTGGATGATGTATGGTGCATGCGCGAGGGCTGATAGGTGCTTCCCTCTGTGTATGACCTCTCAGATCTCGTCCTTTCAGACCTGGAGTGACGAGTTCTAGAAGTCCTGGATTGAGTGTCGCATGTTCTGAGGCTCCTACTCTCTGCCTGTGATGGCGTAGTATGCCTACTGCGATCTTCTGAGTGGCGAGGGGGCATGTTGCCTTTACGCCCCTCTCTTGTCGCCACCCATTTTCCCTTGATCTGGCGCTTCATGGCCTCCATATCCGCCGCCATCTTCCTTATTAGTTCATCCTGCTCTTTTACGCGATCCTCAAGAGCTTGAGGGTCGATTCTTCGCCTCTGCCTTTCAGGACTTTGTGAGCGAGAGCGACGGGGGTTGTTGTTACGCCTCCCCCTTGCATCCCTTCGGGGGTTCTGTCGCGAGGGCTCTAAGTCTACCATGGGAGGGATAGAAGGCAGACCTTCGCGCCTCCCCCCCCCTCTAGGGTTTGTCCGTTGATGGCGGACTGCGGCAAATCTTCGTTGTGCGCCATTACTTCTAACTAGTGAGGATCACTTGATCAAGAGGTTTTGTTCTTTCTGTTTTTCCCACAGACGGCGCCAATTGTACGAGCACGAAATATTTCATCGTATAATCCTGTTGATCAAGATTACGCTCCTTCGTACGACGTCGCTTTATTCCCTGAAAACACAAACGTGAGCTAGCCGGCGGGTGTGTGCCGGATACCTCTCTGATGCCTAAGTCAGCAAAATATACAGATAGACAAAAAGCTCTGTGTATTCGAGAATCAAAGTTATGTTACCTCTCCATAGGTGATGCTATGAGCTTTTATAGGTTCCGCGTGGCACAATCCAAGTAGGACTCTTACTCCTCCATGTAGAGTCCTCCTAGGAATCACATTCATGAAAGATAATGCTTATCCTTCAACACCCCCCTCACTGCTTAAACCAAGTGAGATGGTTCTACCACGGTTGGATATCAATACGATTGAGATAACACGGCCATGCTAAAGCCGCAGACTAGACCGAGCTCCCACTAGCTCGGTTCTTTCTTTCACTGCACGTACCTCAGTTTGAGATATTCCAACTGAGTTGCCTGAGGCCATGCTAACCACGCCGAGCTAAGACCGAACTAACGGTTACCGCGCCGTCCGTGGTGTCCGAACGAACCACCAAGCTCTTTCGGACCGAGCTAACTGTAGAGCTCTGTTGGACCGAGCTAACACTAGATCCTCTCCTCACTTGAACCAGGCTAATACTTGGACCCTGGTCCACTTCACTAAGCCCCTTTACACTATGGTCCATAGAACGGTCCATTACCCAGCTCGGCCCAATTTACATATAAATTACCCTCTCATATACATAATATAAAGATTTGTATAAATAAATTGATTTATATTTAAAATATAATTAAGCAATAAATAAACACCAACTTAACTGAAAAACTTAAATAATAAATAAAAAAAATTATAAATATAAATATTAATTTATAACTAGATTATTGAGATTAAAGTCACATCATTCTCATTCTCAGAACTCGGGTTAATCACGTGATACACATGCATTTCACGAGGTGAGTCAACAAGCTCCAACTCACCACCCCACCCACTCTTTTCTAGTGACTCAAAATAGACAAACCACCCCCTCTTGCCCCATCATTCTCTGCAACACAAACCAGCCGTTGAAGGTATAAAATTAGTTGTATCCTCATATAATTTTATTTAGGGTAAATTATACAAATAGTCCCTATAGTTTGAGGCTTGTGTCACTTTAGTTCTTGACTTTTTAATTGTGACATATTTGACCCTGAATTTTGAATTTTGTTCCAAATAAGGACAATTGAATATATAATTAGATTTTTCAAAGGTAAAATTGTCAATTTGATAAAATATAAACTAATTTGACAAAAATAAATGTCAAACAAATATTTTTGAATTTTAAAAAATTATTTCTACCTACTAAAAATAAAATTATGTAAAATTGATAAATCTTTTAGACATTTATTTATTTTTTTACTAAATTAATTTTTATTATGTATTTGGATGATGATCATGTAAAATTAATTTAAAAAATTAATCATGTAGTTTTTATTAATTTTATATAATTTTATCATTGGTGGATAAAAATAATTTTAAAAAAATTAAAAATATTTTTTTCACATTTATTTTTGTCAAATTAGTTTATATTTTATCAAATTGACGATTTTACCCTTAAAAAATCTAATGATATTTTCAATTGTCCTTATTTGGAACAAAATTCAAAATTTAGGGTCAAATGTGTCACAATTAAAAAATCAGGGACCAAAGTGACACAAGTCCCAAACTATAGGGACTATTAGTGTAATTAACCCTTTTATTTAATAGTTTAGCTTATAATATAAATTTATTGAACCTCCTATTATATATTATTTACATATTATTAGTATAGGAATGCATTAATATTATATATGTAATATATTTTTATACATCAAGAGTTATTAAAAAGTTGTTTGGGATGTTCTAAATAAGTGCACTTTTTTATTTTTTATGAAATATGAATTGGATATGGGCAGTTTAGAGGGGGCATTATTAATTATAATTTTTTATTTATAAAAAAATCATGATGAACATTAAGATAATAATAATTTTATGAGCTAAATTTAAGCATAAAAAATTACATATTCATTATTAATAGGAACAAATTAAATTCTATAATAATGTAGAATAGCTTGATGCGGGATGGTGATATAAGTTTGTAACTTTAGCACAAAAAATTATGGATCAACATTCTTAATTTTAGAAAATAAAAACACATCGTTTATAGCACATATTATTATAAAATCGATTTAATTTTTATTTGATAGAAAAATATTACAGAGATGACATTGCTTATAAATGATGTGTTTTGAATGAAAATTATTAAATAGTCTTAAAATACCATATAACATTGCCTACGTGATACTCAAAGCATGATAAATCACAAATCACACTAAGCAATCTGTCAACTGCTTGAAAATAATAAGTTCATTATATTCAGTTTATAAGATTTTTCGCTATACTATTGGTTTAAATTATTATATAATAATATCACACAATACTCTTAAAGTATCAAATAATTACTTGTTATGAACAATACAATAAATCCTTAACCAAAAAATATGTTGAGGAAAAAAAAAACATTTTATATATGACCAAAAAAAAAAAAAATCTCAAAACTGAGGGGGGCACGTATAGTGGCGGAGCCAGGAATTTAATATAGGGGGCACCTATTAATTACAATCTCAAAATTTTTCTTCCCCAATCAATAACAATAACATAATAATAATTTTTTGAACTAATGTTAAACATTAAAAATTAATATTCATTACAAATAGTTTTTAATTTTAAATTTTTACAATTGACCCCGATGAGTTTTCATCTTTTGAAATCTTTCCATAATAGTATCATTGTCAATGCCATCAAAAATATCTCTCTCAATGTAGACAACTAAGCTATCATTCATCCATTCATCACCCATTCGGTTTCGCAACCAATTCTTCACAATATTCATAGCTGAAAATGCCCTCTCAACAATAGCAGTTGCAACAGGTAAGATTAATGCTAAAATCAAGAGCAAATACACCAATAGATATATTTTGTCTCTTCTAGTCTCCACTATTTTCTTAACAAGATCGGCAATTCTATTCAACATTAAGAGCTCACTACTGGATAGTATGTCGATAATGTATGTGTCAAGTTGATCATTAAGTACCATTAGGAAATTCACTAAACTATGCCTGATTAAATAGCCGAAGTTTTTGTCTAAATGATTTTTGTGAAAAATTATGATCACGAGGTTGACAAGGACCTTTTTGTAGATATACCCTACGAATGCGGTCTCGATCATTAGCATTATATTCCATAATCCGAGGCCGTAGTCATGGATCTACGGGAAGGTCTATTAAGTTGATTTCTATGCGACTTTGTTTTGCGGAAGAATAATTATTATCTTCTTCTTGAGGAAGAGATGATTCCAACTTTGATTTTCTTTTGAAATATTTTTCCATGACTGTTTGAAAAAACTAAAAATCAAAATAAAAATTCATAATCAAAATCACAAAACCCCATAAATCAAAATCTCCAATGTTAACGCAAATCAAAAAATTTAAATTAGCACAAATCACAACAAATCAAAATTTCTAATTTTAGCACAAATTATAACAGATCAAAATCCCTAATTTAAATTTTAATCACTGCAAATAAATACTTTTAATTTTAGCACAAATCAAATTCCTAATTTTAGCACAAACAATAACAAACCAAAATCCCTAATTTTAATATAAATCACCGCCAATTAAGATTCATAATTTTAGCATATCAAAATCTCTTATTTTAACATAAATAATAACAAATCAAAAAATTTTACAAATCAAAACTTAACAAATAACTATAAATTAATACTCATAATTTTTATTTAAAAGTAAAAAATAAATAAATAAAGTTACTTGTAAACAATGAAGAGAAGATACCAAGGTTGTAATGTGGTCCGAAATCTTTGTTGTGTGATCCTAATTTGGTGAATCTCGAGTTGGCAAATTACAAAGCAACAAAGGGAGACAAAAAAGACAAAGAAAATACGAAAATATTTAACAAGTACTGTGAATAAATAAATAAAAACAAAGAATTTTATACACTTTTAGGATTTTAGAATTTTTACCTTATTGTAATTGGAGTTATGTGTACTTATCAAAACAAAAAAATTATGTGTCAATATTTAATTGGAATTGGGATTCAAAAAAAAAAAAAAAAAAAACCAAACCTGGCTGCATGTGTGTCAGTGGGTTTGACATAATTGGAAGGGGTATGTATTAGTATTAGGTTGGGCACTACTAGTACTGCATGGTGTAAAAGCAGACCCCATTTTAAAAAAAAAAAATTCAAAAGTTAGGGGGGGCACATAACCCCCCTAAGCCCCAAGTCCCTCCGCCCCTGGGCACGTGACCCCCTCGTCCTTCTTTGCCTCCGACAATGGATATGGGTCGGGTTTGAAGTGATGTGGTAAAGAGATGATGTGACTTAAGATGTGACTTAAATAAAATAGTGACTTTTTTACTTTTTAATTTTTTTAGATTATGACAAACAAGGCCTAAGTCTTGTTTCTTGAGTCACGAATATGTTGCATGATAAAAAATATAACATTAATCATTAGTATATTTTCATTTATGTAAAAAATGTGGAATAGTTTTTTTCTTTAAGAAAATAAAACAATATTGTAACTTAATATTTCGATTAATATAGGAATTTCATAATTATTTTTACAATGTTTATAGATTCATACTTATAAGTGTTTGCAAGGTCACTTGCATGAAACTATCAAGTTGCATAATTTATTATATCATCTGTAAGTAATCAGCATATGACAAAAATTGATCGAAACTTTTTATTTAATGTACTTACTTTCTGTATCATTGAGTTGCTGCAATAATATTTTAGCATCATTTGAATTTTTTTCCCCTTAAAATTTGACTAAAATGTGTGCATATTATTTTTCTTGAACTTCACAACAAATAGGATAATTCCTGCTTCAGTTCGTTTAACTTTGCTTAGAAAGTAAGTTGCAATAGATCTTTTGTAGTTTTTGTTTCACCACCTTCTTGTTTTTCTTCTTACTCAACATTATAATTCATTGTAATAAAAATATTTTAATGAGTAAGAGTTTGAGGTGATATCATATTATTATGAATTTCAAAATTCATTTTCCCTCAATAATGTGATTTTTTCTGCGAGGGGGAAAAAAAATACAATTATTATCGTGATAAAGATAGTTTGCAAAGTCTTGATTTGTTATTGAAAATGTTTATTATGAACACTTATTTGTATGACATGTATATATACATGTATTGAATATAAATTGATAGGAGAACAATACACAATTTTACAATTTTTTCCTTGCAAATATAACTATATTACTATAACGATACATGTTAGAAATTAAAGTATTCGATGGTAATATAGCATTACAGATTGACAATTATGAATACAGTAACATATATAAATTTACATTTATATTTTTTATATAAATTTATATATGTAGACATTGACATATATAAGATATCACAAAAGTAATATGTGAAATCTTTTACAATAATATAATACATATAATAATGAGAAGTTAATTATTCATAATTAAATAGTTGGTTATAATGTAAATATTTAGTGTTATATTTTTGTATGTATGCATCATTTTTTAATTAGATTATTAAATTCACATAAAAATTAAAAAGAATTTGTGAATAATTTGTGTAAAATTAGAGATTAGTGAAGAAATATTTAAAAAAAGAGAAGTTTATAGTGTTTGGTTTTTTATTTATTTATTTTTAACTTTTGTTTTGAATCTTTTGGTTTTCATATTTTTTTTTGTCTTTGACATTTTTTTTTAATAACTCTTTTATTTTATTTTTAAATTTACTTAATTTAAGGGTAAAGCACCATTAAATCCCAAAATTAGATCTTTTAAACTATGTAGTTTTGTCTTTTTTTTTTTATAGACTCAAAAGTCCCATTTCAATGTTAATGATCTTGAAGCCCATGAATTCAATGCGTGGCTTGCATTTGTTAGGGGGTAAATGTGGGTTTTAGGTGACGTTGTATTTACTAAATTGACCAAAAGCGTACTATAGTCTTTTTTGGTTTCCTCCAACGCGATCAAAACGGACGAGTCAAAGACAGAAAGTTCTCGATTTTCAATGTTCCAATGATGATCCTCACTTCATTTCTTTGCACAGCCGGATTTAGCAATGTTAAATCTTCAATCGATCTTCCGTAATTAACATTTGACATCCCCTCAAACCCTAGAAAAGTGAAAACCCCTTATGGTTATGCATTGTTGTTGTCGATTCGAAGTGGGCACTGAGTCATTTTGTCCTGCGATTGACAGTAAGAATGTTGTCACGACCCAAACCCGCCCCTATGGGTTTAGTACCATAACCGGCCAGTAATCCGAGATTACCGAAGGCCTGCTTAACAGTAAGACAGTAATACAGAGTACAGGGGCTGGTGGAAGCCAAAATAGTAATTAAAAGATGTCCAATGAGCTGTGACAGTCTATATGCAAAAAGACTTTTCATAACATATTTACATTCGAAACAAAACAGTGTGTACATACATCATATACAGATATTCAGGTTAGGGACTACACCCCTACCATAACAGTACAGTACAGTTACAGTCTATACAGTAATACGAGAACAGATACAAAAAGGGAGAAATCTAAACACCCCAAAAAAAGCCCTAGCTTGAAGGACTTGGAACATCGCAGTGAGGCACGGTGGTTGGCTTTAACAAAACGGGAGCTCAGCCTGACGCTCCTAGCAACGGTCCGGTGCCTGTACACCTACATATATATATGAGCAGTGAGCTAAAGCCTAGTGAATAATATATGCGTAAAGAGGTTAAGAATGAATGTCCTTTCAGTATTGAAAACAGTCATTTATCAGTATAACAGTTATTTGATCATAGCAGTCATAAGTGGTACATCCAATAGCAAACAGTACAGTAGGTCTTAACAGACCGAACAGTCAGTTGATGGCCATCATATCAGTAAACAGTAGTGGTTCCAACATGGGAACAGACAGAGATCTCTGTAACAGTAGCAGTAACAGTTCAGTAACGGTAAATTGCTATGGATGCCACGAATACAGTTCACAAATAGGACAAACATTCATTCAGTAAACAGTGTCATTTCATAAAGCAGTACAGTCATTTGTTCAGAAAATACTCTCAATTGAACGTATCTTTACAACATTGTTACTCACAGAGCACTGGGCTATAAGCAGCTAGAGCGTCCTCGGATGCCAACCCTACACAGTTACAGAATGAACACACACTAAGCTACACAGTTGGGAAAACAATAACTTAATCCCTAATTTGCCTCGGTGTGGTTCTACATCAATATCCTCCTTAAGATGCCTTAAACATGCCCTAGGAATGCTTAGGATGGAAAGAGGATGCAAAGATGTACTTTAAAACATTTTTCAAAATTTTCAGAAAACAGGGGCCTCGCTCGAGTGTGGCTTTCTACGCTCGAGCGGACATGCAGACAAAGGATCCCCGCTCGAGCGTCACTTTCCTTGCTCGAGCGGACTGCAAAACATGGCAAAAGTACTGGATGCACGAAATTCGTGTTCGATGGGCGCTCTATACCCGCTCGAGCGTGAGACACAAGTCCTCGCTCGAGCGTGAATTCCCCCGCTCGAGCAGACTGTAAAACACAAGAAAGTACTGGATACACGCATTTCCCGCTCGAGCGTCACTTTCCCCGCTCGAGCGTACTGCATGAATTCAGTGTTTACGCTCGAGCGTGGATTTCCCAACTCGAGCGTGAGTCCAAAATCTGGAATTTCCATATTTGAACCTCAAGCTCAAAACCAACTTTTAAAGCATCAATTTCGATCCTCTTGGGCTAATTTTCTGGAAAACTCTTGTAAACTCATAGTATAACATGTTTTGAAGATCAATTTGCAAAATCAAAGTCCAAAGGTAGTTCAATTAAACACAATTTCAAGGAAAACTTCAAGAACAGAATTTAAATATAACATGCAAGTGTTTAATTGAAATCAAAGCTTCAACTACAAGCTCAAATGCAAGTTTAAGCTCAAAATCATGGTGAATTCATGGACTAGAACAAAAATGTAAACTTGCATGCAAGATTTCATGAAAATCAACTTCAAAATGTAAGAATATGTACATGCATACATGATACAAGCTTCAATTCAACACTTTTAAACCAATTCATGCCTTTAAACTCTAAATTACCAAGAACCATGCAACATATGACTTAATTTAACAATCAAGAAGATGATCCTCCTACCTTAGGCCTTGAATTCAAAGTATGGGAGTCTAATGTTGCAAATCTTCTACAACTCCTTCCAAATTCCAAGCCAAAATAAGATGAAATCAAGCTAACTCCTATCTCTCTCACTCTAGTCGGTTTGCTCTCTAAAAGTGGCTGAAGAAATGTTATAATGCTAACATAAGAGTCAACTAAAAGATCCTAGATTTGTCCACTAAGCGGCAAACACGTAAATACTTCAAACTAATGTAATTTAACCTTATTTAATCCAATTTAATCATACCAAATCAAATTTCAATTAAATTTATCATAAAATCACATAAATTTCAATTAGCATAAAACATTAATCAATTTCGGATTCGGCCGCCGATAAGGCCTTCAATTCGCAGTTTGAAACATAAAACATAAACAGATCATTCAATAGTCAACAGATAGAAATGCACTTAAGCTATACACTCAATCGATCAGTTCAGGATTTCAGTCAATCAGTCACTTAACATGCTTAATCATAGATTAGCACTAATCAAAGGTGAGGGTTGTCACAGTCTCCCCTCCTTATAAAGAGTTTGGTCCTCCAAACTCGAGTTACCTTCATTCTGGGAGAAAATAGAATTCAGTGGGAACAATTCAGGGTATCTCTTGATCATATCGTCTTCTCTTTCCCAAGTGGCATACATCCTACCATGGTTTTGCCAGTCAACTTTCACTAGCGGGATCTCTTTGTTCTTTAACTTCTTGATCCGTCTATTCACAATCTGAATAGGCTGTTCTTCGTACGTGTAGTCATCACTTAGCACTACACGGGTAGGCTCAATCACATGGAAGGGATCCCGGAGGTAGTCCCTCAACATTGAAATATGGAACACGTTATGCATATGCTCCATTTCAGGAGGAAGCGCTACTTGATATGCCACCGGATTAATTTTCTCAATAATCTCATACGGTTCGACATATCTCGGTGCTAACTTACCCTTGACTCCAAAACGAGTCTGGCCCTTCATCGGTGTCACTTTTACAAAAACATGATCACCTACTTCATACTCTCTGTCTCGCCTCCGGACATCTGCATAACTTTTCTGTCGGCTCTGTGCGGTTTTCAGTCTCTGTTGAATCAGTTTCACTTTTTCGGTAGTTTCAAGTACAATTTCGGGCCCAAGCAAAGGCCTATCTCCTACTTCTGCCCAGCAGATAGGAGATCGACATTTTCTGCCATATAAAGCCTCAAAAGGCGCCATACCAATGCTTGAATGAAAACTGTTGTTGTAGGCGAATTCAGCCAACGGTAGATGACTTTCCCAATTTCCCTGAAAATCAAGGACACACATTCTCAATAAATCCTCCAGAGTCTTGATGGTTCTTTCTGACTGACCATCTGTTTGAGGATGGTAGGCACTACTTAGTCTCAGTTCAGTACCCAATGCAGTTTGCAGACTTTGCCAAAATCTCGATGTAAACTTCGAGTCCCTATCAGAAACAATGGACACAGGCACTCCATGCAATCTCACAATCTCATCAATATAGAGTATAACCAATTTGCCCGCGTTATAAATTGTTTTGACAGGTAAGAAGTGAGTAGACTTAGTCAGTCTATCAACAATAACCCAAATTGAATCCATACCTTTACTGGAGCGAGGTAAACCAACAATGAAATCCATGGTGATATGTTCCCATTTCCACTCCGGTATCGGTAAGGGTTGCAGTAAACCTGCGGGTCGTTGATGTTCGGCTTTAACTTGTTGGCAATGAAGACATTTCGACACAAAATCAGCAATCTCTTTCTTCATTCCCGGCCACCAGAAATTCAGTTTCAAGTCTTGGTACATTTTTGTAGTTCCTGGATGGATAGACAATTTTGAATTGTGGCCTTCTTGCAGAATTCTTCTTTTCAGTTCAGAATCACTCGGTACACATAATCTTCCCTGGAATTTCAACACATTATTCTCAAATTTGAAATCTGGCCTCGGTTTGGATTCTCATTCTTCGATGATCTTCCTCAAGTTTCATCATGTTGCTGTTTCTCTTTGATCTCTTCAATCAGTGCCGGTTGAGCAGAAATAACAGCCAATGTTCCACCTTGTTCACGCAAAACAATTTCAACTTCAAGTTTTTCAAGGTCACATAGCAATTCTTTCTGCCTGGTGAGTAAACAGGCTAAATTTCCAATCAATTTCCGACTCAGTGCATCGGCAACGGTGTTAGCCTTTCCTGGATGGTACAAAATTTGCGGGTCATAGTCTTTTATCAGTTCTAACCATCTCCGTTGTCTCATATTCAGTTCCTTCTGAGTGAAGAAGTATTTCAAACTCTTGTGGTCTGTATACACCTCACATGTCGCCCCATAAAGGTAGTGATGCCAAATCTTTAGTGCAAACACGACTGCAGCAAGTTCTAAATCATGGGTCGGGTAGTTTTTTTCATGCGGTCTCAGTTGTCGGGAAGCATATGCAATAACTTTACCATTCTGCATTAAAACACATCTCAAACCCTTATAAGAAGCATCACTATATATAATATAACCATCCGTACCTGAGGGTAAGGTGAGAATCGGTGCAGTCACTAGTCGAGTTTTTAACTCTTGAAAAGCTGATTCCCTCTGATCGGTCCAATCAAATGATATCCCCTTCTGAGTCAACTGTGTTAGTGGCCACGGACATGGTACCTTGTCTCAACTGTTTAAACTCGGTTACCTTACGGTCTCTGACACACTGTGGAAAGTATTTCTCAAAGAAGGCTCCCTTAAACTTAGCCCAATTCATAGCAGTATTGGTGTCGCGGACCAGCATCCACCACCTTCTGGCCTCTTCTTGTAAGGTGAAGGTAGCCAGTAGCACTTTGTGTGCTTCAGAACACGGAAACACTTCAAATAATTTTTCAGTTTCTAGCACCCACGCTTCGGCCTTCAATGGTTCAAGGCCTCCCTGAAATGTTGGCGGTTTCATCTTACTGAACTTCTGTGTTAGAGTAATGATGTCATCATTCACATTCTGTTCCAGTTATACCAGAGGAGGTGGGGGCTGTTGGTTCTGTTGCTGCTGTTGCCTTAAGGCTTCGGTCAACAGTTCCACTATTCTTTCTAATCTTACCATTCTGGCGTCAGATGATTCAATTTCATCAGCAGTTCTTGCATTATCCATTTCACTATACGCAACACAGTAATAATAAACATAGGAAGTTGCATACTTTAAACATATTAACACATTAGCACATATATTCATGTCATAGCCATACACACTTTCGATGCTCATGTAATGCCCTAATCACTTTTCTAGGACATCATATAGCTCATTTGGACACGTGTGTGCGGTATAACTCGTGGTTTAACCTGGCTCTGATACCACTCTGTCACGACCCAAACCCGCCCCTATGGGTTTAGTAACGTAACCGGCCAGTAATCCGAGATTACCGAAGGCCTGCTTAACAGTAAGACAGTAATACAGAGTACAGGGGCTGGCGGAAGCCAAAACAGTAATTAAAAGATGTCCAATGAGCTGTGACAGTCTATATGCAAAAAGACTTTTCATAACATATTCACATTCAAAACAAAACAGTGTGTACATACATCATATACAGATATTCAGGTTAGGGACTACACCCCTACCATAACAGTACAGTACAGGTACAGTCTATACAGTAATACGAGAACAGATACAAAAAGGAGAAATCTAAAACACCCCAAAAAAAGCCCTAGCTTGAAGGACTTGGAACCTCGCAGTAAGGCACGGTGGTTGGCTTTGACAAAACGGGAGCTTAGCCTGACGCTCCTAGCAACGGTCCGGTGCCTGTACACCTACATATATATATGAGCAGTGAGCTAAAGCCCAGTGAATAACATATGCGTAAAGAGGTTAAGAATTGTAATAACCCCGACCCTGATTAACGCTAATTAGAACTTAATTATGCCTAATAATAATTAAGAGGAAATCTGGAATTAATTTGCGTGTGCATTGCTTGAATTATGTGTTCTTATCTGTTCGGTGTCGGAATATCTGTTCGTATTTTAAACTTTAAACTGCAATTGGAAGCCTTATCGGCGCCCGATTCCGAAATTGATTAGTGTTTTGGACTAGTTAGATTTTATGTGATTTTATGGTAGGTTCAATTAAAATTCGATTTGGAATGTTTAAATCTGATTAAATAACATTTTAATAATAAACCTGGGTATTTACCCTTTTGCCATTGTGAGTGGGCTCCCTTGTTTCATCTTGTGAGAGGTGTCATTACACCATTTCATCATTTTTGGCTGAGGAAAAAAACGTAGGCAAGGGAGAGATAGGAGAAAACTTGGTTTCATCAAGGAATTGCTTGGAAATTAGGAAGATTGAAGGAGCCTTGCATATTCAACCTCATACATCTTGCATTCAAGGTCTAAGGTAGTGAATTCCTCTCCTTAATGTTGATCTTGAGTTGTGTCTTGCATAATCCATGTTCATTTTGAAGCTTTGAACCAAGTTATGGATTAATATGTTGAGTTAGAACTTAGTTCATACATGCATGCACTTGTTCTTAGATGTTGAAGTTGTTTTCCATGAAAACTTACATGCATGTCCATTTCCTAAGTATCATCCATGTATTCATCATGTTTTTCCACCAAATTGACCATTTGATCATGGTTTGGAGCTTTGAAATTCATTTGAGTTCATGCATGTTTGATTAACCCATGTTCTTGAAGATTTTTGGAAATGGTGCTCAAATTGACTCACTCTTGGCCCTTGATTTTCCAAATTGGCTTTTGAAACTTCATATACTTTGAGTTTAAAGTGTTTTTCCAGAATTTGGGCCCAAGAGGTTGAGTTTTGGGTTGGAGAATGCTTGGTTCGAACTTGGGAGGCAAATCTGGAAATTCCAGAATTTGGCTTCCTCGCTCGAGCGACCATCGTTTGTTCAGAGCTCCGCTCGAGCGAAGAAATGGTGGCTCGAGCGTAAATTTCAAGCTCTCAGAATCTTGGTGCGCGCAGGTGTACGCTCGAGCGAAGAGACCTACGCTCGAGCGAAGAGCTGTGTCTCACGCTCGAGCGAGCATCGAGCGGAAAAAATCAACAACCAGTACTTTTTCATCTTTGCAGATCGCTCGAGCGAAGGAGCTCTCGCTGGAGCGAACCCTTTGATTTTGCAAGCTCGCTCGAGCGAAGGAAGGCTCGCTCGAGCGAGACCCCTGTTTTCAGCAACTCTTGAAAAATGTTTTCTAAGGCATTTAGGCATCCACATTCCATCATAGGCATCCCTAGGCCATATTTAAGGCTCCCCAATAAGGATAAGGGGTTAGGTACACACTTAGAATCATTGGTGTGAGTTTTGTACATTTAGAAATGCGTATTTCAAGGGTGTATCCGTTATGTGTTATGTAGGTCGTGTGCCGCATTCTGTTTGACCTTTTGGCTCCACCTATCGGTTTCAACGCCCACTGTGAGTAATAACATTATAAAGATATGTTCAACTGTACTTATTTTCTGTGTGATGAAAATGAGATCTGTTTTCTGAAATGATATGTTATGTACAATGAATGATTGTCCAATTTTGACATGTATCTGTGACATCCTTAGTACCATGTGAGATTTACAGCCTTGACCCGGTATCGGAGGTTCCTTATGGAACTTTACACTTTATGCGTCCTGTGATGTTACGCTTTATGCGTCTTGTTATGTGAATTTGTGCACTGATGCCCGTACCGGAGGCCCGCCATGGGGGCTTAGCTGTTTTGTTACCCGGATCCGGAGGCTCCTTCACCGGAGCTAAGGAGGTTATTCATAACCTTACGCATTGCGCGTTTAGTTAAGCTAATGGATGTATCACGTAAATGAAACTATGACTTATGATTACTGTCTATCTATGATCCGATCAAGTATGAAATTGAAAAGCTGAATTATGATTTCGATCTGATCAAGTATGATTTTGATACAATGTGAATTGACTTCTGAAATCTGTGTGGACTCATTCATTGAAACCCCTTTACTCTGTTTATTATTCACTGGGCTTTCGCTCACAGTTTACTATATATATGTAGGTGAGCCGGCACATGACCAGGGCCAGAGTTGAGGGTCTCCTGTTCCCTTTTTGTCAGCCAGCTATTGTGCCTCCCGAGGAGGTTCCGGTCAAAGTCTAGTGCTGTGGCTGTTTTGTTTCATGCTAGTCAATGTTTATGTTTGTGTCTTGTAATGTTGGATCTTGGGTTACACTTTATGTAAATACTTTGTACATATTTAACGTATCTGACTAGCATGTTTATGTATATAAATAAGTTTTGAAATTTTCTGTCCCATGTACGTCATCACAGCTCATTGGACCTTGTTTACTTTATATATTTGCTTCCGCTAGCCCCTTATATTTTGTTAATCCGTTCAGAGGCCGTAGGTAATCCCCGGATTACTGGCCGGTTACGGTGCCAAACCTATAGGGGCGGGTTTGGGTCTGTGACAAGAATGAATGTCCTTTCAGTGTTGAAAACAGTCATTTATCAGTATAACAGTTATTCGATCATAGCAGTCATAAGTGGTACATCCAATAGCAAACAGTACAGTAGGTCTTAACAGACCGAACAGTCAGTTGATGGCCATCATATCAGTAAACAGTAGTGGTTCCAACATGGGAACCGACAGAGATCTCTGTAACAGTAGCAGTAACAGTTCAGTAACGGTAAATTGCTATGGATGCCACGAATACAGTTCACAAATAGGACAAACATTCATTCAGTAAACAGTGTCATTTCATAAAGCAATACAGTCATTTGTTCAGAAAATAATCTCAATTGAACGTATCTTTACAACATTGTTACTCACAGAACACTGGGCTATAAGCAGCTAGAGCGTCCTCGGATGCCAACCCTACACAGTTACAGAACGAACACACACTAAGCTACACAGTTGGGAAAACAATAACTTAATCCCTAATTTGCCTCGGTGTGGTTCTACATCAATATCCTCCTTAAGATGCCTTAAACATGCCCTAGGAATGCCTAGGATGGAAAGAGGATGCAAAGATGTACTTTAAAACATTTTTCAAAATTTTCAGAAAACAGGGGTCTCGCTCGAGCGTGGCTTTCTACGCTCGAGCGGACATGCAGACAAAGGATCCCCGCTCGAGCGTCACTTTCCTCGCTCGAGCGGACTGCAAAACATGGAAAAAGTACTGGATGCACGAAATTCACGCTCGATGGGCGCTCTATACCCGCTCGAGCGTGAGACACAAGTCCTCGCTCGAGTGTGAATTCCCCGCTTGAGCGGACTGTAAAACACAAGAAAGTACTGGATACACGCATTTCCCGCTCGAGCGTACTGCATGAATTCAGTGTTTACGCTCGAGCGTGGATTTCCCCGCTCGAGCGTGAGTCCAAAATCTGAATTTCCATATTTGAACCTCAAGCTCAAAACCAACTTTTAAAGCAGCAATTTCGATCCTCTTGGACTAATTTTTTGGAAAACTCTTGTACACTCATAGTATAACATGTTTTGAAGATCAATTTGCAAAATCAAACCCAAAGGTAGTTCAATTAAACACAATTTCAAGAAAAACTTCAAAAACATAATTTAAATGTAACATGCAAGTGTTTAATTGAAATCAAAGCTTCAACTACAAGCTCAAATGCAAGTTTAAGCTCAAAATCATGGTGAATTCATGGAATAGAACAAGAATGTAAACTTGCATGCAAGATTTCATGAAAATCAACTTCAAAATGCAAGCATATGTACATGCATGCATGATACAAGCTTCAATTCAACACTTTTAAACCAATTCATGCCTTTAAACTCTAAATTACCAAGAACCATGCAACATATGACTTAATTTAACAATCAAGAAGATGATCCTCCTACCTTAGGCCTTGAATTCAAAGTATGGGAGTCTAATGTTGCAAATCTTCTACAACTCCTTCCAAATTCCAAGCCAAAATAAGATGAAATCAAGCTAACTCCTATCTCTCTCACTCTAGTCGGTTTGCTCTCTAAAAGTGGCTGAAGAAATGTTATAATGCTAACATAAGAGTCAACTAAAAGATCCTAGATTTGTCCACTAAGTGGCAAACATGTAAATACTTCAAACTAATGTAATTTAACCTTATTTAATCCAATTTAATCATACCAAATCAAATTTCAATTAAATTTATCATAAAATCACATAAATTCCAATTAGCATAAAACATTAATCAATTTCGGATTCGGCCGCCGATAAAACCTTCAATTCGCAGTTCGAAACATAAAACATAAACAAATCATTCAACAGTCAACAGATATAAATACACTTAAGCTATACACTCAATCGATCAGTTCAGGATTTCAGTCAATCAGTCACTTAACATGCTTAATCATAGATTAGCACTAATCAGAGGTGAGGGTTGTCACAAATGTGTCACTGACGATAGCACATCATCCATTCGTTCACGTCGGTGTTCATGTTGTTGTCCTATGGCGTTAGGTATGTGGGTTTTGATGTTATTATGCATATATGTTTACATTGGAAAAATATTTGGTTAATCCTAATGATTGTTTGATTAACGTATATTTCTCTACGTAATTGGCTTTGGTTGTATTATTTGTAATAGTGAAATCTCAATTTCATGTTGTAGGATGTTCGTGGGGTTCGAATTTTTTTGAGGGTATGGTTATGTAGTGTCCATTTTTGTGTGATGTTAGTCTTGTTGTTGCCACTGGGGATGTCGGGGTGCGTTCTTCATTTGAGGTACTCTGTATTTTGGGTAGTATTGACAGAGGTATTTTGTGGTGTTTGTCATGATGTTGGTAAGTTTGTGGCAGGGTTTCAAGGTCAGTGTGCTTTATTGACATGGTCATGCTATTGTGTTGTAATATGGTTTGGGATCCCCAGATTTTGAGTGTATTTTGGGTGGTCTTCATTTTCAATGTTAGTGAGATTTGTGGTAGTTAATGTATGTTGTTGAATGACGTACACATTAACTAATGTTACGCACATGGTCGGTGATTGTTAACCTAATGTTATGCACACGATCGGACATTGTTTGTAGTGATTGTTCATATGGTGGTGTGTGTCCAGCATTCGGTGCAATGTTGTTGACAGATAATGAGTTTGTTGTGTTAGTATGATGTAATGTGCTTGTGCTCCCCTAGTTTTTGGGTGTGTGTGGGTTGGGGTAGGTACGTGTGATGTTAATGACAGTAATGTTAGGTGATGTTGTAGACGTCCCCGAACGTCCCGGGAGGGAATCCCGTTTTGTTCATTGGACTCACTACAGTTCAGGACTCAATGTCACGGTCCTGTATCTAATCTCGCAGAGTACAATGCAAGACCGATGAATCATCAAAGAGTCCAAATCCGGCAAATCGTTTTGAAAAACAGATTTTTTGAAAGAAGTGCCAAACATGGACTGCTTTGCCAGATACAGAGTCGCCACCTAAATATTTATTTTGGGAATTTAGGAAACCCTGACTCGTTGCCTAAGGCCACGTGTCCGTCATCACCAAAGTTGCCTCGGCTCGGGAACTTGGGTACGATTGGGGAATGTCATTTCGTGAGCACCCCCGCTCACCCGATCAAAGATCGGCCTTTACTAACCATGATATCGAGTTTTTGAAAACACATGTGCTCTTATTCCGGTTTATTAGCCTAGAATTACTATGTGATGTGCACAGTATACAAGTATAGACTAGATTGCCTAAGTCGGAACAAAGCATCGCATATCCGTTTATTTTGAAAATGGATTGAAGTTTGCTACTCGCAAGTAGCTAAAACACGGGTTTCGACGAATTATTCCAACTCAAGCAACCCAACTTTACCCACATGCATTCAGGCAGTTATATTACATAAGCATATAGCCTCATGGTAAGCATGCTATCATGGCAGTCACTCACACACATGCAAGGATGCTAAAGCATAAACACTTACCGAGTACTCCGAGCCAGAGAAAGAAGCTAATTAGAAATCATGCATGAATCCTAACTATGCTAAGAATACCTAATGCAACACATGCAAAAATACAACTAAGATAGGCTCGGCTATTCTATAATGGCATATGAAATGCAACAACTGATATACGTATTCAACTCGGAATTGAAATACAATGTAGTTAGTATGATGCGCCGAGCCCGGTGCATGCAAAACAGATAAATGGATGCAAACATGCGAGCATAAGTATGCTAATTGAAACGTGTCCTAAACTAACCATCATAAGCTGGTAAATAAAAGGGAGAAAGACGTGGGATTGGAAGGCATGCATCACACACACACGCACACTTATTTACAACATTGTCCTCTCTCGGAGGATCCGAATAAATAATACAAATCACCTAATTAACTAACTCACGAGCTAATTAATTACAAAATCACTTAACTAATTAACAAATCAATTAATCTACTAAAGCAGTAAAACAACCTCGGGAAGAGGGATGCACGCATGCTCGGTCAGCTTTGCTCGGAAATCCATCGCCATGCCATAGTTGCCTCTGTTTACACTGCTCTGCTCTTTTGAAAACTGTGCCAACCTTTGTGACACCTTTGAAACATCTTGAAGACATGCTGAGAGGCCATCGGCCATGAGATGGGACCACCGGCCAAGTGAAACAGCTCATCAACCAAAAATTGTGCTCTCGGCCAACAATGCATAGCCGACCGGCACTGAATGTAGTCGGTCGGCCAACTCTTCCTGCAGAAACCTGTTTTGCAGCAGCAGAGGACAAACAGAGCATGGTGATGCATTTTCAAGGCAATGTTTGCACAACCACCCTCCCTATCATGTCAAGAGCTCAAGGGAGTATGGTTCTCGACCCTCGGGCTATCAATCACGCATTTCAATGCATGATGGCCAAAGGAGCCGAATGTGCAATTCTATATGGAATGAAATGCACAAAACACATAAAGGGCCCCAACCTCTATCATGATTGATCAAGAGGCAAGGGATGCACACACAATGCAATGCAACCTAGGCAAGCAAGCAAGCATGCAAATAACTCAAGTATGCAACAAATCTAATGCAACATGAGTATGTTAACATGCAATATGCAATAGGCATGCAACCTAAACATGTGGACATGTATAGCATGCAACAACATGCAAAATGAAACAAGCATGCAACAACATGGTGAGATGGACTTACACTAACATGGGTAGCTCTCAAGCATGCCAAAATCAGTGGCCAAATGAGATGAGAACAAGGCCCAAGATTCATGCAAACATGTACAATGCAATGGCCCCAAGCCTAAGGCACAAAATGCAACTCTCCAAAAGCGATGCAAGGATGAAACATGGCATACAATGGCATACATTCCAGCTCTGAAATGGCATACTAAATGACTCCAAAATGACTCCGAAGCATGCAAACACTCATGCTATACATGCTAGAAGGCTCAAATACCGAAACTAGTGAAGCACACTTCACTATAGACATACAAAGCAATGCTCAAATGGCAAAACCAGCCCCAAACAGATCCTAGGCAGGTCCAAGGCAGTAGCAAAATGGCCTAAAATGATGGCTCGGAATGCACCAAAATGAAGCTTATGCAATAGTCGGTAAATAAAGCATACAAGCACAACTCTCAAACATATTTAAAGAGTGGAAAATATGGGAATATGACATTCATATAAGCTCCCAAAACATGAAAACACCTCAGTATATGCATGCAAGAGGCTACAAAACTCAAGGCTAGGCATGGATATTGAACTACAACCATGCATAGCATGCATCATTCGACCATGAGGCACAAAAACAGAGCTAAGGCAGTCCAAAATATGCATAAAATCAGGTTAAGACATGGCCAAAAAGTGCTAGAATCAAGGGCCAAAATAACATGCAATACAAGCTAGTGAATAGGGTTTACACTACAAGTATATTAAGCATTCAAGAGGCCACTAAACCAGCAAAATTCAGAGGTATGACATGTCAAATAAAGCCCAAAAACTCACTGAAACATGGTCTATGCATGCAAGAATGAGATGCTCCTTTACACATGCAAGATGGACACCCAATATGACAAAACCACCTCCGGACAGAGGTTATGCAGGCCCTAAAACTTACTGAAAAGGGCCTGAAATGAGACTAGGAAGCATGCAGGTATAGGCTCCTTTGTAAGGCCAAAAATGCAAGTAAGCAAGACAATAAGGAGAGGGGATGGCCCTCTCCTTCTTAGGACCTCAAAAAATCATCCCCACCACTGAAATCCCTTTGGATTTTAGTGGTGAGAAGGCCAATACAAGGTGGTCTCGAAGTTCACAAAAATGAGGCCAAACAAGGCCTAAGAGGGGGGGACAACCCCAAACACAAAAGTGACCTTAAACAAAGTTCAAAAGCATGCAAAAATAGAACTTTTATTAGTTATACACTAAGCTCAAAATAGCATGCAAGATAGGCTAAAAGTTTGTGCAAAAATGGGGAATAAAAAAGGGAAAAGGAGTTACCCTTGTAGCTCAGCAAAAACCAGCAGATTTCTGAACCAAAACCCAACCTTTTGAGCCCTCTTAAGACCCTCCAAGAACCTTAGATGAGTGGTGGAGGTGTGTGCTTAGGAGTTGTGGTGTAAAGGGTCAAGAACCAAGCACTTTGGAGCTCAAAATAGTGAGATATAGAGAGATATATATCTTGGAGCCTTAGACAAAACTTTGGAACCTCTCTAAAGGAGAGGGAGGCCCTCTCTTATAGGAGAACAAAGGTCCAAGCTTCTCTTGGAAGCTTGGTGCAAAGGGCCAAGCTTCTTAAGGAAGCTAAAGCAAAAATGGTCAAGCTTCTTGAGGAAGCTAGAGCAAAAGGGTTAAGCTTCCTCAAGAAGTTAAGAAAGGTTCAAGCTTCTCTTTAAAGCTTGGAGCAAAGGGTCAAGCTTCTTCAAGAAGCTAAAAAAAGGTTCAAGCTTCTTGGAGAAGCTAAAAAAAGGTCAAGCTTATTGGAGAAGCTAAAACATGTCAAGCTTCTTGGATAAGCTAGAATAAAGGTTCAAAAGGTTTAAGCTTCCTCAAGAAACTAAAAACCAATGGTTCAAAAGGTTCAAGCTTCCTCAAGAAGCTAAAATAAAGGTTCAAAAGGTTCAAGCTTCCTTAAAAAGCTAAAACAAGGGATTCAAAAGGTTCAAGCTTCCTCAAGAAGCTAAAACAAGGGTCTCGGTCAGAAAAAGTGACCGATCGACCAAAACAATGGCCGGCCGACCAAAAACATTGCCGACCGGCCAACACCTTTGGCCGGTAGCAAGAAAACAGGGTCGGTGGCCTCAAGCCATGACCGGTGAGGTGTGGGGATGGCCAACAAACCATTCCCTGGCCTCAAAAGCAAAAAAACACAAGTGTTTGGTCCACAACCAAGAACAAAACAAATAAGTCGAGAGGTCTTGAGGCAAGGCGCGCAGCCGAAACCTCCGAGAACTCAAGACGAACACGAACATGGATAATCATCGAGTATTCAAACGATGACGTCCAAGTCTTGAGGACGGTCAAAAATGGGGTGTCTACAGATGTGTAATGATTGTGACATCTATGTTTGCAAGTGGTCGACGTAATGGTACGTCAAGTGTCTTGGTGTAATTTCTTGAACGATGGTACCTGTGTTTCACTACATGCGTGTTTACAAACTGTGGGTTGCATACCTCGTAGTGGTGTTATCGTCTAATTTCGTAATTCCCTAGATGTGTCATGTTTATTTTTGGGTAAAGTGTTGTTTCGTTGTGATTTGCTCATGAATGGTTAATGAATAAACCCCCCGAACACCATGTCCACATGGGGATGTTGGCCTGACATAGCATGCATGTTTTTCAATTTGTGTTATTTACGTATTTATTTGTGGTTATATGTGGCACATTGTTAAGTAAATATTACGAGTTCTACCTCTTTACAATGTTGGTACTAGTTGTCATGTATCTATAGTTTTGTATGTGGGTGGGACGTGTACTGGTTTTGTATTTGGGGTGCTGATTGTGTCTAATGTTGTTGTCATTCAAAATTGGAATGCATACATAGCGCGTTATGGTATTAAGGGTGTTTGTGTCCTGTTATAATGTTGTTTCTTGCTTTTTTGAGTTGGTTGATAAGTGTCTTTGTGGACGTGTGTTTTGTATTTCCCGTATTAATATGTTAATGTGACTAATGTGGTAGGTAATGAAGGACGACAAAGCTCGAAATGTAAGTCTAGTAGAAGAACAACACGCTCGCAATTGTCCATACAAACGTCCACCAAATTGGCCACAATGAAAAATGAAAAAAAATATTTATACACTTCCACACCCCCAAGGACAATAAAATAACATCACAAAAAATTAATCCAACCATTAACAACATAAAAAATAGAGTCCATATTGACACCACATCGAACCACCAACAACATACGGTAAAGCAGAACCAGGATACCAACCTAACAACCATCAAGTCTTGGCTTTAATTTGTAGTAATGTGGGTAATGTTTACCTATATCAGTAATGTTTACCAGAAGAATTAAATTTGGGATTTAATTGGCCGAAAAATGTTTACCAACATCAGTAAAGCCACAGGATAAACAAGCTATCAACCCCGCCCCCAAGCTATCAAACTTCTCACATACACCATCAACCAACTGTGCAAATGTCAAAGCTTGATAGAGGCAAACAACCATACTGGCCTGTCCATACGTACACAACAACAACACTGCACCCACCGTACCTGTAATAGATTAAATCAACACCACATAACATTACGAATCAACACAGATAGAATGAATCAAACTACACCCCTAAACAATCCAGTACAAAAATAAATCAACATACAACCCTTAACAATCCAGTGCAAAAAACAAAAACAAAAACAAAATACACCCCTAAAATGGCAACATAACATTTGCACCTTAATTCCATACTTCACGACTGTCACGACCGAAACCTGCCCCTATAGGTTTAGCATCGTAACCGGCCAGTAATCCTGAGATTACCTACGGCCTCTGAACAGATAAGCATATGATAAGGGGCTAGCGGAAGCAAATACATAATTATAGTTGTCCAATGAGCTGTGTTGACTTACATGAAACAGTATATTTTAAAACTTTAATTACATAACCAAATAGTCAACCATACATTATATTATACCACACACGTTACTGTATTTTCCGGTACAGACAACATGATTAAAATAAAGTCCCATGCATAAACAGAATTAATCAACCCTTGAACCCAAGACACTTCGAAAACCTCCACGTGAGGCACAAAGGCTGGCTGACAACAGAAACACAGTCCCCCACAAAACCTTCGGGCTTGCACTCCAGAATGCTCACCTATAATATATATATATACAAACAGTGAGCTAAAGCCCAGTGAATAACATTAAGGTAAAGGGGTTAGTGAACGAAATCCGAACATTTTATACGTACAAAACAGATCATAGCATAATCATAGTCATCTCATATATCAGAACATAATAATGGCATATCCCATAGAACATATCACATATCACATATACGTCTTCCGACTAGAGTAACCGGTCCCGGACACCGATTAAACAAACACCACAATGAAGTGGCTAACGAGATCTCGTAAATGTCATGGACCCGCATTTTCATGCCGTCCCCCATGACTTGGGACTATCTATGGATGCCATAATAGATTTCAAATTTGGAATGTTCGTTCACAGAAACATATATCTTTTCAGAAATCATAGCATATCTTATCTCATTTGGAACATAGTTTCATATAAACGTATCTTTACGATAACGTTACTCACAGTGGTTCCGTAGATGGTCAATCACTTCTCGGACGTTGACCTACAATCACAAAATACATAGCACAAACGAATCTTATCATTACTTATTCATGTGGCCATTAAGGCTTAGCTTACATCACGTTGGTTCTTATTCGTTCTTATCACAATGTTAGAACACACACACCCTTGCATTCTCTTAACTTAGCACATCCATTCATTAGTGTGTTTCTAATCCATAACCTCATTACTATAGCTTAATTAAGGCTTAGGAATGCCTAAGATGCAATGAGGATGTCAAAACATGCCTTGGAACACTTAGGCAAAATTTCAGAATTTTAAGTCCTCACTCGAGTGAAGCTTTCCTCGCTCGAGCGAGCATGCAAAAATGTGACTGGTCGCTCGAGCGCACATTCCTTCGCTCGAGCGATCTGTAAATGATGCAACTTCTGGGAGCTCGAAATTTACGCTCGAGCGGACTTTTGGTCGCTCGATCGAGGTGCACGATCTCAGAGTGGTCCGCTCGAGCGAGAACCTCTGCTCGAGCGAGGCTGCAAAATCTGGAATTTCCAGATTGCTCCTCCAACTTCAAAACTCGAATTAAAGCCTCCACAACACCTCTCTTGGGCCCTAAAACTTGATATAACCCAGAAAACTTGTAGCATATGAAAGTTTTAAAGATCAATTGGTAAAATCATGGCCCAAGGTTTGTCAAAACTCACAATTTCAACTTGAATTTCAAGAAGTAAGACATGCATGTGAATTCTTTAAAACTCTTGTCTTTAAAACTCATGAAACTTGCAATTTGAGCTTCTAAGCTCCATGCATGCAAGAAACCTTTTCAAAACATGGATTTAAACTTTAAAACATGATGAATTACCCATGCATGAGTCAAATAACTCTAGATAACAACATAGATGCTTAAAACCAAACTCAACATGCCAAAACTCCATATACATTCATGTATGCATGTGGATTTCTCTTCCAAATTCTCTTTCAAGACTTCAAAAATTTGGAATTGTCTTACAAAACTTGATGAAATATGCATGCATGTACCATTCAACCTTCAAAATCAACACAAATGGTAAAACTCCTAACTATCATGGTGATTTAGCACCTACATGAGCATGCATGCACGAATTGCAACCCAATTCTTAACCCAAGCTTAATGCACATATTTAATCACAAAAATCTTCATGTTAGAGACTTAAATTTACAGATTAGGGGTTGAACTCTCACCTAGAGTCTTGAATCTCACTTATTCTAGCACAATCTTGGTGAGTACAAGCAAAATCTCCAATTCTTCTTTGAATTCTTCTCTCTCTCTCTCTAGAATTGCACTCCCTCTCTCTCTAAAATGTTTTCTCCAGATTTTTTCCACTCACTTAAAGGCTGATGAAATGAGCTCAAAATGAGCTAAAGGGGCTCAAATGTGTTTGTATGGATTTGGCCACTAGGTGGCAGAACGGTAAATAAGTCCAACTCCTTAATTAGCTTATTAATCTAATTTAATCATACCAAAACACATTTTAATTAATATGCCATAATGTTCTAAAAAATTCCAATTAACATATTGGTGTAATCAATTCCGGGTCTGGATGCCGTTAAGGCTTTCAATTTACAGTTTTAACCATTAAGCATGGACAGATGATTTACGGTCAACAGTTAGACGACCAATATGATGCAAATTACATAATAAACACGTAATCCATTTTAATCCTCCCATTAGCATCCTTAATTACCGATTAGCGGCTAATTACGGATCGGGGTTATTACAACGACACACCCACACACATTAACAAAACAACATACGAAGTAACCTGCAAAAATGTCGCCCAGCACGTCACCAACATAACAATGAAATAGACCTGCAAATTCCTGCACAGACCATCAACAACATAGCACCTGAAACAATAATTGAACCAAAAAAAAAAAAAACGAATCCAAACCCCCTACATCAACGACCCACGCTTCCACATCATAAAATAGCGTGAAATGGCAACAACATCAACCCCAAAAATCATTCTACGCAACCCCAACAATAAAAATTAGACACAGAACATCATACCTTAATAAGCCCACCCAAACATCAATCACAAAATCAAACAAAAATAAATAAATAAATAACAACCTACAACAACACCGCGATTTCACATTAGCCCCCCTCCCCCCACATCAAATGGCTAAACATCACTAACCTCACAAATCACTCCACATAATCCTTCACAAAAATTTGAAAAATTAACACCATACCATAACCAACTCACCCAAACATTAGGAAAAAATCACAACCAAAATCACACTCAAGAATAAACAAGTAAATTCCAGAATATATCATAAATAAAAGGATTAATTGGTTTGAAAGAAAACTTTCAGGACTAAATGAAGCAACATTTTCCCAAATTGAATTTTTGGGTAATTTTTTATTTTTTAATTTTACTTTTAGATTTAAATTCACTTAATCTAAATACACTTAAAAATAATTTGTTGTGTATTCTTTTTAGAAAAAAATTATTAATATTAAATAATAATATAAATAGTACATGTTTAAATTTATAATTTTTTTACCAATATTTTACTTTTTAATTCTATTTAGATTATTAGATATTAAATTATCATGTAAAAGTATAATTTAAATATAAAATATGAAGAAATTGTAGTATCTTTAATCATCAAAACTGAGAAAATATGAAAAATTGAAAATTGAAAAACAGATTTAAAATAAAATCAACGAAGGTGGTCTTGTTTAGAATTTTGACATCATACCTTAGTTATTAAAGTACCATGTAAAATATTATAGTTCATAAAATATAATTTAAATAAAAAGAAAGTATATAATGATAACTTGTGAATTTTTGAGATGTATCATAAATCTTTGTTTTAAAAATACATTTTTTTTTTAATCTGTCTAGATTCAAATGAATGCATAAAACTTTAGGCCTTAATCAAAATTATTCACAGCTGTGGGGACATAATTTTTGAATGATAACACGTGACCAAGGTGGCATCGAAGTGCCGGCCGAGGTGGCACCGAAGTGCCAGCCGAGGTGCCACGTGTCCTGGTCATAACGCCGAGACAATCTTGGCTAGGCCGAGGTTATCTGCGAGGATACCGTAATCCACGATAAGGGACAAGAGTCCTAGAATGAGAGAGGACTTCAGTTTGGATAAAGATAAAACTCTTAGAAGGTATATCCCAATCTAACTGGGAGTCCAGGATTAGCATTGAGCCAGAGTCCATTGAAACAAGACTTCTATTGGGACTAGGTCAGTGTTGGCTATAAAAGAGAGACACCCTCGTAGGTCTAAGGTACGTTTTTTGGATTCTGAATAGTGATTTAAGCACTTTTGCTATCTTTGAGAAATAACTGACTTGATCGTCGGAGTGCCCCTGGGTGGACGAACCACCGCCGGAATCTTATCTTTCTGTAACAGGTCGTTCGGGTTTAATCTATTCTGCCAGTGTTCTTCAGCTGAGTACCTGTTTGGCAGTGTAGTCGGAAATTAACACACACAACAACGATTTGATCTATGATGGACAATTGTAAATATTATGTATATCAATATAAAATCAGACGCATGAAATAAGCAAGAGTCAATATTTTTTGTTTTTTAATCATTATCAATGTTAAAAATAAGGAGACGGGGTTTGTTTTTGATAAGAAGGGAAATAGTTTGTTTATATTTATATATGAGTCTTGGATTGTGTATTCTTTTTGAAAAAAATTAATAATAATATAAAATATCATTACATGTTTGAATTTATAAATTTTTTTTTACCAATATTTTACTTTTGAATTCTATTTAGATTATTAGATATTAGATTTTCATGTAAAAGTATAATTTAAATATAATATAAGAAGAAATTTCAGTATCTTTAATCACCAAAATTGAAAAAATATGAAAAATAAAAAATTCAAAAACATATTTAAAAAATAAAATCAACCAAAGAGGTTATTGTTTAGAATTTTGACATTATACCTTGATTATTAAAGTATCATGTAAAATATTACAGTTCATAAAATATAATTTAAACAAAAAGAAAGTATATAAAGATAATGCATGTGATTTTCTCTT
This sequence comes from Camellia japonica, assembly GCA_030407325.1. NCBI lineage: Eukaryota > Viridiplantae > Streptophyta > Magnoliopsida > Ericales > Theaceae > Camellia > Camellia japonica. Next base: position 113,923,439 of record JAPPVO010000010.1, read on the forward strand.
TTTAGATTCGAACGAATGCATACAATTTTAAAATTCAACAAATTGTTTGATCCATGATAAACAATTGTAAATATTACGTATATCACTATAGAAACAGACACAAAAAATAAGAAATAATTATTATTTTTTATTCTTCAATTATCATTAATATAAAAAATAAGTAGATTTTTTTTTAATAAGAAAAGGGACAATTTATTTATATTTATATAGAATTTTAAAAAAATAAAGAAATAATTAATTTATATAAAAAAAAATTTTATGACTTTTCATAGTAGACTAGTGGAATTGGCAGACTAGTGGAATTGGCTCGCACCTTGCACGAGCAAGTGCCGCATCATAATACATAAATTTTATAAATTTATTTTTTGAGATTTGAAATATATTAAATAATTAGACATATTTTTTGTTTGTACTTTATTAAAATTTTAAAGTTTAAATTAATAAAATAAAAATTTATAGTTTATTTTATTATAAAGGTTAAATTTTAATTTTTTTTTGTAATTTTTTCTAAAAAATTATAGAACATTTTTGTACTCAATATAAATTTTTACATTAAAATAAAAAATCCTTAAATATTATTATTTTAAATAAAATAATATTACGTATTTTTATTGTCAATGGGTATTCCCGTGCAAATGTAAAGAAGGTCTGTTTTGTTTTAAATGAAAAATGAAGGGTGATGATGGCTAGTAGTAGCATAGCATCTAAGAACATCCGCATCAATTTCAGTAAATATTGAACAAAATTATAATTTAAAATGGAAAATGATTGGTGGCCCTAAAACTGTGGCTCAAATTGGCTCAAATTGCCAGTTTTAGTAACTTTGTTTTTTTTTTTTTTTTTTTTTTTACCTAATAAAGAAATTTGAGCCACAATTTGAGCCAAATATTCGGGCTCCCTAGCAATGCCCATTTAAAATTTATTTTTGTATTTTAACTAATCATTGTTTTTTTTTTTTTTTATGTATAAACTCTATCAAACTCTCTATTTTAAAATTCTATTTCATTAAAATATTATTTTTTATTCTTTTATCTTTTTCAATTTAAATATATGATGGATTAGTATCGTAAATTACAGAAACACAAAATTTGGGAAAAACAATTTTGGCCAAGGATTCATAAAAAGAAAAAAAAATGGAAAAGTTTGACATACAATATATTCTTTCAATTAATTTGGATGATGAACAATTGAGTTATTATTTAAAATATTGCTGAAAATGTTTCTCCAAAAAAAAAAAATTCACAAAACAAAAAAACATACTCATTGCAAACAATTGTCATTTACATATATACGTAGGCAGAAAGAAAGGACATTCAATAAGAGAGAGAGAGAGAGAGAGAGAGAGAGAGAGAGAGAGAGAGATGAAATTGATGGAGTAGGTGACGAGAAAGCCATAATGAGAGTAATGGAGGAGGGAAGAAGGGGCGTTGTAGTCGAAGCAAGGGATGCTTATCATTGCTGAATGCTGCTCATGTGGCTTAATGCTCACTCACTCTTTCTCTCCTCCTCCTCCTCTTCCTTGCAGTTTCACTTTTATTTCTTCAACCATGTTTGTGTTGTTTGCACTTCACTTTTCACAGAGCACTCACTGCCCACCGCCTAATCCCAGAAGAGCAGCAAACAAGAAGCAAACAGTAGCAACACAATCACGTAGGGAGATCGACCGGCCGGACGACTAACTAGGCTAATTTTGGACATTTTCCTTCTTTGTTACAGAGCATTCATGGGACATTTGGGATAACATTCGGGGGGACATTCGAGGTGGACGACCAGCCATGGCTTTTTGGCCAAATTTTGCTCCAGAAAATATAATAAAAAATAGATTACCGTATGAATAGTACCTCAACAAATCATGTGAGGAACTATAGCAAATATAAAATGAATGGTTGGTATAGAGAGTCTGATGGAGCACGTATTTATAGCTTTTGCTCTCTACAATAGCTTCAAAGCCATTGTAGAGAGCTTGATGTGAATGCTCTAAGATAATGTACAAATCATAAACATAATGAAATTACAAAATAGGGCCTAAAATGATAAATAGAATAGAAGTGTGATTTCAACATGTACATAATAGAGGGTTAAAAAGGTAATTTCATTTGAAAGGAAATATCTCTCACTAATTGAAGCTGAAAAAAATTAACAGATAAAATTACAAATTAATTCACCATGGTACAACATCCATCCATAACATAAATAGAAGGGCAAAAAAGGAAAGATAAATAGAGAGCCACAAATAAACAGTAAAATTACTGTTAAAAAGGCATCAATTGCCACATTATATAGTAGATAGAAAGAGAGAGATAGAGACAGATAGATAGATATCTTCTTTCTTAGCCTCTTATGTAGCTATATTGGTTGGGTATATATCCACCATCTGATATGGAAGCCATCATGTCTTTCCCCCACCCATCATGAATCATTAGTAGTCCATAGTAGGCCTTGAAACATTGTCAAAAATAAATAAAGAAAAATTATAAATAAAAAAGAAAAGAAAAGAAGAAGTTAAGGTTAAATCATTGTAATAAATAAATTTTTAAATTTTAAATTTATCAATTTAAATTATAATTTTTTAATTTATTTATTAATTTTTAAAAATTGAAGGATTAAAGATGAATTTTCTTTTATTTTTTCACTTGGATTGGTTAATGGAAGTTTTTACAATAAATTAAGTATTTTTATAAAATGGTAAAATTTTAATTTTCACCATTAAAGTGAGCTATATATAAAGATTTTGATATAATTTTTTTAACAAATTTAATTAAAAAAAAAATGAAGGATTAAAGATGCTCATACACACTTAAAATTAGAACTGCGGAATCCAGGTTGGTACATAAGGAAATGATAATATATATGTATATTTTTTGACCTTCTTGTGGTGGGGGTCTCGAGAAAATTAAAATCCTCTTTTTTATTTTATTTTATTTTAAATAGCAGATCATTAATGGCTTGAAATCAATATTAATGTTGATGCGGTGACACGCAACTACCGAATAATTCATCCACCGAATAAATGACAACACGGCTCATTTGAACTGACCCCATATATACTCATTCCGTTTCAAAATAATGATCCTTTTACGGAATTTAACTTTTTTTTAGTAATATAATTATTATATTTGAAAAAAATTAATTTTCTAAAATTATTCTTTTGATAGTATATTTTTTGAAAATATCAATGTCATAATTGTACTTTTTATATTATTTATTAATTTAAAAGAAGGACAAAATAAGAAATTTATATTATTTTTGTACTTAATTTTTAAAGAGGGACTAATATTTTGAGATAATAAAAAATGGAATAAGTGATTAATATTTTAGGACAGAGGGAGTATAAAATTAGAATACATAATAAATTATATAAAATTAGAATACATAGTAAATTATATACACACAATCTAATGTATGTAAATTTTCTATAATCTAATATATTTTTTAGGAAAATTCTATATTACTTTTTGTACTCTAATTCTGTGTACTTCAACTTTGGTTGGTCATACTTTAAATTCTTTTTTTTGGTAAGTGATATTAATTCTAAAATCTTTTAAAATTAAAAATTATTTTTTCTTATTTTCAAAATAAAATTTCACTATTTCCTCTCCCCTCATCTCCACTGACCTCCACCATGGTTGGCCATTAGCCAGTTAACCCGCGGGCACCTTCCGACGACTGGTTGATTGCTTGTGAATGTCAATGGCCCTCTATCCATCTTGCAACACTCCGACTGCTAATTTTCGTGACTATTTTCTATTACCACCATTACCTCTTATTACTATATTCATCCACCTTTCATCCTCAATCATCATATATAACAACTTTCAAAATATGTTATTTTATTATTATTTATTCAAATTTTCGAAACAAAAAAAATGCACTAAACCAGTTTTTTTTTTTTTTTTAAAACCCCCCCCCCCCCCCAAAAAAAAAAAAAAAAAAAACTCACAAAATTACTAAACCCAACGATGTTAGTTAGGCACACAAAAACTCATCTACAAAAATATATTAGAAAATCATTATATCTTAAATTTATTTTATATATAAATCTCACAATTATGAGTTATGAATTTAAACTACGCAATAAAATTTAAAATATTTTTCTGGCCATGTACACATTTTTTTTTGTATAAAATCAAAATAAAACTCTGATAAAGTGAGATAAATGAAGTGAGTAGTGTCATCTCAAGAGGTCACAGGAGATTTATTTGGTCGTTAATTTTAAGATAACGAGTTTAGTCGAGATGCACATAAATGAATCGGAACATTTAATTATTAAAAAAAGAAAAAGAAAAATGAAGGGAGTAGAGATGGGGGATGAGAAAAGCAGACAGATTTCTTAAGAGTGAAGAAGCCCCCACAGGCACCACAGGGCAGTAGTGGTCACTAGCGCAGTGTTCTTTTCTTGTGTGCTTTGGCTTTGGCTTTGTTGCTTTGGAACCACCTCCTCCGCATCTCGGACTCGGGGTTGCGCCGCGCACGCTTCCTGAACACAACACTCACGCACATCCCGCCTCCCCCTCCCTCATTAATTTATCCAAATTTATTTAGAATTTTTTGGGAATTGGTTTTTGGAGGATTTTTTTTTTTTTAAAACTGGTTTTTGGAGTTTACTTATTGGAAAATGTTTTTGATCCTCAAACCAACCCCCAGTGATGTGTCATAAGTCGTATAACTTGAAAATCCCATTCAAATATAAAAACTATGCAACGAGTGCTTGCTATGTCGTTAGGGGTTGGTATTAGGAGTCCAAAATTGGTGAGATATTGCATTATTTGTTTTCTTGTTTTTTTTGGGTATGTGTTTGGGCTTATTTTCATTTTTAGTAATTTTTAAAAAAAAATTAGAAAGTTTTAATTTTGAAAATTCATCTCAATGGGGCAATTCAGGAAATTAAAAGTTATTAAAAAAAAATCCAAAAAAGACAAAATAAGCAAATGAATAGGAGGCTTTTTTGGATTTTTTTTTTTTTTTTTTAAAATTACTTTTTAGATTCATCTACATAAAATGGACAAAAAGTAAAAAATTGACATAAATTAAAAAAAATACCAAAGACAAAAAAAAATTCAAGAAAAAAATGTGTAAAAAAATAGAGATGATAAATTGAATTTTTCATAATAATTTTTTAACTTTTTAACTAAAATCTCATATGAGACCTTAATAATGCAAGGCTTATCATCCTCTTCTAAATCAATAATTTAATGAAAAAATTTACAAGTGAAATATGAAAATTACTTTTGAAATGAATGACACAAATATGCCATGTTATTTTGTATAAATTATTTGTACAAAATTTTTTATTTATATATCATTATTCTTAAATAAATTTAGACTTTATAATGGACAACTAAACACATAAAACTACACAAAAAAAAGTACATTGTATGGTTTAAATTTATTTTAAACATAAGTTACATAACACTCAAATATTAATGTTAGCAACACATGTAGGGATGTTTGGCATAGTTTTTATAATTTTTCTTTCTTTTATTTTATTTCCAGAGTTTGTGTTAAACCGTATGGTGTCATTTTTATTTACAATTTGTTAGGCAAAAATAACTTATTAAATAAATTGAAAAAAACTATTATAAATTTGAGAGAAATAATTTTAATTTTTACTCTTTAATTATCAATTTTTAATGACAGATGCTAACATTAGGGACACATGTTAAAATGAGGTCTTTGGGGAAGACTTATTAATATTGGGAAGGCGAGAAAAAATGTAAAAAGATTATAAAATGTTTTAAAATTCTTAAAAGCGTATTGAATTTACTAATAAATGCTTCAAAATTGATGTATCTTTTGTAATTTTCTCATGCTTTGTTAGCAAAACTCACAAAATCCTCCATCAACTTAAAATTTGACAAAATGAGGTCCAATTTTTCCATTAAACTGTTATTAAATCAAAAGAGAAACAAAATTTTCAGAGTTAAATCTTTTATCAATTTTCAGCAAGTTTTTTTTCCACCTACATTTGATAAAAATATTAAAAGATAAAGATTGAAGATATTGTTTTCACCAAACTTGGTTAAAGTAATTTTTTGAGGTACATTACACATTTTTAAAAAGATTTGATCGAAATTTTAATTAATTGAACAAATTTAATGAAAAAACAAATAAAAAATAAAAAAATTTAATAAATTACACCAAACACGTGATTACACTTATTGTACAATTATTATTTTTAATTATATACAATTATCATTTATTTTGTAGATTAAATTTTTAAAAAATATAGATTTGAGTATTGTACTAAAATAAATCTTTAATTTTTAATTTTGTGAATGTAAATCTTAATATTTTGATTTGTTTTTCAATCTAAACTATCTGGATATTTTTATTAAGTAAAATTAATAAAAATATATATATTTTAGTCATTAAACTCAATTAAAAAATTATACTCCCTCCGTTCCAAAATATTAGTCCCTTATTTTATTTTTTATTGTCTCAAAATATTAGTCATTTTTCAAAAATTAAGGACAAAAATAATATGAATTTCCTATCTTACCCTTTTTAAAAATTCATTAACAACATAAAAGTACAATTATGACAATTGATATTCCCCAAAAAATATATTATCAAAGAGTAATTTTAGATAATTAATTTTTTTAAAGTGCAATAATTGTATTACTAAAAAAAAGTTAGATTCCCTAAGCATATGTTTGGGAACTTAGAAGAGAAAAGAAAAGAAATGATTACTTAAGTAATAAGAGAAAAGAAAAGAAAAGAAATGATCGTGATTTCTCTCCTTTTTGTTTGGATAAGAAAGAAATAAAAGAAAAGAAATGATTGTGATTTCTCTCATTCTTGTTTGGTTAAATTTCATTAAGAGAAAAGAAAAGAAATTATTTTATGTTATATTACCAAAATAACCTTTTTATATTTTCAATCATTTTATTTCTTTTATTTTTATAGGGACAAAATTGGTATTATAAAAATAATGGTTCCTTTTCTCTCTCAATCTCTCCACTTTTGGGAAGATTGAAAATAAGCCTTATAAGAGAAATGAGTTTCTCTCCATTTCTCTCCATTTTTTCCCATTTCTCTCTACTTAGGTTATCCAAACAAATAAGAGAAATACATATCACTCTATTTCTTTTCTTTTCTCTCCAAATCACTCAATCCAAACATAGTTTAAAAGGAATCATTATTTTGGGACGGATAGAGTATTTTAAACATTTTCCATATATTTACCTTGAGTATAGTGACTTTTGGCCTATTTTTACAATGCGGTTAAAAGTCAAAATTTTGACTTAAGGTTATTTTGAAAAGATGGTTAAAAATTAGTTTTTTGATTTTTTTTTTTTTTTTTAGTTAATCACAAATAATCTACAAAATTTTCTACTAAAACTTTCACATAGATGTCTCACACACATGTGGATTTGTGTGGTTCCATCATCTATTGATAGATTATTTGGGGTCTATAATATTTTTATTTTTTTAAAAAAAATATGTAAAAAATATGAAAGATGATGTGACTCAAAATAGGTTAAAATTTAATAATTTTCCCAAAATAGCCCTTTTTTAGTTTTTTTAGACACATCACATCTCTACTTTTTTATATTTTTTAAAAAATAAAAAAAATCAACTTTTAATCAATTTCTAAAAATACATGGTTAGTTTTACTCAATAAAAATAAATAAATAATTTAAATTTAAAACAAATCAAAAAATTAAAAAAAATATTTTATTATAATACTCAATTTCTGAATTTATTAATATTATTATTATTTTCCTTAAATTTATTAGTGAGTCCCCCCAACTTGCAGTCTTTGAAATCCCCAAAGGTCTCAACGGCATCACCCTCTCACAGAGCAAGAGAGAGATGCAGAGACTATTTTACTGCCACACAGACGAGCGAGAGTTTTTGTAGTATATTTTAGTGAAAGAGACTTGCGGATATAGATTAGAGAGTAAGAGAGAGAGGGAGTGAGTCCTTGATTCTCACTCTTTCGCTCTGGCAATTGGAATACAAATGGTGATGTAAAAGACCGTGCGATCCACACCCTCATTCCATTCTCTCTCTGTCTTCATGAATCAATCAAGCTTTCTCTTTCTTACCTGAATTTCTGATCCAAGTCATTCACACCGTGTTGAGTTAGTCAAATCCCAAGAGGTTTGTTCTAGGAATTCGAGCCCTTTATTTCTTGTTGTAACTCGTGTAGCCTACAATTCCGAGTTTTTTTGGTTGATTCGAGCATTTTCTCACTTAGATCTTCATCAATGGACTGTCTACGAGACTAAATTCTGTGTTGTACAAGAAATTTAACTCGTAATTCATGTTTTTTTTTTTTTGTTCAGTTTTACTGGTGAAAATTGAAGATGTTGACATGTATTGCTTGTTCGAAGCAACTCGGCGGTGGATCGCTTCAAGAAGACGACGACGACGACACCACCGCTACACCAAGAACAAAGCAAGCCATCAAAGCTATTACTTCTCAGGTATTCTCGTATTATGTTCTCAATTTTTCGAAAATGAGGCATTGATTGATTCAGTTTTTAGATCAAGGACATTGCGGTGAAAGCTTCGGGTGCCTATAAGCACTGCAAGCCGTGTTCGGGCTCGTCGAATCACAACCAGAAGAGGAACTGCGCTGATTCGGAGGCTGCGTCGGTGTCGGAGAGGATTCATTGCTCGTACCGAAGAACTGGGAGCTCGAGCTCGACGCCGAGGCTGTGGGGGAAGGAAATGGAGACGAGGCTGAAGGGGCTTTCGAGCGGCGAAGCCACGCCGGCTTCTGGTAGTGGCCGAACCGAGTCTGTAGTGTTCATGGAGGAAGATGAACCTAAGGAATGGGTTGCTCAGGTTGAGCCTGGTGTTCTTATCACTTTTGTTTCTCTGCCTCAGGGTGGGAATGATCTGAAGCGGATTCGATTCAGGTAGTACTTTTGTTCCAATTTGTTCCTTGTTGTTGATCTAATTTTTTGAAAGTTATGATTTGTTTGCAAGTGATCACATGGGTTTGGGTAAAGTAGTAGAGATGATTGTTGTTGGGCCATGGCCTTTTGGTATATGAATTTTTTAATTGATAATGAAGTGGCTTCACTGAATTTGCATGTGAGTGAAGTCCCACTGGTTTGCTTTTAAACCTAAATTCAGGAGGTGGCCCCAAATGGGTCTATGAGGACTTCACTAACAATGTAGAATAAAGGTCAGGGTTGGTAACCAATGAAGTCTAAAAAGTAAGGGATAAAAAAATCAGAGATTGGAACTGTCTGATTGTTCTTGTTTTGCTCTATGAGAATCAATCAACCATACATAATTCTTGTAGAACTTATTAAAATGTGGAATTTGATTGATATTAAATGGTTAAATTCAAGAGATCAGAATAGGCAGTCTGTGGTGCACTGTAGTCAGGCATCGTATAGCGAGTCTCGGGCCTCCCTGCTTTACCTTGGAGTGTGTTGGCTTTATTGGGAACTTTTAGCACTGCATAGTGCAGAACTTTGTTATCTTTATGAACACCATAAAAATGGTAGGGTACTTATCTGGTATATTAAGCACAGTACTGTAAGTAGCATTTTGTCTGTTGCATGTGATTGTTGGTACCCACCATTCACTGGATTGTGGAATTCTGGGACAAAAATCTCATTGATTGATGATAGTGACAATCTACACATGCAGATAAAGCACTCAAAAGGTGACTTCCCCCACCTGACTTCCTGTTTATGAACCAGTATTTGTCTTTTCATGGACTGGTAAATATTTTAAATGTGCTGCATTCTGGTTTTATAAAATTGTATTGTAGATATACAATTGGATGTTGGTAAGATTGCATATTTTAAGTTTTTCACTATTCGATAACCAATGGAGATTTATTACAGAAAATTACAAAATTCACATCATCGTGATGATTATCTTATCACTATTAGGTTGATTGTTTTTATTTTACACGAACCAGTTCACCTACAAGGAACTGCCCAGCCTAATAAAGTGAAGAACTAATTTGCAAATTTAGCGACAACTTCTAACTTGTACAGATTGGAATGGTAAGAAAGAGTGTTAATAAGTATAGACTAGTTTTACTGATGGCTGTTGGTGTGCATAATCCATTTGTATTTGGGTAAACATTAAAATTCTCTGGTAAGCGAGAATGTTCATTCAGAAGCCAGTGCACCATCTTTTATTTCTATTTTTTGGGGGTGGATTAGTTACCTCAGTCGGTTGGCTGAAACAATGGATGAAATTAGTACTTCTGTTATTGTTGTCACTACTATAATGTCTATTGTGTTTGTTGTCACTCAATTTGTTATTTTGCTACATATGTTAAGCTATATTGGCCATAACAGCAAAAGAAATATAGACATCCACACACCACCACACAAGTTGCAGCCAAGGAACAGGAACGAGGTCCTCTGCATTGGAAACAAAGACAAACAACTTTTTTGGCGTTGTCTTTTTGTCGGTAGAGTACAGGAATTGACATGGTCTGTAGAATATAAAAAAAGTAATCAGAAATTTCAAGCATTCTTGAATAGCAAGTAGCTCTCTCTCTTCTTTCTTTATTTTAAGTTTTTTTTTTAATGCTTATCAAAAAAATTGTAAAATCTGAGAATTCTTCTCTAATTTTTTTTCTTGGGTGTTTATGAGGTGTTGACCCCAATCTGTGCACTGCCTATTTGTAAATACCTGAACCACCCTGAAACTAAGATGTTAAATAGACTTGTTGAGAGCCACAAAAAAGGCATCAGAAGAGTTGGGCAGTTTGGACCAGGTCTATCTGGCCTTGAACTGTTGCACACCTGTGCTTGTAACGAATAACGATCTTTCTATATAACCAATGAAGCAATTATGGTGGTAATATCTAATATGTGTTGCTTAAGTTGTGACTCAATTACAGTGATTCAATTTTCTAAAATATCAACACCGGCATTATTTTCATGATGATCATATTAGAAGTGGGTATAACTATCAATTAAATGGCTTTGCCCTTAACTGGACAGCCATTTAAACTAGTTTGATGCAGCTATGTTCACATGTATGTCCTCTTATTGTAAGTAATTTCCTGATTCTGACATTCTGTTACCCCAAAGCATTCTTTCAGATATGGTTTTGGTTAATAGTGCTGATGATTCTTCTGTTGGGTTGAGCAGTCGTGAGATGTTCAATAAATGGCAAGCTCAAAGATGGTGGGCTGAGAACTATGACAAGGTTATGGAATTATACAATGTTCAGAGGTTTGATCACCAGGCAGTACCGTTGCAAACTCCATCAAGGTCCGTGGATGAGGTGAGTTCTCATTCACTAAGATCTAGTAATATTTTGGAAATAATGATATCATGTATAGATTGTGTGGATTCATCTTGTTTAAGAAGTGATTTCAATGGTGCTTGAGGAATGAATTAATGAATTGCACATTCATATTTTTGGTGAATGGTGTCATGTTATGGCTTGTTATAATTTCTAAAATCCTATGAAATAAGATTGTTCCTCCCCATGTTTGTTATATATGAAATACATCCAATTGTTTGTTCAGATCATATAACCGAATACATTTTCATTACATGTGAATGATCATTAACAATTTATTGTAAATTTATTTCATGTTCTACTATCATTTTTTTTTCTTCCTTCTGATGACTTCATTCACGGATGCATTTGTGTTCTACAATCCTGTTCAAAGCATAATGCCATCATTTCATTTAAGATGATTGTAAGGATATATTTATATTTACTATTTGGTGTTGACAGACATGCTCTTCCTTTTCAGAACTTAAAGATTGAATCTGCTGAGGACAGCCCTGTGACACCACCACTCAGCAAAGAGCACCTACCCCGCAACTTCCACTGCGCTACAGGGATGGGCTACTCTTCATCAGATTCATTTGACCACAACCCAATCCAATCCCTTCATTACCATGATGCAGGTGGTCTTGCTTCAACCCCAAAACTCTCCAGCATCAGTGGTGCAAAAACCGAGACATCATCAGTTGATGCTTCTGCAAGGACTAGCTACTCAAGAGAGGCAGATCACTCAGGGGAGCTGTCCATGAGCAATGCCAGTGATTTGGACACTGAATGGGTTGAACAGGATGAGCCAGGAGTCTACATCACTATCAGATCATTGCCAGGTGGCACTAGGGAGCTTAGACGTGTCCGATTCAGGTAAGTGAAATTCTATGGTGTTTTTTCTGAAGAAGAAATGAAACTGGTCATAGGTATATAGGTATCTTGTATTCTAATGAGTGTTAAACTAAGTGGTAAATTATGAAAGAACTTAACAAGAATGTCAACCGAAAAATACGGCTCACTGTGATTGACCTATTTTGGTACCTGCCACTTGTAACTGTGGCAGAAAGATTGAGATTGACTTGGGGGCAATCTTAAAGCACGTGATGATGAAATTTTCAATCACCAATATAAACAAATGGTAGAAATCTATCATAGCTTAACAGATTCTAGAATGTGGTCCTTCAAGATTCTAAGAATTGAAAGATATATTTAGTTCGATTTTATTTATTTATTTTAATTCTGCTTACTTGATGGTGACTCAAATTTACACAATGGTGGTAAACTTAAAACTCACGAATCTTTGTTTTGTTATCAATGGTTTTCAATATTTTCAGTTGCTAATGAGTTGGCAATTTGGAATTTTGAGCTTAGGGTAATTGGAGTATAGGAAGAAATCAATCTCTTCAACTAAAGGCTGCAGTTTCATCTAGTCTATGGTTAGAAAGGCCCTTTTTTCTGACTATTAGGAGAGGATTCCATGGATTTGGATTGATTCCTTGCAATCACTAGTAAACTTTTTGAACACCTATCAAGTTTTCAGTTTCTGTTTTTTACAAAAATAAAATAACAACTTATTTTCTGTTTTTTGTTTGACAATGTTAACAAACGACCCCTTAGTGGTTTGTGTTGTGTTCTGGCTTGAGAAGCTGGTCCCCAACCTGTTACCACCTTAGGCAACGAAAGGGCCCTGGTTTATCTTCCCCCAGTATGGCCTGGTCTCGTGATTTCACACAACCTTGCACATAGCTGAAATGTTATTAATCTTTTTTTTTCCATAGTAAATCAAAATCCCTGACCAATACATAATAAAAGAAATCAGTTTGGATCATTCTGACTTAAAACATTATTAATGTTCTTTACAAATGCTTGTTGCAGCCGAGAAAGGTTTGGGGAAATGCACGCAAGATTATGGTGGGCAGAGAACCGAGCCAGGATACAAGAACAATACTTGTGATTTAGACAACTTATAAGGTGGTGATCTTCGAGGTTGTGTTTCCTTCTCGAATTTAGGTGTTTTTATCTTGACACACGGTTTTTCTCCCTCTTTTCTCTTTCCCCACTTTTCTTTTCATCTTAATCTCCTTTTCTTTTCTTTTTTTGGAGAAGGAGGGAGAGCTGTTTAGGGGGTTGGATAATGTGAAATTGTTGGGTGCTTTTTATTGTAGTCAAGATAATTCAGATATTGCAATAATAAATCCATTTCATAGTTATATATGCTATTCATTTGAGTTTACTACTTGAAAACAATGCTATTTGTTAGACTGATCATCTTAAAATAGATTTAGCTACTCTTTGAAAATAAATGCTTTCTGTTTAATCTTGAATTAATTTTCGTAAGCAGCTTAATCACTTGTATGGCCTTGCCAGAAGATCTGGTATGAATTGTTTTATTTTATTTATTTATTTAAACTACATGTGCTGCAATTTCAAGTCAGAATTTATCTGATCATTGTGATGATGATTATTTGTATGATTTATTATACTGCATACATATGTTGTTGCTGCAATCAATTTATTTATTTATTTTAGAGAAGAAAATTAAATAGACTTTGACTTGACTGAATTAATCTAATTGAGCTCACATTGAGGACCACGAATTCAGGATTAGATGGTGACAATGGAAAGGGCAATGTTTATGGTTGTTGGCATATTAAACCCACTTGGGTCTTTCTTCTTTAGGTTTTTTTTTTTTGACCGGGAACCCCAAGCCGGACCCAGGATTTCAGCCTACGAAGGATGCCGAGTTCTTTAGGATTTTGGTTTGTCATAGTTGTATGTTTTGTTGAACTTTTTTTCATAGTAAAAATGTTTATTTCAATGTAATTCTCATTATATTTAAAATTTATCTGTTTTTTAAATTTAAAAAAAAAATTATATGAATGCCACAAAAGGTGATTGGGATGAGTTTTATTTGTTAACCTGGTTAATAAATTACAAAATAGAGAAATGTTTTACATATTTTTTTTGTCATTGTTGCTATTTTTTATTAAGTTTACAGTAGATTTTTATGATTAAACCTTTGTTTGGAAATAATTGTTAAGGAAATGCAGACAAATTAATGTCTTGCCATGTACTAGGTGAAAATAAAATAAAATAAACTAATAATGTATAACAGCCCTCTAATAATTATAGTAAAATTTTAATGTCCAAACTAAAAGTTAACGCAATAAATTAATAAAAAAAAACATGTAAATGAAATAGAATAAAAAAAATGTGACAAGCAAAAATATATGCTCAAATTTATGGTCAATTGAAGTTTGAAAATCACAAATTTTTCTTATCAAAAACTTCCACCACAACTATAGAAATATTAACAAAAAATTTATCATCCTATTGAAATGTTTAGAACTCCTGTATTGGACAAGTACATAAATGAAATTTTATTTTACTAGCTAAAGTAGTGAAATTTTATTGTTAGATTTAAAATACAAATTTCATTGTTTGTGTATATTGGTTAAATAGTGAAATTTGACCACCAGGTTGTTAAGCATCACCCATGCAAATATGATTCAAGATTTTTTTACTTTTTAAATCAAAATAGTGAAATGTTCAAAATTTCTAAACTAAATTTTACAGTTTAAATTAAAATAGCGAAAATTTATTTTATGAATGTAGTAACAGATAATGAAATTTCACCATTACCCCCAATAGTGAAAATATATATATATATATATATGTATATATTTTGATAAATCCCACTAGTGGAAATATTAACAGATAGTGGAAATATATACATATATTTTTTTTTTGATAAATCCCACTAGTGGAAATGTTAACAGATAAATTTATTGAAACGTCAAGATGCTCTAAATGTATTGGTTGAACAATAAAATAATGAAAATTAACAATTTAACATGTTAAAATTGAGAAATGTACATCCAATCCAACCAACAAATTGCCTCAGCCAAACAATTCCTTAACTACCAACATTCATAATTCATTCACGCTACTATCAAACTTATGTAGTCTTCATCTGCATTTAATTACCAACATGATATTCATTTGATCAATTACCTCAAATTCAACTAGATTAATGTACCCTGACTTACCACGTAAACAAGTAATGATTTTATTTGAAAAATAAAGCACAAACATTTATAAAAAATGTGGTAAGATACTGTACGATCGCGAAATAATCTTCTCGTATAATCCTGTTGATCAAGTTTGCACTCCTCAAAACATCGTCGCCTTGCCACCTGAAAACACAAACGTGAGCTAATCGGCGGGTGTGTGTCGAAAACCCCTCCGATGCCTAAGTCAGCAACTAGACAATAGACAATAAACTCTGTGTATTCTAGAGTAAGAATTGTGATACCTGTACATAGGTCTGTCATGAGCTTTTATAGATTCTGCCTGACACAATCCTAGTAGGATTCCAACTCTCCTTATAAGAGTCCTCCTAGGAATCACACACCCTGCTCACTACTAACCAAATGAGATGGTTCGCACAATCCTAGTAGGACTCTACTCTCCTCAGCAAAGTCCTCCTAGGAGTCTCAAGCCCAAGGATAATGCTTATCTTTAAAACACTCTCATCACTGCGAGCCAAGTAAGATGGCTGAACCCTTACCTTGGCTGACACTGCGGTCAACCGTGCTCACACAGCTCGGTGATACTTTAAGCACCACTGTCAGTTTTGACTTTGAGATAATGCCCTACAAAGCTATCTTTTAGCTCAGTCCTCCCTCCACTGATACCTCGGTCCAGGATAGCTAGGTCAGGCTACTGGTAGCCCATCTCTGACTGACCTGATGTTTAGATGATCAAGGACCGAGCTACACCAGCCTTTATCTCGGCCCATTACGCGGCCCAACTCCCAAAGAAGACTCTTCCTAACTCGGCCCAATTTGTTTACAAATTACTCTCTTAATTGCCCCTTAATTCCATCTGCGTAACATGATTGAGATTATTTTTCCTCCAGCCGAGCTAAGAACGCTCCACTCTGCCGAGCTAAAAAGTTGTTCGGTTTCACAGCTCATTCGGCCCTAATAAGCCTTATCAGTTGCTCAACATGTCCTTCCACTAATCTGGTACGACGTCATTCCCAGGATATATGGCGTGCCCCCATTATCCTCGTTCTCCTGTTACCATCGTCATACACTTCCAAAATTTTGAACAACCCCGCGTTTTTGCCTTCAATATTTATACCCCTTCGAGTTCACAATCGCACGAGAATGTGTTCTTTCTATGTAACCGGGCTATATGTCCCACATTTTGTAATCATCTTCCAAAAAAATTTGATCTATTTGCTCAGTGACAGTGTTTCTTTTTTCAATGTTTTGCATTATTTCGACTACATGTCTAGCCGAACTAATTAGCTTGGCCTTACCTGATCTTGCCAACCTTCTTTGGTCGAGATATGTATCTCGGCTGAAGAATCCAAAAAACTTGCTGGTCAAACCTGCCAACCTGCTTTGGCCGAGGTAACTATCATCCCGGTCAAAGAGTGCCAAAAATTTGTTGGTCAAACCTACCAACCTTCCTGAGCCTAAATCCTGATCTCGGCTTGAGGAAGAAAAAAGTTTTGTTGATCCAACCTGCCAACCACCTTTGCCCCCCAGTTGTGCAAGGAGTCTAAAAAATTTTGTTGGTCAAACCTGCCAACCTTCTTAAGCCTAGATCCTTATCTCAGCTGAAGAATGAAAAGTGTTGGTCAAACCTGCTAACCTTCTTCAGCCTTGATCCTTATCTCGGCTGAAGAACATGATATGTTTGGCCCAACCTGCCAAACTTCTGTTAGCCTAGATCCTAATCTCGACTGATGGACTAGATGTTGGTCAAACCTGCTAACATTCTTCAGCCTTGATCCTTATCTCGGCTGAAGAACAAGATATGTTTGGCCCAACCTGCCAAACTTCCGTCAGCCTAGATCCTTATCTCGGCTGATGGACTAGATGTTGGTCAAACCTGCTAACATTCTTCAGCCTTGATCCTTATCTCGACTAAATAATAGGATATGTTTGGCCCAACTTGCCAAACTTCTGTCAGCCTAGATCTCTTATCTCGGCTGATGGACTAGATGTTGGTCAAACCTGCTAACCTTCTTCAGCCTTGATCCTTATCTCGGCTGAAGAACAGGATATGTTTGGCCCAACCTGCCAAACTTCCGTCAGCCTAGATCCTTATCTCGGCTGATGGACTAAATGTTGGTCAAACCTGCCAACCTTCTGAAGCCTAGATCCTTATCTCGGCTAAAGAATGAAAAAGTGTTGGTCAAACCTGCCAACCTTTTTATTGCCCCTTAGTCGGACAAAGACTTGTTAGAAAGAGTTGGTTAAACTTGTCAACCCACTTTGCCTCCAGTTGGGTAAAGATTTTTTACTTAATTGGTTCTTCTTGTCGACCGTGCTAATTTTTGTCAAAGGTGTTCTGTCCGACATCGCTGTTTGTATCAGACTCTGCCTTGGTACGCATTCCATCTTCCTTTACTAAGATGTGTTGGTTCACTCTCTCCATCAAGGCTTCCATAGTAAGAGGTGACGTCATTGTCATTGAATCCCTCAATTTATAATCAGCCGGCAAACCTCGTTTGTACTGTGCGATAGCTAGGTTTGTAGGGCAATCTCCAATCTGATTAAAAGTTTCCCAATAACGGTTATTGTAAGACCTCAATCTTTCTTTCTCGCCCATGTCTATGGAGAGAAGCTGGTCAATCTCCACTGGCGTCTTAGTGTTCGTTCTGAATCTGGTCACAAATGCCTCCGCTAGTTACGCCCATGAAGCTATGCTACATTCTAGCAACCTTTCGAACCACGTTAAACCCAGGTCACCAAGGCTGGAAGGAAACAAGACACACGCCTCGTTTCGCCGATGCACAGCCATAACCTGGCGAAAGTGGCTCAAGTGCATGTAGGGGTCTGACTTCTCCTCATAAGTAGTGAATTTAGGTTGGTGGAAGCCTGAGGGTAATGGTGCGTTCTCTATCGCTGGAACGAACGGTGAGCTCTGCAACCTTGCTAACGCTTTGTCTGCTAGTTCATAGGTAAGGCGTGGCTCTGGAATTCCAACCTCGACACTCCCATGTGTTCTAGGAACCAACCGTTGTAGCGTGGAGACTCTGTGGGGGTCGCGAGCCTGAGTGTCTTCTCTTCTTCGAGCCCTCTCTTCAAGCACTATCTGCAGGTCCACCGACCTAGGCAACTCCATGTGCCTAGATGCCGTTTGGTGCGAATGCGAGGGTCGATAACTGCTTCCCTCCATGTAAGACCTTTCAGTCCTCGTTCTCTCTGACCTAGAGTAATGAGTTCTAGAAGTCCTTGATTATGTATCTTTTGTCTTGAGGCTTTTACTTTCAGCTTGTGACGGTGTGACTTGTCTATCGCGATCTCTTGAGTGGCGAGAACGCATTCTTCATTCGTGGATCTCTTCCCCTGCCATGTCTTTGCCTTTCATCTGGTGCTTTATTGTCTCCATGTCGGCTGCCATTCTTTTTATCAACTCGTCTTGCTCTTTCACGCTATCCTTTAGAACCTGAGGATCCATCATTTGTCTTTGTCCATCTGGGTTGTGAGAACGACGAGGACATGTGCCCCGTTTCTCTCGTGCTCCCCTCCGTGGATTTCGTCGCTGAGGGTCCAAGTTTGCCATGAGCGGGACGAAAGGCAAATCCTCGCGCCTCCTGTCCTCTTCTGGAGTTTGCCCATCGATAACAGATTGAGGCAAGTCTTCGTTGTGTGCCATTGAAATCAGTTGAAGAAAAACTCAATCAAAAGGTTTGTTCTTTGATCTTTCCCACAGATGGCGCCAATTGTACGAGCGCGAAATAATCTTCTCGTATAATCTTGTTGATTAAGTTTGCACTCCTTCAAACATTGTCGCTTTGCCACCTGAAAATACAAACGTGAGCTAACCGGCGGGTGTGTGCCGGAAACCCCTCTGATGCTTAAGTCAACAACTAGACAATAGACAATAAGCTCTGAGTATTCTAGAGTAAGAATTGTGATACCTGTACATAGGTCTGTCATGAGCTTTTATAGATTCTGCTTGACACAATCCTAGTAGGATTCCAACTCTCCTTATAAGAGTCCTCTTAGGAATCACACACCTTACTCATTACCAACCAAGTGAGATGGTTTGCACAATCCTACTAGGACTCTACTCTCCTTAGCAGAGTCCTCCTAGGAGTCTCAAGCCCAAGGATAATGCTTATCCTTAAAACTCTCTCATCACTGCAAGCTAAGTAAGATGGCTGAATCCTTACCTCGGCTGACATTGCGGTCAACCGTGCTTATACAGCTCGGTGATACTTTAAGCACCACTGTCAATTTTGACTTTGAAATGACGGCCTACAGAGCTATCCTTTAGCTCGGTCCTCCCTCCACTGATACCTCGGTCCAGGATAGCTAAGTCAGGCCACTGGTAGCCCATATCTGACCGACCCGATGTTTAGATGATGAAGGACCGAGCTACACCAGCCCTTATCTCGGCTCATTACGCAGCCCAACTCCCAAAGAAGATTCTTCCTAGCTCGGCTCAATTTGTTTACAAATTACCCTCTCAGATACCATGAATTTTTTTGTTGAAATTTGTATAAAAAATTTAAAAAAAATCTATTGAATACAATAAAATAAGATAATGTATTAAATTTTTGTTTTTTTATTTTATATATATATTTTTTGTATTTGGTGACTTTAAAAAAAAAAATCATAAAATATTATACTTCTTAAGTATATCTAGATTAGGTGTAAAAAATAAAAAATTTTATTTAAAATATTAAAAAATTCAATAAAAATAAAAAATAAAAAAACATAATTTTTGTATGAGTTAAACTAAAGAAGATGGTTATTATTTCCCTTGAAATGCCATTAACAAAATATTTATATTATTTTATATATATAAATGCTAAGGGATAAACATGTCATTTTAATCTAATTGGGGGTAAAGTGTAATTTTTTTAAATATGATGGAAGGATCTATATTAAATAGAAATATCAGGAGGTGTGAGTATAATTTACCCTTTGAGATATTATTTCAAAAATAATTTTTTAGGGAGAGTTTAGAAAATTTAAAAATTTGTTTGATTTTATATTTTAAAAATAGTTTTAGAGTTTGATGTTTTTTTATAATTAAATGGATAAGTGTGAGAAAAAAAATAATAAAAAATAAAAAAAATAATTAATTGATACATAGTTTAAAAAAAAAAAAAAAATTTAAATTTTTTTCCAACCAAATCCTAAACCCAAACGCTAAACAAAACATGCCACCATATCATAGAAATTGACAATGGAAGAAGGGTATATACGCAATTTAGGTCAACGACAAGGGTAGTTTAGCAAAAAAAAGCCATAATTGTGAATTTTCAAAAGAACCCCGACCTATTAAAATCCTCGCAAAAGAGGGTTATAGCGTTTTGAAAACCCTCGCTCTCTCTGTCTCTCGTTTCGGCTGTTCTTCTATGCTTCTCTCTCTTCTTCACAGTCCGTATCGACTCTCCAAAGTTCGTCCTTCACTTTGATTCGATTCCAAAACCCTATCATTTCCTTACTTTAATCACTGTTCAAGGCTTTGATTATTGTTACATACATTCGATAATATATATATCTTTGTTTTACTCGGTACTGTTCAATCTGTTTTTTGGTCTTTGATTGGAGATGGTCGCCGGTTCGCGAATCGAAGGTGGGACTCAAATTCTATCTGCTCGCGTGCTTAAAACCATTCAATCTATCAAACAGATTGTTCATAATCACTCTGATGCTGAGATATATGCTGCCCTTAAAGAGTATAACATGGATCCTAACGAGACTGCTCAGAAGCTGTTGAATCAAGGTTATTTTTTTATTGATTTTTTATTCTTTCATGTTTTTAAGGCATTTAATTATTTGGGTTTTGCTTGTTTTGTGTTGTTGCTTAATCGAGAAGTTTGGTTTAGATAACTGGGTTGGGGTTCAATTACAAAAATTGGAACTTTGTGCATGTGAATTATAGCTGGAACTGGGCTTCACATTCTGTTGATTTTATGAATTTGATCACATTTCATTGAGGTTTGCTTTGGAGTATTGTGAGTTTGGGATTTTAGTGATAATGTTGGAAAACTGTTAATGGAGTGGGCAGATGCCTGTTTACTGGATTTTGAGTTTGGTCCTGTGGTTAGGTGGCCCTGAAGTCTGAACTTTACTGTATTGGAAGATTAAACTGTATGTTTAGGTGCAATGTTGGGTTTTTATTTGTTTCTCCCTTCGGTTACAGAGTTACGACTATCTGTATTTTCATCATGGCATTAACTGGTGTTGTCGGTCTACATTTGAGGACTTCCAAGTGCGTGGATGTAGATTTCATACAGACTAAATGTGCACAACGTGGGAGCAATTGAAAGATAGATTGGATGGTTTATTGCTCGTTTGATGACATTCCACTCATGGACCTGCATGTACAGACCAGAAAAATAAAAGTAAAAGGAGAAGAAGATACAGAAAGAGAGAGGGGGTGATGGGGAGAACTTGGGAGGGGAAGCAGCATCAATTTAGTATATGAGATAGCCATATTAGGGGAAGAGATATGTTGGAATAGAACAGTTAATGAATGGAGATGAACTACTTTAAATTATCTTTATACCCATCAAGCAATAAGTTGTTATGCATTAATCAAGAACTGAAATGACCATTCTCCAGATGAGGATAAAGGGTGATAAACTCCAAGTCACCATTGCTCATTTGGTTAATGTGATCGTGCAAATTTAGTGAGTTTCTAATGTTAATGTTCCCATATATATATACGCATGCATATGTGCATAAATGTATAATCTATAGCATTGTTGGTTGTTAAAATGGTGGATTGTTGTCAAAAGGATATAGCCATTATTTTGTACATGGGTGGCTTTCTCTTAATGCCTTTTTGGATAAAGGTTAATTTATCTATAAACAAAAGTATTTTGTCATGAAACATTGATTAACTTGTAACGACGATTTAATTTTTATTTATTTTGTACTAAGTGGAATCAGTATCATAGACGAACTAAACTTATAGTCTTCATATTAAGAGTTTAACTTGTATTAGCTTTTATAATGTTGGGCAGCAGGTCATAAACAACTATGATTGTGGGCATATTTACCATACCAAATGACTCTGGTGCTTCTTTCATTTATAATCACTAGGTTAATTAACTTCTGGTATTGGGTCATTGCTTTTAATAATTTTGGAGGGGGGAACAAATGCATGCATTGAAAAAGTCATAGTTGATTGTATGTACATTGCTTGACCTTGAGTTTAGGCTTTTGTACCACCTATTACATTTTGAGATGAAGAAAGAAAAAACTACCACAGGGAATTTCTAGGTAACCATGAGACACCCACCAGGAAATCATTTTAACCTAGCCTTAAAAAATCATGTGGTGAGAAAAATGTGTTGATTTTTTAGCGAGGGGGTGCAACTAGTTTGAGAAATTGGAAGATTGTTGCCTTAGTCTTTCTTCGCAATTTGGTATTGTATTTGTTTTAGACAGCTTTTTTGTTTGTCATTTGGGGGTGTTTTTTTATTCTTTTATTGCTTGCACTCTTCGCTTTGATTGGGTTTTCTTTCTTACATGGACTCTTTCTGTCCATTTTATTTTTTGAAGTAATTTTCTCCATTACGAAACTTATCTTTCTCTATTACTGAACTTATGTTTATTTGTTTGTTTCCTGACACTTTTGGTTTGTTTTATTTACTCTTACTTTATTTTGTTTACAATACTCTAATGCTACACATTTCTTATTGTTTTTATCCAGATCCTTTTCATGAGGTCAGGAGAAAAAGAGACAAGAAGAAAGAGGTACAATTGTGTGTAATTTTTTGTTTCTTTTTAGTTATTTACTTGTGTGAAGAACCAAAAAGTTGTTCTTGGTCTTTATTTTGCATTGCTTGCGTTGTATTTTGTAGTATTGTATTGCTTCTTAGTACTCACAAGTTATATGTGTGGATCATAGATCAAGTAATTTTTTGGGCTCAGGTACTGTTGTTGGTCTTCCGTAATAAAGAGTAGAGTTTTACATAAACACTAGAAAAAAAATATTTTCTAATTTTTTAACAGCAATCCCCTGACTAAATGTGAACTAACAGTCTTTACCCAACATTTGTTGGGTTAATTTCTTGTTGAATTTTGTGAAGTGGCTTGAACGAATAATTTTAGAGCTAATCATGTTTTCATTGTGTAATCGTGTTGGTGGTCAATGCTCATGGCTGCATGTTCATGTAGTTGAGATAGTTGTCTTCTTGGAGCTCTCTATGCACATTTAATTTACATTAAATTTTTTAGGATTAATTATATTTTAGAGAGAATTTTCCATTCATTTCAATTTTAGTTGACAAACATATTTACCTATTGCCTCAGAATGTAGGGTACAAGGGTTTGATGGAACCGAGGAAACCTAGTGAGTTTGCAGGGCAAGGGATGAAATTCAGTACATCTGATCGTGGTGTTCGAAGAGGTGGCTATGGTCGGAATGTTACATCTGGTAAGCAGGATTTGTATTTAATTTTTCGTTATATATTTGGATTATGTCACAGCTCCTTTTTAATGTTGTTTTTAGTATTATTTGATATTTTGCAATTGCTTTTGGTTTGCGGCTTAGTTGATTTGAGTGTTGAGTGGAAACCTTCTCAAAAGCCATCTGTTGTGCCTTTTACCCAACTTTTCTTTTACCATATGAAGGTATCAAAAATTTTGTGGCCGTATATGCATAGTCAAGGGACCAGTAGTTTCAGATGAAGCAAACTTGATGCAGAAATTGTTGTGGAAAATGGTAGATCAGTTGCAAATGATAGCATGCTAAGTTTGAATCGGTTCGTTGTGTACCCCATAAGTGATGTCAACTAGTCGTGCTTTTGCGTGTCTCTTTTCTCTTTTCTAGGATAAACCTGGGCATATGCAAAGCAATATAACTCATTCAGTTAGAAATATGTCATTCACGTATACCATTCTCTGCATCTAGTTTACCATTATTTGTAGTAGCCATTGATCATATCTTGAAATGTAGACTTCTTTGTAAGTCAAATATATAAGGCTCTAAGGGTTGCAAGCAAATCATGCACGCCTACTGAATGTAAAAGGTGTTAGATAGACAACAATATTTAGATAATGTTGAACTTCAAGTTTGAAGTTCACCTTTTGGACTCCTGCAAACTGTTCTATAAAAGGGGTGGGGGTGGGGGTGTTATATTCTTTTTTTGTTGGTATAAAATTACATGAGCTCCATAGTATGTACTTCTTATGCTACAAATTTCACATTTTCTGTTTTATGTATTGGTCTTTATGGTGGTTTTCCTTCATGATCTTCACTATTGATTAACTACATATCATGATCTCTTTTATGTGGTGTGCTTGTTAATAAATGGAATCTTACTAGTTGCAGGGGGCAGCAGGGAATTTCGTGTTGTGAAAGATAACAGAATAAATCAAAATACCAATAGAGAGATGAAGCCTCTTTTGGTGCAGTATTCAACGTCTGCCAGTGAGCAAGTGAATCCACATGTTTCTGAGAAGGGGTACATTTATATGTTCTTTACTTATTTTTTTCCCTTGCATATCAATTTACAGAATCCTGGCTATAAATTTAGATTATCTTAAAATATGTCTATAATCAAATGTACAGTACTGTTACGATCAGCAAATCAACCATTTGTCTAAGAAGCACGGACACTTCTACAGAGGAAAATTGTCCAGATCTAATTTTTTGTGCTAAAACTTATGTTCATGTCCGTGTCTGTGCTAAAACTTATGTTCATGTCCATGTTCATATCTGTGCAATGGATTCTCAAATGTCCGAAACACATCAAGTTCTAATTTTTTGAGAAGTCTGAATCGTGTTTGACACACTTTGGGAGTGTCAAATGAGTGCTGGCGCCTGACACGGGCATGGAACCTTCTTCAAAGTGTCTATGATCTGCCGATTTTCTCCATTTAGACCCCCATTAATGAGACCTTTCTAGCTTGAAGCTATTCTCTTATTTATGGACTTCATGTATTATCATAAGCCTTTGGGTCATTCAGTCTATTCCTCAAGGTGTATGGCTTATATTTTAATCTTGTTGTGCATCACCACTTGACGTTTTTTTGTTACTATTTAACAGTACTCTATAAATGCTTCACAGTTTCCTAATTTTATTATCACCGTAGAGCAGTTTAAATAGTTAGACCGAGGTTGAAATTGTTTGAGGCTCTTCTCTGGTTTACTCCACTGCCTGGCTCACATTTTCTTTTTCTTGTAAATATTTTTCTTCTCCTTTGTACTTTTCATGCTATAGTTACTTTTCTTTCAAGTGGATATGTTGTTCCCTTTCTACTTTTTGCACATTTATCTACATTCTTACAGAAAAATTAGACTGTTATGTTGATAGCAAAGTGGCTTTTAATCAGCACATTCTACTATTATTAGTTTATAACGAGAAAGATTGCAAGTTCCGTTCCTTGCCCTTTTAGTTACCATAGTCTCCAAATGAGAATATGGTGCTCTTGATTCTGTTTGAAATTCTAAGAGTCATTGGCTCATCTTTCTTAGTTGAGGATACAGTGATATTGTGTTTTTTTATATTTTGTTGTATATTATCCTTTTCTTCTTGTTTGATATGTGTGGTTTTGTCATTATTCTGTATAGAAGAAAGTTATTGAATTATCAGTTTCTCCATTAGCTCTCAGTTTCCTTTTCTTTCTTGCTTATTTATGCCTACTCCTAAAAATGAAGAGATATTACTGCCCCTTATTTGAAATAAAGTTATTGCTGCCCTTGGCTGTAAATTATGTTTCTTTTGGTTGGCGTTGGCAATTCTTGCACTTGTTAATGATTTTATTGCAAAAAGTTTGACCCATGGGCCTTGTCAGCAGCTCAACTGGGACTTCTCACAATCAAAAGTCATCTGGTGCGCGTTATTCATCTCAAGGTTCAGCTATGCCAACTGTTTCACACCATAGGCAATCCCGGGATAGTAATTCAAGCAGCAGTACTGGGAATGAATTACAGGAGGAGAGGCGGGCACCAGTTCCAACTGCTGTTACACAGGAGCATGGATCTAAGACAAATGATTCTCAACCACATTCTACAACCCTGGCATCAAACCATTCTGTTGTAGGCGTGTATTCATCTTCTTCAGATCCTGTTCATGTCCCATCTCCTGACTCAAGATCCGCTGCAACTATTGGTGCTATTAAGCGTGAATTTGGGGTGGTAGGTGTTCGGCGTCAGTCATGTGAAAATTCAGTGACACCTTCATCTGCACAAAGCAGTTCTTTCTCAAATTTGCATCTGGGAAAAGATGCTTCATCTTCTGGAGAATCATTTCGACCTTTTGTTGCCACTTCTAAAAGTGATCAAAAAGGTCAAACTAATCTAACTGATTCTGTTGTGCCCAGCATGTCAGTCAGCAGATCTTTCTTGAGCAATCAGTATAATAACAGACCGCATCAACAAATTGTGGGTCACCAGAAAGGTAGAATTGTCGAACTTCTTGTAAATATACCAATTGATTGTTTACTTTGCAAAGAGTTTACTTTTGGTTGAAAACAGAAGTGACTTTCCAAATTACTTTCAAACTTTCAGATTTTAATAAAATTGGTTTCTGGGATTTTTTTTTTTTTTCTCCTTTAGGTTTGTATGATACAGGTCTTTTCTATAATATGCCGTTCTATTAAGATTGAAAATATGTTGTTATAAAATAGCTACTATTTCCAAAATATACGTTGGCTCAAAATGATGACTACTATTTCTGTACACCAAAATGATTAGATTTTTTCCATTAAGTTGAAGTTGACTGGCTTTCTGGAAATCGTTCAGTTGTTGCCAATTTTTCTAGATCTGTCTCAACAGTTTTGGCTGGCCTTGTATGATTGCATCTATTTGTGCCAAAATTTAATATGAACCTTTTGGTGCAGTGTCGCAGCCTAGTAAGGAGTGGAAACCAAAATTGAGCAAAAAGTCGAGTCATAACGGTCCTGGAGTTATTGGAACACCAGCAAAATCCGTTCCACATACTGAAAATCCCAAGGACTTGGAAACAGATGCAGCACAGGTGCAAGATAAACCGTCACAAGTAAACAATTATGAGAATCAGAATGTAATCATTGCGGAGCATATTCGAGTGGCCGAGTCTGACCGCTGTCGGCTGACCTTTGGGAGCTTTGGGACAGAGTTTGATTCTTCTAGGGACTATGTATCCGAGTCACACACAGTTGGAAGTGCAGAAAATTCATCCGTAGAACACTGTACAAGGTTGGTTCATCCTTTTCTTCATCCGATAAGCTAGATGCTTTACCTCTTTAAAACTCTGTCTATTCCTCTGCAACCAGGTGTAAGGCATAAAAAGGGGTGACTCCAAATGTGGCTCACCCACTTGATGGAAAGACCTTTTTAAAATATTTGTGGTTATGGTTCTCTTTCTAGATCTTTTACTTTTACTACCTATTAAACAAAATTACTACTTCAATAGATATAAAAAATTCTAAATTATCCTTCGCTTTTAAAGCAAAGAGGATTTATTGTTGAACTGCAACTTATGCTTATATGATAATGTGATCAGCAGTTTGTCAGCATCCGCCCCGGAGTTTTCCAGTGATGAAATTTCTGCCAGCAAGCACATAGATTTACTAGATGATCAAGTTCGAAATTCTGGTTCCAATTCTCCAGCATCAGGTGCAATATCTGATAATCAGATGCCTGATAAGAAAGAGTCTTCTAGTCCCCCGAATTTGGACAGTTATTCCGACATTGGGTTGGTTCGTGACAACAGTCCGTCCTACACTCCTTCAGAGTCACAACACCAGCAAGATGCACCCGAATTACCAAATTTCTCGGTAAGTCCATACCATATCATACTTCTGAATTTGTCTGCAAACCTTAGGTCAATTGATTGAAGAGTGTGGACTGGTTGTTTGGTTTGGCTTTTGATGTTTAATAACCTCCTCTTGATTCTCCCAAAGGAGGCCCCGTTTGGTATCACTTATAAGTTGCCTTTTATGATTATAGTTTTTTAGATTATTAGCTTAAATGAATTAAAATAAGTTGTAAATATGTTTAGTGCAACTTTTCATAATCTGTGAAAAAAATTGAACTCATTTTGTTAAATAGCTTTTTTGTTGTGCAAATATCCAAAATGCCCTAAAAAGTGTTTCAATAAGCCAAAAAAGTTGCAAAATTGTAGCTCAAGGAAATCTTACTTTTTTTGGGCCAAATAAGCTGAAAAAGTCTAGTAAGTTTGCAAATATAAAATCGCAACCAAACACCATTAGCCAACTTTTTTTAAGCAAATAAAGTAAATAAGTTAACTTACAAGTGTTACCAAACAAAGCTTGTGTCGTATATCTTTTCTTTACTTCTTCTGATCAGACATCCTGATTTCTGCTGGTTTGGATACAGGCGTATGATCCCCAAACTGGATATGACATCCCATATTTCAGACCATCAATGGATGAGACTGTCAGGGGGCATGGTCTACCGTCTCCTCAGGAGGTAAAAATATTTTTTTGAATGAGAAAATCTTGTCATATATGCATGAAATTCTCAGTGGTAAAATTCTTTTGAACAAAATCCTCGGGAGGTAAAATTGAATGACATAAATCTCTTGGATTTGTTATGTATGCATCTTCTTTTGTACACATGCATGTACATGCATGGACATGCCCTTATATGTTGTTTTTAGTTACTGGAATATTGAACACAATTCACACGTTATATTATAGTGCAAAACCAAGGATTAGTTATTTTAGGGCAAATTTCACTTTTCCCTCCTATGGTTTACTCCATGTGCGGTTTACCTTTTCACATTTGGAAGTAAGCACATAACCCCTTGTGGTTTGTGGACTAAGGTGCACTGTTTGTACAGTTAACAGCTCAAGTAAAAAGACTAAAAATACCCTTATACATAAGTAACCATAGGTATTTTTGTCATTTTTTGGGAACTCAAAATGCACTTAACCTCTTTGTGCTTTACTTCATGTGCAATTTACCCCTTAACACTTGGATATGAGCACATGACTCCCTTATGGCTGTACACGTGTTACACACTTGTTAACTTGGATGGAATGTTAGGCGGTGTACTTTAGTCCTCAAATCACCGGGGTTATGTACTCATTTTTAAATGATAAAGAGGACAAACTGCACATGGAGTAAACTATGAGGGGGTAGATTGAAGTTTGCCCTTTATTTTATACATCATCAAAACACCATTTTATACTGATTCCCAGGCATCAAGCATTTAATGATTATTGCATTTTGGTCACAGGCCTTGAGCTCGCACACAGCCAACAGTGTCCCTACATCCGCAATAGCCATGGTACAACAGCAGCAACAACCAGTGGCACAAATGTATCCACAAGTTCATGTTTCTCATTTCGCCAATCTCATGCCATACCGCCAGTTCCTATCCCCCGTCTATGTTCCACCAATGCCCATGCCTGGCTATTCTAGTAATGCTACCTATCCTCATCCTTCAAATGGAAGCAGTTACTTGCTGATGCCTGGAGGTAGCTCACATCTTGGTGCAAATAGCCTCAAGTATGGAATTCAGCAGTTTAAGCCTGTTCCTGGAGGTAGTCCCACAGGGTTTGGAAACTTCACTAGTTCAACCGGATATGCTATGAATGCTCAAGGTGTAGTTGGCGGTGCGACAGGGCTTGATGATTCATCTCGGCTCAAGTACAAAGATGGCAGCCTGTATGTTCCTAATCCACAGGTACATATTTCCTCAAATAACTCGGCCACTAATTTTTAGTTTATATAGTTACAAGTGGCATGTAGAGACTAGCAAATTATCCAAATTAGTGGGGCTCAATGCTTGGTTTGGGGTGGTGTTTTTCCTATCCATGTGATGCTGTTATGAGCAGTTGGTTGTTCTGAGAATGAAGTTAATGGGCCTGTGCCACTTTATTTACCCAATTTATTGGTTGATTAGGAAAATGACGATGTGACCCAAAAACATCTTATCTGCATTGGGTGCTGAATGTCAAGATGCTTTCAATAAATTTCACTGATTTAATCATAGTGATTAAATAAGATTTTGTTTTGAAAATTAAGTTTGGTTAACCAGTTTTAAAATGATTTATCTTATATATTTGCTTAGGAAAATAATTATTAAATCATAATTAGACTTTTAAGCAGAAATGTTGCATATCTGCATCGAGCAATATATCAAAGAATTTTAGAGTGTGGTATTTTTGGCCTTCGCATTAACTAAACATGATTTTTCGCAAAGTTGATTGAATTATTTTAATATTTAATAAAACAAATTGGTTTTGAGTAATCCAAGCCAAGCATTGCCTTGGTATCTTGTGGCCTTGCTTCTCTTTCTTGTAATATGATGTTGATACTCGTTATGGAATAAATTTGAATTTTAACACTAAACAGGTGACATTTTCCACTTTGTTAGAGAGTACTAATTTTAGCACAAGGTTTACCATTTTGTGTTTTGAATGACAGGCCGAGACTTCTGAAATTTGGATTCAGAATCCGAGGGAGCTTCCTGGTTTGCAATCTGCTTCGTACTACAATATGCCAGGTCAAACCCCTCACGCTGCTTACTTGCCGTCCCACACTGGTCATGCTGCTTCCTTCAATGCCGCAGCTGCAGCACAATCTTCTCACATGCAGTTCCCGGGCTTGTACCATCCTCCTCCACAGCCCACGGCAATTGCTAGTCCCCACCACTTGGGACCCGCCATGGGTGGCAATGTTGGAGTTGGGGTGGCGGCGGCAGCTCCTGGGACCCAGGTGGGTGCATATCAGCAACCTCAACTAGGTCATCTCAATTGGACAACTAACTTCTGAAAAAAGAATGCAATGCCAATTTGGGGCCTTTCTTGTAAGGGATTTGAATCTCTAGCTATGGAAGTTTTTTTTTGGTTCTTTTCTTTTTCTTTGAAATGAGAACCTCATTGTCTTATCCTTCCTAATCAATGCATCAAGTGTTGTTAAATTATCATTTTGCTCTCTGTGTTTTTTTTAATGCACAGGTGAAGGATGAACTCTAGTCATAGAGAAATGAACTAATATGTATTTCATGTGAATAAACACATGAAAGTGCTGATAAGTATACAAACACGTGTAACTAAAATCTTGAAAGACCATCTAGGTAAATTGCTACTAGTCTTGCAATCTCTTGTCATTTTCTAGCATACAATAGAAAATGGAAATCAATAGAAGGTCAAGGGAAAATGAATTGATTTACTTGATTTTTTTTTCTTTATTTGAAAATTTGACTGGTCGTTAACTTCAGGTCTCTAGGAATTAGTTTTCAATTGTTTGGATATGAGGTAACTCGAGTCCAATTAGATTAGGCTGTGCGGGGGATGCCTTAGATTATTAAAAAAAAAAAAAAAAAAAAGAAAGAAGGGAGGATAGCTCAAGAAACCAACCTTTACTATTTTCCTGTAAGCAAATGAAACTGAAATAATTGGACCCAATTTCCGTACAATTGTAATGAGGTTTAAAAGGCATGCTTATGGGCTTTAAAGTAAGAGATAAGCAATGATATATATTTATATACCCAACAAAATGAAAAAGCCTAAAATAGTCGGACCTATCTGTCTTGGATTCTATATTCCTTCTCAATATTTGGCTTGTTCCACTTTATCCATTTAAACCCCTTTTTTTAAATCATCCTTTTTAAGCCTATGGCTTAGGATTTTCTATTTTGAAATCTTTGTTTTTCTGTGTCAAAACATTCATAATCATTGAATTATATAAAAATTTTAAATAGTTATTTAATGGTCGTAAATGTTTTAAGATAAAAATACCCGAGGATTCGTGAAAATAAAATTCCAATGACGTATCATCTTCAATATTAAGCTTAAATTGCTTTTTCTAAATCGTCCTCACTAAGTCCATGGGTTAAGATTGTCTCTTTTAAAATACTCGTAAAAATCTCAAAACAAAGAAATCTTGAAGCATAATTCAACCGCTATCAATGTTTTGGTTTGTTTCACTTTTTCCATAACCATGTTTTCCTGACTCGTCCTTACTAAGACTATTGTATTAAAATTTTAAGATTTCAAAATTTTAAAACATAATTCAATAATTATAAATATATTAGAACATAAAAAGATAGAAGGACTTAGAGAGGTGTTTGGAAGAAGGTTTTTCAGTTTTTTTTGGCTAAAATAGCATTAAAAGACAAAATAGGTTAAAATAGCTAATAAGAAAAAATGTCACATCAAACTCATAATCATTTTATTTTTTCTCTCACAAACATCACATTCAACTATAAAAAAATTCAATCATCTTTCCAAACACAAAAATTTTAGCCTACTAAAATAGCCAAAAATTAAAATAGCCTACTAAAATAACAACTTCCCAAACACCCACAATGTTTGGTTTGTGTTTTGAAATATGTTTTTGAATTTTTTTTTTTAAAAACATGTTTGGTTACAAATTTTCTTAAAAAAATTTCAAAATTACTTCTCTCTCTATTATACATCAATCAATCACTTTTTCTTTCTCACACATATCTACTCAACTACAATAAAATATCAAATCATCTCAAACTCCAAAACTATTTTTAAAATATACAACCAAAAAATCAAAAAAAGAATAAAGATTGAGAGCTCTAATTTTGGAGCTCTAAAGAGAGCTCTAGTGATATAGTAAGGAATGAGGTCCATATGCGATGTGATGTGTGTGCCTATGTTTTTGTATTTTTGTGTTTTTCTTTTTTTGCTACATCATTAGAGTTCTCTTTAAAATTTCAAAATTAGGGTTCTTTATCATTGTTGTCAAAAAAAATTCTAAACTCTCTCCTTAATTTTTTTTTTAAAATTTTTTATCTCAAAACACAAATCAAACGCAAAAAAAAAAAAAAATCTTGAATAATATAGGATGATAGGATATGCTAGAGAATGGGTTTTGTTATGGTGGTTTTGTTTTATTATAGTCTCTCTCTCCTTTTTGAGAGTGGAAAAATCAAAAGAATGGGGTTGGGGGGCTTTTGTTTTTAGGTTTGTTCTGTGTGTCTGTTTTCTTTTTTTACGATCAGATCGAAGGATGTTCGTTATTCCATGTAAACTAAAACAACCTCGGGATCGCCAAACGTACTCTTCTCTTTTTCTTCATCACTTTATTCCCCCTCTCTTACATGCACAACCCACATGCTTCTTCCTTTCTTTACCTCAAATTAAAGCTCTCTCTCTCTCTCTCTCTCTCTCTCTCTCTCTTTCTTGATCTTTTGTTGCACTTGGACCATAAACAATGTTGAAAAATGGGTAGGGTTTTGGATTCAGGTTTTGGACGGTCTGGGTTGCATGACACAGGTCCTATTTAATTCAATTAGTTTGAATTTGAGTAACTCATTATTTTATTTTCCAGGAGATAAAATTGTGAGTGGTTACATATTTCTGATATAATATTATTTAACTCTCCAATTATGTCTAAGAATAACCATATGTTCTATCTTGTGAATTATTGTGGATGATATTCATATTATAGTATCACTCTATCGATAAAAAGATTAAAGGTCATCATTATAATTTTTGGATTGAATTTGAATGTAAAAGGCGGAATCCGTTATTTTGGCTACATATTATTTTTCTTACAAGCAAATTGGATCAGTTTATAAGCAGACTCGCCAATTTTTATTACTTATCCTGCTCAACCTAACCCGCTCACCTTCTTCTCAAATTATAGAGTTAATTTGGACATATTTGAATTGCAGCTTTGTTCTAAAATGATAAATATATCTATATATATATACATATATAAGTTAATATATAAACAAAAAATTTAGAGAATGAGGTTGGAGCTTGGGTCCTATCATTTAAAAAAAAAAAAGTTCATCGGTGTGATTTATATTTGTAAGATTGTTATTGTCACATCATTTTAATATAAAAACATGCATTAATTTTTTAATAAATTTAGAAATATAGAAATCAAATACATAAATCAACCTATGAAACAAACAAATGTAGAGGATTTTCGAGAAGCGAGCCTAACCAACAAATTTTGTAAATTTTTGTTTGTTCATATACTTTCTATGTCCAATTTTGTATTTAATTTTGCAACTTAATTAACATTATTGTTAAATTTTCTTATTTTATTTGAAGATGACTTTCCATATATGGGGGTGGTTGGTGATGAAATTTCACATCTAGGGTTGGAGCCACAGCCAGAAGTTGGTGATGAAATTTCACATCTATGGTTGGAGCCACCAATACCTCTCCACTTTGGAGCAGGCTGGTTGTGTATAGTGACACATTACATATCTGATCTAATAAAGCTAATACAAAACTACCCCCCACTTACATATATGTTGTGCAGTTCAAGGTAACCATCACTTTATATCATGTGGTGTTGTCTCTCTCTCTCTACCCACACTGGTTTTCCATCCCTCGATGATTATTCATCTTTCTTGAGTGGTTTTTTGCTGTGTTATTTGCATTGGTACAATTTCATTTATGGGCTACCTTACAATTTCACTTATGGGCTACCTTATTATTATGAAAAATGTGACCATGTCTTGGTACCTTGCATATATTGCGTCCAATTAAGTCTAAGGTCACATAATTGATTGTAGAATTAATCATATAAAATAATTTTAACACTACATATATCAAATGATAGAGCTCACTACAAAAGAGAATATTCCACTTATATTTTTTTGTGATTGATTATGTATTGTCAATCTTGTTGTATTGTAACCTGTCAAATCTAATGAGATGACAAAGACTATATAGTCGATATCCACCGAGCTAGAGTATCTTTTCATAGAATCAACTATGGAAAATAATCTTGTAATTCAATACAAATTTCATTTTAATCATTATTGTTTTGATTTAAATAATTTGATCCATATACATTCAATCTAATTTCAATTTCAATTTCAATTTCAATTTGATATTTCTATTTAACTTGGAGATTAAAATTAATAATTTTGTCACACGTGTTACTCTCCTGAGACGTACATGTAGAAGAAATTGATGACTATTTGGATGGAAGAATCAAATTAAAATTAAAATATAAAATCTCAGTACCCATTATTAAAGAGTCTGTTTTATTCAAATTATTTTATCTTTATTTCCTGTAATTGTTTTTGTGTTCTCAGATATAATTCGACACGTCAAATCTAATGGGATGGTGGACAGTGGAGTCTACATCCACCAAGCAATAGAGAGTAACTTTTCATACATTCTTAGGTGGGGATGATTGTAGCTGCAAATTGGTAAAGAACTTTTTTTTCTTTCTTGTTCATGGCAAGCAAGTCAATACATATCTTGTTGGATTTGGGTCCCAAATTGGTCATTCAGTGATCTAAATGGAATCTCTTCTTTCATATTGCCTCTAGCCATCACCCCCTATGATCTGAAAGGAATATCAATCAAACTCTTACATACATCTCTCTTCTCAATTTTGATACATGTCATTGGCCTAAATGGAGTTCATATAGCTCATAATTATTGCATCTTTGGATTATTATGGTTAGATTTTGAAAACAACAACATAAAAGTGATAGATTCTATTGTTTAAACTCTCAAGTTAAAGAAGCAAATGCACTTATTCCAGAAATAGTGAATAATTTTTTGAAATTTGATGAGTTTTAAATGTACAGAAAGGTAAAAGAGGGAGAGGGCATGTGAAGATAAGGAGAAGAGAGTGCACACCAGGTTGCTTTTTTTTTTTTTTTTTTTTTTTAGGGATTTTTTTTTATTAGAATTTTGTTAACAAGTGTTCTAAATGTACTTACAAGTTTAAATTTATTTTACATTTTTTTAAAAAAATGAAAATAATTTCAATTTCATTAACCAATACCTATTGAATTTGTCCATCATTTCATGTTTTAATTTAGTTTTTGCTACTAATTAGTTAATCATAATATTGCACTTATCATGTTTATTTAAAATACATTTTATATACTACTTCATGTGATACATGCTGGGTAGTAGTGGGGTTTATGTGAAATCTATTACACTAATACTTGTCAGTGTATCATATTAAGTGATAAACAAAATGCTGTAAAATAGTGCTTTTTCATCTTCCTCCAACTCCGAAACCAAAGTATCTTGGGCTGTACCGCTTAAATAAAGGATCACATTTTAAATTTGAGAGAATTTAAAGGGTTTGTGGGTTTATTATAGATTTGATTTTGATGATTTGAACAGTTTATTTGATAAAACACTCTGTCTATATTATTTATGAAAAAATTAAATTGATATAATAATTATAATATTTCATTTTATTGTAATTATATTTAAAAAATAAATGATAAATAAGTTTTTAAAAATAAATGAATGTGATTTACCCTTCTTAAAAAGAAGGAAAAAGTGGGGAGATCTTAACGTCAGTTCATATGAAAGGAAGCAAATACGACAATAATAAAATTGCCATGTCACCATTGCCAAATTGGCATGGTCTAGCGACTAAATATTCTCTATAAATTAACTTTTCTTAACCTTAGGGAAAAATAAAATAAAATATAATTAAATTAATCTTTCTTTTAATAAAATTAAAGTATTAGAAAAGTACAAAAATAAATAAGATAAAATATATATTCTAGTGTAAAAGAAATAATAATATAATTTTTTCATTTATATAACTAATAATTCATTGACGAAAATAAAATTAGTATCATTTAAATTAAAATCTTAAAAGAGCCTATTGTGATTATGCCAATCTTGTGAGATTTTTTTTTGAATCTCAGAAGAAGTGACTAATGATTTTATCCAAGGAAACAATTTAGTTACACAATTTATAATTTGTGATTAAATATCATTTATTTGAGATTCAAATTTAAAATGATAAGTCAAAATGTAGTTAGACCATCTCCCATGGTTATTCAAATTTTTCATCCAATTTGAATTTGATGAAAAATGGTTCCTTTTTTTTGCTTTAACGGTTTCATCAAATAGGAATCGAATCTAGGATTTCACTTTTATTTTATCAAATTGAGGATGAATGTGCCTTTCATCAAATCACTGTTCATAGTCATTTGATTTTCACCACCAGATGTCTCACAAATGACCACCTCAAGACAAAAATTTGTAAAAAAATTACATTGGCTGGTCGATCTTCCAATTGTCTGCTCGGTCGACCCCTTATATGACCACCTGAAGGCAAAATTTTGTAGAAATTTTACATTGGCCAGTTGATTGGCTGGACATTCACTCAGTCATCCGCCTGGTCGACTAGTGTTCGGATAAAATTTAAAAAACCTCCATTAGAGTACTTGATATCAAATAAAATTTTTACTTAAATTTAATAAAAAAATTAATACACCGTTAAAAATGCTCTTATGTTATTTTATATATAAATTTTGCATACGTTTTCCATTTCTATGGTACCTCTACAAATATAATGATGACATCAAAATTAAGATATCACCAGTTGATGAAAAATTTTAAATTATAATAATGTGGGACTATATTATTGAGTTAATGGAAAATAATAATCTAATTTCATTTGTAATTTTCATTGACTTGTGATATTATGTAAAAGAGTAATGATGTAAGAAAAATATTTGTACATGGTTTTTATACAAAATAATTTGGAGTTATGTTAGCGACCTCAAATAAGTTTGGGTACTCCTAAATAATTCAAAAAGTCAAAAAGTTACTCAAAAATTTAAAAAGTTAACACTATTCATCAAAAGTCAACAATTACGGCTGCACAACTCTTAATTCAAATTTTCCTCTAAAAACCAATTTTCACAATTTTTTATTACACATTTTTCCATAAAAAGTCAAAAAGTTAACCCAAACATCCATATTTTCAACCTCACTTTTTTTGTCCAAAAAGACAAAAAGTGCACTTATTTAGTCTTCCCAAACTTGGCCTAAACCTCTTATATGGGTGTGAGACCCACACACATGTGGGTTTGTGTGAGTCTCACACCCATGTGAGAAGTTTGATAAAAAAATTGATAAATTATTTGGAGTCTATAACATTTTCTAATAACTTGACTTCTAGTGACTCTTTTATTTTAAATTATAACAGTTATTATTTTGACTCATAATTTTAAAAATACAACTATTATATTATTCTAGATGAGTTTTGAGTATGAAAATTTTATATATAAATAATTTTTCTATATAAAAATGTTAATGACTATGTAAGATGCTAATGTGTCACCCTTTCACTTAGATTGTAATTAAATTATAAATTTAAAAAATAAAGGAAAAATATGATAAAAATTTAAATGAAACATAATTAGGACAATTACAACAAAAAAAAATTCAAGATTTTTATAATAAAATAAATTTTGAATTTTTTCAATTTAAATCTTAATATTTTGATTTGTTTTCAATATAAACTATTTGTCTATTTTCGTTAACTATAAAATTAATATAAAAAAAAATAGTATTTTAGTCACTAAACTCAATGAAGGTATTATAAAATATCTAAAATATGATTTTTTTTTTTTTTCGATTTTACTTAACGCAAATATGCAAATTGTTTAAATTAAAAACAAATCAAAAGTTTAAAATTTAAATTGACAAAATTAAAAACTTAGAATTTGTTTTGTTACAAGTGTTAAACTCTATTTGTTTGTTTGTTTATTTTTTATTTTTTGTGTGTTTGTAATTTTCAATTTAATTTTTTTCTCATCTTCCCTAGTCACTTCTTTTTTCTTTTTTCTTTTCTTTTCTTTTTGAGTTTTCTACTTAAATTTAAACTCCAAACATAAAATTCTAAGTTCATTAAATTGAATCTATTTATTCAAACGGGTTATCATTAATCCACCCACAAAAGAATGTGCATCATATACAAGTTATGATATTTGTATTGTTAGTTATGACAAATATTATAACTAGATTTTCAATCATAATTTTAAAAAAAAAAAAAAAAAAAAGAGTTATAATCAAAACATCACATAACAGATAAATAAAAATCTTTTGAATTATAATTAAAATAATATCATAAATTATATTATAATAAGTCATAACTAACATCACAATAAGTTATCATTTAGTCATAATTAATAGGGATATTTGCACACGGGTCTTAATTTATGAATTTATACTCCATTAAGTCCTAATTAAGATTTTTTAGACTTTCAAGTCCTATTAAATTTTTAATAGTCGGAATTGCCCTTCAAATAATGATTGTTCATCATTTATGATTATCTATAAAGGAACATGATGATTTAATATTTATTTTAACTTTCAAAACTTTAAAACATCAACTTTCAAATTGAAAAAAAAAAAAAAAATTTGTGTGCAAAAAAAAAAGAAGCTTTTTTTTTAAAAAAAAATTGAAAAAATAGATTTTTTTTTGTACAAAAATGAAATTTTTTTATCTATAAAAGAGCACGATGATGGAACATTGATGTGAAAAACTTTTAAAAAAAATTTAAAATGAAAAATTGATAATGTTCTCCGTTTTAAAACTGAAAAAAAAAACTGTTAATGTTTTCAGTTTTATTGAATAGTTGAATCAAACCAATAAGTAGAATGTCAAAAACGTTTATCTCATGCTTTTTTTTTTTTATCAATCAGTGAAACAATTATTTGGAATATTACTATGCAAAATTGATAATATTATTAGTTTTTTTAAAAAACTAATAATATTATCAAGATTTATTAGTTCAAAAAATCTTAAATAAGATTTGAACTATCATAATATTTATAAATAAGATTTTTAGATAATTAACTCTCATTAATATTACAATAGACCATAACAAAAAATCACAAAAATCACAACCAGTGCATAATAGAATTTGCTTTAGAGTATTGCTATCTAAGCCAAAAAAACATTAAATCTACTAAGGGTTGGTTTGGGAAGTGAGTTGGCTTTTTGATTTTTTTGACTATTTTAGCCTGGGCTAAAAAGCTTGGTTTGAGAAGGATTTTTTGAATTTTTGGCTTTTTAAACTTTTTTTGTGAGAGAAAAGTGTAATGTTATGGGTTGGATGTGATGTTTTGTTTGTTGTGATTAAAATAGCATATTTTGTCTTTTGTGACTAAAATAACCAAAAAGCCCACAAAATCACTTCCCAAATGGTGCCTTTGTAGACTTAGTGATGTGACACTCTATTAAAATTTCTAAATTAATTATCTTTCTCATTTATTATCCAATTATCAATTAATTATTTTCTTAACGCACCACTAAATTTATAAAAAAGTAAATTTATGTATCATTTTCGTAATCGAATAATGTGAATAAAAAAGCGGTAACATTAATTCATATCCCACAAACATATGACTCGTTTGGGAAGTTGGTTATTTTAATAAGTTAATTTAGTTGATTAAAATTTTTGTGTTTAGAAAAATATTAAATTTTTTTATAGTTAAATGTGATATTTGTGAAAAAAAAAATTATAAATTTAATATGACAATTTATCTTATTTTTTCTTGTTATGAATTTTAACCCTAAAAAAAAAAAAAAAAAAACAACCCAATCACACTTCCCAAACAGGGCACAGTCCTCTGCCTTATAAAGTGCGAGTGAAACAGAGTCACAACCGAGTTCTGTCTTCTCATTTCTTTCCGTTGTACCTAAA
Organism: Camellia japonica; assembly: GCA_030407325.1. Lineage (NCBI taxonomy): Eukaryota > Viridiplantae > Streptophyta > Magnoliopsida > Ericales > Theaceae > Camellia > Camellia japonica. The sequence continues at coordinate 113,964,042 of JAPPVO010000010.1, forward strand.
AACAAAAAACAACCCCCTCACTCTCCCATTCTCATCATCTCTTTGTTCTCTCTCTCTCTCTCTCTCTCTCCCCTCAGCGTCAGGCCGAGCGTGACCTCTGGCTTTCATTACTCTCTATTTCTCTCTCTAAAATTGTCTCTTTCTCTCTCTACACATCAAAAGCAAACATCAATTACCATGTCTCCATTGTTCCCTTCCCAATTCTCACAAATGTCTGTACCCTCTGTATCTCTCAATTCCCTCACTCGTATTTGCAGCTTTTGACTCTCTCACAGCAGACAATAAAGCCTTTATTCTCTCTTATTGATTGTCATCTTCTCTTTCCTTTGTGTTTGTGTGTGTGTTTCATTTCATTCATCAAAACTATAAAGATCACACATGGATACAAGCTGGGATAGATCACTCAGAGACGATCAATTTCAATATCAATATCAATATAGACGACAAAGAGACAACAACAACAATAACAACAACAATCCATCTTTCTCATCCACTCTTCTCGACGCCATCTATCGCTCCATTGACGAAGGCAGCGGAGGAGGAGGAGGAGGAGGAGGAGGAGGCGGACGCGGACGCGGAGGAGACGAGTTTGTTCTCTACAGAGAAACAATGAGGAAGAAAAGCAGTAATTGTCATGGCGGTGGTTTTGAAGACGATGTAGACACGGCGAATCTCCGGCGAGCCTGCATAATCGAGAAGTGGATGGAAAAAAAGGTGAGCGAGAAGATCGTTCTCCGCCGTAAATCCGTGGCGGATTTCGAAACGAAATCGCGGACTCGGCCGAATCGCGACGAATCCGTGTTCCTGAAATCGAGCTCAAGCTCCTCCGATTCGAGCTCCGGAGGCGGATTTTCGTCCTCCGAAGCCGAGTCTGTTCATGGAGTTCCGTGTAGGTCTTCTTCAACTTTCACTTCTCACAGGCCGAAACCTATTCGGACAAGCATTTCGGCTCCACCAGAGAAATTCAACAAACAAGGAAGTAGTAGTAGTGGTGAATTCAAGGTGTTTGATAATTCGAAAAATCAAAAGCCGAAACACGAAAACAGTTTCGTGAAGACGAAATCGAAAGCAATGAAGATCTACGGCGACCTCAAGAAGGCGAAGCAGCCGATCTCTCCCGGAGGCAAACTCTCGAACTTTCTCAACTCTCTATTCACTGCAGGGAGTCCTAAGAAGGCGAAGATTTCATCGCCGTCCAACACCGGAAGTTACAATGACACGAGTTCTGATTGTAAATCGAAATCATCAACATATGCATCTGCATGTTCATCGGCTTCTTCGTTTTCCCGATCATGTTTGAGCAAAACTCCATCTTCAAGAGGAAAATTGAGCAATGGAGTGAAGAGATCAGTCAGATTCTATCCTGTGAGTGTGATTGTGGATGAAGATTGTCAACCGTGCGGAGAAAAATCGTTGAACAAAGATGATCCGAACAGCGCACAGAGAAACTCCATTAATGAAGACCTTAAGCTTCGTATCATGGAGAAGAATCGCCGAGTCGAGGAAGTGGCCAGAGATTTGTTGAAGAATTATCAGAACAAAGTTCAATACGACGAAGATCAGTTTGACAATGACGATGATGATGAAGATGATGATGCTGCTAGTTACGCTAGCTCTGATCTTTTCGAACTTGACAATCTCTCTGCCATTGGTATCGACAGGTATCGGGAAGAGTTGCCTGTTTATGAGACAACTCGTCTCGATACCAATCGAGCCATCGCTAATGGCTTGATTTAATTTTCTAATTTAAAAAAAAAAAAATATATGTGTTTTTCTTTTTAGTATTGGTTTGGGGGTTTACGTCGAGAGAAATAATAAAAAAAAAAATTTCTCTTTTTAATTTAATTTAAGTTTTATGAATTTCTTTTTTGTTTGTGTTTTTTTAAATGCGTCTTAAAAGAATGATGATATGGATGAGAGACAGATCTTCAATGTCCACATAGAGAGAGAGAGAGGTTTGTGATGATCGAGGAGTGAGAGAGAGAGAGAGTAGAGATGAAGAAATTGGTGTTCACACGCGAAGATGATGAGCTAAAGCAAAGCAAAGCAAAACAAAGGCAGATCTTCTTGTGTAATCTCTTTCATTAATGAGGAGAGAAAAAAAATAAAAAAAAAAAGAAAAAAAAAAGTAGAAAGCTTTTGCTTTTTTCTCAAGTCTGTGGGGGCCATTTTTTGCTTGAACATAGCGCTACGTCACTATAATGGAAAAAGATACGTTCATCTCGATCACTGAAATTATTGATTTTTCATTGGGTTTATAATTGTGAACAAATATATCGTCTCATGAGAGTCATCCAACTAGTGTTTATCGGTCAAAAAAAAAAAATGCCCAATCGATTACAGTTTTCAATTTATGCACATATCGACAAAAATAAATAAATTAAGCTTTTACTAGAAGGGAGTAGTGAAATTTGATTGGATAAAAAAAAGGCTTGAAACTCTTGTTAAAACAAAATTTTGGAAGATCATGCCACAAGTAGGCACTATTAAAAGTAAAATTCACAAGTCTTACTATTGGCTAAAACTTATCTTTTAATTTAATGGTGTAGTTATAGTATTACTTAACCAACATTACAATTAGAATAAATATTGAGTTTAATAGTAATATCATTTTACATAATCTCACTTATAAAAAAATTATAAATTAAATTAAATGAACATCATTTATCTTCCATCATCACAATATTAATCGTGTAATCTTTTTAATTTTTCTATCGAGTAATATTATAAATTTACTCTTATTAATTGAGAAATTAATTTTCACCACATCTTACATGGATTCTATATAGACCCCACAATACACAAATAAATCTCCACTATACAATAAATAATGTTATATGCACCAATTGATATACCAATTAGTCTACTAACTGATGATATGACATAATTTTATAAATTTTGAATTTTTATAATTTATATAATGGGTGGAGTCATAATTTTTAAATGATAATATCATAACTATATTGATAAAGTAATTAATATATCAATTACATATCACCACTGCTACACAATCACTTATTAAAAAAATTCTGTATAGATAAGTCTAAGTCCCCAAACTTTCCCTTTTCTATTATATTTAATCTTTTAACAAAGGGTAAAAGAAGGTAAATATTGGGATTATTGAGGAAAAGGAGAAGATCAAAGATAGATGATGCTGGTCTCCAAAAGCTTAGGACAAAGGATCTAATTTTAGATTTTCTGTTGGGTGGACGATTTTAGTCTTTTGGTGACTTTGCCAGCCAAATTGATGTTAGATCATTTTTGTTTTTTTTGACCTTTCAAAATTTAAATTTGTTCTCGGATTTCAATGTCAAATTAAGTTGGCTAGTTTCTCCTTTCTTGTTGAGTGTAAAAAAAAATATTTGTTAACAATTTAATAATTATATGAACTTTTCAATCTTAATTAGGGTATTTTGTTTAGGGGTTGTGTAGTATTTTATTTATTTATTTTTATTTTATCGACAAATGTTACTTATTTGTTATTAAATTAGCACTTATGGGAGAAAATTTTTCCACCCTTAACAAGCACCGTTTTGTAGTGATTGGTTTAGTTGGATTTGTAGATATGTGTTGTTGAATTATAATTGTCCAGTTTGATATAATTATTCTCATATTTGTAATTAATACCTATTGATAGACCAAAAAACAAAAACAAAAAAAGATACAGCAACTTCTGTTTTTTGTGTAAATTAAAATTTAAGAAAAACTCAATGTATTTGAGTTCAATGTATTTTTTTACCAATCTCAGGAGAGAATTTAATGTAATTTACCTCAAACCTATTTCAAACATTTTCCTCCAATCTGCAACACATTGTCTGCTCATTTTTAGCAGTACCATTTTTTTTGTAAGTATTTAATTAGTGAATATATACAAGGTTAACACTACACCTATTTTGATAAAAAATATTTTCTGTGTTTAATTGTGACTTTGAAAATGACGGTGGTAATGGTGGAAGACTTGGTAATACTACTACAACGAGAGAGGTAATGACAGTAGTGACAAGGACAATGATAAATATTTTTCACATTTAAAAAGTAGAACATTTTTTGTCAAAACAAACTTGTTTTCTGTTAGTTTTTCATTTATTATGATATCAAATACCCAATATATATACATAAATGCAAAACTTTGTTGCCCATTTATTTTTTATTTTTTATTTTTATCTAGATTGTTAAAAGCTAGGCCTAGGTTAAGTATATCCTTCTGGAAGCCGGTTTAATAAAATAAATTTTTGCAATTAGATGTGTCGGTTCGTCGACAAAGATTGTTTTTTGTTGGTTTAATTGTATGGTTTTAACGCATAAAAAAACAAAAGTAACTTAATAATTTAAATGTACGCTTTTATTTAATTATCTTCATATCCGAGAGATGATCTCATGTAGCAATTGCCCAATCAACTGAACAATATTTAGCACTAACCCCAGCAATTATTTGAATTTTTGTGGAGCAAAAATTACATTAATTGTCCCTAAATTTTGCTCTCTTATGATTTTGGTTCATGCATTCTCGATGGACATGATTTTGACGTTGAATTTTTTATTTTATATCAATTTGGCCTAATCGATAACATAAGTTGGGGCCTTAGACGAAAAATATGCTCATACATGCCATATGTTATGTCTATTTTGCCCCTAAAAAATGGTCACATGTCATCAATGTGCATACAACTCGAAAAGACCGGTAAAAGGAATTGATATGTTTAGTTTTGTTCTTTTAGTTTTATAGCACACCCATGTAGAGGGATCTTTATGATGCTAAGCACATTGTATTTCCTGTTCTATTAAAAAATATCTTATCAACAAGGATGGACTTAGAGGGGGGCAAGAGGGTCGCCCCCTACAATTTTGAAAACCTCTATTATTATACTAGTATTAATTATAATTATCTGCAAATTATAGAGGTTTGCCTCCTCTCTAAGTATTTTTTTTTAGAAACTTTAAATGGTCATCCTCTCTTGATTTAAAAAAAAAAAAAAAAAAAAATTAAAATGGTTGCTTTTCTATATCTATAAAACGTTGGATTAAAGTATAAAATAAAATAAAAAATAGACAAAATATAATAAAATTAATAATTTTTTATAACTATCATTGATAACAAGCCCTATTTCTAGATAATAAAATAAGGTATTAGCTAATTATTTGATCTTATTTATTGAGGAAGACATTATGCAAATTTTAAAGTTGATCCTATCATAAATGTTTTTAATGACATGAAAAAGCGTCAAACACAACTCAAAATATCTCAATTTAGTAAATATATTGTTTTTATAATTACTATAGTTTTCAATATGGATTAAAAAAAAAAAAAAATACTTATTTGTATATGTTTTCATCTTATTTTCACTTTTTATATGTGGATAAAAAATTAATATTACGAACAATATTTTTTATTTAAAATTTTTGTTAATATTTATATTTTCGCCCCACTTATATGGAAATCCTTGATCCCTCCCGGCTTATTCAAGCCCTTCCAGCTTGCATATTCTTCTTCTGCCATTAGAAATGGAACATCGCTCAACTTGTTAATGATAGAAATTGACGACTATTCCACAAATCTCACTACACTTTCTACCAAAAACGCTAATGATTGTTTTTCATTAGACTTAATTGATAGAAAATTTAAAATTTAGTGTCAAAATTATCAACTCAATTAAAATTACAGAAATCAAAATGATACAAAGAATAAAATATACAAACTACATGTTATTTGCCTTTATTCTTTTTATATCATAAGTATGGGGGATTTCATCACAACTAATTTTTAGATATATATATATCTCCCATTCTACATATAATTCATTGGTGAGCCATGCTCTAATATAATTTTAAAGCATTCCTATCTTGACTACCCTAATTATCATAGTGTTGAAATTAATAAACTTTCTCTTTCTCTTTCAAATTTTTTTTTTTATAAAGGAAGTGAATGACATCTAAGAGAAGCTTCATTGGGAGGACCACTAAATCATAACAGCTTGATATGGCAATTAAGTTATCATATTATATGTCTAACTGCAATGCTTTACATTAAAATTTTAATAATAGGAATTGCTTGAACTATAGGAAAAGAAAAGGCTATATCCTATCCTATGGTCAAAAGTGTATAGGCTTAAAATGGCCTACACATACGAAATATAGTATTAGGACCCATTTTCTACTTAGTTTACATATTAATCATGAAAATGGACATTAATTTAAAGCCTTCTATACCCAAAGGAATATCTCTAATCTCAATAAAAGAAAATAAAGGTACAAATTAGGTCACATTTGACTGTTATAGAATATATGTTTGACGCTATGTTAAAAATAATTGAAAATGACAGTGATGTATGAAAATACAAGCGTGTCAGGATCAGATTGCGAACCAAATATGAGCGGTACTCTCGAGCTGACTTCTAATACAGAACGAAAATTGGTGATGAAAGAGGAAACACCGTTGAGGTCTTTTCTTATCTCAATGATGAAGACTTTATTATTTTTACATGTGAGCGATTGTAGAACTCAAACGAAATGCAAGAGAAATAAATTATTCTATTGATGAACGAAATATTTGAATAAATATAATAAACAATCTAAATATTAAAAGTTGCTGGAACTAATAAATGTAAAGAATACCTCAAAACCAATTGGAAAACTCTAATAATGAAAACTATGATCCCAATTCCTCAAACAATTTACTAAATAATTCATAATTCAAAAGTTTACAAAACTCAAAAAATTAATTACAACCATTCTTTAGTTCACTGAAATTGTGTCTCATATGACATAAATGAGTGGTCACTTAATTTCACAATGGGTGGGAATATGATAAAAACTAATGAATTAAATTACCAACCATATACAATAATGTCACTACCAATTCAGTCCCTCTAAATATGGAATGAGTAATCCCTCTCTTATCCCAAGGTTATTCATATCGTCACTTATTCTATCAAGCAACTAAAGGTGGCCTTAAATCTCAATTGATCAACATGTGCAACACCCATCACATTAGCATTTCTGCTAAATTAAAGATTTCGTTTGACAATATTTAGTTTTAGTCAAAAAATTAAAAAGTCACTATAAATTGTTATATCACTATCTTTACTTTTCTAAACATCTTTTCGTAAAAAGTCAAAAAATTACTAGAATAGTCTGTTTCCAAACGAGGCCTAACTTTGTTACACCCACTATTTATTTTTATTTTTATTTCCTAAAAAATTAAAAATTAATTTAGTAAAAAAATAAGAAACACTGAATATTTCTATATAAATTTATCTTTTTAAAAGGTATAAAAAATTTAAAATTTATAAAACACCTTTTTAGTATTTATTTTTGTCAAATTCTTTTTTATTTAGAAAAATTAAAAAATAATTTCTGAAAATCAAACCAAATAATTTATTCACCCATTGAACTTCATTTATGTTTATGAAAAGTTAAGAAAATAATATATAAATAATAATAAAAAATTTAGTAAAGTTTCCTCACATGAAAAACAGTAATAAAACCTTCAAATATGAAATGAAAGCCCAATTAATAAGTTAACTTGATAAGTGTCACATACCAATTTATAAAATTTTATTTAAAGTTTGGCCCCAAAATCGTAGGACTTTAATCACACCATATTCGACTAGTTTGCGCATGCGTGTAAAGTGGGTCCTATTGAGTGCTGCAGGGTTTTGCCGTCACATTTTAAATTTTATTTATAGTGTACTTGATTAACTAAGTAGTACTATTACTATTTAATATGAATGTGAATCTTTCTTTTCATATATTCAAATATTGTAGTTCATATAGTAATTTATACCATAGTTTAGTTGTGTTTGGTTGGTTGGTGAAGTGGGGAACTTTGAACAATCATGAGGGGTATGGTACATTGGGCGTGAGACCACTTACTCATTCAAAATTATTAAGTAGCCTTGATTCAATTTTTGTTCGACTAGCAAAATTAATAAGAGAAATGTTAGGGATCATAAAAATTTTTTCATGAAAATGATCATGAAAGATTTATGACCCTTAGATTACCTTGATTAGTGTGTGGTGCTTTATTCTAGTGTAATCCAAATGTCACAAATCTTTCATGATCATTTTCATGATACCTAACATTGTTGAATTAATTATAATAATTTATAAAATTAGTATAAGACTAGTTATCTAGCTAAATTAATAGGATACATATAATCTCCTTTTGTTTATGTTTGTTTTGTAATGAATATGGACATATATAATCTCCATTGTATGTTTATTTTGTATTATGAATTATATAATTAAAAAATTCACTAATTTTATCAAATAGAGTATTTATCAGAATATAATCTAAGGCCAAGTTTGGGAACTTGTAAAAAAGTAAAAAGTCAAAAAGTTACTCAAAAAGTTAAAAAGTTAACACTATTCACCAAAAGTCAACAATTACGGCTGCACAACTCCCAATTCAAATTTTTCCCTACAAATCAATTTTTACAATTTTTCATTATACATTTTTCCATAAAAAGTCAAAAAGTTAACCCAAATATCCATATTTTCAATATCAATTTTTTAGTCTAAAAAGACAAAAAGTACACTTATTTAGGACACCCCAAACAACCCTAAATAACAAAAATTATAACTAAATACTGAAATGTGAGTCATATGAATTAATTATTCCAATCCAATATTATAATCTACCTAATCAAACAGGCTCTCAGAAAAACATGAGTAACATTATATACATGAATTTTAAATTTTTATTTTTTATTTTTATTATAAATAAGGAATTACATAACATAGTATTGAGGTGGGTTATATTTTATTTCTCAACAACTTTACAAATGGTAGATTAGTATTGTCTAACTTGTAAAATTTTCTAAGGCCACACAATATTCCGAGACTAGTATAAGGCTGACTATTCTTTTTTCTTCAACACACATAGCTAATCATGAGCTTAATCTTCTCTGCTTAATAAAAATATTAGTTTTGAGGGCACTTGGAGGGTGGTGGTTTTCATTATAAGCAATCATGCAGTTGTTAAACTCATTGTTTAAAAGAAGTTAATTAAGTTGTATTTGAATCATGAATTTGGGTAGGAATTTAGAAAGAAAAAAAAGTGTAAAAATGTGTGTGAAATGTAACTATATTTTATTTACATTTCACCCACTACTCTCCTTTTTTTCCTCGAAATTTATACCCAAATTCATAAATCAGGCTTGATTTGGGATAACTTACAAAAGTCAAAAAGTTATTAAAAAAATCAAAAAATCCATACTATTTGGGGGAAGCTTCTGGGGAACACCTAGAGGGTAAAATTATTATTTTGTCCTTTGAAATTAACTATCCAAAAGTCAAAAAGTCAACAAGAGTAGAATGATCACTTTGATTTTATTATAATATTTTATTACGTATCTTTTCGTAAAAATTTAAAAAATTATCCCAAACATGCATATTTTTTTCTCTATTTTTTTAACTAAAAAGTTAAAAAATGTACTTATATAGCACATCCTAAACAACCCTTTAACTTGAAGAAGATAGGACACACTACTCTTGAAAATGCTCTACCAAATTTTTTGATTCATTAGTGATATCACTAATGAAGTTTCCAATTTGAAAATGATCGCGAAAGTATCAGCATCGTTGTTGGTATGCCCAATTTGAAATGATCGTGAAAGTATTTTTAATGTTTGCGTTTTTTTACTTTTGTTTTTGTTTAAAAATATTTTTTTTATCAGTAAATAATTAATTTTTAAAATAATGATTAATTATCTATCATTACTACACTCTCATAATGCAGGACACAAACTTGATTAATTGTAGCATATGTTGACTGCCACCATATCCATGAATAATTTATATTAGAATTTCAAATGAAATTAAATCAAACAAGGATGATCAGTTTGGTGTCAAATAATTTTGTGACCAAACAAGACTTGGCTAGGCAAGCATGTTACGTACCAACCATGCACAAGTCACTGGCACATACGTACTCACCACAGCATATATTAACAAGGCTGCAATCTGGCTAATCCAGTGTAGGCCCGACCTGTTCGATTAATCCTTCAAGGACAAGTCTATACCACAAATAGAACAAAAATGCTAGAGATTTTAAAAAATTTATCGAAAGTTTTGTACAAGATTTACATAGTTATTTTTTTAGGGTACTTAGTATTACTCCAAAGTAAAATAATAGTGTGGGTACTTATTTTTAAGTAAGTTCACGTGAATTCAGAAATTTAATTAATTATATGGTATGATTTTGAATTGAGAGGTCACGTGGCAGGATATGAATAGTCAATGTTATGATAGAGTCCAATCTAATTCAGAGTATGCCTTTAATTGACTAAAGAAATGTTATATATCACTGATTTTTTGTTACCATTCTATATCACTGTTTACATGAATACTTATGATTAATTTCCTTATTTGAATGTAATTATTAAGAAATTAATTAATACAAATGATGCATTGGAATGGAGATCTCCAATGCATGTGGTTATTACACCTCATTGAAATTTAAAATCAACGGCGTACAATTGTCATATTAATTTGAATCTCAAAATTTCTATGCTTTATTTCTGAATTTGAGGTATTGATATGTCGATTAGTCTTTTTTACAATTATTGATTATGTAATGGACCTCTCTATTTCAATCATGTAATAGAGATGAACTTCATGAAACAATAGGTGATACATCAATTGAGTAATATCGAAGGTGAAGAGATTCCTAAATGAATAGGACATGAATTCTTGAGTGAATTAATTCTAACCCAATTAGGAGAGGACTTCTTAATAACGAATATGACATGATCGGACAGGTTCTAACTTTGATTTAATTATGTAGTATATACATTTTTAAAATTTGACATTATTTTCAACCTTGATAGAAATGTGTTTCTCGCCATATCCATGTGTTACAGGTTATAACCCACACAATTGAAATGACCACAGCTAAGCCTTAATTTCTCATCAGTTTGTCCATGCACAAGGGTGCATGGTGGGTCACCCTCCATTAACAATAATCCATATTGCAGAGTTGTCTCTGTCCCTCAACACATAGAGACCAACCATTAGAGCATCAAATCTATGTTATGTCTATCTCTATTATATAAGTGTTTGCTACTATAAATCTCCATAATAATTTCCCTCTTTCATTCATTCCTCTCCTCAGAAATGACTTTAAAAAAGCAATATTGTTTTTGGGTATAAATTAAAGATATCCAGTTTTGAGTTGTCTTATTCTGAGATGTTTCATGGTTGTCATTTTTTGCCTTGCATGGAGGCCATGCATTGAGAATAAATTAATCATACGTGACGCATCCTACAGTATAGTAGTTGCTGATTAATACTGCAAACAAAACAGCAAGATTGGGTCTAAGTTTGTCTCTAACTTATATGCTTCAATCATTCTAGGGTTAACCTCTCTGAGCTATTAATTGTCAACCCTTCAAGATAACATTTCAAAAGTATTCCTTTCTTGTTACGTGGTGGTCGGACGGTCGAGCAGGACGTGTGGCTGGCTGGACGTTCGGTCAGCAGAAGTTGCTCAATCATTAGACTAGTTAGATTGTCGCCTCAAGTTTATAAGAAAATTTTAAAAAATCATTATTATCGAAAGTTTTAACTTTTTAAAAATTTAGTTAAATAAAATCTTATTTCATATTTAGTTGGAGATCTTTAAAAACTGTAGGTCGCTACTGTCGGTCAATTAAGTACACTTACAATCGGGACATGAGCTAGGGGTGGAACGGGTTAAGGATAAATTAAGTTCGTATTAATTCACTTCACCTCAAAGTAGTCAAAATTTGTAACTTCTATCCAAATAATTAACAAAAATTGATAAGTAGCAAGAGACACTTTCCCTTTAGAAGGTAGCGATTTGCTGATTTAAACATAAATTAAACTCCTCAGCTCGCAAAATAAAAATATTAAAATTTTGAAAGTAGTACCCAAAAAAAAATCCACATATTTGATAGTATCTCAATAATTAATAAACAATCTTAAATATTAATGCTCTGTTTGTTTAGTGAAAAAAAAAATTATGAAAAAAATATTTGTCTATGTTAAATAGTATTGGTGTTACGAAAGTGAAAATTGAGGTAGTGGGGCAACGGTAGCGGTGATGACGACGGTGATGATAGTAGTGGCCGTGGTGATAATGGTATAGTGGTAGAAAAGAGAGTGATGGTAATGGTGTACTGATATTAGTAAAATTTTAGTATTAAAAATGTTTTCTACCTTTTAAAAGTATTTTTTATTTAAATAGATAAAAAAAATATTTTTTTATTATATTAAATATCAAAAAATACAAAAAATATTTCCGTTCAAATATACGGAGCGATACTTAAAAATAAAAATTAACAAAAAAATAAGTTGGAGTCTTTGAATTGAGTGGAAGGGTGGGGCCACAGGGTTGCATGGATAGGGGTCCCACAGTTCATCTGGCAAAGGAAGCGTGCAATGAGAAGTACCTGTCAATGATGTTCCACACGGAACAGACCTGTCGCGCATGCACACGTGTGTCACTGACCGCTGTTCACCGATCCCCGTAACTTTCGCTCCCTTCACCAATGGAGATGGTATAATTGTGGGTGGCAATCTGGTAAGGGCATGGGGTTTAAGCCCCTAGGTCCTGGGTTTGATTTTTCTCTCGACTAATTTTTTAGGTGTAGCATAGTTGGTTAGGAGGTTGATTTTAGGATGTCTAATCAGTAGTTTGGTGTGGATTTAATACTCCCCCGCTCTGCGAGTCCTGACTTAAGCGGAGCTTATCTTGGGAGGTCGGGACAAGCTCCCAGGTTATAGTCTCTTACTCGGAACGGACAATAGGACACCCTGATGATCTCAGGTTATAGTCTCTTACTCGGAACGGACAACAGGACACCCTGATGATCTCCTCAAGGGGCGCTGCCTTGGACCTGCGGGAGAGTGGGAGGATTTTCCTGTAACAAAAAAAAAAAAAATTATATTAAGAATAATTTTATATGCATCAAAATGTATATTAATTAGTGTATCAATTGATGATGTGATAATTTATAAGATTTTTGATATTTGTAATGTGACTAATAAGTGAGATCAATAATAATATCATAACTAGTATCGATACACTAGTTGGTATATTAATTGGTGCATATAACACTTCTGTTAGAGTAATGTTAGGACCAAATGTTTCATTAATATTTTTATTAAATGTTTTATATGAGTGTAGAATTTATATAATAAGATTTATATAGCGTGAGTTTTATATTAATGTAAAATATTTAACAAAAAAATTAAAATTAAAAATACGCACCCAAAATTTGAAAAACTCGAACTAATGTAATATTTCCACAAGACCTAACAAGTGTTTCTGCTATGTCTCGATTTGAATTTTATTAATAATTAAAAAAAATTTAAAAATGTTATTTTTTGGTCTCATTTAAGAATATGTTATTTTAGTAATTTTTTAACTTTTTATGAAAAATATAAAAAAATAAATAAATAAAGAGAATAAATGTGACAACTTATAATAATTTTTTGACGTTTTAAATAAAATTGAAAATTGTTAAACAAGACCTTACTATAATTTTTACTCATTTTTTTAAGTTGTTGACAACCAATGATTGTCATTTAACATTTTTCTTTTAGTAATTTAAGCAGTGTAATTTATTATTTTGATGTTGTTTGTTAAGAGACAACTGTAAGATGAATAGTGTGAAATATTATTTTAAAAATCAAATTAGTAGAGGGAAGAGATCACAAGTTAGTGATTAATGGTATGTAATTTTTTTATCTTCAAATATTTTTATTTCTGTTTTTCAAAATATTTAATAATGTTTTGAAATTCATGTTAAATTATTTGTCTACCACACAATAATAGTAAAACAATATATTCTCGTGTCAATTTTTTTTTTTTCATTCTACAAATTAAAAGTATTCAAAAAGATTTTTTAATTGGTGAATTTTAAAAATAAAAAAAAACATAAAAACATATTATTTTTTATTTTTTATGTCAGACAAATTATTTAAAATAGAAGAAATAATTTTTTTATTAATTTAAAGATTTTGAGCTTTAGTAATAGGGGAGATTTCGCGTGATTAGATTAGCATTGCATCCTATCTGCCCAGCAATTCCATCACCATTCACACTTTTCCACGTGTGCTTCCAGCTAGATATGCCCCAGTCACTAAGTTCCCTGAATTTACTAATATACCCTTGAAAATAAAATAACATTTCTCTTTTGGAATAGGTATAATCTATATATCTATATCTATATATATTATATAAAGAAAAAGGGGTTTCTAACCTATAAGTCTGATAGGAGTTCTAATATTCTAATCTTAATTTTTTAATATTTTGATTTTAAAAAAAAAGTCTCAGCATTTATTGACTTCTGTAGACACTCTTTTTGACCGATCTTAAGACTTAGACATCGTCATTTGTGCACTCGATGATTGTGCTTGTTTTGAGCGCTTGAAGTTCTCGGCAGAACGCCTTGTTTTTGAGCTTTTGAACCCCTTTTGTTTTGTGCTTGTTTTTGGGCCAAACCTTGGTGCCTCCTGCCTGGAAGGGGAAGGGGCCTTGTCGACCACTTGAAGTGGTCGGTCGGCTAGTTAAGGTGGCCGACTGGCCACCTAAAGTAGCCGACGGCCATTTGTTCCCTTTTTTAGATATTTCTTTGCCAGCTGTGCCAGCTGTTGTTCACTGAAGGCCATCTCCATACATGTGTATGGAGGGATGAATACAAGTCTTTAGCTTGATTTTCTATATATAAGGGGGGGGTCTCTCCCCCATTTTGAGAGGTTGGATATTTTGAGCAAATTTCTTCCTCTCTCTCTCCTCTTGTTTTATGCTTGATAGGTAGAATTCTCTACACATTTGCACACTAGCCCTTAACCAAATTGGACCACCTTGGTGCTGAGGCCTCTTGGAACCTATTTTGGGCTATTGGAAAGTTGTTTGAGCCTAAGAGAGTGGCTGTTTTATGCTATGCTTCAAAGCTATAAGACTTACCTCATTTAAGCTCTTTGTACATACTTGTTTTGCCATCTCTTTATACTGTTTTGGGCCTAGTTTTCAACTACAAAAAGTTCTGATTTTTGGGCCTTAACATGTTGGTTTGAAGCCATTTTGTGCTAAGGGGTTGTTTACCCTTCTTGTTGCTTATTTGTGTGAGTCTTTGCACCATCTTTTAATATGTTAAAATCAACCTTTTTGGGCCTTTAAACCATTGAAATTCAGAGTTATTTCAGTGGTAAAAAGTATGTTTTGAAATCCAAAAATGGAGGGGTTAGTCTCCCCTCCTTGTGTCTCACTTACATGCCTAGTTAGCATCACATGGTAGCATGTTTTTGTGGCTTAACTTAGCTTATTTTCAACATGTGTTTGCCTCTGATTTGGCATTATTTAACTCTGTTTTGGGCTGCTTTGGTCATGTGGTCTTTGTTTTGTATAGTTGTAGTGCAAATGGCTTCACTAGCTTGGCATTTTAGGCCTCTAAACATGTTTTGCTTGATGATTGCATGTTGTAGTGTCTTTTAACATGTAATTTCAGTGTATATAGCTCTGTCACATGCTCATTTATTTCACTCTTTCATTGCTTTTGAGAGTTGTGTTTTGAGTCTTGTTTTGCAAGCTAACATGTGAGAATGTTTTTCTAGCCCTTTGTACCTTAATCTTAGCATGTTTTAACCACTGTTTTGGCATATTTTAACTTTGTCCAGAGCTGGTTTGGTTAGTTGAGCTTGTATTGCATGCCTATCGTGTTGTGATCTTCACTAGCTTAGTGAGTTAGACTCTTTAGCATGTATTGCATGTGTTGCTTGCATGATTTAGTGTCATTTTGCATGCCATTTCAGCACTGAAATATTTATAACCTCCCTCATTTCTTCACTTTTCCATTTTCTTTGAGGTTGGTTGGCCTTAAGGTTGTGTTTAAGCTTGAGATTGAGACTTGTGCTTAATAGTTTTAATCCTCTTTTGAGGGTTTCTACTAACCAATGGCATGATCTCTCTCATGTCCTAAGTCATCCTTTAGTTGACTCCTCTCTCATTAGAGGACACTCACCTTGGACTTAACCGGTTAAAGAATGGATCAGTAATTAAAATGAGTAAATAAAACATGACAAGTAAAACTTGAGCAAACTAAGCATGTTGTGTTGTATTGCACGTGTTTGAATCGGACATTAATCCAAACACAAGAAAAATGAGACGTTTCATACTCGAAGTAATGAAACGTGTCATTTTTCTTGGTCACCGTCACCCTTGATCATGCATGATAGGGTGGTGGTTATTTTGGTCTTGTTTGTGCATTCATTGACCTTGTACAAGCTTGGTTCTTTGGCCATCATGCATGAAAATGCTTGGTTGATGGCTTGAGAGCCAAGAGCTACACTCCTTTGAGCTTAAAAGATGATAAGGAGGGTAGCAGTACACATATTTCTTGAAAATGCATTATTTTGCCTCTGTTTGCTCTCTATTGCAGCAAAAACAGAAGTCCAGAAAAGAGGGTGGTTGACCGGCCACTTGAAGTAGCCGACCGGCTACTTAAACTAGCTGACCGGCTAGTTGAGGTGGCTGACAGCCACTTTTTGTGGCCGACCGGCCACCAGTGAATTTTTGTGCAAATATGTTCTTGTGTTGGTGCAGAGGCAATCTGCAAGTTAGTATAATTTTCGGTGATCAAATGAGTGCAAACAGAGGCATCCGATGGCAAGGCAAGGGCATTTTCAGGTGGAGCAACTGAGCATGCATGCATCCCTCGTCCCTCGAGGCCATTTAATTGTTTATTAGTTTGTTGTGGCTAATTAATACAAGTGTTGTAATTAATTAGTTTAATTTGGTTTGTAATATTTCTTTAATTAGCTTAGCATAGCTAGTTATTCAATTGGTTTGTAATAATTAGTTAACTAGTATAGTTAATTAATTCGTTTTGTAATAATTAGCTTAGCTTAGTACAGCTTAGCTTATTCATTCGGATCCTTGGAGAGGACGCAATGTTGTAATAAATGCGCGTGCATGTGTGCATATCTTCCAACCCCACGTCTTTCTCCCTTTTATTTATCTGCTTTCAATGGTTAGATTAAGGACATATTTCAATTAGCATACCTTATGCTTGCATGTTTGCATCATTCATTTGTCTTGCATGCACCAAGGCTCGGCGCATCATTCAAACTGCATTGTATTTCAATACACTTCTCTGAATATGTGTTTATCACATGTTGTTCAAATCGAATCATATGCCATATTAATAGCCGAGCCTATTAATTGCATTATTGCATGTGTTGCATTAGGTATCTTAACATAGTTAGAATCATGCATTGTTTCTAACTAGCTTTTGTTTTGGTTTGGAGTACTCAGTAAGTGTTATGCTTTAGCATACTTGCATGAGTGTGAGTAATGTCATGTTTAGCATGCTTGCCATGAGGCTATTTGCTTAAATGATTAACTGCATGAATGCCTGTGGATGAAAGCTTTGTTGCTTGAATTGGAACAATTCAACGAATGAGAGTTTTAAGCCCACTTTGCGAAGTGGCAAATCATGTTTAAAGCCCACTTGAGGGTGGCAAATCCGCGTTTTAGCCCACTTGAGAGTGGCAAATTCAAACCATTTTCGAAAACAAACATGAGTTGAATTTGTTCCAATTCTTGCAATTTTAGTCTATACTTGCTTGTGTGCGTCACATAGTAAAGTTAGCTAATAACTGGAATAAGAATACATGAGGTTTATAAAACAACATATCATGATTAGTAGAGGCCGATCTTTTGATCGGGTGAGCGAGGGTGCTCATTTCATGACATTTCCCTTCGTACCCAAGTTCCTGAGCTGAAACAACTTTGGTGATGATGGACATGTAGCCTTTGGCACGAGTCAAGATTTTCTAAATTTTCCAAAAACAAAATATTTAGGTTGCGACTCTGTAATCTGGCAAAGCAGTCCAATTTTGACATTATTTGATTCAAAATCGATTTTCTAAAATAATTTGCCGGATTGGACTCTTTGGTGTTTATCAGTCTCACATTGCACTTTGTAAGATTAGATTCAGAACCGTGATAGGAGTCCGAACTGTAGGACCAATTCGAGCTCTCCGAAAGGGGACACGAAGAAAGTCGAGCTACAACTTCTCCCAACCCACAAGCCCTTTTGACTTCCTCCATATTTATTGCTATATCCTTTTCAATTTCTTTCATACGCTATGGTTAGTAATGTGATTGTTAAATTATTTTTTATAAAAAATCTAAAAAAAATAATTTGTATATTAAAAAAAATCTAAAATAAATATAAATTCATATTAAATCTATCTATCTATATGTATATATTATATAAGTAAAAAGGGGTTTCTAACCACAAATCTTGTGGGAGTTCTAATATTTCAAACTAAAATTTCTAATTTTCTGATTTTAAATAATTTAAAAAATCCTCTATAGCTCTCATTCAAAAATATATATATATATATATTGATTTATGACTTTCAAATAGAAAGTATATCAAATATATAAATTTAAAAATAGAAAGTATACTAATTCATTTCAAAATTCAAATTTGAGGGGCACTAAATATGAAAAACATTCCATTAATTTTAATTTACAATTATAATGCTTTATCCCATAATATATAAGTTTTAAATAGGGAAAATTAGTCTAAGATCGCTCTCTCACTTTTAGTAATAGAAGAGATCTACAATATTATTTTATGATGTCTAAGGTCTCTCAACCCCATACCCATGTATTATAGAGAAATTTGGTATACCTCACGGCTTCAAACCTTCACCTCTCTCTCTCTCTCTCTCTCTCAGACTCACGCCTCACCTCTTCTCTCTCCTCGCTGCTCTTCTCTCATTGAAGGTTATGCTTGGGTTGGGTGTAGTACACGCTGTATGAGATGTTTGGCTTGTTTCCTAAATTGAATCTACCTTCTTAGTTGAAGCTGTTTAATATATATACATACACACAAATGTATATATATAAATATATATGTATATATGTATAATGTCACGCCCCAATTTTAATTACTCGGAAACATTACCAAAAACCTGTAAATTAGGTCAATTTTTTTTTTATTATTATTAATTACAAATGTCTATTACCCTTGAGTAATAGAAACATAATAGTACATGTCTTTCTCATGATGAATACGACAATAACAATAATACATGCCAAACTCCCGCTACGGAGTTACAAATAAATAATTACAAACATCAAAGTACAAAGAGATTACACCCAAGGTATACATGAACTTCCTAATCCTTCAACCAATCAATCCGAAGTCTCTTCCTGTTAAAAAAATGAAACAACAAGGGGTGAGTACAATTGCCCAGTAGAAATCTCATAGTTCTAAAACAATAACCATCTTATAGATAAAAATGATCATGGATGCAAGGTGATACCATATAGTAAAGTAATGTCTTGTAGTTTCAAAATATCATACGTAGAGTTCCTTTTTCTCAAAATTTATTTGAACATTTAAAGAAAACCTTCAACCATCAAAACTATCCCTTTTTATCAGAAAACCATAAATCCTTTTGGAAAATGAATATATTTAAGGAACAATGTCATTTTAAATTTATTAACCCATTTTGAAATATTCCTTATTAAATTTTCATCTTAACATTTTTCTTTTTATTCTCATTCTCCCTTTTTACTAATTGCATTTACTAAAACTCTATACCTCAAGTTCATGTTCACTTAATACTCAAAACAATCCTCACACACTCCATTCCCACCTATAAATACTTTATTGCTATAACTCTTTAATGTAGAAGTCCAATAACAATTACATCACATCCACATTTGCATTATCAACTATAATTCAACATATCATAACTACTTCATATCTACATGTGTGTTATCAATCATAATTCAACATATCCCTAGGATAATAAATCTTTTTAATTCAATTTCCCAATTAATCATAAAACAAAACTCTTAAGTTTTCCTCATAGGTACAAACAACCCGGTGAGTTCTTTATCACCAATCCCTTATCCAGTTACCATTTCATTATCTATTCGTTTCAAATAATTTCCATAGCATTTCCATTCCATACCAATTTACATATCAAATGGTAATTTCACAAGTTCATCACAAGACACATATATCATCACCGACCTCAACATATGTCACAATACATTCCACCTTTTGCCGACTTGATACGGTGAGATAACGGGCACCCAATTCATAGCACATTCCACCTTTTGCCGGCTATTATACGGCGGGAAGTGAACTCCCAGAAATCATTTTCTCAAAAACCATATCTTTTTTCCGAAAACCATTTTCAACTTTTTAAAACCATCCCCCACATTTGTCGGCTATTATACGGCAGGAGGTGGGCACCCTAAAACATTTTTGAAAATCATCTATTTTTCCACTTTTGCCAGCTATTATATGGCAGGACTGTGTGGACACCCAAAAACATTTTTCCACTTTTGCCCGCTACAATACGGCAGGATTATGTGGACACCCAAAAATATTTTTCCCACATTCGTCCAGCGATAAGCCTAGATAGGGCAATTGGGCACCTTGAATTCAAATCACCCCCACATTTACCAGTTGTTATACGGACGGTTGTAGGCACCGAAAAACTATTTTTCAATTTTTAAAACCATCCCTCACATTTACCGGCTATGATACGGACGGTCGTGGGCACCGAAAAACCATTTTTCAACTCCCCGCGCGGGTACCAACCACAACTCAACTCAACCCAACACAACTCAATTTCCACACAACACAACTCAACCAACTTAACACCACATACCCAATACAACTCACATACACACAACAAGATTCAACACAACCATTTCAACACAAATCTCCTATCATCCATAACATTAGTAATTTCTTTTCCTCAAAGTTTAGTTCACATTATAGCATAATTTAAAACATCAACATTAAGGGTTATATTGCAACTCTTACATAAATTTGCAAACTCTTTAAAATTTCAATTAAACTTGTACATGTGTAATTTAACACTTCAATTTCATGATTCTACTATCAATTGAAGCAAAACCATTAACCATCCTCATGATCCAAACTAGGGTTTTTAAGAGAAGTTAAAGTTTTTCACAAAACACATTTTATTCCAACCCTTCTATTACTTTTACACCCAAACTCAAGACCCAAGATAATAACCCAACAAATAAACCCAACTCTCTTCAAACCCTAACCCCCAATCTCATGATTTATCACAATATGCATAAAAATGTGAACTTTTGTATTTAGATAAAGAAAATACCACAAATCTATCCATAAACAAGGGTATTGAAAGAAAACTAGAAACCCCTACCTTTTGAAGCCAAGAGATGATGACCCAAAAATCAATGGCGATGAAACCACGAACCAATCGGACCAAGAAGAAGCCCTCGACGAGATCTACACTCTTTCTCAAAGGACCATGGTGAAAAGATCACTCTAGGTGAGTAGATCTAGAGATCTTAGTGAAAAAATTTGAGTTTTGGAGAAAGAGAAGAGAACTCACGGTTTGAAAGAGAGGAAAGAGGAGAAAAAGTGAAATGAAATATGTTTGGAGCCTATTTATAGTAGTAGAGAAGTAGCCCTAAGGTCAATAAAATAATAGTCCCAAAACCCCCTAAAGGTAGGGCCTAAACTAGCCTAAAAATCTAAAAAAAAAACACGCAGGAGTCGACCCTTTAGGCAAGAGGGTCGACCCTTTTATGTAGAAAAGGCAATCTGGTACAAGCAAGGGGGTCGACCCTTAGACAGGAGGAGGTTGACCCTATTTTCCAGCAGCTAACACAGAAATTCTGCAACATAAGAGGGTCGACCCTCCCCAGACTGGTGTCTACCCTATTTTCCAGCGACACCTCCTGAAACTTCACCAACAGGTAAGGGTTGACCCTTAGGAAGGCTGGTGTCGACCTCAAGGCAAAATTTCTAAGTTTCCAAGGAACTTTTGACAAGAATAAACGCGAACGAACAAACCTAACGAGTTAAAATCGAATTGTACTCCTTCAAAACCAATAGACAACAACTCCAAAGACTCTCAAGATAAAAATAAGGATATTAAAGACACTCTCCAAAGGATTAAAGGATGCGGGCGTTACATATAATCTTGTACACTATTATATGAGACAAATATATAAATTTTGATTGATTGAGCTGAATTTCTATATTACGAATTGCATAACTTGGAAGATGAAGCTCAAAAACAGACATCTGCAATTGATCCTCTTGTTTTTTTATTTCCCCTTTCCAACTAAGTTTTCTATTTTTGTATTAAGCAGACCATCTCCATGGCAGAGCAAACAACATCAATTTTTATTTTTTTTAACGAAAAGAAATTAAATGATTAAACATGGGTTTGTGATGCTTTAAAGGTCTCCAACATAATTAAATCTAGGATGCTAGTATGTATCAAGAACTTAAGCCCAACTTATTTGGAGAGGAAAGGAAAGATACCTTTTTCTCCATTACTTTGCCTCTCATTCAAAGAAGATATAAGTAAGTTCTAAAATTAAGAAAGAAAACTGACTTTTGGATAATGCAAAACAAGTCTCAGGATATTGTCACTTTTTAAGATAGAATTCATGTGAAGCCCCTGAAAAATGTAGTCTCTTTAAAAACCCTAATGTTTGAATTATTTTCTTAAAGTCCCTCAGTTCCTTGAATTATTTCGAATCTTGTCGGTTAGCATTTTTTTTATTTTATTTTTATCGAAACAGGAATATCCTAGCCAAATTAGGTTCCTTAGCCTGATTTAATTTAATTCTACATAAGTAAAATTCCAATACATGAGTTTAATTCCAAGCCCTCACTTTTTATTCAAATTCAAGAATTACCCCAAAACTAGTACATGTACTTTTATATTATAGGTACCATCAATCAAATTGAGATTTATATATATATATATACATTGGGAGATGTGTCCCTAGTACCTAAATTGAATAAAAAATAAGCCCCATCACCCTTCCCAATGGCCGGCCACCCTAGGAAGATGTGAGAAACCTATTTTCAAGAATTGTAATCATGGTATTCTAGAAACCCTAACACCTAGTACCCCTAGACCTAGGGTTTTGTTTCCAATACTAATTTCTTTTCAACTAGGGACCAACTAGATATTGCCTAATCCCATGATTAAGCTCTCTAATCACTCCTATTCCATTAGACTCCAAGTAAATCCTAACCTTTCCATCCAATTCCAACTAGTGGGCCTTTATGTCTTTTTACACCAAAATTTGCCTATAAATACCACCACTCCCTAGCATGGAAAACACAAACAACACACTCACACACATTCTGCCTAGAGGAGAGGAAGGAGAGCAAGAGAGAAGTCTTGAGAGGAAGAGGAAGGAAGAAGAGAGCCATCTTGTTCAAAGCTTAGCAAGTAAGCCACAACACAACCTTCTCTTTCATTTTCCTTTTTCAAATACATGTTCTTAAGGGTTCTAAGCAATGATTTCAGATGTGTTATTGATGATTTACTTGTGTTAAAAATGATAAGAGTTGATCCATGATTCTACCGCTCTTGTATTTTCCCTCATTTCGGTACAAAACTATCTTTTTCATACCAATCTCTCAAACTTTCCAAAGGCACACCTTCAAGCAAATTTCCTGAGTTTAATATATGTTATTTAGCATGTTTTCATCACATAAGAAATGAAAATTTTTCCTTAGTGGATCCCTTTTCTCACAAATCTTCTTGTTTTGGGTATTGTGCCTTAGAATCTGTTTTCGCAGCCAAATTTCAGAAATTCTAGAAAAATGTAGAAAATTATTCTGGACCTCTATTTTATGTCAAAATCTTTCTTAAGGAGTTAGCTTTCAACTAAAATTGGTTTCATCGAAAAACAGTGAGCGGTTTGCAAGAAAATCAAATTTTCGTAACGGTTGACGAATCTAGACAGCGCTGGAGTGTTTTCTAAATAACTTAAAATCTAGAAAAGCTATCCCATTTCCAAAATATGTTCTGGAAACTAGATTAAATTCTCTACGAACCATAGGAAGGCTGAGTCCGGTAAAAATTCTAAAATAGCCCTTTTCATTCTAATCCTTATGTGATATTGAATCTGGAAATTCTGTTGTGCATGGATGTTTTATGCTCTTGTGTTCATGACAATGCTTATTAGCTTATGATCATATCTTGGCATGATATTATATGTGTTATGGTTATATTCTTTATCTTCTTCATCTTAATGATGCATGCTTATGTGGATATTATTATCTTGTTAAGTTGGTCTAACCTTGATTTAAAATATTTAACTCAATGGAAAATTTAATTGGGATGGTATTGGGTTTTCGATCACGGAAAATAAGCCGTAGCTCGAAAATCTTGGCTCGAAATTGGCTCGAATGTCGTTTTGGGCGTTTTGTGTGGTCTGAAACAAAGGAAAAAGAGGGAGAGAAGAGAGGAAGAAGAGAGGAGAAGAGAAAGAGGAGGGGAAGAGGGAATGGAGAGAAGAGAGGGCCACTCCGCTTCTACCGTCGGCCGAGCCCCGCCGTTTCATCGCAGCACCAGCGATCGTCGCAGCACCACCGCCGTCGCCTCCGGTCCCGCCGAGCCCCTCCCCTTCGTCGCAACACCACTGCCGTCGACCGAGCCCCTCCCCTTCCTCCTTCCTCCTCATCCTCCTCCTCCTCCTCCTCCTCCTTCCTTCTCTTCTCCCCCTGTGATTATGCCCCCTCCAGTCCTCCTCCTCCTCCTCCTTCCTTCTCTTCTCCTTCTCTGCTTCTGAAATTGGATTCGAGCCAATTTCGAGCTCGACAATTCGAGCTACGTAACAGTTCCGTTCAATCACTTGAGTAATGAAAAGGTGATAATGTGTGATGTATGGATTGTTGGGATGCGTTCCCCATTTGGAAGCTAAGTCTTGCGCAAGTGGTTTTCGGAACCCTTGAACGAAGCGGTTGTATTCGAACCCTAGGTGGTTTGGTGTGAGGAGGGATTTGGGCAAGGCCCATTATTACCGTCTCTTTTGAAGCCCTGCGGTTGGCGCTATGCGGTATATAACCGTTGGTAGGCATCCGAGGTTAGTTCTGCAACAAAGCAGCAAAAGAGGAGGCATACCGAATAATTCACGTCCGATTCTTGTGGTTGGGAGGACGAAATCTCTTTGGGGGATTTCTAGTTTACTAACATCTAACTTATAACCCTTTATTTATTTAATTGAGTATCATGCTTTACTACTTGCTGTCATATTTGTGATTGTGTATTGGACTGGGGAAAAAGGGACGGGGTGTGTGTGTGTTTACTGGGCATTCAAAGCTCACGGCGTATCATGCCAGGTGCCGAAGAGGAACTCATAGCTGGAGACGACGAGCCTGAAACCTTCAAAGACTTTTGGCTATCTTAGGAAACTTAGAAATTCCTTTGATATTTTGTAAGGCTCATATGAAGATTTAAATTTTCTTTTTGGGATGTAATGTAATGGAACAAGCTTTTGAAATTAAGGGTACTCGTGGTTGTTATGTACTTATATTTTAATATTTATATGTACACACCTTATCGTTGCTTATGAGACCTTGTGTCAATACCTTTTAAGATCTGTCAAAAGGGTAGTGCGCTGCCTAAGAAAGCCGGACTTAGAAGGGAGGCTAATTTGACTCCTCCGGCGATCTGGGATCTTACTTGGTTATTGACCATAGGACTCATTAGTGACTCTCCCTTGATTGCAACCAATAGTGTAGATTCGGGGCGTCACAATTCACTTGTCATAAAATTTCATGAATCTAAAATCTTCTAGTGGTGCTCTTTGTGACAAGCAGATGGTTGAATCAAGATTTGAGAACCTTCTTGACTACCTTCTTAGTTGAAGCTGTTCAATTTGTTTATTATGATCATAAGCTACTAATAGTGCAAGTTTACAGAAATTCTTCATTATTTAACTTTTTGTTACTAGGAACCCTTCCTCATAATCTCAGGGCAGTGAAAACAAAACCACCTTGCTATTAAACCTTTCTCAATACTCTATGTAAGAAATTTGTGCTAAAATTTCTCTGGTTTGGTTAATTGTCTCTGCATTGTTTAATTTTTTCTGTGGTGTTCAATTTTCTCTGGATAGATAGAGGGATTTGAATGTTGATCTAGAGAAATTTGATGTTAGTCCAAAAAAATTTGAATATTAGTCCAGAGAAATTTGTAAAAGATTCAAGGGTTTTTGATGTTAGTCTAGAGATCCAGAGAAATTTGAATGTTAGTCCAGAGAAATTGGAAAAAGTTTTAAGGGTTTTTGATGTTAGTCCAGAGATCCAAAGAAATTTGATGTTAGTCCAGAGAAATTAGTCCAGAGAAATTTGAATGTTCAAGGTCTTGAATCCAAAGAAATTTCAAGGATTGCTTTGTATGTTGAATTCATTATGAATATAGACATAAATATAGTTATTGGATCAAGTCTCTTTTTGTAGTATAAGAATAATGTTGGATCAAATCACTGAAGCCATCAAACTGCAGACAACACAAGTGAATTTCTCTGATTGGAAAGGATTTTCTCTGGGGTTGAGTAAGTTTCTCTAGAGTGGAGAGGGAAATTTCTCTAGGTTAAATCCAGAGAAATTCTCTGGTGAGACTTTCTTTGTGAATATGCATCCAAATCACTGAAGCCATCAAACTGCAGACAACACAAATGAATTTCTAGGGGATTTTCTCTGGGGTTGGGTAAATTTCTCTAGGGTGGAGAGGGAAATTTCTCTATGTTGAATCCAGAGAAATTCTCTGGTGAGATTTTCTCTATGATGTGTCTAGAGAAATTTGGAATTTTCTCTGTGATTTGTCCAGATAAATTCTCTTAATCGAATTTTCTCTGGATAGATGTTGAGGGACCTTAGACATCATGAAAATATTGAGTGTCCTTTATGTTATAAAATCTTAATACCAGTGACCTTAAAAAAAATTCTCCTTTTAAACAATGATCTATTCCATGATCAATCTATATATCTATATATTATTATAATTGCAAACTAATTGTCATTTCATGAAGGCTAAAAGTTGTAATTCTTTTTTCTCATTTTTTTTATTTTGTTTAATTTTTTGTTAATACGTGTTACAATATATTGGTTTATAAATTAATTTTATATTCTTAAAATAAAATTTCAAATTTGAATTGTTACTTAAATTATGTTACTATAATTGAATCATAAAATAAAATTTCAAATTTAAATTCTTACTTAAATTATGTTACTTAAATTTGGATTCCTTAAATTTTGCATCCTTTATTGAATCATAAAATAAAATTTCAAATTATATTACTATAATTAGAATGAGATCAATATTCACATGTGTCATAATGATGCATCATAATATTATTAGTCTAAATATAATTTGTTTTAAATACATGTGTTCAAATTAATAATCACTATTAATTTTTTTTTTTTTTTAAATTTTATAAAAACAATTATATCATTCTAAACCATAAGGACTTGAATAATAATATTTTTTAATATTTTTTTTTTCTTGACAAAAGAACAAAACATAATTTTTTTTGTACTTACCAAACATGGTCGATTTTGTTAGATTTTTTTTAAAAAAAAAATTATTATCTCAATTGTCAATTAAAGAAATTAAAATAAAGAATACAGATATCTTTAACTCAAATTGTTAAGAAGTTATTTTTGTTAAAATAAATTAGAAAGAAACGTTAATTTTTTTTTTATTAAAAGTGATAGGTCGTTAAACTTTTTTTATTTAAAAAAGATAGGGTTATAGGTGATAATTTATTGTTAATCTAGAATTATTTTCAGATTAAAGGAAAATATCATATTAAATTTTCTTCGTACCTTTTTTTTTTATTCTTATTGTAATTTTTAATTTAAAAAGAATTTCTAAAAAATTATATTTAAATTATTTATGCCATTATAAAAGGTAAATTTTTTTAATATCAACTTAGTGGTAGTTTAGAAAGTGCTAAATAAGTA
The DNA here is from genome assembly GCA_030407325.1 of Camellia japonica. NCBI lineage: Eukaryota > Viridiplantae > Streptophyta > Magnoliopsida > Ericales > Theaceae > Camellia > Camellia japonica. The sequence goes on from JAPPVO010000010.1 coordinate 113,991,824, forward strand.
TATTTTTTTACTTTTTACGAAAATAGGTACAGAAAAATAGAGATATGATCTAGCTCAAAAAAGATAATTAGGTATACTTTTTTATTTTTTACAAAAAAATATGTAAAAAAGTAAACATGTAATGTGACCTAAAAAAGATAAAAAGATAAAAAAGTGAGCTAATATGGCATTTTCTAAACAACTCTTTATTCAATGATCCCTTTCTAAAAGGTGTATTTTTTAAATATTTTCAAGAAAAATTCTATTAGAAATTTTAAGATATTACTTTTTCTTTTGTTCATTAATAATATTATATTTTTAATTAATTTTATTTATTATTTAAAAAATAAATTAGCAAATAATTTATATATTTATATATATATTTTTGTTTTGGTTACTTAAGTTATTTGGTGTTTCTGTCCAAATTCACTCAAATTTAATTTGAATTTTTGAATTTCTACATAGATCCTCACTTAATTAAAAATCATGTTGTTCAACTTTTAAAAAATTTTAAACTTAACTCAAGTTACTTAGGTTGAGTTTACCTAAGTTTATAATTTTGAAAGTTACATAATTAAATTTTGTGATAAATTAAAAAATAATAAGTAAATTATGATAAAATTATGGGATTTAAATTATAAATTTCAATTTTTTTTTATTTTCATAATTTGTATATAAAAATTTAATAATTTATATTATTTTATATAAAAATGTATTATTAATTTTTTTTACATATGCCTTGGTTATCACTAGTTGGAAAATAAAGAGAAAACAGAAATAAGGCAGCTTTGGTGAAAAGTAAAAGAGAAAGTTAGAGAATTTTCTTTTTTGTTCTCGTGTTGTAGATCCCAAGAAGATTGTAATTCCAAACTGTTTGATTGTTGCAGCTTTGGCAGTTGCAGCTTTTCCTTTTCTCTTGGAAATTGGACAGAGAGGTGTGCTTAATGTGAACCAAGACATTTTCAAAACAATAATGCTAGACATTAACATTTTACCTTCACAAATATATTTATGTAGGGCACAGCTTTTCTCCAGTCTAAATTTAAATTGGACGGTATTGTTCGGTTTTTGGGAGTTCACTACGAGTCGTGTTTCGATAATTTAAACCGTTAAATATGTAGAACTCGTCGAGTACTATATGCCTGTAAAAAATCACGTTGATCGGATATCGATAGTTATATGATCAAATCAGTTTTTTGTAAACCGTTTATTTTTCGCCGTCCATTTTTTTTCATAAAAAACTGATTTGATCATATAGCTATCGATATCCGATCAACGTGATTTTTTACAGGCATATAGTACTCGACGAGTTCTACACATTGAACGGTTTAGATTATCGAAACACGACCCGTAGTGGGCCCCCAAGGGCCGGACAGCACCGTCCAATCCAAATTTAGACTGGAGAGAAGCTGTGGCCATTTATGTAATAAGAATGGTAAATATCGTGTTATTGAGTTTTTGTCGGATTATATAATTATGAGTTGAATTATAAAAATTTTATAAAGATGTCAAATATTTTTCTTTTAAAAATAAGACATCAAACTTTTTATCAAAAAATCTATTAAATACTTAGGGTGTGTTTGATTGAACGGACTGGATAATGGGAGATTAGAATCTATTAGACTTTAATCATGGGACTGTGAATCCCCAGACTATTTGGTTAGACTGGATGTATATTCTGTGTTTGTTTTCTCATGAGATTAGATGTCTGAAAATGATTATTTTTACTGAATCTAATGTTTGGTCGGACGGACTGGATAATGACAAATGAGCAAAAAAACTATTTTACCATTTTTCAATTGTTTACTAAATAATAGCAATATTAAACATATCTTTAACATTTTAATTATTTTTAGCTAGATTAAATAAAAATTTATTTTATTTTTTTTTTTATACAATTAAATAAATTTTTTTAAAAAAATTAAATAAATAAAATATCAATAAAAATATATGTTATTTTTTTAATTAAAATTTTAAACAAATTTATTTTAAAAAATAATAATAATTAAATAAAATATCTATTAAAATTTAAATAATGAAATTAAATAAAATATAAACAAAATTTTAAAATAAAAAATCATTAAAAAATCTATAAAAAAATTAAATAAATAAAACATCAATAAAAAGTTAAATAAAATTATTTTATTTTTAAATTAAGACGTTTAAATTTTATTAAATGTTACTAAATATAATACATAATTAAATAGTAGAAGGTCAAAATGGTCATTTCATCACCTAATCCCAACAATAAATAATCTCATGAAAATTGTCCCACACCCCCCCCCGGATAGTGTAATCCCACCACATATGGGAGATAAGGAGTCTGGCCGGACTCCATGTTCGGCGGACTATGTGGTTTCAATAGTTTACAATCCGAACAGTAAATAATCCCCTTAATCTTCCCAATCAAACGCACCCTTAGGTTCCACATGAGTTTGAGTTCCACTCATGGAATTGATTTGATAGATTTGTTAGTAATTTTAGATGTGTTTGGAAAGCAGTTTAGAAGTTAAAATTGTCAATAAAAATAAAATAAACTAAAATATTAAATGAGATAAAATATCACATCTAAATCACAAATTATTTTATTTTTTCTCTTGCAATCATCAAAACAATTACAAAAAAAAAACTAATTAATTTTCCAAACACAATTTTTTTAATTAGGCTAAAATAATCAAAAAATTAACTAATTTAGTCACTTCTCAAACGAAGCCTTTATTGATATTCCTAGCATTTTTCTTTAGAAAATGATATGCTTAAATAAATGAGAAATTGGTGCATATCATATGCACTCTATCAAATGTGCTTTATTATAAAATTTTGTAACATTAATTATAAAATACACAATGTTTTTTTTTTTTTTTTTACAGGAAAATCCTCTCTACTCTCCCGCCGGTCCAAGGCAGCGCCCCTTGCAGAGATCACTAGGGTGTCCTGTTAGCCGTTTTGAGCGAGGAGACTATAACCTGAGAACTTGTCGCGACCTCCCAAGATAAGCTCCGCTTAAGTCAGGACTCACGCAACGAGGGGGCATTGAACCCACACCAAGTGCTGATTAGACAACTTGAGATCGAACCTCCTAACCAACAATACTTCGCCCAGGAGATTAGCCCAAGGGAGAGGGGAATTGAACATGTGACCTTGGGGCCTAAACCCCAAGCCTTAATCACAATGCCACCCACCCTTGGGTTAAATTAGTGTAATAAAAAATGTCGTAATCAAGTTACAAATTTTTGTAACATCAATCACAAAATTTTAGATATTTTGTTACGTCAATTTGTGGTGATATTACGTATTTTGTAATTGATATTATGAAATTTTGTAATAAAATTATATATTTGTATGATAAGGTGCATACAGTGTATATAGGATTTCCCTACATAAATGTTTGTCGATGTGCATACTTTAGTTTTTGGAGAAATTACAAAAAGAATTTTGAATTTGACACTTATAATAAAATAAATTTTTTATTTTATCAATTTAAATCTTAATTTTTAATTTATTTTTAGTCTAAATCATAGGTCTATTTTTGTTAAGTAAATTTGATATAAAAAAAAAAATTATATTTTGATCATTTTATATACACTTACATTAAGTTTAATGGCTAAAGTATTTTTATTATCGATTTTATTTAACGAAAATAGACGAATAGTTTAGATTAAAAACAAATCAAAAAATTTAATTTAAATTGATAAAATTAAAAATTAAAAATTTATTTTGTTACAAGAGCCAAATTTTGAGATTTTGTTTATAATTTTTTTTTAAAAGTTACATTTATACATTAGTTTTTTGAAAAATGATGGTACCATTAAAAAAATATAAGTTATATTAATGGATTTTTTGATAAAATTAAAATTTGTCTTATTATTTTGTATTACTTTCATATATAATTTTTTTTTGTTTATATATTTTTGTGAGATAAAAAATAATATAAATATATTATATTTAAATAATGAATAAATGAGTTTTGTTAACGTGTACTCTGAGAACACATGTTACAAAAAGAAGAATGTCATTATTTTATATTTTTTATTGTACTTAAAAGAAAAAAAAAAGAGAAAAAAAAATCTTATCATATATTTTAAGGGCACACGTTAATAAAATTTATATAAAAAAAGATAACTGGCTATTAAGGTTATTTGGTACAACTTATTCGACCTTGTTATATGTATATATATATATATATATTAGAGTCTATATTTGATGTAACTTTTGCTTTCAATTTATTAAACAGAAATAATTTTAAAAAACTAATTATATAAAAGTTAAAAGAAGAATATATTTTAACTTTTATTATTTCATTTTTAATTTACAATAAATTACATTAAAAAAATTCATTGGCTATTCGGAAAATTGAGCCATGGAGTTAAGGGTGATTACAACAATTATGAGAGAGTGACTAGTAGTAAGAGGATGTGCTATGATTTTCAGCAAAGTTTGGCTGCAGACATTGATGAACCCTATGCATGGTATATCATCCATCAATTAGGTGACCATGATCCTAATTACTATTTTGATTTTTATAAGTTCATTCAAAAAAAAATATTTGAAAGTTTTAAAATAAGAACTCTAATTATGTGATTTCACAGGGATAGTAATAGTGATATTTATGTTTGTATTTGTGTTTGTGTGTTTTTTTTTTTTCACATTACTAAAATTGGGTTTAAAATTTCATCTTTAGAATTCTGTATCATCACCACTCATTCATTTACTCATTACCTAAAGAAAGAAAGAAAAAAAAGCCACCGACGACTTTTATTATGGCTTACTTGCAGGCTCATCTCCACCATCCATGGTGCCTACCTATCTCCTCTACTCCTCTACCTACCCTATCAACGTATAGCGTCTTCTTGTCACTAGGAAAAGTAATTGTATGTTGGGAGGATATCGCGTGACACTGTCAAGTAATACTTTTCGTTAAATATAAATGAATATATACTATTTATTGTCTTCTAAACCTCTAATATAAATATAATAAATCTCATTATCAAATTTAATTACAATGAAAAAAAAAAGTCTAATGTGACATCTACTTTCCTCGCAATCAAAAATTCCTCTGTCATTAGACACATTCCCTCCCAACATTATTTAGTCGCCTTTGATTGTTATTGCGATAATGACACATGATACTCTTGTTTAAAGAGATTGTATTAAAAAAAAAAAAAGTTAAAAATTTGACGAAGTACTTTTGGAGCAATACTCTATACTTATCACTAATTGACACTTGACTGTGCTTTTTAAATTGAACCATATTTGATTTGATGTTTTTTTAAGTCTTTACACATAGATTATTCATACAAAAAATTCATATTGATACAATAATTGTAATTATATAGTTACATCACATTTGTCTTTAAAAAATTAAATGATTATTTTCAAAATTACATTTATTGTTCATTTTTTTAAAAGATAAATGTGATGAAATCATATGGTTATAATTATTGAATCTATCTTCTTCTTCTTCTTTTTTATGTGAATGATAATATAAAGAGACAAAATATAAATAGAATCGATCATCAAAGCGGGATATGTGACGAACCCATGAATCCGGATTGGACAATCCAATCATCTTTTGAGGACCAAAGAGAAGCTAAATCATATTTTCAAAACATTAGCTTCAAAGTGATGAATCTCACTATATATTGATACCTATTAAACACCATATAAACTTGATCTAAAAATACTAAACATGTTGACTCCACTCATTTTTTAGAAGAGATTTGTGGAGAGAAAATAGAAGAGATGCAAAAGTAAACAAAATAAAAGTTAAATTTTATTATTTTTTCTCTTCTTTCTTTTTTGCTTTACATTTTTTTTTTAAATTTATAATTGAAACACAAATTTATGCTAATTCCAATTCTTGATCCACCTTGCAAATTTGAGCCTACAATATGGTTATCAATTCTTACCAAATTGTATGTGTTGTAGAACTTAAAAAAGGAAAATAATGACTTTGTAATCACCACTGAGCATGCATTTGATTCAATAGTGCATTCTATCATGTCTATGAGGAGGCAGGCCCAACACCACATCATGATGATGAAGAAAATCACATCAAAATTGGTGTCCAATTAAAATTGATTTTCTAAACTAGTTCTGGCAAACCTCATTGTCATGATCAGAAAATGCCCCAAGTGAATGAATTATAGTTGTTTGATGTGAAAGCTGTTAAACTTGATTGGTTCCCCACTTGGGCTATTTATGTTTGGTAATAAAAAATTTAACTGTAAAAAAGTTGTTTGGTGTAACTTGTTTAAGTTTATAATTTTTGTTTATCTTAGATGTTTGTGCGAGATTGTTTGATATCATTTCTGGTTACAGATTATTATACATAAATAAGTTAAATAAGTTGAAAAGGCTAATTATTTGAAAGTTGAGAAAGAAGCAGTTTTAACTTCTGATTTTTAATTATTAGTTTTAGCTTACAATAAATTGTATCAAATAGGCCTAATATTAAGTATATAGAAAATAAAATATGTGATTCAAATATATTTTGAGTATGGTTCTCACCACCCTCGCAATAAATTTTGGTCACATATTGATATTTAGGTAAATTATACATGTTATCCTTGTAACTTATTACTTGCGTCAACTTTGTCTTTATATTAATTTTATTTTTGAATTTTTATATTAGATCATTTTAATCAAATTAATAACGCCCTCCAAAAATTAAATTGAAATCAAGGGATAAATTTGTTCATTTACTCTCTTTAAGTCATAAAGAGATTTGGTGTCCAATTTTTATTCCTTTTGAACAATCATTTTGTGTCGAACAAACAATTTTATGGAGGAAGTATCTATCTTCCCAAGTTGGCCCAAGTAAGTTGATTGTGTGTTATTTGCTCTATGAGCCATTTGAAACTGGACGTCAAACTTCACTGGGCCACAGCCTTACGGCCCATACCTATTGTCCATCTTTTTAAGGGCGCTTGGTTCAAAAGTTCAATTATAAATTTTCCTTATTCAAAGATTCACACTTTAAATTACTTTGTCCATAAGAATAAGTTTTTAGAAAATGACCAAACTACCCATTAATATATGTATTTTATAACTGGTAAACACTGTAAAACAAAACCCACTCTCTCATTCTCTCTTTCTTCATCTCCCCTATCATTTCCTCCTCATTCACTTCCTACACCGACGCTTCCTCTACCACTGTAATTATCGTGACCACCACTATCGTCACCGCCACCTCCATTGTCACCCCCTCTCTCTCTATCTCTTTTATTTACCCTCTGTCACTGCCGATCTTCACCAGTTGTAGATCTAAACGAATCTGTGTAGATCTGTGTCCCATCTGAGCCAGACAATGAAGAAATGGCCTTAACATCAAAACTCGTCACTCTCTCTCTATTCGCAAAAGCACCTCTCTCTCTGTATATATATATATATTTCTATGGTTTATTATTTTCTAATTTCGATAATTATCTTTGGCTTTAATTATAGATTCATCTTGATTATTCTCGAATCTTCAAAAAAAAAATCGTAATTCAATAAATGTGTAAACTGATCTGTATGGGATTGAAATTGAAAAATCTTAAGTTCATGAATGCCTAACAACAAATTTGTGGAACGATTTCATAAAGATCAGATTTTACATGTTTGTTGCAATAGTTAAATGCTATGTTTATATCATAATGAGACAAGAGCAAACAGTAATAGCTCAGATTTATACAAATTTGTTGTTGAACAAATCGTTCAACAACAACAGATAATAAAATTTGAACACATATTTGAACAAATAAAATTTTTTGTTTGTCCCGGTATTTCAACAAATAAGTGAAAAAATTGAACAGATAATAAAATTTGGACAGATATTTGAACTGAAAAGGAAAAAATGAATAGATAGTCAAAAAAAATTTGAATAGATAGGGCAAAACAATTGAACAAATAGGAAAAAAATTGAACAGATAGGAACATTTTTTGAACAGATAGTTAATGAAAGTCAATAGATAAATTAAAGATAAAATTAGAAACAAAATATTCTTCAAAATAAACAAAAAGACTTCTAACCAAACTATTTTACAAAGGTGGACGACCTCTCACTAATAAAAAAATATCCACTAGACAAAATGCCTTATATCCTCCTTAGCTTGGATTTTTCAAGAATTTACTATTTTTTAATAGGTGAAATAATTTAAAATTATGAAAAATTATATTAGTGGTCGATTGTGTTTAGGGCTGTGAAAAATACTACCCAATCTGCTAAATCCGCCCCGCTCCGTTATAGTTAATACATATATATTTTTTAACTTCCAATGAAATATCAATGTAAAAATAAGTATGAGAGAAATTTAAGATATAAAATTTATTACAAATTAGTGATTATATATATGAAACATAGTATGTAAAATTACTTTGTGTTATATTATTATATATCTAAAAAATATTATACAAATTAGTGTTATATATTATGCAAATGTATTATAATTAGTTAGAATATTCTTCAATCCGCCAATCCGTCAAAAACCGCCCAAACTGCAATTTGTCAATCAACTAATCTGCTAACCTGCCATTTGATTTGTAATTTTACTCTTAAACTGTCCGAACCGCACCACGCACACCCCTAATTGTGTCAACTTGGTTCCTATATTTTTATTTTTCTCAATTATTTTCATTTTGGTGCAAAAATAGTTTTCAAAGAATTAAAAATAAGTTTATCATTTTTCCTAAAAAGTGAGCTTTTTATTTTTATTTTTTCAAAAAGTAATTTTCAGAAATAATTTGCCAATCAAGTTAATTTATGTTTTCCGAAACATAAAATAAAATAAAAATTAAAACACAACAAATGGGCCCGTGCATTTTTTTTTTCAAAATATATATATATATATATATATATAAATATTTGTCGTCAAATGATATTTTTCACCTTCATGTAAAAAAAAAAAAAAAAAAAAACTCAATACAAATTTGAAGTTTCTGTTTTCTGATCTTTCCCAGTGTAGCCATCAGAACTATTTCATTTGTTCAAAAGCAAAAACACAAAAAACAGATGCAATAAACCACATGTTATTGTAATTGTGTTACAATAATCTCTCTCATTCTTCAAGGCTTCTGGTCATGGACATCGACAAACCGGTATACGTCTCCCTGCCTTTGTTTCTCCAGAGGGACAATCTCCCTGTAAATTATCGAAAGTATGATTAAGAAAATATTGGGAATTTTCTTAATTGCAATTCATCTTTAAATTCAGAAACAATTAAATCACCTCTGCTGTTGAGTTATAGAATAATTAATCTCAGCAATCACTACTGTCTCTTCGTGCCCCGAGGTGGCAATTATTTTTCCGGACTGCTCAGCAAAATACAAAGCCATGATTTGTAATTAAAGCTTTTTATTTTGGTGATTTTAGTCCGAAAAAATTAAGTAGCATATTAAGGTTCAAGATTTCCATTACCGGTCCAACAACAGTAGAATGCCCCCATATCATGTAGCTACCAATGGAGTCTCGAGACGGTGAGCACGTAGCTACATACAACTAGCAGTACCACCACAATGCAATGAGGCTTACAGGCTATGAAAACAGGGAAAGACTGATAAACACTACAGGGGTGTACCATATGCACCTTACAACTACCAGAAAAAAAAAAACATAATTTCATACTTTCTGAGTCATAATTAAAAAAAATAAAATAAAGTCATAGCCAAATACAAAAATGTCATATCCAAAATCTCAAAATAACATCATAACTAAAGAATAAAATTAATCATAATTAAAGAAGAAAATAGCGTAACTAAAGGTGCATATGGTATGGGGGTATGCATAATAGAATTCTCCATGAAAATATTTACAAGAAAACAAGAGCATATAAGTACCTGGTTATCAGCTGCCCTGGATTTTAGAAGTGAACTGAATTAGTACACAAAGATTAATAGATAAACATTAAATACTCTGCACTCATCTCATTTTCGCAAGCATAGGAAGGTGAAAATATAATCTTAGAAGTACGGACACTTCTAAGGAAGTGCATGTCCATGTCCGATACGTGTTCAACACCGACACTCATTGAACACTTTCACATATCCAAATACGTCATATTTTTTTTTACTAAGACAAGTTTCGGATACTTGAGGAACACACACATCTATCACTTAGATACAATGAAACACATTATAAGTTTGAACAAAATAACTTAGAGGAAAAAAAATAAAAAACTACATAGATTTATACTTATGAATCTCTCATCTTTTAAACTTTAAAATTAGTGTTACGTTGCACATTTTATTATCTTTGAATGAAATATTCATATCCATATAATAAATATACAAAATCCGTATATTTTGTGCATCATGTCCTGTATTTTTTGAAAATTGGCGTATCGGCGTGTCAATGTCTACGTCTGTGCTTCTTAGGATATAATTATACTAAATTACAGCAATTTTGTAGTTAGCTCGCAACCAATTAGAAAGATTACTATAAGCCCGCCTATGAACCAAACATTTTCAAGGACTTGCATACCAATGCCCATAATATTCCTGACAACAAAAATTCATCACAAGTAGTACATCCAACTGATCCAAGGCAATAGAGGATTCCACCACAGTTACTAAATTTGATGTGATTTAAAACTACAATTGTTTCATGCTCTCGTGTCAATGGGGATCTATGATTACAAATTAACATGACAACGTATGTTGACCGTGATAAGTACTCTTATACGCATTTTAGATTTTCAATTTGATATGTGATACTAGCCTTCTATCTCATGTTTTAGTCAATTTAACTTATAGGTGTTTTAGAAACATGTCAAATGCCTATAATATCTTCATGAATGTTTTGTTAGAAGGTGAGATGCCAAATGTACTTGCCTTGCTCTTTGTTCAAGCTCCCACAGCGCTTCCCCAGTACTGATGTTAAATGCTCCAGGATAGCATATTAAATGTGCACCTGGCATTTAAAATATGCATGAAATACGTCAGAAGACCATTTACAGAATCCCACAATTGCCTGGTATTATCCAGAAAATGAATACCTCTTGCTCGATACAGCATCGCCAGTTCAGGGAAACGTATGTCGTGACAAATACCTATTCCAATGCAACCCACATCTGCATTCAAACATAAATGATATGCCATCGCATCATTATCGTGATTTTTTGCATGTAAACGATGACTAGGTACAAATTTAACATGTTAACTCTGAAAGAAGCACAAAGAAAACTAAGTCCAAGTGTATATATAGGTTTGTAAAGTGCTCAAGGGAGATATTCAAATCCTGATGACAGGGTGTGCTACAATCTGAGCAAGTGGGTGATTCTATCTGATTGACCATTTTGCTTCAGCTGGTTCTTGATAAATCTAGAAATGAAATGCAAAACCGGAACCAACTAGTCTGATCCACAATAAGATAATAAAAATAAATCCATATCATACACCACGACATCAATTTCAATTAAGAACAATGCATCCAAATGACACTGAGTATTTTCAGAGATGAGACAAGTAACCACCATATCTGTGGTGTAGATTATGATAAACATGATCAAACCAATACCGATGAACTCAATGCATACCTGTGTTAACAATGGTCGGTTGATCTCCTGATGCAAAGTTGTCTGATTCCTTAAATGAAATATCTCCCGGAATGTAAACATCAAACAAATGCACCTGCACAACACCACCAATACTTATTTCAATTATCAAATTTCTTATATCCTCCTCCTTTATTTTTTTCCTTTTTTTTTTTTTTAATCTTCTCTTATTCAGATGCACGTACTTTACTATGCTTGGCCTTTAGGTTTCCATCAGGTCCAAAAACGCAGCAGGTGTTGTACAACTGACCATTCTTTCTCCTTTCAGGCATAGATCCACCTACAATTGTGATCCGGTTCCCCAAAGCAACTTCTGACAACATAGAAAATGATGGGGAGCTGCCCTTATAATCAAAATCCTCGGCAAATTTTTCAAAGTAATCAGTCGAATAAGGACAGTTCCACATTTCCTACCAGAGAAAAACAAGTCAAAAATCAACACAAATTATGCATCTAAGGACTTTAGAATTGCAGAACACCTAGGCAGAATTCGTAGAAAAACTAAGAATAACAATAAACATGAATTGTAAATCATACACACAAGATTTACATGGATCACACTAAAAATAAGGCTATGTAAACGATCACTGCGGTTTTACTATGGTGAGAAAGAGTTACAAACAAGATACGGATATAGCCACTCCCAACTAGATATATATAGAATTAGAAGAGTAAGCACACTAATATGTGCAATTGAAGAGATCGTGGATGAGAGTGGAGAGGGAGTAGTCACTTAACAATAGTTTTAGTTGGTGGATTTTACGTTTTAACTGCTATCCAAGGCAAATATTTGGAAAAATCTAATGTTGTTGGGGATTTTTTTGGAATTAAAATTGTGTGACATTGTGTGCTTTATATAATAGATTAGGGCTACATGTCACAAGTGCGGAATATCAAAATACCCTTACTCCAACTTACCATGAAATTGGATTCAACATTCTACAGGTTAATGTCCAGTATTTATCAAGAACAATACTACCCAACACATTTCTAATTAAAAAAATATATCAGGAATACTAATTTGACAACATTTTTTTATTTATATATTTCAAATCCAAATAACCATGGCTTTTCATGAATAGAACTCAAACTCACAGGCAAAACAACAAGGGTTGCACCATGCTTGGCGGCCACTTCGATTGAATTTCGGGCATGAGCTAGGTTCATGTTCTTGTCTGAAGTAACTGATAATTGACACAGCCCAATCTTGAACTGCCCTACAAAAAATAAAGTAAAATTTTAAAAAAAAAAATTATTTAAAGTGTAGCCCTACATACATCACAGTTTCATAGTGATAAATCATGAATTTGATTAAACAAATTGCAGAACTTGAAAGTTGACTGTGAAAAGGGAGCCACTATTCCCACTCTACTTTATTCCAAATACACTCCCTTCTTTATCCTTATTTTACGTACATAGTTACTATTCTCACTCCACATTGCTCCAAATACACTCCATTTGTCCTTATTACACATACATACTTAGTTACTATTCCCACTCCAATTTCCTTCAAAAACACTAACTTCTTTGTCCTTATTATACTATTCTCAACCCATTTTACTCCAAATACATTCAACTTAAAGTTCTGCATGTAAACTCAACTTTAGGTTCTGCAAAGAAGTGAGTGTATTTGGAGCAAAATAAAATGAGAATCGCAGCGCCTTGTAAAAATTCAAAAGCAAAAAACACAGGTGAACAAACAAGCATATATATATATATAGCTAAACTAATTAAGCTTTGAATTTATTTGTGAATGCTTCTTTCTTTTCTTTTCTCTCCACAATCCAACAGAGAAGTAACCAAAATAAAAAATAAAATAAAATAAATGCAATTAACGTGCAAGGAACTGTAAAACCTTTGTAATTTGGGGCATTTGGAGAGACTCAAGAGCTGAAAACTGGGAGATCAGTGTGGTGTTTGAGAGGGATGACATTGCCAATCGATCGGTACTGCTACCTCTGTTCTCTTCTTGCTTCAGTTGACTCAACTTTTGTCTAGTGAGGACTTTGAGGCATATAGATCCGACCTTGGTCCCAGTTACCTGCCTCGTTTGTCAATTATTATATATTTTAATTAAAAAATTATCTTATCACTTTTTCTTTTTTTTTATGAAAAATTAAAAAATTATTAAAATAATCTATCCATAAATTAGGTCAGTTGGCTAAATTGAACAGTTTTTGTTATTATTATTAGTATTATTAAAATTATACTATTTTAACGTTTTTTATAAAATCATTAATCATATAATGCGAGATAGAATAATTGAAGAATCTATATGTTGTTGCAATAGTCTTTGCAATTTGTTTTAGAGTTCTGACTTGTTTTGGGAAGTAAATTAAAGTTGATTTTTTGATTTTTTTGATTTTTTTGATTTTTTTTACTTTTAGTCGAATTGTCAAAATAATCTTTGTATATAATATAATGATTAATAATTTATATGTATATTTAACATTTTTATATATTTATATATATAATTCGAGTTTTGAGTTGTTCGAATTAGTTGGTGCCTCTGTTCAAACTTATCTAAATTTAATTCGAACTTTTAAATTTCTACCCATACCCATGCCCACACTTAATTTAATTCGGACTCAGGTTGGGTGGATTGAGTCTATCCAACTTACACCCTATAGGTCAAGTTTTGGTAGGGTTTCATATTATTTGCCATCTGACCGAATGGAATTGGGTTGAGAAAATTAAATTTGAATCTCACTATTTATGGTTGCAAAATCAACCGAGTAGGTTGTGCGGTTTAGCGAGTTGGTACGAATTGGTTCATGAATTAGGCTTTATTATGTTGGGCTTTTATTCGGTTTATTTTCTCAATTATTATTTTTTTTTTTGTCTTTTTCCTTTTTTTTTTTTTTTTTTTTTGAGGAATATTCCTAGTTCTTTAATATTATGTTTGGTTGAGGGAATTGGGAAGGAATCTGGAAAGAAAAAAATGAAAAAGTATGTGAAACTAAATAAATTAATTAGTATATGTTATTCACATTTAACTTATCTTTTTCCTTTCTCTTTCTAAATTTTACCAACCAATAAAAATTAACCCCTAAATTATTGATATCGTAAAATTTCTTAAAGTGTTAACGAAACACATTTAATTACCAGAATGTCCTACAACCCCTTAATTTATTTCCCTGAACTATAATAATGTACAATTAAACTTTTTAAATATCAAAATGTCACACATATCATTAACAAAAATAGTTAAATGATAAAATTGTCTTTGTTTCCTATATTCAGACACATGTTTTCTCTTTGAAGCTCATTAGAAAACATTACAACAAAACAAAAAAAAATTAAAAATTAAAAAACAAAATCAAGTAGAAACTCTACTCCTATCCCCTCACCTCTCAGCCCATTTCCAAAAATAATCATCAAAAATTCATTTTAAAAAACATTGGTTTATCACAAACTTTAAAAAGAGAATGGATGTGTGGGATATAAAAAATGAAACATTTTGGTCATATTATTGCTTCCGTTAACAGCATCAAAAAATGTGTGACATTTTTATAGGTGAAGTGTCTAATTATACATTTTTATAATTTAGGGATAGAGTAATATTTCATGATAGCTTAAAAGGTAAAGTGATACTTTATAATGGTTTACAAAATTTCTATGGAATTAACCTACTGCTAAAAGGTACTTTAGGCCTCGTTTGGCAAGTGTTTTTTTTAGTCAAAAAGTTACTAAAAAAAATCAAAAAACCAACAACTCATACTAAAAAGTCAAAGATTATATTTTCTCTCTACTTTTTGCACATCTTTTCGTAAAAAGTCAAAAAGTCATCCCAAACATACTAGTTTTTTTTACATCATATTTTAGCCAAAAAGTCAAAAAGTTACTA
The DNA here is from genome assembly GCA_030407325.1 of Camellia japonica. NCBI lineage: Eukaryota > Viridiplantae > Streptophyta > Magnoliopsida > Ericales > Theaceae > Camellia > Camellia japonica. Next base: position 114,007,181 of record JAPPVO010000010.1, read on the forward strand.
AAAAAGCTTATTCTCGAATAAAATAACAAAAATCATAGTGCGTGACCTTCAATCCCATAATACTCATAGCTAGAGGAAGGAGTGGGTGGTATGTGTTGGTGATAATTACAAATAAAATACCAGAAAATACAAATTATAATAATTATTGTAAGGGCTGAGGCGCAGGAAATTCGCTCTCTTTAAGGAGATTCAAGTCTTTTGCGGTTAGGCAAAGCCTCACACCAGTGCAGCAGAAAAAACCTTGACTTGTCCCCCCAGGATACAACAGCCCGACTAAGTCATATGGTTCACCAATACTACACAATTGGTTAAACCTAAAGCTTTATCACATACACCCTTTTTTATTTGCCTGATAATCTCACACAAAACATAATAAAACAACAAACACTTCTTCTATTTTTCAAGATAAGAAGTTAGCTCAATTATATAGGAGAGAAAACTTGGAGGGCAAGTTTTCTTGGAGAAGAGAAAACTTACTGGACAAGATTCTTGGAGGAGAAAAAGACTTGACCTGGTGGGCAAGATTTGGAAGACTTGGAGAAGAAGACTTGACTTGGAGGATTCTTGGAGAAAAAGTATAGGAAGTTGCTTTGAGGATTCTTGGTCACTAAGAAAAAGGATTAACTTGAAGGAAAAGAAAACAAATCAAACCAATAACACATTATAATATTAAAATATCTGCTAACATTCCCCCACCTATTTTAATATTATAGGTAGCAAAAATTGAGATTATTAGGCAAATAAGAATATTATGCATCATGATAGGTGTGCTCTGCATTAAACCTCCATTAGTGAGACAATAATATCTATTCCAGAGCCAATAGTATGCTCAGCATTGAACTATGACTGCTTAAGGGAAATAAATAATTATTGCACACACATATTATTCTAGGTGTTCACATAAGCTTTAAGAGCTAGCACATTACGGCCTTGTGCGATCCTAGGATTCATGAGTATGTTTGAGAAGTAGCCCAAATCTCATAGGTAGCGGCCCCACTACCACACTCACATAGGTGAATTCTGTCAAGGGTGCTCCTGTAACTATGACACCCCACTCAATAAGAGCTACAAAAATTCATTAAGAGTTTTTTAATAACTCAATCTCTACAACGTTATAAGATAAATGCACTTATATCATAGGGATGGGTAAAAAGTAATTTAGTGCATTTCTCACCGCCATCATATGATCGTTTTTCTCATTGAACCCAGTTACAGGATCTCTGGTCCCTGGGTTGAGTATCCTCATACATGGCTCCTGCTATATTCAATCAACCCCATCCCTCTCGATGTATTCCAAACTCTATCTCTTGCTAAAGCCTTAGTTAATGGATCTGCAAGATTATCACCAGATTTAATATTGTAGGAAATTAATGTATAGATATTATTGATTGATACTTGATTCATATATGTGTGTATTGTATATTTACAATGGAGAGAATGATCTCTCTTTTATAGGGAGAATGAGTTACAAATTGAGGAATTAAATTAACCTAAAATGGAGCACTAAACAACTTAATGGAGCATTAGGGTAAATGGAGCACTTGCTTCTTGTGGAGCACTAATGGAGTGGAGTAGGTTGGTGGTAGTAGGTGGTAGTGGTAGGTGGAGTAAGTTATAGGTTTTTACATTCAACAGCCCCCCTCAAACTCAAGGGGGTTAGGAACTAACCAACTTGAGTTTGGAGAGAGTAACAAAACAGGAAAAATAAAATGACAAATAAAATAAAAGAGGATAGGAGACACTGTATGGTCGTGTCAGACCGTTGTAGAAGACAGTTTATGGGGTCATGTCGGACCGTTGTAGAAGATAGTTTATGGGGTCATATCGGACCAATGTAGAAAACAGTTTACTGGGTCATGTCGGACCGTTGTAGAAAACAGTTTACTGGGTCATGTCGGACCGTTGTAGAAGACACTATAAACAATTTACTGGGTCATGTCGGACCGTTGTAGAAAACAGTTTACTGGGTCATGTCGGACCGTTGTAGAAAACACTATACGGCTGTGTCGAACCGTTGTAGCTGAGAACCGAAATCAATGTCGGAACAGTTTACCGAGTCTTGTCGGACCCATATAGAAGCTAACCGGAATCAAAGTCGGGACAGTTTACAGAGTCTTGTCGGACCCATATAGAAGCTAACCGGAATCAAAGTCGGGACAGTTTACAGAGTCTTGTCGGACCCATATAAGTTGCACCCTCAAAAGGCGTGCCCAATCTTATCAAAAAGCGTGCCATCAAAAGGTGTGCCCGACAGCCATCAAAAGTCGAGCCATCAAAAGGCGTGCCATCAAAAGGTGTGTCCGACATCCATCAAAAGTCGAGCCATCAAAAGGCGCGCCGCTTTGTCGTCTTGCGCTGAGAGGCGCGTGAGGCGCATGTCTGCCTTGCCTATTTATACCAAGGCGAGGCTGCCGCTTATGCAGAACAAAACATCTGCTGAAAAATCTGAAAAACCTCTTCATTTTGCTGAGAGATATACTCTGTAACACTTCTGCCCCTGTAACACTTCTGCCCAGAAAATGGCTTCTTCTTCCCGTTCCGCTACCCAGAACATAGCCTCTTCTTCCCGGGGTCTTACTCTCTTTCCCGACCTCAATGAGTGCACAAGAGAGATAACCGGGGCAGTTGCCCTGGAACCGCAACCAAGTGCCCTTGGACCAAGCCCCCCTGGTTTTGCACCGTTGAACTATCCGATGGTGGCAGTTGAGCAGATAATGGCTGCTCAATCTGATATTGAGGCCAATTATTATACATTAAAGTCATGTGTTGAGACCATGACTGCGGTCAACAACCTGTCGCACCGGCTTCAGAGGAGAACAAATGAGGTGCAGCAATTAAATGCCCAACTGGCTCTGCTCCAGGGCATGTATAAGGATGCCCGAGCAGAGATATGTGGGCTGAAGGCAGAGAACAAGGACCTGAAGCGGAAGGCCACCGTGATGCTCAGATTTGGAGGACCGCCATATGTGACGGTTGAGGAGCAACGGGAAGTGAACGTGCTCGGCGGCGTGGGAAACACGGAGGCAGTACCGACAAGGGACGCCCAAGACAAAGGCAAAAAAAAGAGAACAGCTGAAGAGGCGAAAAAATAAGGCCGGTGTTTGTGGTGGTTATGGGTTGTGGTTGTTTTGTTGTTGTTGTTGTTTTTTTTTTTTTTTTTTTTTTTGTGTGATGTAAAAGTGTGATCGGGATTGAACCCCGGGATAAATAAAATGAGTTGGGTGAGCAGTTCTTCTTCTTCTCCTACTTGGATACATACAATCTGTGAAAGCAGCCCACTAAGTTGTAAACAAAAACGTGGCCCGAACCAGCAACACCTTTCTTGTCAAACTTGCGCCATGGGCCCCACATGCTAGACCCACATATTTTTCAAAAAAACCACCAAATTCGGCTTTAGGCAGTAGCAAGTAGAATTTCAAGGGCTGAAGGGTTCTTGCAAATCCAAAATCTGCAATCTTCCGGACTGCATTGTCATCATGTGTGGACAGAAGGAGATTCTGTGGCTGTAGATCTCGATGTATAAAGTTATTCTCACGGAGGATTTGTAGACCAGTCGCTAGCTGCTGCAGAAAGTGCTTTGCTGTGCTTTCTGGAACTCTGCCTCTGCGTTGAAGAATATACATATAAAGAACACTTACGTGATGAGGAAAGTGGGCAAGAACACTTGATCCAGATGCATCAGAAACCTCTGTCCCTCTTTAATAGTGGCAAAACAGTGGCCTTTAGAGCCGCTAGCCCCGTTCACCTCATCAACCTTACCAGGTGAATGGGTATCAGATGTTTCTACATTTTGTGGAGATGAAGATTTGACTTCCACAATATAATCAAGTGTCTCCTGCTTTGGAACCAGATTCAACTCCATTTTCACCTTATTTAAAGCTGCAATTAACCCCTCTGGTTTCTCCAGAGCATCAGCCAGATCAGGTTCATTTATCTTCTCATTGGTAATTGCAAAAAACACTTCCATTTTCACCTTGGTTAAAGCTGAAGCTGCAACTTCTGCTTCTTGCTGACCACAAGCTGGTACCAATTCCCCCAGTTTATCTTCATTTGAACCTGCCACTTCCAGATCCAATGCTGGAGCAGCCTCAAGGTTCTCGACATTGGAAAATGGAAGTTTATCCCCATTTATGGTCCTGGCTTCTTCCTTCAGCTTCTTGTAGAGGGACATGGCGTTCTGCAAAACAGAATCCTTGATGGTAGGAAAAAGTAAACCACTTGAAGTTTTATTAGAAATCTTCACTGTGGCATCTATAGCCTCCTCCACAAGTAAAAGCTTGGAATCAACCTCTTCAGTATTCAAGTTCTGTTTCATACCCATCACATCAGTGTACTGGCTATACAACTCGGGTTGAGTAAGATCCGGTGGAATGTCAACCTTTCCACCTGAACACTAGGTTGTTTTTTATCTTTCTGTGCTTCCAGACCTGTTTGCTCTGCCCAAACATCATCTGCTGGTCCATGAGCTGAATAACCGTCTTTCTGTGGTGCAGATGGCAAGTATTTAGCCCGCTACTTGGCAGTTTGACAGCGGAGATTATTGCTTGCACCAAAGCTCCAGTAAGAGGAGCGATCAATGAATGAATTTGATAATGATACGGCTGCAGAAACTAGCAGCAGTTGCAGTGGAATGAGTGCATACACCAAAGGGACGAGAAAGAGCTCTGCTGCTTCCATTAGCTTAACTACTTCTACCAAGGCAAGGGACACGAGGCGCCAGTGGAATAAAGGGAAAATCAGTGCTGGCAGCCTGGTGAGGAGATGGCTTTGGTAGAGCATTTGAAGGGGATGTCTCTGACCACTGGAGCAAAGTGGGAGCTTAAAGCTTTGTTGGTTTCCCTTGTGATGCTCGGCAAGGAAGACATTGCAAGGCGATTGCAGCGCATTGGAGAAAACTTTCAACTGTCTCAAATGGCAGCAAGAAATGTGGCAGCGGAGTAGGTTGAGGTCCGGCGGGCGGCCAAGGCGAGGTTGCCGCCCGCCGGTGAAGCGAAAAATACTAGGTGCTAAACCCGCTCTGATACCATGTAGGAAATTAATGTATAGATATTATTGATTGATACTTAATTCATATATGTGTGTATTGTATATTTACAATGGAGAGAATGATCTCTCTTTTATAGGGAGAATGAGTTACAAATGGAGGAATTAAATTAACCTAAAATGGAGCACTAAACAACTTAATGGAGCATTAGGGTAAATGGAGCACTTGCTTCTTGTGGAGCACTAATGGAGTGGAGTAGGTAGGTGGTAGTAGGTGGTAGTGGTAGGTGGAGTAAGTTATAGGTTTTTACATTCAACAAATATAATCCACATTTATGATGCCATTATTCATATAAGATCTCACAATACGGTGTTTTCTTTTGATAGGCCTGGATTTACCGTTATAATAACGGTTATTAACTCGACCAATTGCTGCAGTGCTATCACAATGAATCAATATAGGTGGAATCGGTTTTTCCTAACAAGAGATTTCATTTAACAAAACTCTAAACCAATTTGCTTCTCCACTGGCTGTAACTAAAGCAATAAGTTCAGCCTCCATTGTTGAATTAGCAATAATGGTTTATTTTTTCGATTTCCAACTTATAGCACCACCTCCCAAGGTAAATAAGTAACTAGTGGTTAATAATGAATCACCTGACAAGGTATTCCAATTGGCATCACTGTAACTTTCAAGTACTGCAGGATACTTATTATAAAACAAGCCATATTTTATGGTACCAGATAAATATTTCATAATCCGCTCAATGGCTAGCCAGTGATCACTGCCAGGCTTGCTAATAAACCTGCTAAGTACTCCAACTGCATAGGCAATGTCAGATCTAGTACAGTCAGTCGCATAACGCAAACTACCAATCATACTAGCATATTCCTTTCGATTAATTACATCCTCATCATTTTGAACAAGAAATAAACGCATATGAGGATCCAAAGGAGTAAGAACATGCTTGCACTTATAAAAATTATATTTTTTCAAAATTTTCTCAACATAATGCAACTGATCAAGAAATATACCATCACAGGTTTTAGTAATTTTCATTCCTAAAATATAATTAGCTTCACCAAGATCTTTCATATCAAAATGGCTACTAAGCATATTTTTAGTTTCCACGATGATATGCAAATTAGAGCCAAATATAAGTAAATCATCCACATAGAGGCTAATAATGACATGTAAATTTTCTTCAGATTTATAGTAGATGCATTTATCACATTCATTCGTTTTATAGCCATTCTCAATCATGCAAGAATCAAATTTCTCATGCCACTGTTTAGGGGCCTGTTTTAAGTCATATAGAGATTTAACTAGTTTGCACACTTTGCTTTCTTGACCTGGTTCCACAAAACCCTCAGGTTGATCCATATAGATTTCTTCACCCAGGTCTCCATTTAAAAAGGCTGTTTTAGCATCCATTTGATGAATTTTTAAATCATGAATTGCAGCCACTGCAATTAATAATCTAATGGATGTAACTCTAGTAACCGGAGAAAATGTATCAAAAAAGTCAAAATCTACTTGTTGTTTAAAACCTTTTGCAACAAGCCTTGCTTTATATTTATCAATAATTCCATCCGGTTTAAGTTTTTTTCTCAAAACCCATTTACAGTCAATAGTTTTACAACCTGGTAGCAAATCTACTAATACTCAAGTTTTATTGGATAATAATGATTCCATCTCATTATTTACAGCCTCGTTCCAAAAAACAGAGTCAGGAGATGCTAAAGCTTCTTGTAAAGTTAATGGAGTTTCCTCCACATTAAAAACATGATAATCAGGGTCAAAATCTTTTTCTAATCTGGCTCTTTTACTCCTTCTAGATTCAAAAACTACAGTATCTTGGTTTTGTAAAAGAAGAGTAAAGGAACCGGTTTCAGATAAAATATTTTCTTGATATCTCCACCATTTTTAAATTTAAAATGAAATTTTTCTTCATGAAAAATTGCATCACCTGATTCAAAAATTATTTTATTTTCAATATCAAAAAATCTATAGGCTGTACTATTTGTTGCATATCTAAGAAAAGCACAAGTGACAACTTTCACACCTAATTTAGGTCTTTTAGGGTCCACAAGTCTAACAAAAGCTAGACAACGCCAAACCCTCAAATATCTCAAATTTGGCTTATGCTCTTTTCACAACTCAAAAGGTGTAACTTTTGTTTTTTTATGTCACACTCTATTTATAACATAACATGCAGTTAAAATTGCTTCTCCCCACAAATTTGAAGGAGCACCTGCTTCAATTAGGATAGCATTTATTAAATCAGTTAAAGTTCTATTTTCTCTTTCTACTACACCATTAGATGTAGGTGAATATGGTGGAGTAGTTTCATGTATTATTCCCAAAGACTGAGCGAACGAGTTGAATCCAAAAGATTCATACTCCCGGCCTTTATCACTTTTATATCTTTTAATCTTTTTACCAAATTGATTTTCAATTTCAAGAAGGAATTCTTTAAATTTTTCAAAAACATCACTTTTATTTTTCAACAAGTATACATAAGTGTATTTTGAAAAATCATCAATAAAAGTGATAAAATATCTATTTCCACCACGTGTTAAATTTCCTTCAAATTTACATAAATCAGTGTGAATTAATTCTAACAATTTAGTATTTCTCACCACACTTTTATGAGACCTTTTAGTTATTTTTGCTTGACTGCAAACTTTACATTTCTTAAACTTATTTGTTAGTCTGAGAATTAATCATAAACTACTCATGACTCCCACATATCGGCTATTAATATAACACAAACGAGCATGCAAAAAATTCATAGAAGACAGCATGTAAACAGAAACGTGTGCTTTCTTATTCTCAACATTTAATTTAAACATTCTATCACAGGCATACCTTTTTCCCCACAAATATGCCTTTTTTAGTGATTACATATTGGTCAGATTCAATAGTCTGCTTGAAACCAACTTTGTTGAGCAAATAACTCGACATCAAATTTTTCGTCATAGACGATATGTACAACACATCTTTTAAAACAAGCACACGTCAAGAAGTAAATTTCAGCTCAATATCCCCGCACCCGAGCACCTTGGTTAAACTGGAGTCACCAAGCATAACAGTCTTCTCCTCATTAAAAGAAGTGAAATCTTTGAACCAATCTTTATTATAGCAGACATGCCTATTGGCACCAGAGTCTGCCCACCACCCTTCTACAGATTGAACCATAACAATATCTGTAATCATAGCCACAAATGGTTCCTCGGTAACATTAGTCTGTGGTCGAGACTGTTGTTTCCGAAATTTGCAAATTCGAGCAATATGCCCACTTTTGCCATACACAAAGCATGTCACATGTAATAACCCTCACCACTAATTACTGATTTAGCACTAATTACTGCTAAACTGAGACTGATTGATTGATTGATTGTAACTGTCTAAACGCATTTTCTATCTGTCGATTGTTAATCGATCTGTTCATATTCTGTAATTTAAACTGCAAATTGAAGGCCTTATCGGCGGCCGAATCGGAAATGAATCAATGTTTTATGATCATTGGAATTTATGTGAATTAATGGTATATTTAATTGAAAATCGATTTGGTATGATTAAATTAGATAAAATAAGTTAAATCAAAGAGTTGGCCTTATTTACTGTTTTGCCACCTAGTGGCCCTTTTCATATAAAACATATTGAGCCTTTTTCATCCAAACAAAACAGTTTAATCAGCCCATTCTTGAGCTCATAACCGACCAAGAGAGAGAGGAAGTGAGATGAATGAATTCAACTTGTTGATTTGCTTGGAAATTGAGAGAATTGTTGTGATAATTGCAAATTGAGCCTCCATACCTCTAATTCATGACTTAGGTAAGGAATTCAACTTCTTAATTGTGCCTTTAAGAAAGTTCTTGCATGTTCATGCTAGATGGATGGAGTTTAGGGCCAAGACATGCTTTAAATGTTGAATTGTAGCTCTAATCTTGCATGCATGTGTATATTGAAGAGTTTTAGAGTGTTTTCATGGCAAAATGTTACATGCATGCTCTTGATTATGTTTAAGTCCATGATTTCATCTTGTTTTGATAAGAAGTGGCTCTTTAGAGCATGATTTGAAGCTTGGAAGCTAGCTAATTACATGCATGTTTGTATTGTTGAAGTTTGAGTTGATTTCATGGAAATTGTTACATGCATGTCCAAGTTCTAACTAAGGTTCATGAAATCATCTTGTTTTTGAAGTAATAGGCTCATTTGAACTGGTAACTGGAGCCTTGAAGTTGTTTAAGTTCATGCATGTCATGTTTGTATCATGTTCATGAAATTTGATTTGAAATGGGTTTGAAAATGAGTTTGATTGAAACACCCTTGGGCTTTGATTTCTCAAATGGACTTTCGAATCATGTCATTCTATGTGTTTACAAATGTTTTCCAGAAATTTGACCCAAGAGGATCGAATTTGGTATTTGAAACTTGAGTTTTGAACTTGGAGTTCGAATCTGGATTTTTCCAGATTTTGGTCGTCCGCTGGAGCGGGGGAAGTGCCACTCGAGCGGGGAAATCGAGCTCCCAGCATCTTGCATTGTTTTACAGTCCGCTCGAGCGGAGGAATGTACGCTCGAGCGGAGGATTGGGTGACACGCTCGAGCGGGCGTCGAGCGTAAATTTCGCCCATCTAGTACTTTTTGGTCCGCTCGAGCGGGGAAGTTGACACTCGAGCGGGACCCCTGTTTTCTGAAAATTCTGAAACTGTCTTCTGAATGCATCCTTGCATCCTCATTCCATTCTAGGCATTCTTAGGCCTAGTTTAAGACATCTTAATGAGGATATAGATGTAGAACACACCAAGGCAAATTAGGGACTAAGTTATTATCTTTCCCAACTGTGTAGCTTAGTGTGTGTTCAATCTGTTAACTGTGTAGGGTTAGCCTTTCGAGGAGACGCTCTAGCTCATCTGTAGCCCAGAACTCTGTGAGTAACAATGTTGTAAAGATGTGTTCAATTATGATTATTTTATGAACGACCAACTGAACTGTTTCTGAAGGAAATACTGTCTACTGAATGAACTGAATGTCTTAATTATGGACTGTATTCGTGGCATCCATAGCAACTTACTGTTACTGTACTGTACTGCTACTGTCATAGATATCTCTGTCAGTTCTTATCTTGGAACTTCTGTTTACTGTTATGATGGCCATCATTCACTGTTTGATCTGTTAGGCCAGAGGTCATTCTGTATTTCTGATATGGAACAAAGTGTTGTACGGAACTAAGTGCTATAGTGTGAGCCACCTCTAGAATCTGTGCGAGACACCTCTTGAGTCCATACAAATGTAAAATCTGAGCTTAAAGCCAATCTGTGAAACCTGGAACAAAGTGCTGTACGGAACTAAGTGCTACAGTGTGAGCCACCTCTAGAACCCGTGCGAGACACCTTTTGAGTCTATAAGAACTGTACTGTTTTCTGAAATGTTACTGTTACTGTTACTGCATTGTACCGTTACTGCTACTATACTGTCACTATACTGACACTACTACTACTGTACTGTTCCGCTAACGGATGTGCCACGTACGATTACTATGATTTCTAAATGACTGATATGGCATGAAATGTAAGCCACCGATCGTATAACTGATTTACCAAGGCGAACGACTGGTTAAAATACTGAAGGGACATTCTTTGCTAACCTCTTTACGCATTATGTTATTCACTGGGCTTTAGCTCACTGCTCATATATATATATATGTAGGTGTTCAGGCACCGGACCGCTACTAGGAGTGTCAGGCAAGCTTTTGTTTTGTCAGTCAACCACTGTGCCTCACCGTGAGGTTCCCAAGCCCGTTCAAGCTTTGGCTTAAGGGTGTTTTAATATTCCCCGTCTGTCTCTGTAACTGTTTTGTTTATTGTGTAGACTGTTACTGTCTTGTTTAATAGTGATTAGATCCCTATTCTGAATGTACATGTATGTATAGACTGTCCTGTTATGATGTGCATACTGTTTGGTCACCGACTGTATATATGTATGAAAAGTCTTTTTGCATACAGACTGTCATAGCTCATTGGACATTGTTTATTTACTGTATTGGCTTCCGCCATGCCCCTGTACTCTGTTTTACTGTTCTACTGTTAAGCAGGCCTTCGGTAATCACGGATTACTGGCCGGTTACGGTGCTAAACCCATAGAGGCGGGTTTGGGTCGTGACATCACATTTGTCAGATCTTGTGAAGGGGGTTCTTGGTTTCATTTCTTTTATCTCGGGTAATTTTTATTTTGTAGCCTTCCAACATTTTTCCAAATTTTCTTAACTGGCTTCAAGTGACTATTTTTATGAAATCGACCTTTAGGTAAAGTATTTCCAGAAGTTAAATTTACCTTTGCAGTGAAATGATCTTGTGTCATAAGCGCATCTTGTCCTCGTGCTTCCTCCCCCACCTGAATCCGTGTGATTAGAGTCTCCAAGGATGTCTCTTTTTGCTTATAACGCATTGACTTTTGGAACTCCCTCTAAAATGATGGCAGTTTGTCAACAATACCTGCTACAACAAGATTGTCTCCAAGTTTGATGCCTTCGGATCTAACTTCAGCCACTAGCATCTGAAAATCTTGAACTTGCTTCACCACTGATTTTCCATCTATCATTTGATAGCGGAAAAAACGGCTTGTAACATATTTTTTAGCGCCTGCCTCTTCAGTGTCATATTTATTATGCAAGGCTTTCCAAATTTTCTTGGCAGTGGTGTAAGTAGTATCATAATAATCATAAAATTGATCCAAAAGACAATTCAAAAGATAATACCGACATTTATACTCATCTGTGTTATATTTCTCGATTTTTTCAAGATGAGCAGCATACTCCTCGTCGGTCATCTCTTCAGTGGGGATTTTGTTCAGATTTTTCTCGGTCAGGATATAGGCCACGTTAAGGAAACTGAGGTAGAAAAGCACCTTACCTTTCCATCTCTTGAAATGGGCTCCCTTGAATCGGAAGGGCTTGTTGAGATCGCCGGTATTCTCGTTGGGTTTCTCCAATACTGGCTCCATGAATTTTACTGTTTGAATCTCCTTAAAATTGTTGGTGATAATTACAAATAAAACATCAGAAAATACAAATTACAATAATTATTGTAAGGGCAGAGGCGCAGAGGCGCGGAGGCGTGGGAAATTCGCTCTCTTTAAAGAGATTCAAGCCCTCTGCGGTTAGGCAAAGACTTACACCGGTGCAGCAGAAAAAACCTTGACTTGTCCCCCCTAAGATACAACAGCCCGGCTAAGTCGTATAGTTCACCAATACTGCACAATTGGTTGAATCCAAAGCTTTATCACATACACCACTTTTTATTTGTCTGATAATCTCACACAAAACATAATAAAACAACAAACACTTCTTCTGGTTTTCAAGATAAGAAGCTAGCTCAATTATATAGGAAAGAAAACTTGGACGGCAAGTTTTCTTGGAGAAGAGGAAACTTACTGGACAAGATTCTTGGAGGAGAAAAAGACTTGACCTGGTGGGCAACACTTGGAAGACTTGGAGAAGAAGACTTGACTTGGAGGATTCTTGGAGAAAAAGCATAGGAAGTTGCTTAGAGGATTCTTGGTCACTAAGAAAAATGATTAACTTGGAGGAAAAGAAAACAAATCAAACTAATAACACATTATAATATTAAAATATCTGTTAACAGTACGTGATATATTTTGATAATTAAATGGGTATAATTGTGTGTTTTTTTTAGTTCAAGAGGACAAAGTGATATTTGATATTAGTTAGAGGATCTTCGTCTAAATATATCCTCTTTTTTTCTTTTTCTTTTTTTTTTTCTTTTTTTTATGTTTGAGCTTATTTTGCAAAAGTTTATTTTTATTACTTTAACAAATAAATATAAAAAATAAATAATACATGTTAAATATATCAATATTTTATTGAAAGTTTAATTTAATGCGATTGGTCAGATTTTGCAAATGATCCGATATATCCGTGACCTACCTAACATTTTAAGAATTATTTGATAGGATACTCACTCATTCCATCAAACCCATCTACCTTATTTAGTTGTTTTTGTTGAAATTTTACTTTTTTATAAATAAAAAATTTACAAAAAAAAATAATATCATTTTAGCACAATGTTTGGGGCAATTGTTCTCATGTTCACGATAGTTTATTAGCTTAGGCTGCTAGGTTGAGCTAGTTGATCGGAAGTTCGCCACCTACATTTGAATTGAAATGCACCGCCTCACATCAGTGCAAGAAAAGATTTTGCGTTCTTTGTCGCCATAAATATATTATAGCCTCAAGCACTTGAAAGAATCTTCGTAGGAAACGTTGCACAGGGATTCAGAGTTCTAAGAACAAGAATTGCCACATCAACCCATCTTGATTCCCCTCTTAGATTGTGAGTATATTCTGATTGTGTAGCGTGGATTTGCCCAATGGAGTGAATGTGGCAAACCAAGAAATTGATGGACCCAATCAAGTAGCCAATACAGGGATTAATAGTAAGGGTGTTCGCGGTTCGATTTGTGTTTTGAATTTGCTTTGTGGTTTGAAAAAAATTAAATCCGCATCCGTCTGCAATATGAATTGTAGTTTGTGCGGATATGGTTTGCAGATGTGCGGAAAGTTTGCAGATTTGACTTTTTTCTTTAAAAATTTATTTTTGGGCTTTTTTTTCCGTCTCGTAAATATTTATTTTGGGCCTTTTGCCCCCCCCCCATTTTCTAAAATGCTTAACATTAATAATTAATAAATTAAAACTTATAAAATTAAAAATATAACAAAATTAATTCCTAACATAAACAAATCATTTAAAATTCTAAATTTTTAAACAAAATCATGAATTAAAACAAGCACATATTTCAAAATCCTAAATTAAATCATCAAAATCATTCACTACCCTAATAATACAATTAAAGTAAAATCATTCAAATCCTAAACATATCTAAAAGTAATTCTTTATTAACTTTTATATTCATCCAAAATGTAATAATAAAATTACAATAAATTATTGTCAAACTTCATCCAATTCAAACCTATTAAATAAAATAAAATATTTTCAAACTCGCAAACTCTATTATGAATCACATCAAATTTACAAAAATTCCAATTCCATACATATGTTTGTTGGGCAAAAATATCTAGGATAGAATGAATGAAATCAATGGTTCAGGTTAAAAACAAAAACAAAAAAGGTCTAACTACAAGCGGGTTCTTGCGGGTGCGAGTAAAATCCATAACCCGCAATAATGACATATTTCAAATCGTATCCACCTGTATTATGTCAGCAAAATCGCTCATTTGTATTTCAGTCAGTTCAAATTGGACGGATTAAACGGTTCAAATAACCCTATGCCCACCCCTAATTAATAGAGTCAATCTAGAAACTGATGGCCCTATGTTTAATAATAATGAAGTACAAAATGCAAGAGTCAACATGGGGTTTAATGGAGCCAACCTAGGAATTAATGGATTTGTGTTTTAACAATAATGAAAGACAAAATGTAGGAACCAATTAAGGGACAACCTTGGTTTTTCCAAAGCCATGCCCACTTGACCACGCTAACTTACACACCAGGTATAGGTGGAAAAACATATTCACTATACAACCATAGTGTGTGGGTGATTTTCCGATCACACTGTCAAACAGGTACCTAGTAGGAGAGTACCGGCAGAATAGATTAAGCCTGAACGACCTGCAACAGAAAGAAGAATCTCCGGCGGTGGCTCGTCCACCCGGGGGTACTCCGACGATCAAGTTAGTACTCCATATCTCTCAAAGATAACCAATAGTGCTTAACTCACTAGACAGAATATCAAAAGCATACCTTAAACCCATGGGGGTGCCTCCCTTTTATAGCCAACACAATCCTAGTCCCAATAGGAGCCTAGCTCTAATAGACTTAGGATTACTGCTAATCTTGGACTCCCAGTAGGATTAAGATAAACTCTCTAAGAGTCTCATCTTTACCCAAACTGAAGCTTTATCTCATTTCAGAACTCTTGTCCCTTATCCGCTTATCTCGGATTCCGGTATTCTCGCAGATAACCTCGGCCTAGCCGAGATAACCTCGGCATCATGACCAGGACACGTGGCACCACGGCTGACACGTCGGCGTCACCTTGGCCACATGTTGGTGCTCAGAAAATATATCCACACAACTGCCCCCTAGGTTCTATTACCTCGGCATTCTGAGGTGATGGAACCTATATCGGTACTTTCCAGTACGTCGACTTAAAGTATCGCAGCCGAGATCATCGTTAAGGCCGACATGTCTCTTTAAAGAACAAGAATTCCAAGAACCCGTTCACGCGTATAAGCTGTCATACATAATCTCGGTTTAACTTTAACTTGTAAACTTTTCTCAAGTTTCAACAAGTGTTAAACAATGATCTCGGTTTAACTTCAACTTGTAAATTGCTACAAATTTCAACAAGTGTTAAATAATGATCTCGGTTTAACTTCAACTTGTAAATTGCTACAAATTTTAACAAGTTTAAACATTAATCTCGGTTTAACTTCAACTTGTAAATTGCTACAAATTTCAACAAGTGTTAAACAATGATCTCGGTTTAACTTCAACTTATAAATTGCTACAAATTTCAACAAGTGTTAAACATAACATCGGTTTAACTTCAATTTGTAAATTGCTACAAATTTCAACAAGTGTTAAACATCATCTCGGTTTAACTTCAACTTGTAAATTGCTACAAATTTCAACAAATGTTAAACATCATCTCAGTTTAACTTCAACTTGTAAATTGCTACAAATTTCAACAAGTGTTAAACATAATATCGGTTTAACTTCAACTTGTAAATTGCTACAAATTTCAACAAGTGTTAAACATAACATCGGTTTAACTTCAACTTGTAAAAACATCATATCGGTTTAACTTCAACTTGTAAATTGCTACAAATTTCAACAAGTGTTAAACATCATCTATAACTCTCTGCCCCCTAATGTGGACTTATGTTCACATTAAGCTTGTGCATGTGATCTTGTTCGCCGAAGTTGGTTTCAAGCCGAGGTTGTTAGCCTTGATTTCTCTGTTGATCTTACTTGGTTTCAACCTGAGTTTGATTCTGCCGATATGGCAAGCCTATGTTACTCTAACTTAGTTCAACTCCATTATATGCAAGATTCGACTCTGCCATATAATGAGTCTAAGTTATTCATCATTACCTCGGCCTCGCATCGGCGAGCCGTTTTTCTTCTCGGACTTAAGTGCCGAGATCTTGTCTTCTGGAATCTTGGATCTGCTCACTCAGGTTGAGCTCTTCTCTTCTCAGACCTATTCATCCAGGCCGAGATCATGTCTTCTGGAATCTTGGATCTGCTCACTCAGGTTGAGCTATGCTCTTCTCTTCTCGGACCTGCTTATTTAGGCCGAGATCTTGTCTTTCGGGATCTGGGGTCCGGGGTCTGAAATCCAGGATCTGCTCACTTAGGTTGAGCTCTTCTATACTTGAATGTCTTTTCCTTGGGAGCGCTCATGCCCCCTGTCTTCGCGTCCCTTCTGGAAGGGTCTTCATTCCGTTTATGTCGACAGACTCTCCATCTTCGCTAAACTCGTCGTTTTCAACACGTTGATCTTGTACGGTGATGGCCATCTATTCTCCTTTCTTTCCCACAGACGATGCCAAATTGTGTGGGTGATTTTCCGACCACACTGCCAAACAGGTACCCAGCTGGAGAGCACCGGCAGAATAGATTAAGCCTGAACGACCTGCAACAGAAAGAAGAATCTCCGGCGGTGGCTCGTCCACCCGGGGGTACTCCGACGATCAAGTCAGTACTCCATATCTCTCAAAGATAATCAATAGTGCTTAACTCACTAGACAGAATATCAAAAGCATACCTTAGACCCATGGAGGTGCCTCACTTTTATAGCCAACACAATCCTAGTCCCAATAGGAGCCTAGCTCTAATAGACTTAGGATTACTACTAATCTTGGACTCCCAGTAGGATTAGGATAAACTCTCTAAGAGTCTCATCTTTACCCAAACTGAAGCTTTATCTCATTTCAGGACTCTTGTCCCTTATCCGCTTATTTCGGATTTCGGTATTCTCGCAGATAACCTCGGCCTAGCTGAGATAACCTTGGCATTATGACCAGGACACGTGGCATCGCGGCTGACACGTCGGCGTCACCTTGGCCACGTGTTGGTGCTCAGAAAATATATCCCCACACATAGTAATGTACAATGCTCCACAAGGCTCTCACCCTCACAAGTAGTCACTCTTGACACTCTAGTTCTCACTCTAGAGTTCTCCTCTTGGTTACAAATGAGGCATCTCCCCTTATATGTTAGATGATTCTTACAAATGAGGCATTTCCCCTTGTATAGCCATTCACCTTCTCAATAGATGACTAGGATTACTTTGATTCAAGGGTTACAAAATTTCTCTCGAACATTCCATAGAAATGTCTAGGACAACAACCCCTCCTACTACATTTTAGAATTCTCTACACTAGTGTAGTACATGTATCCCTTTTATTTAATTAATTTATTTTCAAAGAACACTTCGGAAACACTTCCGGAACATGTTAGGGACATGCCAACTTATCTTCTCCCATTTTTTTTAGTACTTTTGATGAATGTTTGGACGTTAAATGTTTATCATTTTTTTAGATTTAAATACTTAATAGATATAAATGGAAAGTGCTAATTTGTAAGTTTTTTTAAAAAAATATAGAATTAGAGTTAATTTTTGTTAATTTTGATTATTTTTTGATGTAATATTAATCTAGCAAATGAAAAAATATATACAAAAAAAAATACGTTATTGTCGTATTCCCGACATGTCCATGTCCTCATTTTTTTAAAATCACCATATCCCGTATCTGTATCTATATCCATGTCCGTGTTCGTATCCGTACTTTTTAAAGTGGAACCTAAGGAGAGACTTGGTAGCCAAAAGATTAGCCACTATTTTTTTTTTTTTTTAAACCAAAAAAGGAGATTTTTTATTCCAATAAAAAGATACAGATGAGGGCCAAAAGCATAACAAAGAGCTTGGGGAGAGAAAATTTGTCAAAGCATTGAAACGCAACTATGTTGTTGGCACCCAAATGCAAGACAAATCATACGCATGCCCGAAAGCAAAATGAAGCAGAAAACAGCCAGTCCAAAAGGAAACAGCTAACAGCCGAGCTGAAACCTCAGCCCTCCCAAACACCAGCAGTAAAGCCCTCACAGATCTTAATACAATTTTAGTTCCCTTACCTAAGACACTGTCCAATCTGTTTCAAATTTGAGAAAAAATGATTTACAAAGTAAAACCTTCCCACTGAGTGAGTCTTCATCCAAACAACCAAAGGGTTAGCCAGTTAGGCTACAACCCCTTGGTTCACTATCACTTTTCATTAGCCACTTTTTTAGTAGAGAATAACTATCACCTTGTAAAATTTACTAGGGGACAAAACTCGCTTTGCTGCATTACAGTTTTGAATGTTTCAGCAACTCTAGAGTTTACATTTTCTTCTAAAGGGAAAAAAAGTAGAAAATAATGCAGCTGAACTTTATGAGCAAAACAGGGCTATCAAATCCCGTTTCTGTAATCATGGTGTTTGTTAATTGGGTTTATTTGGTGAAATATATATATATATATATATATATGCAATAACAGTAAATAAAAGCAAGGCAATCAAAATATATAATAAAAAAGAAGACATAAAAATTGGATACAACCAGACTTCCATCACTAGAAAAATATTGCAAATACAAATATTGAAATATCTGGGAAGAGTAGGCAACAATAACCAAAACAATCCATTGCAAAACCTTTTTAAGAGTATTTATGGAAGTAGCTCTGAACTTAAAAAAAAAAAACAAAAAGCAGTCAACAAAAACACTTCTCATCCTTTCAAAAGGACGAAAATCCAAAGAACAGGGGCAAATAAATAGATACAAAAAAAATTTAAGAGTGCACAATGAAATCCTGATACCAACAGACGTACTATCTTGCAACTACAAATATTGAAATATCTCGTCTTGCTCCTATTGTATTTTAAGCATCAGCAATCTCAATATCAGCAACTGGCAGCGATGACCTGAAGGGCTGCTCCTCTTCCTCCTTGGGGGTGTGGATTGTCACAAGATCAGGAAGGGGTGTCATTGGTCCCTGCTTGCCCTTTGGATCCCACCCAAGCATGATTTTGACTTTGATTCCAAGAACACCCTGCATCATTCAATTTGGGCCATAAATAAACCAATAAAGTAAATTAAAGACAGCAGGCCAATGTTCATCAATGATGTATGTTGAAAGCTTTCTTGAAATCCATCATTGATAGTTTGCATCTATTAATGAAAATGCATAACACTGTGGAAACCACTCTTGATAACATTTCCACTTCCTGATAAAAATTTGGAGGAAATAAAAGATACATGGCAATGAATTCACTTCCAGCTAGATGCAGGTCAGAAATGTCAAATTTCAATATAGTGATTTAGGCTAAAAGCATATGAGCAGTTTGTTGTATACTCCGACAAGGGGGTGGAACATCAAAGGACAACAAAAATAATAACATTGAAGGTGGGCTTTGTGGGTAATGCATGTAGGCGTTACCATGGTCTTGTTCAAGTCCCATTAGGAGATTGAGTCTATAGCTTATCCCACCAAATAATAATTATAACAACCAAGTAAATAGGTAAATAAAAGCAGACAGCAATTTGAAAGAGTGGAAAAGGCAACGTCAATCACAGCCAGCAACCATATATTAATCCTAGAATACAAAAATAAGCCCAGATACAAACAATGGGAGCAATGGGAAAATGAAGCATAAATGGGCAAATAAACTGACCTGTCTAAGAAGCACATGTCTCACAGCAGAATCAATGTATTCATTAACAGGCTGACCAGAGGATATCATATATCCATCCTTAAACTTCATTGCCTTGGCACGCTGTGCCCTCAGCTTTCCACTAACGATTACCTTTTGCATAATAATATGAAGTAAGCACAATCATTATTTACATGTCAAGTGCAGGAAACAGATTTTGTAGATACCTCACACCCCTTTGCGCCACTCTCCATAACAAATCGTAGGACACCATAGCAAGCCCTAAAACATGAAAAGATAGCATGGGTGAGTCGATAAAAGTTGTACAAACCAAAACTCCAGTAGATAATTCCAGGGAAGAAAATTGTATAATAATAGAACAGGTCAAATAACCGCAAAACAAAAGGGAATCAAAGCCTCCTATATAATTCCATTCTGACATTTTCTTTTTATGTCCACCAAGTTTTACCATGATTGCTCAGGGTTAGGGGTTACTTTGGTTTGGGGTCTATGACTTTCCCAAATAACTAATCTAAGCAAGATAGACAATGATGCCTCCCAAATTTGAAAAATATTTTACATATGCCCATCATATCTTTATTAGCATACAGTGATATGATCGTTACGGGAACACAACAAAGTACCAATATGACATCCTAAAAAGAAAGAAAAACATTGATCATCATTAACAAACAAATGCGTGCCATGAGCCTAGAGTAGTGTTCACAAATAAATCAATCAAAACTAGATTGGCTGATAAACACTTTGATATAAATCATGTATGAGTATTTTCTAAACTCCAAGAAATAAAAGCAGTTCAAGAAGCCAGACTAACTCCAAAACTATTTAATTTAAGCATTGATGAGGAACCTCTTTAACCCACAGTCAATGGGAAAGAGAGAAGTATAATCAATGCTTGCTTCCTAGATAATATGGCACATTGGAGTTATATGAGAGGTCTACAAGCATGTGTTGCCAGCCATAAGACATTGGGTCCTCACAATGGGTAATGTCAGAGAACAACACAGCAGTTTTGACATTTAAAATAAGCATAGAAATCCAAACTGAAAATTGCAAAACTTTTAGTCTCTGGTGCATCATACTTGAGATTCGTCTTGTTAACTTAACCTTTATTGACTTTGTTTATAGAAACTGAACTCCCCAAATTTTGCTTGCCAACAAATTTAAATTACCTCACCACAGCATCATTTACAAGAATGTGTCCAATGGGTTAGAGTAGTGTTGACAAATAAATCAATCAAAACTTGATTGACTGATAAACATTTTGACATAATTATGTAAGAGTATTTTCCAAACTCCAGGATACAAAAGCAATTCAAGAAGCCTGACAAACTCTAAAAACTATTTAATTTAAGCATTGATGAGGAACCTCTTCAACCAACAGCTATTTGGAAAGAAAGGACTATAATCAATGCTAAGGATGTCTTTCCTAGCTATATCACAATTATTTGAGAGATCTACAATCATGTGTTGGCAGCCATACGACAATCAGTCGTGTAGTTTTTTTGCATGACTGCTGCTCATGAGATCATTATCACCACATACAATTTTAGGAAGAGGCAAGTGGTGATTATTGATTGGTGTTACAGGTGCAAAAGGGATGGGAAAAGTGTGAATCATCTGTTACATATTTACAACAGAGACAGACAACCAAGGAGGCATAAATGCATAAAAAAAATTGATTTGTTATCTAATTACATTTGAAAAGATTGGAGACCAATTCAAACTGAGACAAACCTGCGGACAGCAAGGCCCCCAAGGAGCTTATAACGCAGAGACTCAGCCTGAGCAATAGCACATAGACCCCTGTTGTTAACCCTCTCGGCATAAAGCTCAACACCACCATCTGGAAACTTGAAGCGTTTCTGGACAACAGATGTCAGCTCCCGAATTCTTCTTCCCCTCTCACCTGAGCAAATCCATCAAAAAACCCAACTGTTTGGTGCACATTATAACACCACAAAATCCACCAAATCACATCCCTATCACCCGTCAGTTTAAACACAGTCATAGTATCTCATGGAAATCTGTTTAAACCCAGTATTAATATTCAACGAAAGAAAACAAGTATCATCAATAGTCATACCCCTTCTTATTTGCAAGATAAGGGAGGAGGAAAGAGAAAAAAAAAAATATCAATGAGTTATAATTTTCCTCACGAAGAAAGGTTGAACATAAACCTCAGCATTCATGGTCTAATTCAAAACAAACTAGTTGAGAATGAGATCGATTTCATTTGATTCAACCTGTAAAAGGCTTCATTTATTTCCAGAGATAGTTATCCAGGTGAAAATACCTTTTGGAGCAAACAATAAAACAAAAACAAAAAATATTTCTTGTGAAGATTATTATCCTAGGGAGATAAATCTAGCAGGTGAAAATACCTATTTGCACAAACAAAAAACAAATCTTTTTCTTAGGGAACAAAATCTATATGCAAAGTGAAAATTGACATCAAATTTTATAATTCTTACAAACCAAAACATATAGTAAATAAATAATTCATTTGCCAATCAATCGAAACAGTTACACATTCCTACTCCTTCACAGCTTGCATTGTAAAATTCACATATAAGCATACATAATCATGAATTTACCGAGAACGTTCTGAGTACGAGTAGCTCTTATGATGATCTCAGTACGCATCGGCGTAACCCTGACTTCAACACCGGAGTAACCTTCCTCTGCAAGCTCTCTGGTGAGTACCTCGTTGAGCTCAGCGAAGAACACTCCATCAGCAACAAACTGATTAACAAAACCACACAGTTCATCAGATCTAAACACAAACATACAAATACAGATATATATATATATATATACACAGAGAGAGACAGAGACAGAGACAGAGAGCTTTGTGACCTTTCGTTTTTTGCTCATTTGAGTCGCCGCCATTTTTGGGTGAAACAGTGAGAGAAGCGAATCGAGTGTTTAAAGTCCGCAGAAGAGTAGCTCAACTAAACCCTAGGAAAGAGGGGTACACTGTGTTCGACGGCACAAGTGAGGAATGCTATATATATGGGCTTTTGATCGATTTTAGGGTTTTTTTGGGGTGGCGTTTTGGACAGATTGAAAGAAAATGATGGATTTCTAGTACAGGGTGCGCCTTGTGGGCATTACAACAGTTTTAAACCCGTTTTGATTTTTTGGTCCGGATCCTAAATTTACCAAACCCGCCTTTAATGAGGCCGGAAAAATACCTTTTCTATTTGGAGACTTACCGGCCGGTCCCATTAAAACAAATTAATACCTATCGAGTTCTATCGTATTTTAGTTTTCAATTTTACCCCTCAATGTCACACCACATGTGTGAAGCAAAGAAGATATCACGAGCTCTCCCCTGTGCGCGTGACACGCACGCTCCTTCTCAATTGTTCTGATTTGGAAACTATTCTGAGGCGATTTGCGATTTGGAAATTGAAATAAACGAAGAGATTTTCCCTAAATCTCTCATCGTTTCCAAAGAAATAATCTCTGTTTCGATCTATGTTCTGATTCTGAACAGATCCCCAGCAAATCTTCTACCGTTTCGATCTATATTTCCTGTTTAATTCGTCTTCAACAAACATCCGAATCAAACGTAAGTCGTATTCATCTTCCGTTCTTCTTTTATAATTATAATTAAGTGATATTCAATTTCATAATAATCGCATCTTCATGTTCATTTGCTATATAATAACAGATTTGCTTATTTTGTCCAATTCAATGAGAAAATTTGCTATAAGAATGATAGATTTGCTTCATTTTCTTAATTAAGTAATAAAATTTGTTATAATGATAGATTTGATTCCCTTCTTCTTTCATAACTATAATTGAGTTATAAAATTCGACTTGAAGTGATTTTCAATGTGTATCATACAATATTAATTTATTATTGATATTCAACTTCATAATAATCATATCTTCATGTTCATTTACTATTCAATAATGGATTTGCTTACTTTTACTAATTCAGTGATAAAATTTGATATACAATAACAGATTTGCTTACTTTGCCCAATTCAGTGAGAAAATTTGCTATAAGAATGATATGTTTGCTTAATTTTCCTAATTGAGTGATAAAATTTCTTATAATGATGGATTTGCTTCTCTTCTTATTTCATAACTATGGATTTGCTTCCCTTCTTCTTTCATAACTATAATTGAGTAATAAAATTTGACTTGAAGCTATTTTCAATGTGTATTATGCAGTATTAATTTATGAGTGATATTCAACTTCATAATAATCACATCTTCATGTTCATTTGCTATACAATGATGGATTTGCTTACTTTTGCTAATTCAGTGATAAAATTTGATATACAATAACAGATTTGCTTACTTTGCCCAATTCAGTGATAAAATTTGCTATAAGAATAATAGATTTGCTTAATTTTCCTAATTGAGTGATAAAATTTGTTATAATGATAGATTTGCCTCCCTTCTTCTCTCATAACTATAATTGAGTGATACAATTCGACTTGAAGCTATTTTCAATTTGTACCATATAGTATTAATTTAAGAGCGATATTCAACTTCATAATAATCACATCTTCATGTTCATTTCCTATACAATGATAGATTTGCTTACTTTTGCTAATCCAGTGATAAAATTTGCTATACAATGCCAGATTTGCTTACTTTGCCCAAATCAGTAAGAAAATTTGCTATAAGAATGATAGATTTCCTTAATTTTCCTAATTGAATGATAAAAGTTGTTATAATGATGGATTTGCTTCTCTTTTTCTTCAACAAACATGCGAATCAAATGTGAGTCGTATTCATCTTCCGTTCTTCTTTTATAACTATCATTAAGGGATATTCAACTTCATAATAATCACATATTCATGTTCATTTGCTATATAATAACATATTTGCTTATTTTGCCCAATTTAGTGAGAAAATTTGCTATAAGAATGATAGATTTGCTTAATTTTCTTAATTGAGTGATAAAATTTGTTATAATGATGGATTTGATTCCCTTCTTCTTTCATAACTATAATTAAGTGATAAAATTCAACTTGAAACTATTTTCAATGTGTATCATACAGTATTAATTTATTAGTGATATTCAACTTCATAATAATCATATCTTCATATTCATTTGCCATACAATGATGGATTTGTTTACTTTTGCTAATTCAGTGATAAAATTTGCTATACAATGACAGATTTGCTTACTTTGCCTAATTCAGTGATAAAATTTGCAATAAGAATGATAGATTTGCTTAATTTTCCTAATTGAGTGATAACATTTACTATACAATGACGAATTTCTTTACTTTGCCTAATTCAGTGATAAAAATTGTTATAACAATGATAGATTTGCTTAATTTTCCTAATTCAGAGAGAGTTATCAACAGCCCACAATAAGAAGATACTTCGTAAGTTAATCAATAACAAAACACTCCAATAAAAAAAAAAATGCAACGAAACCAAATTATAATATTTTGTTTTCAAAATGTTTTTGCAGGCTTGATTGTGAAATCAGTGTTTGCTATATCATGAGGCAATATGTTTCCAGCAACAACATAATGTCTACTTTTTTCAAAGAAGAATGCAATCAATTGAGAGCCGATATATTAACTATCTTCTTGACTGACCAACAAACTGCTCAACAATAAATAGTTGATGAAAAATTGATGACTTGCCTCCGCAATAATCAACAGATCTGGAAGAAAAGAAAACATTTTGCTTGTTTGTTTGTTACACTAATCAACAGATCTTGAAGAAAAGAAAACATTTTGCTTGTTTGTTTGTTACAGTGTAATAAAAAGGAAACATTGATTCATTTAGTTGTTAGAATGTGAATACTTCATACATTTGACTTGTTTGGTTGTTACAGTGTTATCTATATTTTGATCATTTTGATTCGTACTTTACTTCAATGAATATTATAATGCTTGGTTGTTACAATGTTAAAATTACAGACAATACACTAAATGAAAATTCTGTTTTTTTTAGCTATATTTTTACCAGATTTGGCTTTGATATCAGCCTTACTTTATGCTTAATAACAAGTTTGGATCCCTTCATTTACTAACATGACATTTTTTTTTACACTGATAAATTTATCACTGTTCAAACTAACAAAAATCAACAACTCTCTCTCTCTCTCTCTCTCTCTTATTCTTTTTTCCTAATTCAAGTAAACAAAACAATATAAAAAATAATAAACAATTTATCTAAATTGAAAATTAAAACACAAACACTATTACATTGTCCAAATTGAGAATTAAAACACTGTTGCAATTTGTAGATATTTTCAAGTTTGGGAATGAATGTAAGAACATGCCATTCTGGGTATATGGAATAGAGATAAAGTTCTAACAGTAAATCCAAAAAAACAAACCGTACATACATTTTAACATTTAACTCTAAGAACCAGTTATTTATGAAGAAATATGATCTTATTCAAGACCTGATGATAAACTATTGCATCTAAAGCATTTCTTAGACTGAAATTTTGAACAATTTAATCTGAAAATGAATTGTAAACTCGAAATATTTTGCTTCAAGGATCCCACTGATAGTTAATTGCATAGTGGCAGTAATGTAGCACAGATTGAGAAACTTAGTCTCAAACTACCTACAATTGATTTTTCTTGAGTTTAAGCCCCTGATAAATTTATCACTGTAAAAAAGAACATTTGGTTGGATATGACAGTGATAAATTTTTCAACCACTGATATAAATGTAATAAACCATCAACTTTTTCCATACAGTCAGTTATAAATTTATCATTCTTAAAAATAACAAAATTCAACAACCCCATTAATGCTTGATTGTTTCCTTCAGACAATGGTAAATTTATCACTCTTAAAAAAACATAATCCACCAACTCATTCAAACCAACCAGGGATAAATTTACCACTATATAAAACACCAAAAACATCAACTACATTTAACCAAAATCAAAGAATATAAATCTATGAAATTTAATCTTGTAAAAATATCAACAAAAAATATAATTTCCGTTCAAAAAATTCCTCAATCATCCAATGCAACTACCGAAATTATGTATCTTTCAAAAAATACTCAAACATTCAATGCAAGTAACACCTCTCAACTGTCAACAAAAGTAATTCAATTAAAATCAATAAAACTAAAGCAAGCTTCTTTATATGTCTTTCGATTATGAGTTCCCATCTTTCCACACCTACTGCACCTAATTCTCTTGATCCGCCCTTCGAAGGTATTCTCTCTGTTCTTGGACGTCCAACTGGTTTCTTACAAAGAGGAGGTAAAACAATGCCATCATCAAGAACTACATTTGGCTTCCACATACTAGGAACTGGATAGATAGAATGCGAATAAGAATCACAATAAC
The DNA here is from genome assembly GCA_030407325.1 of Camellia japonica. Lineage (NCBI taxonomy): Eukaryota > Viridiplantae > Streptophyta > Magnoliopsida > Ericales > Theaceae > Camellia > Camellia japonica. The sequence goes on from JAPPVO010000010.1 coordinate 114,034,238, forward strand.
TACGAACATGGTAGTAATCATCAAGAAAATAATTCAGATCCTTCTCACTTCTCTTTATAGCATAAAAATCATGTTTGCAAGGAAAAGAATCAATTTCCAACAATCGACAAGAACAAGACTATTTCCCAATATCAACCATAACTGAATGATTCAATTGGATTTCATGAATATCATCGCTACATTTCTTAACTATCCATGCCTTTGTATCATTAAAAGCTTCTTCCAACTTTTTCTCTGTAAAAGGACAAACAATACGATTCCACTTATTTCCAACTTCTCACCTTTTTGAAAATTGCTCAATTAGTTTCACCCGTATAGCATCAACAAGATTAGTTGAAAACAAATGGTGCTTATCCCTAATCCATGAATTAAAAGATTCTACAGCATTTGTGCACATTTCACCATACCTCTTGACTTGAAAATAAGCGTTACACCAACACTCATTAGGCAAATCCTTAAGAAACTTCTGAACGATTACGACCACAACGACCCTTAAATTCTTCACATAGCTCATTAAACAACTCAATAGTAGGAGCATATGCACATCTATTAAAAGGAGTGAGCAAATACTCTTTAGGTTCGCGACTATTCACTGACAAATAAGTTTTCAAGTTTGTTTTCAAATGCATTGGACAAAAAGAATGAGAAGAAAACGAAAAAACCTTAGCTAAAGCTTTCAGCAAACCTCCATGTCAATCAGTAACAAACGTAATATCCCTTCCCGGAGTCAAAATAACAAACAACTTTGACAATAACCAATGCCAATTGTCATAATGTTCAGTATCAACAATGGCAAAACATAATGGATATAAAACTACAAACAAAATATATACACATTATTTGTAACAAATAAAAAAGATTACAAAACAAAAGTAAAACGCAAAGTATATAACATATAGCACTAACCATAGATAACTTTATCACTGTATTACTACAACAATTCAATAAAAACATACAACATATAGAATCAATGCATAATAAATTTATCACTGTATAAATATAAAAATTTAACAAAAGTATACAGCATACAAAAGTATACAGCATAAATTTATCACTAATTGATTGACCATACTCAATAATCAACACTTTCCAGTAACAAAAATGATAAAATTATCATTGCTTTAATAATAATAACAAATAAACACAGAATATACCTTGGTTGCTGTCTTTTTCTGTAGCAACCAATAAACAACCTTTGTGTCTTCCTTTTAAGAAAGTTTCATCAAGCATCAACACAGGCCGACAATACTTGAAACCATGAATACATGCCTCAAAAGCGAAAAACAAGCATTTGAAATGTCTTCCTTTACTATCAATATCAAATTCCATATCAAAAACACTCCTCGGATTACAATCATTAGCGGTATCAACATACCAACGAAGATCGTCAAATGAAGATGAATAGTCACCAAAAACAACATCCCTTGTTTTTTCAACACCCATCCAAGCTCGCCGATAAGAAACTTCTGTTCCATAATAGTCCTTGAAATCACAAACCATCTCACTAACTGATGTCAAAGCCTTATTACGAACCTCACTTGAAATTAGCCCACCAATCATACTCGAAGTCATCCTAGTATGTTTAATTGTACGAAAAGAAGATCCACACGTATGAACATCATCAAATTGTTTAATAACAAAAGCTTTACTAGAATTTTCCACTCTAGCATGCACGCTCCATAAACATCCCAAATCAGCCATTCTCTTACAATGAATAGTTCGTTAGAGCATTGTCGAAGTGTTCTGAACGTTACTGAAAATCGCCGAAATGTCCAGAATGTTGGTTGAACATTAAGAATATCATCGAAGACTTACCGGAATGCCCAGAATATTGCCAGAAAATAAATAAATAAATGGAGAAATTATAGTGAAAAAACATAGAAAATGTGCTAAATATTGATAAAGTGAAAGGAAAAAAAAAAACATAACAACAACAAACAACAATGGGAAAAAGTATATATTATTTTTTAATTTTTGTAGGATTTAAGCAAATAATCTCTAATATTGATCAAACTGAAAATTAATCTTTAAAATTGTAAAATGTTACAATTTCAAAGTATGATTCTATTAAATATTTATCCTTATTAATCAAACTGGAAAACATGTTATGAAATTGTAAAATTTTACAGTTCTAAAATAAGTTATAAAACTGTAAAATTTTACAGTTTTAAAGCATGATTCATTTCAGCACTAACAAAACTAAAACTGTAAAATTTTACAGTTTTCACCGCCAGTAACTAAAACTTAAAAACAACTTGTTAATAATTTAAAAATTTTCTCCATTAAAACAGTAAAATAGAAGTGTGTAGCAGAGAAAAGGTAGAAAAATTGGGAGATCGAATAAAAAAAATAGATATAGAGAGAATATTGTACTTCGACAACTGTTTTTAGTTTAGATCTAGTTGGATCTCATGTAGATTTACTCAGATCTGATGTTAGATCTACATCAGATCTGAGTAGATTTACTCATCTTCTTCGCTTGAAACTTATCTCTTTCGCCGTCAGTGAGAATGAAGTAAAGAGTCGATGGTCGGTGGTTGCCGGGGAACCCTAAATAATAATGGTTGTCGGTTACCGGTGACTATATATTAGAAAAAGAAAGAGAAGAAGTAAGCCATGGTCGCCAGTCACTGGAAATCATGAAGAGAAAGAGGTGGAGAAAAACAAATACACATAGAAGAATGAAGATGAAAAACACTTAATGGACTTTTGAGAGTATTCAAAAAGTTGTGGGACTAAATAGACTTATTCTTTCTTAAATAGGACTTCCAAATAATTTGCCCTAAAATGAAAATGGGAGTTCTTATAAACGTGGGAAAACCTATGGTGTGTACCCTTTATCCTATTATAAATTGGGGTAAATTATACTGACATCTCCTAAGGTTTGATTCAATTACATTCTATTCCCTAACATTCTGAAAATTACATTCTCATCCCTGTAGTTAATGGTCTCATTTTACAAACTCCCTTATTATATAAAATACAACAACTCCTAATAGAAAAATAAAGGAAATTACATTAAAAAAAAGAGTTAAAGCAAATGAAAGAGGAAAAAAATAAAAAATCAGAGGAAGTAAAGCAAAGCAAGAAAAGAAAGAGTGCATGAGTTCAATATCTTCATTTTGTCTAAATAATTATAATGACAGAAGGTTAGTGTAATTTCTCAAACGTTAAGGGGGTGATATGTATTAAATCCAAACCTCATGGGGGTGTACGTGTAATTTACCCTATAAATTGGTGTAATTTTATTATAAAAATTCATAATATCAGTCACAAAATACGTAATTTCATCGCAAATTAATTTAATATTCAAAATTTTATGGTTCATGTAATAAAAAATTGTAAGTTGATTATGATATTTTTTATTATGCTAATTTGTAGTGAGATTATGCATTTTGTAATTGATGTTATGAAATTTTTTGATAAAATTATATCAATTTATGATAAGATACCTATAGTATATACGCCAAAAGAAGTGCACACCATAAAGCTTTCCTATAAACGTACACATGAAAAAATTTCGCACAAAAAAAACCCTCCAAAATAATGAACCAATGGACCTTTTATAATTGAACCAAAGTGATAATACCACAATATGCCATATATATGTATGAAAAAATTGCGGTGTATTAGAGCATCCTTATCAAACTCGGTAAAATTATTTTTTAGCTAATAAACTTTAAAAAATCAAATTCATCAAACTCGTTTGCAGCTCGTCAAAATTTAAGATTGCTACAGTATCTCGCTACAATAAGTGAGGTACTGTTCATCGCTAGATTAGTGTTACTAGATGTCCGCTCGAAAGTCCGACCAGACGTTCGGCCGATCAACCGATCAACGACAATTTTTTATATTTTAATTTTTTTTAAAGAATTGTTTGACTAGTAACTTATCAAATTAATAAAAAAAAAAAAGACTAACAAACACAATAGGAAAATAATATTTTAATAATGTGACACCCGAATGTTTTAAATTACAATAAATAGAACTTTAAAATAATATATATATATATATATACAATGACAATAATGGTAACTAAATAAATAATAATAAGTAAAGGCATAATTTAGGAAATTGAGAATTTTATGGTTAAAAAAAAAAAATACGTTGCGAAAAAACTACCCCTTAAATATTTTAGTAAGTGGTAAGTGAGGTTGGGTTATAAGGTTTTTAGACATGAACCTAACTTATAATCATATATAATTTTAGGAGTCATCATGAATTACCAAAGAAGATAATAATGTTTAAATTAGTAAAGTGGTCAAAATAGTCCTAAGTTCTAAGAATAGTCAATGGTCAAAGAGATAAAACCAAGTTAATAAATAAATAAGATAAGGGTGGTGGACTGGAGTGATTAACTGGAGTGATCAGCAAGATTTGATCTCCATGCGTCAAAATACGGAACCTTCCATATACTTGTCACCCACGAATTTCTTCCTATAAATAAGGAAGAAGGACAGGTTTAAGGCAACGGAAATAGAGAGTAGAAAAGAGAAGGGACGGGTGAAGATCGTGAGTAGTGGAAAGAAGGAATAAAGAAATTAATGTAAGGTGAGTTATATTATACCTTGAGTTACCAAAATGTATTTTACTTATATTTTGACTTACCAAAATCTATTTTACACAAGTTATGTTTTAATAATATATTAATAAAAGTTATGTTTTATGAACATTTCAATTACGTGGTTTTATTTCTGAACCCTATTTGCTTAAAAGGAAACCCCTGGATATCTTTGTTTATATTTTAAAGAATATTTGATTATGACCTTATAAGCAATTATGTTTTGTAAGTACCACCACGGGAGTCCCACGCCATGGGGGATTTAAATAACCATTGGCTAGTATTTGACCACTTTGTGGTCCAGTGTTGTCATGGATCCATTGACCTCTGAAGTGATTGTTACTTTAGTGATGTACCGTGGTTATAGTGATTATTTCAGTTTCTGGCACTTAATTAATTTGTGTATTCAACTCAACTCAATTTATGTTAATGTTTTAACTTAAATAAATATCCATGGCCATTTTGTGCCCCTACACTCATAGTATGATATTTCTCACTCTGCTATGTGCTTATAGCTGTTACCCCTTTCAGGTGACGAGATTTAGCGGGATCAAGATGGAAAATGAATCGCTATGTTATTTTGTTTCTATCTTTTATTATTAGACTCTTGTAATACAATGAAATTCAAGTAAACTATGTTCTATTTTCTTTTAAATAAACAGTTGGTACCCAGTTATTTATTTTAATTTATTTAATTTATCCGCTTGCGCTGTGACTATAGAATTATCCGAATTATTTTATTTTTATCTTGTTACGACGCCGAGCCTTTGGATATCGGGTTTGGGTCGTGACAAAAGTGGTATCAGAGCAATGATTTTTTTTTTTTAAAAAAATATATATATATATATATATAATAAATAAATAAATAAAGTTTTTAAATTTTTTCTGTATAATTTTCACATTATTTGCAATTCACATTATTTAAAAAAAAAAAATGTAAACTTGCATTATTTGGTATTATGTAGTATGTCTAACACAAATAAACCATGTTATATATATGTCTAGGCTAAGTTTTCTTGTGTTGTAGGAAATGGCGAACCTAATGGAGTTATTCTGGTACGAGCCCCCAGAAGCTCATATTCTCCCGAACCAATTAGAGGGCTAGGGTGACTCAGAGAGTCTTGTCAGGCAAGCCCATCCAACACTTGACCATCTCATGGAAAAATCCGTTTATTTACAGGTTAACCCCGATGAGAACTTATTATTCTGGAGACTTAGCCGAGATAGCACTCGTGAAAGGTACATAGGACCGACCCACGTTGTTGGTCTTGCTCCGGACCTAGAACCACCACATTTTCTGGTCGCACCTCTACCCGTAGGCTTTGTAGAGAGGAGGGGACCCGCATATCCTAGTAGCCACATTCGCACCACGACACCACCTCCCCAGCACATTGCCTATATCCCAGCTGTGGACTTTACCAACAGTGCATCATACCTGGAGACACCGATACGGATTACTGGACGGGAATTCTGGGGTTATGATCACGGTGCTCCTGTTTACATGGTTCAGGTAATATGGAGCTGCTTCGGAGTTGAGCTTAGTGGGTGGGAGTTTGAGTCTATCATGCAAAGTGAGTTTCCGGGGTTGTTTCATGGACCAGTTTTCCAAAGCCAGTTCTCCTGGTGGCCTAATGGACCATTCTAGATGTCTGACCAGAAGACCCTTTTTGTGACCTAACCATAAGTAGTCTAATCTTTTTGTATCAATAGGATTAGACATTAATTTGTGACCGCCAGACTAACGCCCTATGTATGGTAACAATGATGTCTATATATATATGGTATTAATATTAACATGATGGTAAAACTAATATGTTATATATGAATGTGGTGATATTAATAGCAAAACTAATACGTTATATATGATTGTGGTGATAATAGAACTAAAATGTTATATATGACGTTGTATCAAAATTATATCAATGTGATGTCACGCTTATATCATTTTACCTTGTAGTAATGGCCAACGAAGGAAATGAAACTGGATCATCAGTCAGCGGTACCATCCCAATGGAACAGATCATGGAAAGGGTAGTCACCAACTTTTTACAGGCCTTGCAAAGTAGCATAACCAATGGGACATTAGAAAGACGAGAAGAACCGACTACGATTAAACAATTTCAGGAGCTGAAACCCACCACATTTATCGGCAGTCCAAACCCACTAGTAGCAGAGGCCTGGGTCAGGGACATGGAGAAAATATTCCGCGCACTACCTTACACAGAAAGACAGAAGGTAACTTTTGCCACCTTCATCTTCAAAGACGATGCACAAGAATGGTGGCTCCTTACCCTGGAAAAGGAAGATATTGTGACTTGGGCGAGATTTTTAGAAGTATTCTATGAAAAGTACTTTCCAGATTCACTACGGGAACAAAAAGCGTCAGAATTAATACATCTAAGGCAAGGAACCATGACAGTGGCCGAATATGAAAGTAAGTTCACACAGCTGGCCCGGTTCGCGACATATGTCATTCCCACCGAAGCTCAAAAAGCCAGGAAATTTGAAGCAGGGTTGGATCTTGAAATTAAGGATAGGCTGGAGGTTCTAAAACTACCAACCTATGCGGCGGTGGTAGATCGAGCATACATTGCGAAAAAAGGAATTAAAGCCTTGCGTTCTGGGGAGCCAAGTCAGAGGAAGCGATTTTGGAAAAGAGATAATAGAAAGCTCGGTGTCGCACCTCCCAAGAGAATAAATACGAGCACAACCAGTTCAACCGGTCCAAGCAATCAAAGTCCTGCAAACCCTAAAGGAGGCACCACTCCTGCTTGCTCTACCTGTGAACGGACTCATTGGGGACCATGCTGTCAAGATATGGGAACATGCTTTAGATGTGGCCAAGTTGGCCATTGGCTGAGAAATTGTCCAACGCTCGTCCGCCCCTTTGAACTAGTCCGAAAACCCACAGTACCTGAAGGAGCGAGAAAGGACCAAAAACGCCAAGGAAGAGCTTTTGCCCTGGTGCCTGGAAACCCAGAAGTTACTGAAAATGTTGTGTCAGGTACATTCTCTGTTTGTGGTCACTTAGCCCATGTTCTCTTTGACTCTGGTTCAACTCATTCTTTTGTTACACCACACTTTGCTACCAAGTTGACATCAACACCCGAACCCTTAGGATACATACTATCTGTGTCTTTTCCCTCTGGAAATTCCGCCCTCAGTACTTATGTATACAAATCTTGTACTGTATCCTTAAAAGGTGAAACCTTACACGTAGACTTGATACCCCTTAGCATTAGTACCTTTGATGTAATCTTAGGAATGGATTGGTTAGCTGTTAATTGTGCCTCTATCGATTGTAAAGCCAAAAAGGTATTCCTCAGGTCGCCAAACCAACTCGAGCTTGTCTTCGAAGGAACTGGAGCCTCTCCCCCTCCCTGTATTATATCTTTCATAACAGCCCAACGACTGCTAAGAAAGGGTTGTTGTGGTTGTATCTGTTATGTGATTGATACTCAACAAGAGACCCCCACACTTGATGCGATCCCCGTAGTTCGAGAATTTCCAGATGTATTTCCTGAAGAACTGCCTGGCACCCTAGTTAATCGAGAAATCGAGTTCACCATTGAAACCTAACCTGGTACACAACCAATTTCAAGGACCCCTTACCGCATGTCCATGGCAGAATTGAAAGAACTAAAAACTTAACTCCAAGAACTACTGACCAAAGGCTTCATCTGACCGAGTACCTCACCATGGGGAGCTCCAGTACTATTCGTAAAGAAAAAGGATGGTACAATGAGGTTATGTATCGACTATCGAGAGCTAAATAAAGTCACCATCAAAAATTGGTACCCCCTGCCACGAATTGACGACTTGTTTGATCAACTGCAAGGCGCCCAAGTGTTCTCAAAAATTGACTTGCGTTCTGGTTACCATCAACTAAAAGTCAAAACGGAAAGCATCGAAAAGACTGCCTTCAGAACCCGTTACGGGCACTACGAGTTCCTCGTCATGCCATTTGGTGTCACCAATGCTCCAGCGGCCTTTATGGACCTCATGAATCGAGTGTTCAAACCCTATCTTGATGAGTTCGTCATTGTCTTCATTGACGACATTCTCATATACTCCAAATCACCAGAAGATCATGAACACCACTTGCAAAAAGTTCTATAGACATTACGTGATCACAAACTTTATGCCAAGTTGAAGAAATGCGAATTCTGAATCGCTAGTGTACACTTCCTCGGTCACGTCATTAACAAAGATGGCATTTCAGTAGATCCCCAAAAGGTTGCAGCAATCGTGGATTGGCCACGACCTACTAACGTATCAGAGATTCGAAGCTTCTTGGGCCTAGCCGGCTACTACCGGTGCTTTGTGCAAGACTTCTCGAAGATAGCTTCACCCTTGACCCAGCTAACTTAAAAGAACACACCCTTTAAATGGACGGACAAGCAGGAACGTTGCTTCCAAGAATTGAAGAACAGACTCGTGACGACTCCGATACTAGCACTCCCCGCCGAAGCAGAAAAGTTTGTAATTTATAGCGATGCCTCATACAATGGTTTGGGTTGCATTCTTATGCAAAATGGGAAGGTCATTGCTTATGCCTCCCGCCAACTAAAGACTCGCGAAAGGAACTATCCAACTCATGATCTAGAATTAGCTGCGGTGATCTTCGCCCTCAAAATCTGGCGTCATTATCTCTACGGAGTAGCCTGCAAGATCTACACGGATCACAAGAATCTCAAATATCTGCTTACATAGGAGGAATTGAATATGAGGCAACGACGATGGCTAGAATTTATGAAGGACTACGATATAGAGATTCATCATCATCCCGGCAAAGCTAACGTAGTAGTAGATGCATTAAGTCGAAAAACGACCAAAAGTTTGGCATGTACCCTCATTCCCCACAAGATCAATGGGTTGCTCACCAACATAATCGTAGAACCAGAGTTAATTGAAGAAATTAGAGCCCGCCAATGTGAAGATAAACTTTTGAAGAAAAAGTACGAGGAACAAGGAAGCACGGCTGATCCTGATTTCACGATAAGCAATGGAATACTAAAATTTCATAATCGAATTTGTGTACCCGACCTTCCAGAACTCAAGAAAAGGATATTGGTAGAAGCTCATAGCTCGAGGTTTGCGATCCATCCTAGCAATACGAAGATGTATCACGATCTGAAGGAATACTTCTGGTGGACAGGAATGAAGAAAGACATAGCAAGCCATGTCTCCAAATGCCTACGTTGTCGACAAGTTAAAGCGGAATATCAGAGACCTGCAAGAATGTTGCAACCATTCCCTATTCCTGAATGGAAGTGGGAACACATTACTATGGACTTCGTGGTCGGGCTACCGCAATCAGTCTCGAAGAATGATGCAATATGAGTTATCGTAGATCGATTGACGAAGTCGGCATTTTCTACCAATCAGAATCATGTGCTCCCTCTCTAAGTTCGCTACTCTCTACATTAAGGAAATCGTTCGCTTGCATGGCACCCCAGTTTCAATCGTATCCGATAGAGACCCCCGTTTCGTGTCTCACTTCTGGAATAAATTACAAGAAGTTTTGGGAACCACTTTAAGGTTTAGCACGGCTTATCACCCCTAAACTGATGGGCAATCTGAAAGGACGATCCAGACCTTGGAAGATATGTTACGTTTGTGTGTCCTAGACCTCAAAGGTAACTGGGATAATCATCTACCTTTAGTGGAGTTCGCGTATAATAATAGCTACCATGCAAGTATTGGAATGGCACCGTACGAGGCACTGTATGGAAGGAGATGTCGATCACCTCTGTGTTGGACGGAAGTCGGAGACAAAAAATTATTAGGCCCCGAGATCGTGCAAATAACGAGTGATAAAATTCAACTCATCCAACAACGAATTCGCACTGCCTAGAGCCGCCAGAAAAGCTATGCAGATACACGAAGACGAGACTTAGAATTTCAAATAGGAGATCATGTGTTCCTTAAAATCTCACCGACAAGAGGGGTAATCCGATTTGGAAAGCGAGGAAAGTTAAGACCACGTTACATCGGCCCATTCGAGATACTCGAAAGGATTGGTCCTGTAGCATATCGTCGTGCGCTTCCACCCGAACTATCCAATGTCCATAATGTGTTTCATGTTTCGATGCTTCGTCGATATCTTCGAGATCCAGAGCATGTTGTCGATCATGAGAACCTAGAAGTCCAAGAAGATCTCTCCTACGAAGAGCAACCTGTACAGATTCTCGATCGTCGTGATCAGATCCTTCGAAATAAAACTATACCCCTCGTAAAGGTCTTATGGAGAAACTATCGTGTCGAAGAAGCAACGTAGGAAACTGAAAGGCAAATGCGAGCCAAATACCCACACCTCTTCGAAAACCAAGGTACGTCAAGTTTGAGGACAAACTTCTTTTGAGGAGAGGAGAAATGTGACACCCGAATGTTTTAAATTACAATAAATAGAACTTAAAAATAATTATATATAATATATACAATGACAATAATGGTAACTAAATAAATAATAATAAGTAAAGGCATAATTTAGGAAATTGGGAATTTTATGGTTAAAAAAAAAAATACGAAAAAACTACACCGTAAATATTTTAGTAAGTGGTAAGTGAGGTTGGGTCGTAAGGTTTTTAGACATGAACCTAACTTATAGTCATATATAATTTTAGGAGTCATCATGAATTACCAAAGAAGATAATAATGTTTAAATTAGTAAAGTGGTCAAAATAGTCCTAAGTTCTAAGAATAGTCAAGGTCAAAGAGATAAAACCAAGTTAATAAATAAATAAGATAAGGGTGGTGGACTGGAGTGATCAGCAAGATTTGATCTCCACGCGTCAAAATACGGAACCTTCCATATACTTGTCACCCACGAATTTCTTCCTATAAATAGGGAAGAAGGACAGGTTTAAGGCAACGGAAATAGAGAGTAGAAAAGAGAAGGGGCGGGTGAAGATCGTGAGTAGTGGAAAGAAGGAATAAAGAAATTAATTTAAGGTGAGTTATATTATACCTTGAGTTACCAAAATGTATTTTACTTATATTTTGACTTACCAAAATCTATTTTACACAAGTTATGTTTTAATAGTATATTAATAAAAGTTATGTTTTATAAACATTTCATTTACATGGTTTTATTTCTGAACCCTATTTGCTTAAAAGGAAACCCATGGATATCTTTGTTTATATTTTAAAGAATATTTGATTATGACCTTATAAGCAATTATGTTTTGTAAGTACCACCACGGGAGTCCCACGCCTTGGGCGACTTAAATAACCATTGGCTAGTGTTTGACCACTTTGTGGTCCAGTGTTGTCATGGATCCATTGACCTGTGAAGTGATTGTTACTTTAGTGATGTACCGTGATTATAGTGATTATTTCAGTTTCTGGCACTTAATTAATTTGTGTATTCAACTCAACTCAATTTATGTTAATGTTTTAACTTAAATAAATATCCATGGCCATTTTGTGCCCCTACACTCATAGTATGATATTTCTCACTCTGCTATGTGCTTATAGCTGTTACCCCTTTCAAGTGACGAGGTTTAGCGGGATCAAGATGGAAAATGAATCGCTATGTTATTTTGTTTCTATCTTTTATTATTAGACTCTTGTAATACAATGAAGTTCAAGTAAACTATGTTCTATTTCCTTTTAAATAAACAGTTGGTACCCAGTTATTTATTTTAATTTATTTAATTTATCCGCTTGCGCTGTGACTATAGAATTATCCGAATTATTTTATTTTTATCTTGTTACGACGCCGAGCCTTTGGATACCGGGTTTGGGTCATGACAAATAAGATTAAGTTAGAATAGATAATTTGATACAGTAGGTAAGAGATGACTAGCTAAAATAACAAAATTGTTTTTAATTTGACTAAAAATTTGAAAAGATTGGTGTGAATGCTCTTAAGGATTGTTTTAACAATATGCTTAAAAAAAAGTTAAAAAGTTATTAATAATTAATTAAAATAATTAATTTTCAAAATAATTTTATACAAATATTTTGAGAGTTTAATCATCAATCAAGTCAATAAATAATCATTTGATTACACCTATTATTTTTTAGAAATGTCAATTATGGTTTAACGAATATTCATTAATTTCAATGTACTAATAAAACTAGAGAAAATTGGTCTAAGGTCCCTTTCCAACTTTTGATAGGAGGAGAGATCCACAATAATATGTTTTGATGGCTAAGGTCCCTCAACCTTATTTTAGGTTATAAAATACCTAATTTACCCTTCTTTATAACATAAGTTTGTTTGGATTTTGGCAAACTAAATATTCTATTGCTAACTTCACGGTGGAGATTTTGAAAACTGACTTCGCGGTGGAGATTTCGTAGGGATTTTGCAAGTGTTGCAATGGACTTGACGATAGAGATTGCTACGATCGTGTAGGTGTTCGTGTAGATGTTACAGTGTGTTAATCGTGTAGGTTTTTCAGTGGAGTTGAATCAGGTATATTTTCGATGGAAATTCCACATGGATTTTGATTTTTGTTTTGAATTTTATGTAAAGATTCTGATTTCATATTAGTTTTTCGAGTGTATTTTTGTATTAGGTTTTTGTTTTCAGTTTTGATCAATTTAAAATAGAGGCTAGCTCAGTGAAATTGTTTATGATTTTTGGAGTTAATTTTTCATTTTCTGTTATTGATCAATTTTAGACATAAATTAGCTTGATAGAGTTGATTTTTATTTTTGGAATTAATTTTTCATTCTCTGTTTTTTGGTCAATTTCAAAGAGTGTTGACAGTGTAGTTGTTTTTTATGTTTATAGTTCATTTTTCGTGCTCTGTTTTTCATCAACATGCTGATCAATGATAAGTTTTGTTCTCTATTTTTTCAAACCAGAGAAATTTTTTTAAACCAGAGAAATTTCATTCTCTGCACTTTTGTTGGTATAGTCCAGAGAAAATTGTAAATTTGTTATTATAATCCAAAGAAAATCACAGAGAAAATTATAAGTTTTTATGGACATATTATTAGAAGATTCTAATGTAGATAGAATCTAAGAAAGTGAATGTAAGTTATTAAATTTCTCTGGACTTTTATTTGTAGTTCAGAGAAAATTATAAGTTTGTTATTCACTTTCAGTTTGTAGTTTAGAGAAAATTATAAGTTTGTAGAAAGTGAATATAAGTTTTTGTTTCTCTGAGCAAAAGTTATTTTTTGTGTTTTTTCTTTCAGTTTAGATGGACAGTGCTGTGTTTTTTTGTTATCTTGAAGGTGTATATACGTTTGTAAATTTCTCTGGATTTTGATATGAGTGCAATATTGCAGAATGACGCAGAGAAAATTGTAAGCTTGTAGTTCAGTGAAAATCATAGAGAAGCTTATAATTTCCATAATAGATCTTCTATGTGATTTTTTTCTACGATTGTGTTTAATAGTTAGCAGTGAATTTCTCTATGATTCTCTCCGGATTCATTAATTTTTCTGTGATTTTGTTTTTGTTATCTTGAAGGTGAATATAAGTTCGTAAATGTCTCTAGACTTTTATTTGAGTCCAGAGAAAATTATAATTATTAGAAATTTCTCTAGACTTTTATGCTGTTCTTATGAAGTGTTTTTATGTTGAACAAATTATTTTTCTTATTTTTTCTTTCAGTTTCAATGAACAGTGCAGTGTTGTTGCTGTGTAAATATGGGAATAATACTATTGTCATTAATGTTTCATGCGAATTGAATTTTGAGGAATTGGTTGGCATTTTGTGTAAAACATGGAAGAATTTGGAACCTGAGACGATGTGTATTTCATATTTTATTGTGGGCCATCCGAATTGTATGGTTTGAAATAATATTGATTTTCTGAATATGTTGAGAGTTGTTTGTGCACGTGGTGTTGATATAGTTGATGTTTCAGTTATTAGGTGTAGTACTTCTGATCAAGAGGATGAAGTGGGGTCTAATTGGGTAGATATTGTGCATAGTGAATGTAATAGATTGGTGGATATTGAAAGGAATTCACTCTCTAAGTTTTGTTCTCACCAAGAAAATGCGTTATTGTCAGTTGGTTGGCGAAATAATATTATGAGTGTTGGACAAAAGTTTGAGGGTGGTGTGGTTGAGTTCTGTACTGTTTTATGCAAGTATGCTATTGAGGTTAGTTTTCAGTTTACGTATATTAAAAATGACAAGCTGAGGGTTACGACAGAATGTGCATATAAGGAATTAAGGGGATATATGTGGCGTGTACATGCTTCAGTTGAAAAAACAAATGGGTTCTTTTACATAAGAACTTTGAACAATGAACATAAGTGTGGTGTGGCGGTTCGTACTAGTAAACATGCTAGGATGACTTCCAGCTTAGTTTCTAAACTGAGACTTGAAAAGGTAAGTGCAAAACCTTTAACTCGTCCAGTGGATGTTGTCAAAGAAATGAAAGACAAGTATGGGGTCTCAACTAGTTATAATTGTGGTTGGTTGGGGGTTGAAAAAGCAAAATGTAGTACATATGGGGATTCTTGTTTGTCATTCAATCAATTACGGTAGTATTTTGATGAGGCGTTGAAGAACAATTTAGATAGTCGTTTTGAGTTAGATTTCGAAGATAACAAGCGTTTTAAAAGAGTGTTTGTGGCTTTGCATGCATGCATTGCTGGTTTCGAATATTGTCGATTATTGTTGTTTCTTGGTGGAACATTTTTGAAAGGACGATACAAAGGATAATGCTTGCTGCGACGGGGAAAGATGGAAATGAAGGTAATTGTAAATATATCTAATTTTATCTCAGTATGTGAATTTTCTATATATGTATGAATTAAGTGAATGTGATTTTTCTCTGACACTTTGAATTTTCTCTGGTTTTGGCCACTGTGTGAATTTTCTCTGGATTTTGGTCAGTGTGTGAATTTTTTCTGGATGTCGTCATTGTGTGAGTTTTATCTATAGTTGGTCACTAAGTGAATTTTCTCTGGATATTGTTACTAAGTGAATTTTCTCTGAATATTGCCAATGTGTGAATTTTATCTGTAGTTGGTCACTAGGTGAATTTTCTCTGGATGTTGTCATTGTGTGAATTTTCTCTGTAGTTGGTCACTAAGTCAATTTTCTCTGGATGTTGTCAGTGTGTGAATTTTCTCTGGAGTTGGTTACTAAGTGAATTTTCTCTGAAGGTTGCCATTGTGTGAATTTTCTCTAGAGTTGGTTACTAAGTGAATTTTTTCTGAAGGTTGCCATTGTGTGAATTTTCTCTAAATATTGGCAGTGTCAAATTTCTCTGGTTGTGTTTATTGTTCGAATTTTCTCTGCATGTGTATATCTAATATGCTTGTTCCTATTTGTTTTGTAGGTTTTTTTCCTATAACTTTTGCTGTTATTGATGCTGAGAATAAAGACAATTGGTGTTGGTTCCTTGAACATTTACGTGAAGTATTGGGATCGGAAAGGGTGATAAGTTTCATATCAGATCGGCATTGTGGTATTGTGCAAGGAATTGCTAGGTTTTTTCCTAATTTCTTTCATGGATTTTGTCTTGAACATCTAAAGAGAAATTTGAGGGATAAGTTGTCATGTGGAAACACAAATTTGGTTAGGGAGACGATTGTGTCCAAGTTTTCAGAATGTGCATATGCGCCAACAAAGGCATCATTTCATTTCAAATTAAATGAATTAAAAAGTGAAGGAAGAGACATTGTGAGTGTTTTCTTGAGAAGTTTACCATATGAAAATTGGAGTGATGCATATTTTGAGGGGAAACGTTATGGTGAGATGTATTCAAATGTTGCTAAGCCATTCAATTCATGGATACGAGAAGCTCGGGACTTGCCAATAACAAATTTGGTGGACATGATACGGTTGCAAATCATGAATATTGGGTCTGATAGGAGGCTGCTCTCTAGTAAATGAAATAAAGTTCTCTGTTCTCGTATAGATAGTGTATTGGAGAAGGCTTTCTTGGATGGGAGGACATGAAATGTGAGTTTATCATCTGATAATGTCTTTGAAGTGCATTGTTTTCCTTCGGTTATGGTTGATCTTGGATTGAGAACTTGTTCATGTCAAAAATGGGAAATAAATAGGTATCCATGTCAACATGTTGTTGCTGCTGCAATTTTTAGGAGTGGAAAGAATTTGAATTCATTTGTTGAACCATTTTTTTATGTTGATATGTATCGTCAAGCATACTCGTTTTCGATGGGCCCAGTTCCAATTGTTGAAAAACCTGTTTGTAACATTGATGATGCCATGATTTTACCTCCATTGAGTAAGAGACTAGCTGGGAGGCCAAAAAAAAAACAGAATTGCTTCTACTGGAGAGTTTAAAAGGGTGATTAAGTGCAGTTGTTCTGAGAGTATTGGTCTCCATAATAAGAGGACATACAAGGAACCTTTGTTAAATAGTTGAGGATAATACATTTTATTGATTGAATAATACATTTGATGATTACTTTGTGTATTTTGTTTTGTGAAATGTATTTTTTGGACAGTGTATATAATAATACCAATCAAATTCATGCAGAAAAATTTTCGAATAGCAGTGAAAGTGTGCATTGTGTTTGTTGATACATACTATAGGCAGTGTGTTTATAATACCAATCAAATTCATCTAGAGAAATTTTCCTATAGCAGAGAAAATTCTTTGTGCATTGTGTTTTGAAGCTTTAAATTCATCCAGAGAAATTTGCCAATAACAGAGAAAATTATTGTGTGCATTGTGTTTTTTGAATTTGATGATTGTTTTGTACTAACACAGTGCATTACAGATTGCATGATCATATAGGCACCCTCTTTGGCACAATACGAGTTAAATTTCTCTGTGAATTTCTGGTAACTTCATACCTGTCAAATTCATCCATAGAAATTTGCATTGTGTTTTGTGAGGTCCAATTCATCCAGAGAAATTTGCCAATAGCATTGAAAATTACAGTGTGCATTGTATTTGTTGAAACAGACTATGGGCATTGTTTTATAATACCAGTCAATTTCATCTAGAGAAATTTGCCACTAGCAGAGAAAATTATCTGTGCATTGTGTTTTGAAGCTTCAAATTCATCTAGTGAAATTTGCCAATAGCAGAGAAAATTACTGTGCACTTTGTGTTTTTTGGATTTGATGATTGTTTTGTACCAATACATAGCATTACAGATTACATGATCATATAGGCATCCTCTTGGCAAAATACGAGTTAAATTTCTTTGTGAATTTCTAGTAGCATCATACCAGAGAAATTTCTGCAGACAATTTTCTCTGTGTGGATTGTGTTGACAATCACAATAAAAAATATATATATACTTAACCATTGATAGCCATGAAATTTACATTAATCAAAAAAAGATATATACATATATGTCAAACATCATCATTCCTTCAATATATGAAAAAACAAATTGAATGGTTAATCCTAATTATATTGTGTACATTGTCTTCCTTTCATTAGTGTACTTTCACTATTATACTTTTGGTTCTTTTTCTGGATGTATTTGAATTGGTTCTGTCCATGATCGGCCAACTTCGGTCACAAATCTCTCTATGATTTCTGCCCTCATCAACCTTACGTCTTGTGTGGACAATTTCGAGCTGATAGGTTAATGGTTGCTATATTGTCTCATTATATAGCATACAAGGAGGCCACAATCCACACTACATACAAATTATAGGCATAGTTAGTTTTAAGAAACATTCAAATTAGATTATCTTATTTATAGATGTTGTATGAAACTTACGAATTACTATCTTGTTGTGGAGCATTGTTGACATATTCAAAGTCGTAATTTGTGTTTTGTGAGTCTATCAATTTAAAAGAGGGTTGTGATTGTGCCTCTCTTTCAAGAAATTCTCCACATAATCTTGCTGCAAAAAAAAAATAATTTAAATAATAGAGAAATTTACAGACAAATCAATAGGATTCTATGAAAATTATCATCACATAAACATTATCATGGATTAGAGAAATTTGCACTCGTTACCAATTGTTTTTCATCTTTGATATATTTATCTTGTGCATCATCCCTCCTTGGCCTTAATGAGTTGTAGAACCTCCATAAATTGTCTTGTTTGTCCAAGACTAGCAAGGTCCAGTGATTTTCATCTGTTGACTTCTCAAGGTCCAATGATTTTCATCTGTTGACTTCTCATTACCCCCAGTATTTATTGGGAAATGGAGAAACATGCCATGTTGTTTTAAGATGCTTGTCAAATAATGAAACTCGGAAAGTTTGATTTTCCGTCATCTTGATGAAGTTCTGCGGTCAGAGAAAATAAAAAAATGGTTATGTTATGAAGAAGTTGAAATAACAGGAATTTAAGAAATATACACACAGAAAAATTTTAAATGCACACAACTAGCCAGAGAAAATTAAACTAGTGACACAACTGGCTTCAAGAAGTATCTTAACAAGAGAAAGTAGTAAGTAAATTCCATAGAAAATCAAATAAAAGAGTAGTAACATACTAAGCTCATGTATGTGAAAAAAAATGAAGTTGGTTACTGTCCTTTTCTCCTTTGGTCAGTAAATAGGATCTCTCCATAGCCATCAATAACCTGAAAAATATCATTTATAATTGTAACATTGGTTTATAAAGGCTGATGGAACATTGTAGAGAAATTTTGATGAAAGACTTACATTGTTTGCAATTTCTCTTTCCTTTATTAGGTTTCCAATATCTTCAAAGGTAATGAGATTCAACTCACTTGTCCAGATTAAAGCCCTACAAGATGACAAAGAAGGGATTTAGTAGTTGTTAATGCAATATAAGTTAGTAAATTGTTATTTGTTATCTTCTATTTTATTTGTTGTACTTACTCGAGTCCAGACACATTTGATATGTGCTGCAAGATGTCTTTTACATGTTCTTTTATCAATTTTGAAACTGATAGAGTTTGTGGAAAAACCCAAGATTTTCTGATGCTTATTGGTTAAGGCAAGACGTACGCATCGGCATCAAGTACTTCTTTGTCTTTGGTGGTTTGCTCTGTTTGCTTTGCAGCTTGCTTTGAACCTCTAGTCACCTTCGCAACTTTGGGATATTGAAATTCTGGATCTTGCTACTTTTCTTTCCTTTCTTTTGCCTTTAAATTCTTTATCACTGATGTAGGATCTTTTTTCACTGTAAACAGTGAAAATATTGGTAAAAGCGAAATTTCTCTGAATAGTAAGAGATGATATTTCAATATGTAAATTTATTTGATTCAATATTTTCCAGTTACCATAGACTTTTGTCTTTTGTTTTGGTTGTTCTTTGTATGCCACTTGTTCTTGCTGGGTTGTTGGTTATTGTTCCACTTCTATTCCAACTATACACAGTGAAAATCAAACAAGCCCCAAAAATCAAATAAACAAATAGACAGAGAAAATCAAATAAGCAGT
Organism: Camellia japonica; assembly: GCA_030407325.1. Taxonomy (NCBI): domain Eukaryota; kingdom Viridiplantae; phylum Streptophyta; class Magnoliopsida; order Ericales; family Theaceae; genus Camellia; species Camellia japonica. The sequence continues at coordinate 114,054,077 of JAPPVO010000010.1, forward strand.
AGAAATCAATAGAAATAAGCAACAGAAACTAATGTGGTCAGAGAAATTTAATTTTCAGAGAAAATTACCATTGACAGAGAAAATTATAATAAATAGAAATTTCTTTAAGTTATGTTGATACAAGGACATAACTTTTTGTGGCTCAAGATTTTCACTGACCTTGTGGTTGAACTTGTGTTGGTGTTCGATAAGGTTGTGTTGCTAGTTGGACGAATAGTTCTTGAATTTGTTCATACAATCTAGCATTTTCAGTTTCAAGCTCTTAAATTGAATACTTCAACTGTTGAATTGTTTTTGTATCATCTTCTTTTTGAACTTTCAACATCCTTAATTTCATTTGGTTTGTGCTGTCTCTTTCTTGATGTTCTGAGTTATGTGATGTCAAGGTTCTAATTGCAATCTCTTTTTCTGCAAGTAATTCATTCCAATTTATCTCTTCTTCTATTTTGGATTTAAAAAGTGCCTTTAGTCTTTGATATAGATCAGCAATTTGAGCATCATTTGATTCCTCAGATTCTTGAGGCTGATGCATTGTTGAGCCACACATGATGTTGGTCTATCGGCTCATTATGTTCTTCCTCATTGTTTTCTTCATGCTGTTTAGATTGAGTGCTTTCATCTTCTTCTTCATTGTCTTCTTCTTTCTGTTCATTTTACTTCTTTGTCTTCTACTTCTATTTCTTCACTTTCTTCTCTGGCTTCCGCTTCTCCACTGCTTGCTTGATATTCTTGTTCATTGCTGGCTTCTTGTTCTTTTATGTTGTCTTCTCCTTTTTCATTCCTTCCTGCTTCAAATGAATCTTCTAATGTCTCATTAAATTTGACAATTGCCATTTTTGATTCTTTCTTCTTCTTTTTACCAAAACAAAACTCTTCTGATGGGTTTTTAACTAGCTCATTGTTATCTATCTGTAATGGGAGGCTCTTTTATTAGAGAAATGTGACAAAATTCACTAAGAGAAAAAATTCAAATAAGGCAGATAAAATTCATCTAAATGATACTAATGTGAAACAAACTTCAAAGAAAATTGTATGGGCCAGAGAAAATTACAAACAAGGAGATAATTTTATGAGGCAGAGAAAATTATGAAACAAGTATCAGAAAAAATCAATCAGGGCATATAAGTTAATGTTACTATAATTGTGTCAGAGAAATTTGGATTCCAGAAAAAATTTATTGCAAGGGTAGAAATAAACAGTGTTAATCAAAGAAGCAAGGCACATAAGTTATGGGCCAGAGAAAATTATGAAACAACCAACATAATTCAGATATCAGAGAAAATCAATCATGGCATATAAGTTAATGTGTTACAATTGTGGTCAGAGAAATTTGGATTGCAGAGAAAATTGATTACAATGGCAGAAATAAACCAATGGTAATCAAAGAAGAAACATAAATTGATAGTTCAGAGAAAATTGATTTGAATCAATCAAGACACAAGGAGAGAAACAAACCAGTGGTCAGAGAAATTTTGAAATTTCACTAAGATTTCAGTGGCGATAGAAATCTAACCTGTCGAGGTGCAAGAGAGTAGATTAGTGTCTTATGCAGCTGTTTGGTCAAGCTTTGCAAGTTCCACTTGGCACATCTTGGGAAGTCAGTTGTGTTGCTGTCTTCCGAGTCAATGATATTTGCATGTTCACATCGCCAATACTGTGATGGAAATTAAAGTAATTAAATTTTGCTAAACATACAAATTTGTAAGTATGATAACTACAAATTTGAATGGAAATTATATTTACCAGCAATGCAATGACACATCCCATAACTTTTTCTGGGGTTTTATGCAATGCTATGATAGAATCAATCAATGTTGATGTGATTGCTTCTGGCCAATCATACTATTTCATTGATTCAAGAGGTTCCACATACTTTATAGAAACCCACCATATTGAATTCCCACTTGTTGCAAAAAAATAGGATGAGACACAAGCACAATGTAACAATGATTGCTACATCTTTGAAGTCAGTTGGTTGCTTGCCTTTCATTGCTTTGACCAAGACATTTTTAAGAACATGACCAGTGAGCTTTGTGTCCTTTGGGAATCTTCTCCTTAGGAATGCAGATTTTGGCTTTTTAGAGTATCTTAATGACATGGCTCATTTACCTCCTTGCAAACTAAAAATCAAGGTCATGTCATTGGTTGTGAAATTCAAGTTCTTTTTACCAACTGTGAATGCTTTTGTTTTTTCATTGTAACGTTGATTTATTACAACTACATCATCATCAGATTTCCTAGATTTCCTTGGATCCATCCTTCCAATGGTTAGAGCTTGGATCAAATACCATAATGGGTCTTTTGAAGCTCTACAAGTTGGTTTGAATTGAATTTAAGTGTTTGAAAAAAGGAGACAACAGATGAGAGGTTGGATCGGTATTAAATACTGTAATGAGCTCTCTTTCTTTGGAGTTTAACAAGTTTTTTCCCCCTTGAGCTTGAGTCTTTTGAAGTTTGGGTATTCATCTTGATGCTAGTTGCTTCATCACCTTGGACTTGTGTGTTTTGGCAAGGAGTTTGTGGTGTTTTGTTGCTTTTTGATCTTAAATCATAAGAAGACTGAGAGAGTTTCTGTTTCTTGTTCGCTGTTTTCGGTGTTTTGCTGCTTTTACGTTTTGCCATTTATAGACAATGATGAAAACATAAAGATGTTAACATTAAATCCCAAAGAAAATTGAACATGTTAGAGAAAATTGGACATGTCAGAGAAAATTACGCATAAGAGAGAAAACTAAGGTGGCCAGGGAAAATTATAAATGTCAGAGAAAATTAGACACTAAAAATTAAATGTCAGAATACTAATTGTTTTCCTATGGAATACATCTAGCCACAGAAAATTTTCATTCCCAGAGAAAATCAACAAAGCAACATAAATATGGCAGAGAAATTTTCAATAATGGTTAAAATTACATATAGAAGTAAAATACAGCCAGAGAAAATTCAAAAAAGAAACATATATCTAGCAAGTACAAAAAATGAATAACAAAGAAAAGTAAACATGACAAGCCAGAGAAAATTTCCATTCCACAATTAGCAAGATAAAATAAACAAAGTAACGTAAACATGCTACTGAAAATTACACAACATTGAAACTAAGAATTGAACAAAATAAACATACCAGAGAAAATTATACATTCCTAAGAAAATTTCCTTTCTAGAGAAAATTTCCAGCCCATAATATTAAAATGCCAGAGAAATTTACATACACAACTAGAGAAAATTTAACATGATAGAGACACACAAGGGAGAAAAGTGATGTGGCCAGAGAAAATTATAAATGCTAGAGAAACTTAGACACTGACAAGAGAGTAATAGACATTTCAGAGAAAAATACATATTCCAGAGAAATTTACAAAGCAGAGAAATTTATAGGCAAAATCACATAAACATGTTCAAGAATAAGATCAAAACACAAAGAAATAACTTTTTCAAAATAAACATACCAGAGAAAATTCAAAGAAGAAACATACATTCCAGTCCATAATATTAAAATGCTAGAGAAATTTACATACATAACCAGAGAAAATTTAACATGATAGAGACACGCAAGGGATAAAAGTGATGTGGCTAGAGAAAATTATAAATGCCAGAGAAACTTAGACACAGACAAGAGAGTAATAGACATTCCAAAGAAAGATAGACATTCCAGAGCAAAATACATATTCCAGAGAAATTTACAGAGCAGAGAAATTTATAGACAAAATCACAAAAAATGTTCAAGAATAAGATCAAAACACAGAGAAATAAATTTTTTCAAAATAAACATGCTAGAGAAAAGTCAAAGAAGAAACATACATTCCAGTCCATAATATTAAAATGCCAAAGAAATTTATATACACAACCAGAGAAAATTAAACATGATAGAGACACACAAGGGAGAAAAGTGATGTGACCAGAGAAAATTATAAATGCTAGAGAAACTTAGACACAGACAAGAGAGTAATAGACATTCCAAAGAAAGATAGACATTTGTGACAACCCTCACCTCTGATTAGCGTTAATTTGAGATTAAGCATGATAAGTAATTGATTAAGATGAAATCCTAAATTGATTACATGAGTGTGTTGTTTTAATTGTATTTATATCTGTTTGTTACAGAACGATCTGTTCATGTTTTGATTTCAAATTGCGAATTGAAAGTCTTATCGGCGACTGATTCAGAAATTGACTTGTGTTATATGCTAATTAGGAATTATATGATTTTATGATAGGTTTAATTAAATTTCGGTTTGGACCGATTAAATTAGAATTAATAATGTTAAATTACTTTAGCTTGAGTTATTTGCACATTTGTCATTGGTGGGCCTTTTCAAGGCCATTTGTTTGATTTCATGTTTGGCACTATCATTTTACCATCTCCTTGTGCACAATGTGAGAGAAAGAGAGAGAGAGAGAGAATTGGAAGGAAGATTGAATTCAACAAGGGAATTGTTTGAAACTTAGAGGAAATTGAAGAGGATTTGAGGGATTAGGCTTCCACACTTGAAATTTAAGGCTTAAGGTAGGAATTCACCCTCTTATTTATGAATTTAAGTTGTTTCATGCATGGTTCATGGAAAAATTGGAGATTAGAGTCAAGAAATAGCCTAAAGTGTTAATTTGAGAGTCAATTCATGCATGCATGATCATATCAAGAAATTTTGAAGTTGTTTTTATGGAATTCACTCATGCATGTTCATATTTGAGTTGTGATCCAAGAATTCACCATGTTTTTGAGTTCAATCTTGCATTTGATCATGCTTTGGAGTTTTAGAGTTCATAAGAACTCATGCATGTAATGTTCTTGTTATGTTCATAAAGTTTTAATTGAAATTTGGTTCAATTGGCATACTTTGGGGCCTTGATTTTATGAAATAGTCTTTAAATCATGAGGTATTATGAGTTTCTAAGTATTTTCCAGAAAATTGGCCCAAAAGGATGAGTTTTGAAATGTTTGATCCATGGTTTGAGCTTTGGGAGCAAATCTGGAAAACCCAGAATTTGGCTTACTCGCTCAAGTAAAGGATTCCACGCTCGAGCGACCACATTTGTTTTTAGAATCCCACTCGAGTGACGGAATGCTGGCTCGAGCGTAAATTGCAAGCTCTCAGGTTTTTGCGTATGCAGATGCACGCTCGAGCGACGAGACCTACGCTCGAGTGAAGAACTGTGTCTCACGCTCGAGCGAGCATCGAGCGGAGAATTTCAGTAACCAGTACTTTTCACATCTTTGCAGATCGCTCGAGCGAGGGAGTCTATGCTTGAGCGACCTCTCTTATTCGGTAAGCTCGCTCGAGGAAAGAAAGCCACGCTCGAGCGAGACCTCTGTTTTCAGCAAGTTTTGAAAAATATTTTTAAGTACATTTTTGCATCCTCATTCCATCCTAGGCATTCCTAGGCCATGTTTAAGGCATCATAATGAGGATAATGTTCTAGAACCACACCAAATCAAGTTAGGGGCTAAGTTATTAATCCCGAGTGTGTAATTTAGTGTGTGTTCGTTTTGCAACTGTGTAGGGTTGGCACCCGAGGACGCTGATTAGCCTGCCTATAGCCCAGTAATATGTGAGTAACAATGTTGTAAAGCTATGTTTAATTACAATTATTTTCTGAACAATTGACCGTACTGTTTTTGAAACGACATTGTTTACTAAACGAATGATTGTCCTATTTTATGAACTGTACCCATGGCATCTATAGCAATTGACTGTTACTGTTACTGCTACTGTTACAGAGATCTCTGTCGGTTCCAATGTTTGGAACTACTACTGTTTACTGTTTTGATGGTCATCAACTGACTGTTCGGTCTATTAAGACCTACTGTACTATTCTGCTATTGGATGTACCACGTATGACTGCTATGATTTCTAAATGACTGATATGGCATGAAATATGAATCACTGATTGAATAACTGATCTACTGATGCAAGTGACTGTTTTAATTACTGAAAGAACATTCATTCTTAACCCCTTTATGCATTTGTTATTCACTGGGTTTTAGCTCACTGTTTATATTTATATATAGGTGGCCAGGCACCGGACCAAAGCTAGAAGCGTCGAGTTAAGCTCATGTTTTGTCCAGCCAACTATTGTGCCTCACTTCGAGGTTCCGAGTCTGCTCGAGCCAGGGCTGCTTTTGGGGTGTTTCAGATTCACCCTTTTGTCTCTGTTATGTATCGAATATTTAAGACTTGGTTGTACAGTTATGGTGAAGGGATTGGATCCCTAATCTGCATATTATGTGTATCTGATATGTATATATGTTTATGGTTATGAATGTGGATTAGTCCATAAAAGTCTTTTTCCATTCAGGTTTTCACAGCTCATTAGACACCTTGTTATTACTGTTTGGCTTCCGCCAGCCCCTTTTATATTGTATTACTGTTATTATTGTTATTCAGGCCTTCGGTAATCACGGATTGCTGGCCAGTTACAATGCTAAACCCTTAGGGGCGGGTTTGGGTCGTAACAACATTCTAGAGAAAAATACATATTCCATAGAAATTTACAGAGCAGAGAAATTTATAGATAAAATCACATAAACATGTTCAAGAATAAGATCAAAACACAGATAAATAACTTTTTTCAATATAAACATGCCAGAGAAAATTCAAAGAAGAAACATATATCAAGCAAAAACCAAAGAAATTCAAATACCAGAGAAATTTACAGATAAAATCACACAAACATGTTCAAGAAGATGTTTAAAACACAGAGAAATAGCTTTTTTCAAATTCATGTAGCTTTTTACTACGAAATTGAAACCCTAATTAATGGAAGGTTAATATAAAATTCAATTAACTGTGTTTCCAGAGAAAATCTAGTTGGATTGTAGAAAAACTTACCAGAGTTAGGATGAAACTTTAATTACAAACTGATATGCCCTGAGATGAAGATGCGATGTGACGAAGATGAACTGAGATGATGATGAATAATGAAAACGGGGTCAGAGAAATTTGTGAAGAAAGAATGGGAACGATTTTTGCAGAAGATAATGAAACTCTAATGTTGATAGTGAAGATGAAATTGGAACCCTAATTCTGCTGTTCTCTTGCTCGTGAAGATTGTTGAATGCTTGGAATGGAACTCAGTTGTTGGAATCCAGTTTCGTTTCTGTGTTGATTTGCAAAGGGTATTTTGGTCTACTAAATAATTAAAAATGCGCGCCATATAGTTCAGGGACCTGATGCATCACCCTTTTTTTTGGTGTCCTTTATCCTCTAAATTACTATTATTAGGGACCTTAAAAAAAATTCTCCTAAAAACTAAATACATATATAATTTTTTGGGGTAACAATTTTTATTTGAACAATAATACTATAAACTTAGAAAATTATTCAAAAAATAATAATCAACACTCCACAATTATTGTGGAGATGACATCCATACTATTAACTTTAAATTTACACCCTACATTCTTTTGAGATAAAATTTTGAGTATATTTCTATGCTCAGTAACATTTTTGTTATTTGATAAATTCTATTCAATTTCATTTTTACAGTATTAATTTTTTTACCCAACCAACTTATTTAGACCCATTTTGGCAATATATATATATATATATATTTTTAAGATCCTTAATATTAAGATTTTATAAAATAAATGATATATACTATTTTTATGGTAATTAAACTCCCTCAACATTTTCACAATGAAAATTCAACTTAGAGAAATTTCACCAAATTCAGAGAAATTTTGACTCTGACACAAAGAAATTTCGAAAGAGACCTTAGTTAATAAAAAAAAATTATCTTAGACTTCTCATACTACACAAAGTCAGATAGAGATGTTTAACTAATTTTCCAAAAAAAAAAAAAAAACTATTTATTTTATTTTTTGTCTTTAGGGATTTTTTTTTTTCAAAATTATATCAAAATTTTTTATTTTTTCAGTCTATTTTGTCGAGATGAATCTAAAAATTATATTTTTTTTGAAAAATTCTAGAAAAAAATTAAATATGAAAATAGGCTAAAAATATTACTTTACTTTTATATTTTTTTGATTTTTAATTATAATTTTTCAATTCGTTGAGTTGGATTTTAAAACTTCAAACTTTTTAAAAAAAAATTTTAAAAAAAATTCACAAAGACAAAAATAAACCAAAAGAAAAAAAGAAAAAAAAAACTTCCTAATTATTTTTTTTCCCCATTTTATTTTCTTCATCAAATCCTAATTGCAAAAACATGATTAACCCCCAAAAAAAATCAAAAGAAATGAAAAGGTAGATAATTTTGGGGGAAAAATGGTCCATCTCAGCGTTATCCCTCCACGGTTTAGAAAGAAACGGTTGGATGACGAAAAAAAAAAAAAAAAACAAGAAGTGCAGAGTTGTGAAGAAGAAGAAGAAGAAGAGTGAGTGAGTGTCCATGGCTTCTGGTTCTCTCTCTTCAACATTCTCTCTCTACACTTCTCACTTCCTTTCATCTCGAAGCTCACGCGGAACCTGTAATGGGTCTTTCAACTTCAAGGCGGGAAAGCGTTCTATGGTATGCTTCTCATCCAAGAACAAACCCAGATTCGTGGACCAAATTCTTGATTACATTGAAGGTTTCCCCTTTTTTCCTTCATTTGTGCTCTTTAATTAGTTATTGCTTGTATTTGATTCCTTAGATGTTGTTGTGGTTTACTTGGACATCTGACAAAAGGATCTTCTTTATGCACTATTATTAGTTCCAACAATGCTACATACACCCAGTACGGAAGACCCCCACCCCCACCCCAGTGACGTGGCGGCGTGGGGTTGGCCGAAAAAAAAAAAAAAAAAAAAAAACTGTTTTCTCCTCCAACCCCCGGGTGACACCTCACTGGGTGTCACCCCCAGCTGGGGGTAGAGATCATTTTTGTATTAGTTCTAGGCAAATGCTAAAGTGTTCGCTGGGGCATGTTTTTTTACCTTTAGGTAGTGTTTGGTTTGTCTATTATTGGTTCACTAAGAAAAATAGTGAAAATTTAAGGGTAAGGGTAAGGTCCTATTTTTGAAACTTATTACTCAGCCGGCCTATTGATAAATTTATGAAGTGTTTTTATGAATAAATTTATTAACCAGGATCTCTAGTTAGTCTTCGTTTGGAAAGAGCTAAAATAGCCTGGTTTTTTAGCTTTTTGGCTATTTTAGCCTCGTTTGGTTTTTGTTTTTGGCTTTTTTTGACTTTTGTGAGAGAAAAAGTGCAATGCTTATAGTTTGAATGCGACATTTTATCTTATTGGCTTATGTAGCCAATTTTGTCTTTTGTTCTTTTTTAGTCAAAAAACCAAAACCAAACATAGTTTTAATAGGACTGATTGGTAAGTGTTGAAAAATGTTATTGCAAATAGAATTATGATCATTCTATAGCAAGACAAGGAATGAGCATTCTGTCATATTTTACTTTAACATAAGTGAACCAAACGTAGCATTAGTTTTAAGGGAAATTCTATATGCCCCTAGTTACAATCTCAGTGGTCTTTGGTTATGGCATATTGGGTATTAGTTATTATGAAATGAACACTATTTAAGAGGATGATGTTGAGATGGATAAGTGATGGTACAAAGAAAGCAGAAATAAATGCATTCACCTGAGGTATCGCAAGAAAAACAATGTGTGCATCAGTTAAGTTAAGGAGTGGCTCATGATATAGGTGTTACAACAAGAGAATGCCTAGAAAGAGTATGAGTTATGTTGGGCAAACACACCAAGGATTGTCACATGTGAGTGACAAAGGGTATGGCTGTATAAATAAAGATAGCAGTGCTATGTATGCAAAAAAATTCATAAGAATTCAATTTGTATTCGTAATTGGGATGATTCAATCACTCTTGTGTTCTACCCTCTGCTTCCAAAGTTCCAGTTGCGTAGTGAGTATTATGACTTGGTGGAAAGTGTTTGACAAATAAAAATATAAGCTGGCCTCTGTAATAAGAATTTAGATAATTTGTTATGGACTCGATGACTTTTGGAACTAGTTTGGCTGGACATCTAGTATGTTTTCGTTTTGTATCACCGAACCAGACTCTCTTTAGATAGGTATTCCACCGTGTCAGTCAATTTTTGCATGGCCTAACCACAAAGTCAAGCCGTTGGCACTCTTCTATATTGTGCCTTCTTATTTTTTTTCCAGATGCCTTGCAGTGAAAACCTCATAGAATACTGAAAATCCAAGACATGATGCAATATCACACTAGTCTCTCTAGCCTAAAATATTTTCCCATTTCTCCTTGTTCTTTGAAATTTAATGGGGCATTAAAGGATATATATATTGAACCATCTTAGACATAAACTGATTGACTAAACAAGTGACACTCTCAATTTGTTGGTTTATGAATGGTTTCATTGTAGGGGGGCCAAAGTTAAGGAAATGGTATGGGGCACCTGATCTCCTCCCGAAAGATGGATCCATGTTGGAAGAAGATGATGAATCTCCAGGTAGTCTGGTATAGCAATTTATAAATTTCAACTGTATATCTAACATATGGGTTTGAGTCCTTCGTTGAATGTTTTTCTTTGCTTTTGACACACAGAAGAAGATGAAATTAGGGATGCAGTTTTAGTAACCGATGGAGATAATGAGATTGGCCAGGTGTGTTAAGCCACAGATTCCAGCTTTCATGTTTAAAAAGTATTTTGTGGCCAACAACAGGACAAAGAAAAAAAATCTGCATTTGTGATTTAAATGATGTTAGTTTTGTTCTAGATGCATGTCATGATTGGAGAAATTGAAATTGTTTTGAATCCTTTCCAATCCTGTACTATTGAAGAAATAAAATGCAAATAAAAAGACTACGTATCATGTTATTCTTTCAATTTTCAGTTGAGTAGTGTATTGTTGTATTGCTTAAATAGCTCATTTACTGTGCTACTTTATTGTATACAAATTTGAGTTTGGCCATCTCTAACTTGTGCAGATGATAATATTATCGTTAATTGTCAAACGAACTCGGGTTAAAGCATTGGTGAAGAATAAACGGGCTGCTGTTGAAGCCTTTGGGACTTATGTTGAGGTGGGTAGGTTGACATTCTTGAAATTAATTTGACACGGTTTACCATTTTTGTTAGTTGTTTTGCATTATGTCTTTCATGTATATATATATAAATATATTGGTGTGCATTGATGACTTGTTTGAGTATTGGTTTTTCTGTTGTATTGAAAGCCAATGGCTGGAGATACAAATGACAGGTCATTCCAGAAGAAGGCTCTAAGAGGTGTTCGTGCAATAATATGCCCAAATGTATGCAAACCTCAGGCTCCGTCTTTTATTGTGTATATACTTTTTCACCTTGCTAATAGCAGTTAATTGCGATACATTCATATTATCCCACTTACCCCTTCTGTTGATGAGATTTAGCCTTGTTAAATTTAGGGTTCATTACATTGACCTCCCCAAGTGAGGTTGAAATGTTAAGGCCATTAATGACATTAATGATTTTTTCATTTTCTCCCTGTCTCTTCTTCCCTTCGTCTCACATGCTACCTACCCCAGTCTCTACCATCCACCTCCAACTCCCTCCCTCTATCTTTTCTCCCATCCCTTAACTTACATCACCTATCCAACCACCCTTGCCACCTATCTAGCCGCCACCTCCACCCCTACTCTAGTGCTATTGGTCCTCTCCTTTTTCTCCTTCAACCCCTTCTATCCCCTCCCCGTACAACCATTGTGCAGCCCCTCACTGCCACAACCATCATCGTGCAATCCTCTGCCACCCCTCTCTCTCTCTCTCTCTCTCTCTCTCTCAAGCCCTCATCGGCACATTGATTTTCTTAAAACAACTCAATTTTTTGGAAAAGCAAAAAGTTGTTTTAAATTTTCAGAAAGTGTTTTCATAATAAGATGAGAACAATGAATGTTTTTTAAATTTTTTGTTTTCAAAACACGAAAACAGAAACAGAGAAAACTAAAACTAAAACTAAACCTAAACCAAACAAATTCTCTCTTTCTCTCCCAGCACTTCTATTGATGAATGTCAGTCACGTAGCATTAAAACATGCGTTTCTGCAGGAAGGTTTCTTATCACAAGTCGAGAGCCTGAAAGGAGTACAGCATGTTATTCTATTATCCCAGGTGCTTTCTCCTTCTCTTACACATGTTTGAGCACATTTATCTAAATAATGTATGTTTGATATGTTGGTCTAATAAGATTGCAGTTGTCTGTTTATAGAGGTGCTGGTGGGATTCAAGCTCTTATGAATAGCAAAGCAAGAAAACTGGCAGAGCAAGATGAATCAATTGTAATGGCTTTGGGAATTCCTTACACCATCGTCAGAGCAGGGTCATTGCAAGATACTCGTGGGGAGAAGCAAGGTTTCAGTTTTAAGGAGGTACTATTCATTCGTACGTATTTTTCTTATTCAATGGACTGATGTACAAGCCTTTGATTATTGGTTACCATGTGCTTAATCAATATTAACAATATTCTTATCTATATCTATACTATTATATAAAGCACACAACTCACTCAGTATGAACACTTTCGCAAATTATTTTGTCTTGCCTAGCAGTTACCACAGAATCAAAAAGTAAAATCACTAAACTAGTAACTGATATCCACTACACACAACTCTCTCCACTCTTACCCATGATTTTCTGCACTTGTTAGTGTGTGCGCACTTGTAGCAGAGAAAATATACTTACTAGTTTGCAATAGGGCAAATTGGGGATGCCCTTGTTGTATTGTTTAGGATGTGTTTGTCTCTTGAATTTAATGAGGGATTTGTAGAGGGAAAGACAGAGGGAAGGGATTTGTGAATGAAATAGAGGCTACATTTTTTCTACAAATCCTTTCTCTTTTATTTTCCCTCCATAAATCCATCATCAACTCCAAGATCCAATCACTGCCTTAGGTAAATTAGAACCAAAAGAAGTGGAAGGGAAATTGCTTCTGCATGCCTTTCTTTTCCAATTACTAACACATACTTGAAAATTTTTGCCCGGGTTTTGTTTGGTAAATTAACCTTACATTGTTCCTGTGATGCAGTTAGATGTAAATCTGTTTAGAAATGAATATTACAGAGCATGAACAACAGGCTGGTCTTGACATTCAAAATATTAAAAGAATATTTGCTTGAGACAATCAATTCGTAGTTGACTTTCTGAACGGGTTATGGTAACGTGTTTTGCAGCTATTCACAGTCCATTGATTGCCAAAAGATGCTTATTTATTTTTTATAAGGTGTTAGGAAGCCACATGGTAATGAACCATTTGCTTTTGTTCCTACTACAGTTAAATATATCTCTTGGAGAAAAGTTTGAATGGAAATAAATGGAATCATCACCAAATTGCATTTAAAATAAGAACTTATCTGGTTTCTCAAAATTAAAATGATTACACATAAAAAACCGATATTGTATAAAATGATAAAATAAACAGATATTTTTTGAAATGCATGAATAAAAGTAAGACATTATATTTCCAAGAGATCACACATGCATTCCTTGAGCATGCTCTTGTTCTTGCTTACTAATAATGACTTTTGCTGACTTAACTGACTTTGTTGTTTTGAGGGGCACAATGAGTTGTTTTGTGTCTTTGTAGACATAACAATCAGAATGCGGTTTCAAATTCTTCATGGCAGGGTAGCACAGAAAGGGGAAGTCTTAGCAAGGAGGATGCTGCCTTCATATGCGTGGAAGCACTTGATGCAGTCCCGCAAAGAGGACTAATATTTGAGGTTGGTTAAAATGAATTCCTCTAACGGTTTCTTGGAAACTCTTGTAATTTTAATTTACATGAAGAAAAATTTTACTAGCTGGTGGTGTTTGGGAACCTAGGTTCCAAATTTTTTTCTCATTTTTTTCATTAAAAGACAAACTTTTTACAAAACCAAAAAAAACACATCCAAACAAAATATCACATCCAACTCCATAATCATTTCACTTTTTCTCTCACAAACATCACATCCAACCACATAAAAACCCAACTATCTTCCCAAACACCAAAAATTTTTTATCTAATAAAAACCTACAACTAAAAAAACCTACATAAAAACTCACTTCCCAAACACCATCAAAATCAAGGGCTCTGTTTGGTTTTGTTTTGGAATTATAATTTGAATGTGGAGTTGTGATTTGAGTATGGTATTGTGAGTTGAGTTTTGAAAATAAAAATTTGTTTGATTATGAGTTTTAAAAAGTGTTTTGAAAATAGATTTTGAATTTTGAATTTAAAAAAAAAGTTTTGGGTTTTGAAAAGAGTTTTGAGTTGTATTTTGAATTTTTTGGATTTATTTTTTTTAAATATTAAAAAATGTTTAAGAAAATTTTATTTTTTTATTTTAAATATATAATTTTTATTTAAATTTTTTTAAAATATTTTATTTTATTTTGTAATTTTTTTAATTTTTTAAATTTTAATATTTTAAACTCAAAACCCAACTCTACACTCAAATCATAACTAAACACTTAATTCAAAACTCAATTCAAAAATTATTTCAAAACTCATAATCAAACACAGAACTCGAAACTCTACACTTAAATCATAGCCAAACACATACCAAAAAAATTAAAATATTTAAAAATATATTTATAAAATAAAATAAAATAAAATATTTAAAATAAAAATTATATATTTAAAATAAAATAATAATTTTTTTAAAAAAAATTAATATTTAAAAACCATATTTAAAATATTTAAAAAATACAGCATAAAATGTGTGAAATATAGTGCACATTAAAATAAATAAATATTTAAAATATAAAATATTTATTCTAAAAAAATAAATTAAGAAATTTTTTAAAAAATAAATCTAAAAAATTTTAAAATACAATTCAAAACTCACAACCAAACAAATTTTCTCTTTTCAAAACTCACAACTCAAAATATGATTTCACACTCAAATCATGATTCTAAAAATAATTTTAAAAAACAAAATAAAAAATATATATTTAAAAAAAAAAATTCTTTTAAAATAAAGTTTGAAAAGAGTTTGGTTTTGAGTTTTGAATTGTGTGTTAGATTATGAGTTTTCCAAATTTTTAATTGGAATTGTGATTCCAAAAGAGAACCAAACATTGCCAAGATTTTTTCTCAGTTTGTGTCGTGTTTGGATGTCCCAATGAATGTGTAAGCATTCTATCTTGTTTTCATCAACATTTGAAAACATTTGAGCATTCAATTTTGTTTTCATCAACATTTCAAAACATTTGAAGATGCAAATGTATGATTTAGATTGCACCACTTGAAACATTACCAATTCAAAAGGGCATAATGAAAATTTTATTTTCCCTGACACATTCAAAATGTCTTCTAAGATTTAGACCGCGTCACTTTGCCGGTTATCGATGTTTTTATTCTTTTTTTCCCCTTTTATTTGTTTGGAAGTATAATCATTGGAAGATTTGTGTTTCTGCATGGTTGCTTGCAGGTGGCCAACGGTGAAGAGAAGGTTTCGAGCTGGAAAGAGTGTTTTGCAGCATTGATGGAGAAAGCTGAGCAGCAGCTTCAATGAATTTGTGAATGTTATGAATTAGGAATAGGTACAAATATGTATTTTTGTTCTTTTGCATATTTTTTTAAAAGACTTAAATGAAATGGTATTCATGATGAAATATCAACAGATATTTGTTTTTCTGCACAGGCTTAGAAAGGAACCAAAAAATTAGGAGGGTGGAAGTTTGGGTGTTTGCTTTTTTAGTGACTTCTTTGTTTGCTATTCTTGTCTTTATTGCACTTTTTTTTATAAAAAAAATTCATAAATGTTTTAGGCTTCTAGATTTTACTTGACGAGATGAACCGATTTTTTATTTTTTTAAGTTTAAAAAAGACAAAAAAAAGTAGAAAAAAAAGAGAGTGAATTTTTTGGGCTTATTTTGACTCTTCCAATTTTTGGGGATTTTAAAAAAAAATTATATTTTAGATTCATCTATATGGATCGAAAGGTAAAAAAAATCGTCAATAAAGATTAAAAAAAGAAAAAGAAAAAGAAAAATAGATGCTTATTTGAGATATTCCAAACAGTATTTTAAATTTAGTTTCTTTAGTTTGTTTGAGGGAAAATTATTTTTTGAAAAATATATATATATTTTTGCATTTTTTACTCAATAAAAAATATTTTTCGTAATGAAATATATATATTTTTTAAATAAGGCCAATTTGATAGGGGTAACAATGGTCAAGAAAGATGCAAGAAAGGAGTAGCTTGAACAATATAAATAGGCAGATCCAAGCAGGGATATACTTAACCATGGTAGTGGTTATGGTCTTAACCATGGTTAAGAGTCTTTTTACTTGTCATTTAATGTGCATGGCTTTATCTATCTATGGTTGTAATGATACCCATATTATGTGACTAGCACTCAAAGATTATAAACCTAAAAGCATAGCTATTTACAGCAATGATGCACATGGCTTTCCACCAAAACTCCAAAGAAAATCATCTGTGGTTCCAAGAAAACACATTTTACAAATAAGAGAAGAAGAGTCCAAAGTTCATGATATGGGACCACCAACAAAAAGCACTTGTTTAATTAGGATTTTATTGGTAAAATTTTAGTAAATTTTTTTCAACTTTGAGCAATAATTTTTATTTTTTAATATGTAGACTAAATAATTTTAAAATTGACTAATAACAATAATAAATAAATTATTTTATGCTTTTTTTACTCCAAAAAATTGTGTGGTTGTGCTTAGAGAGAGCAATGTTGAAAGCCTAAAATCATCTCAAGACAACGAGAAAGACATTTTTATTACGTTAAGATTAAGTTTGAATGACAAGAATTTTGAGGAAAATGGTGTATGTGATTTCGAGTTTACAGGATTCATGTGTATGAAACGTATTGAAATATAAAACTAATTCTTAATTTTTTTCTTTTATTTTTTTCATAAGAATGTCACTTTCTTGAAGGAATTTTAGTCATTTAAGAATAAAAAAATAAAAATTGGCCTCACCATATTTAACCTTTTATATAATTTTTTATTATAGAATCCTAACAAAATCAAACCCCAAAATAGCAATACAAAAATTTTATTACTAATAATTTCATTTCTCTCAAAATTTATATCATCCAAATATATATATATATATATATTTAACCTTAGATAAAAAAAAAATAGTTAAAAAAAAAACCCTTATAAAACTAAGTGACAAGAGAGGATCAAAATTGAGGGATATAATGATGATTAGAGGAAAGGGTAATAATCAACTTGAATGGCCCTTCATGCAGTCACTTGCTTTTTAGTAAAAAAAATATATCTGTCCTTTACAATACGATAATTTTCTCATCAAACCAACCAAAATAGTTTTTTTTTCTCCTTACATTTTTTTCTTAATTGATTGGTCTAATAGATAATATTCAAGAGATTATCATTAGTTGAAGACAAAACATTGGTCAAAAGGTAATCATCCACTATGTGAGATTCCATCCCTCTGGTAGTGGCTTCTTCTTCTCGCAAAGCATCTTCATCTAAAAAATAAGTTACTAACTCGAATTTTTTTTTATTGAAAAAATATATATATATATTTCAAATACAACTACTTTTTAAATTTTTTTTTAACTCAAAGCTGTTTGAAATATAGTGAATATGTTTGAAAGAGCTTGAGCTTGAACTTCACAATAAAGAATTTTTAAAAAAGTACAAGGCTTCTTTGGAGATCAATTAGGTTCAAGTTGAGAACATTGTGATCTCATTTCAATAATTTAAATTATTTATTTTGTAATATCTATCAAATATATAAATGGTCCAAGTAACTATTAGTATTCAATTTTTATTTATTTATTTTTATGAGTGATCTATTTGATAAATTTTACAAAATATACAATTTAAATTAACGAGATAAGTCCAAAATGTGCTCACAATCACAACCCCATGTCACTGAGATGGGTCCGGAATGGGGCAGTTCCCTCAACTAGATCCCTCACCTCACCCTCTTCATTTACAAAAATGTCAGTTTTGGTAATAAATAAATAACTTACAAAAGGGCATATAATATCAAGGTCATTAATGTTGTGTTTGATCATAAATTTAGATAAAAATGTGAATAAGAGAAAATGGTAAAATATTTAATTTATATTTGTTTACTATTTCCTTTATCTATATTCTAAAGAAATATTACTTATTTAATAATCTCATAGCACAATGCAAGAGTGACATTGTTTACGTAATACTCTAAACTAATTGCGTAACAAAAAAATTTATGAGTGTAACATGCATACTAGCTCACCTATGTTAAATAACTAAAAAATAAAAAATAACCCATTTGAATTATATTAGAATTTTTCATATATTTGAAAATAATATGTAAATAATATCATGTAATACTTTAATAAAATTTAATTAATTTTTCAAAAAATACGGAGCATAGAGATGCAAAAACTATACCACATATGCAAGTAGGCATGTTTGATTCGCCGGATTAGGGCGGGACTATCCACTATTTGGATTGTAATCCAAATAGTACTTCTTATCCGTCATTTGATTTTTTTTTAGTCCGCCGGACTCCATATCCGACCGGACTCCTTATTCCCATATGGGGGATTCCACTGTCCGCGGGGGAGGGGGGGGTGTGGGATAATATTGGTAGGATTATTTACTGTTTGGATTAGAGGGGTGAGATTACCATTTTGCCCTCTATAATTGTGGCACAGATCATTTATGGAGTGCTGTTGTTGTGTCAATAAGACCATGAAGTGTTGGATATAAATATTGGAAAAATATGTTTCAAACATTGAAAAAAAAAATGGTGCTAAAAAAAAAAACATTGAAAAAATTAAATAATTAATTGTGGTCCACTAATCAATTATAAATAAAGATTACATTTAAAGGCAGATTTAATATTGTTATTTTATTGATGTTTTATTTTAAAATTTTGTTTATGTTTTATTTAATTTCATTATTTAAATGTTAATAGATGTTTTATTTAATTTCATTGTTTAATTATTATTATTTTTAAAAACAAATTTATTTAAAATTTTAATTAAAAAAATAACATATATTTTTATTGATATTTTATTTATTTAATTTTAAAAAATAAATTTATTTAATTGTGTAAAAAATAAAATAAAATAAATTTTTATTTAATCTAGCTAAAAATAATTAAAATATTAAAGATATGTTTAATATTGCTATTACTTAGTAAATAATTGAAAAATAGTAAAATAGTCCTTTGTTCATTTATCATATCCAGTCCGTCCAACCAAACGTTGAATTCACTAAAAATAATCATTTCCAGATATTTAATCCTATGAAAAAACAAATACATATCCAATCCAACCAAATAGTCTGGGAGATTCACAGTCCCAGAACTCAAGTCCGATAGATTATATAATCCCTCTTATCTAGTCCATCCAATCAAACAAACCCTTAAGGTAAAGGGTTAGAAAACACAGTATATACCAACCCATTCTCTTCAAAGGACTTTTCTAATGGGGGTGCAGAGACAGAGGAAGGAATATCTTTAGACAAACATGGTTAAAAAACAAAAGATAAAGAGAGTTGTTGAAAGTCTACATCAAAAAGCAGAGAAACAAAGAAAGTTCAACATATAGGTGGATGATGATGCAAAGGCAATTGACGAAGACCCCCGAAAAAAAAAAAAAAAAAAAAAAAAAAAAAAAAAAAAAAACAGATTTATTAAAATGACTTTTTGACAAAAAAAAAAACTCAAAGGATGAGATCATGACAACATGAAGTTAAGAAAAAATGTTAAGACCCACCGTTATGGATTTTGAATTTATCTTGAATATATTTGTGTAATTATGATTAAATTAATAAAGTGTGAAATTCATATGTAAAATGAATCTAAGTTATTGATTTTATTTTTTTTGAGTAAATTTTAAATTAATAAAGATGAATTTATAGTATTGTTGTGAAGTTAAAGCTCAAACTTGTAATTTAAGAAATCAAACTTGGGTTTACCAATCAACAAATTCACAAAGTAACCCCCAAAAAGCAATTTCAAGTGTTGGAAATGAAACTAACAAATCAGAGAATGATGAGATGCAGCGTAATGAGTATGCAACATTTATTTTATTATTATTATTTTTTTTTTCTATGATTAGGTGTCGAGTTAGTTTATGCATACCTCAACTAATTCAGGATTCACACAAAATGTTTTTTCTATATAGATCTAGCAAATCTCGGACAAACTCTGCAAGCATGGAAAATTAATAATAATACCTAGTAACAGTTGAACTTGAAAGGAGTATTACATCTCCAAATCTCAAGTTACATCCACTATGCCAACGCTTGAGATTGCAACATTTAATTTATGGTTAGATTATATAATTTGTATTTGAGGACAAAATTGTAAAAGAAAAGGAAATGAGAAGAGAAAAGTAAATGCAATTAATTATTTCCCCTAATACTTTTTATTTTCCTTGTACAAACCCTTCCCATAAATCCTTACTCCAACCAGAGTTTTATGTATTATGATTTTTCGGTGAGGGAAGAAAAATATTGTGCTTTCTTAATTTTTGTTTGGATGAACACAATTTTTTAGTTTTTTTATTTTATTTTATTTTCTTGATTTTGCATTTACATGAATAAATGAGCTATTATAAAAATTTATATACAACTTTTTTTGGGGATTGGCTGTATTTGGATCTTCAATTTGTGGAGCGTTTATGCTATGAACACATAAACTGATGACGAAATTGGCATATAATAATAATATATATAAATGTACAAGATTTTATAATATGTGTTCTGTTTTGTGTTTGTAGATTTATTCTTTATGAAGTGATTTGTAACCGAAAAGAAAATGTGAACATATAAATTATTTTTTTGGATAAATTATAAATCTATCATCTGAAATTTACTTAAAATACATAATACTCTCTCTTGTCAAAAAAATTTATTTAACAAAATTAATTAAAAAATAAAATTCATAATTACTCTCTTGTACAATAATAAAATTACTTAAATTATTAATCGAAACATATTTCTAACATTATTAAAAACTGTTAATTGACTTGATAATTTATTAATAAAATGAGCGATTTGTTATGAAATTAGAAATCTCAATGAGTGAAATGTAATTTTCAAAATCACAGAAACGATTCATATTTTAATCAAATATCAGAAGGTGTATTTATAATTTATTTATTTATTTTTACTTCTATCTTGTATTTTCCTTTTCCCTCTTTAAATTCATTGTCAAAACCAAGATTTATTATCCAAATAAGTGATGCAAGCCCTTTTTCTGTGTGTTTCTTTTATTTTCTTTTCTCACAACTACTTCAATTCAAGCTATACACAAAATCAAGTAGAACTAATATAGATATCAAAATAGAATACTTGGCAACAAAGGAGAGTCATGCCTGATTCCAATGAGAAAAACATCTAAACACAATTACAATGATGGCTATATTGAACTGTTATTTCTAATTATGGCAATTTTTAAGCAAATCCAAAAGGCAAATCACTGAAACTGATGAAATTCTCAACATCTAATCAATTTATATCAGTTCAAGACCTCAGTTTCGATCAATTACCCGGACCTTATTCTCTTCTGGCCACCCTTTCCATCTGATTTCGTAGTTCCACCGGATTCCCCTTCGGAAGAAGCTTCCCTTGATTTTGCAAAAGAGCTTGATAGATCTGCATAAAGATCCACAACCCTTCTCGCATTGTTGTTAAGCTCTCGAATTAGACCCACATTTCGAGTCAAATTATCGGGGATTTTTGATTCATGGTTCTGGTTAATCTCATTGATTAACAACTTGTTTTGGTCCAAAATGTTTTGGACTTGCACAAAGCTCTTCTGAAATGTCTGCAATACCTTGCCATCTATTTGGTTACCATTGTCAATGCCAGAAAATATGTCACCTTCCATCAATTACACTTTTGTTCAATTAAAAACCACTCCAATCCTGCATCAAAAACATGAAATTTATCACGAGTTATAAACAACAAAACACAAGAATTAAAGACTTAGGTTGTGAAATTCAGCATGAGTTTTGGATTAGGGATTTGAAATGAAAAGATTTGGCACTATTCATTGAATGGGAAGACTTAAATTTTTTATATTTGAAAGCTTAGACATGAATTTCAAGAATGAATTCAAGAGTTTTGTCTCAATGGACTTGAAATAACAATTTATTTGAAATATTTCATCTTTATAGGTTATGAATACCAAATCACAAAAATTAGAGACTTAAAATCATACTCGTATTATGAATTTGAAATGAAAGGATTTGACACTATTCATTGAAGGAGAACTTCTTTCAAGAATGATTACGAGAGTTTTGTCGCCATGGCCTTGAAATAACAATGCAAAAGTAATTAATTGAAACCGTTCTTGCCTATTCTATTTCTACAATGATGAACCATGAATCCTTTCATTTGCAATAATTTCACACAAACAAAGCCTTCAAATATTAAGACAACAACATGAGAAGGAAATATAAATCAAAACTTCACTAAATTTTGATTTCTTAAAAACACCCATTATCCTATCTTTGCATACTTCTAAAGGGAAAATCAAATTCAACATCAGAAACAATGTAAGAAGAAGAAATCATAGCTTTCATTTGTTTTTGCAGATAGTTTTAGAAAATATCAAAACAGAGGGGGGCTTCTTCAAAAAAAAAAAAGAAGAGAATTTTAAAATCCAAAGTTGTTTCAAACCACAATTTCAAAACAGGACTTCACCCAAAAGTCAAAATGTTTTGAAAACACTTTCAAAAAACAAGTTTAAAAGTTGTATTTGAAATTTTGCTTTAAAAATTAATTGCATTGGGTTTAAAAAAAAAAAAAAAACTGGTATTCTTCACTTTTTTACCATAAAAGAACCAAAGTTTCTTTTGTGTTCTCCAAAAACTGACCCAAAGCTCTGATCATGAATGTTGAATCTCAACAACTCATTGAAACCCACAGAGCAGACAAAGATTCAATAGCCACAGAACTCACAAGAAAAGTTTTCCCACAAAACAACAAATGAAAAGATCAAAAGGGTCTAAAACAATAAAAACATACATATATATATATATATATAGTGAAATAAAACTGAACTTGCAGAAAGGAACTGAGAACAGATTACGAGATTGTACTTTAAATATCAAACGGTTGGAGAGAGAGAGAAACAGAGATAGAAAGAGATCTAATCTATAAAATCCTCAAAGCGGAAAAACAAAAGCATGTGTTCTTTGAAAAGTATGTGACAAAGCAAACAAGTGTTGGAATTTACAGAACAGAGAAAAAAAATAAATATGGACAAAAAAAAAAAAACCCATTAAAATAAACGCAAAAAAAATAATAATAATAATACCCATCAACACAAAGTGAGAAAACAAACGAATCTCACATTTTCTCGGCATTTTCTTTCGGTTTTCCAGGGAAGAAAAAAAAAAAAGAAGTCTTTGATAAGCTACGGAAAGGTCGGCCGTGGAATCAAATCTCCTCCAGTCTGTGGAGGCTGGGATTGAGCAGAGACCCTGAAATCATGAACAGAGAGAGAGAGAGAGAGAGAGAGAGATTTGACAGTACGCACAGAGGATGTGCTGTGTTGTGTGCTGTGGTGTGGTTGTTTGTTTCTCTCTCCTCGTTTACTTCACCTGATCTACGCGATTCTCCTTATATTGGTTTTTCTTGTGTAGGACACAGCTCTACAACTACTTCAGTTCTCATTCGTATGATTTTAGAGTGGGGAGTATTTGATTGCTCAATCAGAGCCGTCATCTACATGATAGACCATACAAGCCGTTCGATTTGGGTTGAAACTTAAGACGGAGTTTCTTAGCTTACCCTAGAGTCTAATGAGTCGGTACAAAATAGTTTTTTCATCTTTTATAAAAAAATAAAAATAAATGTAATATAATAAAGGGATGATTTAAATTTAAATCAAATGTGATATGATTTAAATAGAATAAAAGTATAATAAGATATATTTTTTTATGTTGTTGCCCAATAACTCTTTATTTTTAATTAGGTAATGTCTAAGACAAAATTTAAAATGATTTGTACATTTTAGATTTGGAGATGGATTATCTCTGTTTCGTAGGGTGAGACTCATCACACGTTCTGTTTTAATAATTTGAATAGTTTATTTTGTCAAGTATTTTATTAGTCTTGTTTTTTAAAAATAGACCACTTGTTTTTTTTTTTATAACAAACACTATAAATTAAATATATTACAATTATCGGATCGATCTAATTTTTTATATTGATGGTCTACACGAAATACTCAACAAAAATAAATATTTTGAATCACCAAAATAGGTCTCATGATGAACTCTGCTGATCCGAATAACGCCCTCTATTAAGAAAAATTACACATGAGTGGATTTTTACAAAACATCTCCAGATTATGAAATGTCTATAAATTGGGTGAATTACACAAATAGTCCCTAAAGTTTGAGATTTGTATCACTTTGATCTCTAATTTTTCAATTGTGACACATTTGATCATGAATTTTGAATCTTGTTTCAAATAAGGACAATTGAAGATATCATTAGATTTTTCAAGGGTAAAATCGTCAATTTGATAAAATATAAACTAATTTGACAAAAATAAATGTCAAACAAATATTTTTGAAATTTTAAAAATTATTTCTACCCACTAAAAATAAAATTATGTAAAATTGATAAATCTTTTAGACATTTTTTTTTATCAAATTAATTTTTATTATGGGTTGGGATGATGATCATGTAAAATTAATTTTTAAAAATTAATCATGTATTTTTATTAATTTTTATCAATTTTACATAATTTTATCATTAGTGGATAAAAATAATTTTTAAAAAATTAAAAATATTTTTTTGACATTTATTTTTGTCAAATTAGTTTATATTTTATTAAATTGACGATTTTACTCTTGAAATTAAACAATGGTATCCTCAATTGTCCTTATTTGGAACAAGATTCAAAATTCATGGTCAAATGTGTCCCAATTAAAAAGTCATGGATTAAAGTGATACAAGTCCCAAACTATAGGGATTGTTGGTGTAATTTGCCCTTATAAATTTATGGATCTTGTTAACATGTGTCATATAGTAAGAAAATTTCAAAATATTGTACATCTTTTATTACATTCACTTTAAAGTATAAACAGACAAAGCATCTTAACGTGTGTCTTAAGGGGCACAAGAAAACAAAACCCTAAATTTATTTAGTGGGCTTGGTTTTAATTTTCTGAATTCAATTTTTTGAAAATTGAATTTTTTTTTTCATTTTTTTGCTTTGTTTTTAATGAATATTTTCAAAATTTTAACCATTTTTTTAAAAAAATTCGATGCACCTTACTTAGATGTATCTAAAAAATAAAATATTTGTGACAAAATATTTTAAAAATTAATAATTACACAAAAATACGGAAAATGTATTAAATTTTCATATTTTTTTTGTATTTTTGATATTTAGTACATTTTTTAAAGATTTTTTTTTCACAAATATTATACTTTTTAGGCATATTTATGTTAGGTGTATCTAAAAATTTTAAAAAATGCTTAAAATATTAAAAAAATTTAATGAAAACAAAAAAATACAAAAATCAAAAAAATAGAATTTTCTGAAAAGTGAATTATGGAAATCAAAACCAAAGAGAGTGATTAATGTTCATAAAATTTAATATTGATTTGAATTTTTTTTTTTTTTTGGAAAGGTACACGAAATTGTAATTCTCCTCCCTTATTACGGGTCATAAGAACATGAATAATACTATATGTACTAATTAGTGTACTAATTGATGATGTGGCATAATTTAAAAAGTTTTTGATATTTGTAATTTGATTAATGAGTGGGGTCAATAATAATATCATAACTAGTGTTGGTACACTAGTTAGTATACTAATTGGTGCATGTAGCATCACGTAAAAACATTATGGATTCTACTTTTATAAACTAATTATTTATTTGTTTATTGGGAGTTTTTTTTGATAAATCCTCTTTTTAAGAGTTTTATTCTATCCAATCCATTTTTTATTTATTTTTTAATTATTCCATTAAGTTCTATTTGAGGTAAGAAGGCTAAAACACCCTTAATTTCTCATGCCCCTATTATTGTTGATATTTAATATTGATTGTCATTATATTTTGGTAGTTCTCATACATTAAGATGTTGTCATTATATTCATATTAATTTGAAATGAACTTTTGTCATGTGTTGTCAATTACATGATGTGAATATTCACATCATGTAATTGAAATGAATATTCACATCGTTATATTCACATTAATTTGAAATGAATTTTTGTCATTATGTTGTCAATTACATGATATGAATATTCATATTAAAACATACGAATGTGAATGTTCACATCACTACATGTTGTGAATAAGAATGTGTTGTCAATTAAAAATATAATGAACGTTATTTTTAATATTTTTAATGTGTTGTCAGTTAAAAATAAGAAGGTTCACATGTTGTGAACGTTTACATCACTATATTAGATGGGAGAGAATTTTTTAGAAAGGTGTTGTGAACATTCACATCAGATGAAAGAGAATGTTCACATTATTTTTAATGTGTTGTCAATTAAAAATATATTCACATCAGATGAGAGGGAATATTCACATTATTTTTAATTTGTTGTCAATTAAAAATATATTCACATTATATAATAATATAAAATAATAATATCAATATTATTTAATTTGTATATGAAATTTTCTATACCTTAATCCTTTTCCTTCTCTCTCCTCCCCCAACATTAAATATCAATATTAAATGTAAGGGCATAAAAGTCTAAGAAAATAGTATAAATCAAGAAAAGGGACTTTATGGAATAAAAGTATAAACACATAGGACTAAGTGAGTTAAAAAATTCCTTCATGAACTCCTTGGGTTAGAACACTTCTAAATGAGATTCATCAATAAAAATCCGTTTATTTATTGATATTGATCATCAATAAATAAATAAAAATATTATTATTTTATTATATTTTCTTTTAAAATTTGGTAAATAAATTATTTATTTTTTAATTCACGCTTACCATCAATGAATTTTACACTTTCTTTTGAAAACTTTTTGTTGCCGCTGCTAAATAGTTAAGGGTTGCTTTCGTTTAATTCATATTCTGATAAATAAATAAAAAATTAGGATAAATTACACTGCCACTCCCTTTATATTTATGAATTGGCACTGGCTTCTCTCCAGTCTCAGATCAGACTGGAGGGGTTTGTTGAGCCTGTAAGGGTCCACCACAGACCCGTTTCGATAATTTAAATCGTTTAATATGTAGAATTTGTCGAGTACTATATGCCTATAAAAATCACGTTGATTGGATATCGATAGTTACGTGGTCAAATCAGTTTTTTATAAGAAAAAAAATAGATGGTGAAAAAATAAACAGTTGACAGAGAACTGATCCGATGAGATAGCTATCGATATCTGATCAATATGATTTTTTTACAGGCATATAGTACTCGACGAGTGCTACATATTAACAGTTTGGATTATCAAAACGAGACCTGTAGTAGGCCTCCACGGGCCCAATAGTATCCTCTAATCCAATCTGGAACTGGAGGAAAGGTAGACCCTTTTGAAATCACAATAACTCTCCATTTATTCCCTACAAATATTTGTGCAATTAATTAAAAGTTGAACTTCTTATTTTGATTTTCGACAATTAAAAGAAAATCGAATTCAATTAATTTTCAAATCATTTATGTATATACTAGCGTATGCTCGTGTCTAAAGGCACTGTGTAAATAATATTAAGATTAAAATACAGTTATAAAAATGTATTTAACAGACTGTACTCTACAATTCCAAACAAATCAAATATAAAAAAAATTAAATATCAAATAATGCACACCAGCCAGTGCTTTGCAATTTAAAAGAAATTAAAACTAAAATGCACACCAATTAGTGCTACTGCTGCCAATCAAATTATAACTACATAAGAAAAACGAACATTATATTGTCATACACCAAAAGAATAGATTAAACTTTATTAAAAAAAGTGGGTTAAAGCTTTCCAGAATTTGTATGCTTTACAGAAGATGTGTCAATAACATGCTTTACACACAAAAAAAAAAAAAAAAATCTATAAAAAAATCTATACAATATTTTATAGTGATTTTTAAATTTTTAATTTAAAATTATAATTCTGAAACGGACTTTATTACTCAAACAATACATAATTAACATATCCTCTCAGATGACGACACATAATTATTGACTCCACACCTGGGCCAAACAAAAAAGAAAGAAAAAAAAAAAAAAGTGAAAAAATACCAAACAGAGAAAACTACATAATCATTCTGTTCTGGAAAGGTTGTTTTTGAATTGGGTAAGAGAGAGAGTAGTAGAATCTCAGATAAGCTCATCATTTAATTTTTTATTTTTTAGAGAAACAAAAAAAGAGAGTAGTTTTTGGATGTAGAAATGGTAGAGACTAAGGAATTGACTACAGAAAATATAACGCGCACATAAATTCTATCATTCAACAAAATTATTTTCATCTCCAAATGCAAGATGCCTACTTTTTGTAGAGTATTGTTGTGTGATTACCAATTTTTATACCAAATTTATATATCATTTTGACATGTAATCACAGAATTAGTACATCAGACCACACCTTTCATACATTAACATACACATATGCATGACATATAAGATGCCTCCTCAAATGATAAAGGGCAATTGGTTCAGAAGGTTGAAATTGAAATGGCTGACAAAATAGTGAAATAAATAAATAAAATAAAATAAAATCTCAATCAACAAATCCAACTTCTAAGAGACTGGTGGATTATAATGGAACCTAACTGTATAGGGATAACTTGAAAATGGAGCCTAATAACAAGAGGAACAATACATTATTTAACTGTATAGTATAGAGATAAATTGACATTTTTTTCACTATTAACAATACATTATTTAACCATATAGTTTAGGTGTTTTCTTTTGTCTAACATTAACAATACATTATTTAAAAGAAATACAAATAAAACAAAAATGATTGCCCCATAAAAATCATTCAAAAATGTTATGATGATGGCCGCCTCTCACAACCCAAATCAGAGCAAGTAAATAAGCTTATCTATCAATAGGTTTAAGTTAAGAATTAGGATTCAAAGCAACTAAGTTGGCTTATCTATTGATGGGTTTAAGTTAAGAGTTATGGATTCGAAGCAAACCATTAGCAATAACCAAACTAAGAAATTTCCATAATGTGAGCATGGGGGATTAATTAAGACAGTCTTTTAACACCATAGTAGCATCAAATTGAACTAGATTATTGAATATCCTAAACTACCTCCCTAAGAGCTCCAACTTCTATAGTTGATCCATATGTGAAGGTATAATATCCCATAAAAGTTATATTATCACTCAATTTTTTGGATATCAGAGCAACTAAATAAGCCAAATCAGATGTTTTGTGTGCCATTGAGAAAGAAGGCCAAGAAAAAGTTTGGGTTGTTTGTTCTATGGTGGGCTCCATCAGAAAGTGGTTGTCCTTTTACTTATAATATTAGGTTTTGATGATATGTTGCAACTTGTTACATTGAAATTGAGATCTCCATTTCTTGCCACAAATGGAGAGGAACCAAACCAGAGCAGATAAATAAGCTTATATATCAATAGGTTTAAGTTAAGAATTAGGATTCAAAGCAACTAATTTGGCTTATCTATTGATGGGTTTAAGTTAAGAATTAGGATTCAAAGCAACTAATTTGGCTTGTCTCTGAATCTTTTGGTATTTTATATAAGCAAAGCAGTTCTATTGCTATTTCATTTAAATCTTTCAAAAATTCAGTTACGTAGTTTTGTGGTTAAGAACTTAAGATGGTGAAATTTTAGTTTTATTCTCCAATACACACACACATGTAATATTGTATTTCATTGTTAGGTCTCTAGTATGTAATATTGTTCTAGGATTGTAATAGAGATGGTGTGTTCAAGTAATGCTTATGATGACAGACTGATAGTGTTAGAAAGGGTGTTAATTAGTGTTAAAAAAAAAAATTCAGCTATTGTGAATACAAGACTCGCTCATACATGTGTGTGAAAGACAAATGTAAATTTGATAATTTTAGATGTCATTTATTCAACTATTATTGTATAACATCTATATATTGTTTTTGGATAAGTATTGTTGTATAACATCTCTTATGTTGCAACCAAGGAAAAAGGTGATTACCAAATTGATTATGTACCTGCTTCTCAGGTCACTGAGGTTGACAAAACTAATGATAGAAGGTACAATCAAATTTTCTGATGTACATGCATCGTTTCTTTATTTTAAAATTTGGGGAGAGGGGTGTTGGTTTTGGTTAGGAGAAAAGATGCTTTGGTAATTAAGCAAATTTTATTTCTTAAGCTTTAAGCACCCTTTCAGTTCAATTTGAAGAGGACATGGTCTTTCAATTTTGCTCAAGCGAGTCTTCTTATTCATCTTCTCTATGTGTTGTGGCAGTCATAGACTATAGTTCTTATTCATCTTCTCTATGTGTTATGGCAGTTATAGACTATAGTTCTTCTTATTCATCTTCTCTATGTGTTATTGGCCATGTTAACTATTAAGACAGACTACTACTATTTTTTTGTTCGTGTTTCATAAAATGTACAAAACAGGTAAAACAGAGAGTAAGCCATTTCCCAATGTATATCCTTCAAAATCAATCAAACAGTTAGTCATTGAAAAAGAAAACTCTTTTATCATTAAAACATTGTGATCCATTGACAAAGATTAAGGGAAAAGAACACATGAAGCAAAACCCACATTATAGCCTCCTTTCTATTTACATTACATTAACAAAACAATTCACACATTTCACAGCACCAATACTTCAAAGATTCCCCTCCCCCCCAAAAAAAAAGCATGAAATTGAACAAAGAAAACCATACACAACGATTAAAATATATAACGATTTGAAAATAATAAATTTCAAATTTTATCTTATACATATCAAACAATTTATTTTTAGTTTAGTACTTAAATTTTGATCAAACAACTTTTTAACTCAATAAATTTAACATTCAATTTTCAATACTTAATTTTTAATTTTCAACTTTATTAAACATTACCTAAGTCCAAACCTTATCATAAGACATAGAACTAAAGTCGGAAAATATAAGTAGAGTAATCTACCTAAAACTCTATCTTTTATAACAGATTGATGTGTTTCCAAAATTGTTTTATGTAGTAAGTTTTGTATTTGTAAACTTGTTACAAATGTTATATAGTTTAGGGCAAATTACCTTGGGTAAAACTGATAGCTTGAACTGCGGAAAGTGTTATTTGAAAAGAAATTATTTCTGGCATAAATAACCTGTTAACAGCCCTGTTAGCTTAAATGAAAAGAAATTATTTTCACTGTCCAAATGTCGCAAAAATAACCTGTTAACAGCCCCTTAGAGAGAATTCTGAAAAACTCAAACCCAACAATATAAAATGAAAAGAAATCAAGCTTGAGTCTGCATAAAAACCCAATTCAAGTAAAATTAATACATTAAAGACTATCAAATCTTGTGAATTTAATAGTTTGTTGAACTTAATTAGCAAGAAAAACAGAGTAGTAAGGGTGTTGAATACTCACAGAGGCCGACTGTAGGTGGTAAATTCGCAAGCTTTGCATAACTTATTCCTTGTAGTGTGAGATAAAATCGACATGAGATTTGGGAAAAAGGTATAGATTTTCTTTTTTGCTATATATTTTTCTGGGAAAGTAGTATATGACCCCGATATGTGACATAGAACAAATAATTTTCCTAGCCGTTTAGTTGTGTTTCTATTTTTAGTTTCTTTGAAAGACGAAGACAATGAAAATTTCTAAAAATGACCATCATTTTAATATTTATGATTATATATATGAATACTCGAAAATAAGTACTTGTTTAGTTGTGTTTTCATTTTCTGTCATTTGTTTTTCATTTTTGGAAAAATACCCAGAAATGTGACATAAAACTGGATAATTTTCATACATAGCCCTGTTTGGTTATGAAAAATACCCAGAAATCTACAAATAAACATATAGATAAATCTAATGTGTTCATCATACTACATCTATTTTGACACTTTCTACAAATAGAAAGTAGATGACAATAACACAAATACACATCAACCACTCGCAAGTAACAACAATCTGCATAACCATGAATATATATCAAATAATGAGACATTCAACACAAGCATAACCATTAATCCAAAATTATCTCAAAACCATAGAGACATCAAACTTAATATTTCAAGGACATAAGAAAATAGTTGTAGTCCAAATCCTCTAAGACTTTCAATGTTATTTTGGATTAAAGTACCTCGTATGACAAACCCAGAAAATCTGGGAAAGGAGAGCCATGAAAATCATACACATAAAAACAGATAAAACCCCAAATTCAATCAAACAGATTGACAATTATCTGAACCAAAGGATCATCTGAACCACTACATTGGCAGTGAGAAGACAATTATCTGAACCAAAGCATCACCAAACAGATTGACAATAATCTAAACCAAAGGATCATCTAAACCACTACATTAGAAGTGAGAAGACAATTATCTGAACCAAAACATCACCTACTGTTTTCAATGGAGGTTTAGATGATGCTTTGATGATGATAAACAGAAATGATGATAAGCAAAAATGATAACAAACAAAAACATCAATTTAAACCATTATAGACCTCAATTCCACCAACAAACAAACAGCGGTACAGTTCTTAATTGGAAACCCTACCTTGCGAGCAGCGAACACTGAGAGAGAAGGGGTGAGAGGAGAGGGAGAGAGAGATCGAACATAGAGAGAATCTGTGGTGGTGGTGGTGAGTTGGTCGTGGAACAGAGGAGCCAATTCGGTAAGCCAGTTCTCAATCGGAAACCCTATCTTGGGAGCAGTGAGCACTGAGAGAGAAGGGGGGAGAGGGGGGAGACAGAAATCGAGGCCGAGTTGGAGAAGGAGGGTAGGAAATAAGAACAGAGAGGGAGATAGAGATAAAGGGAGGAGACGTGCAACAGAGAGGGAGAGAGAGATAAAGAGGGAATGGGGGAGGAGACGTGGGTAGGTGGGAGAGGGAGACAACACAGAGTGTTTGGACGAGAATAAATCATCATCTGAACCATTGATGTTTATCAAAATTGATTTGAGCCTTTGAAACTAAATGTATCTCTGATACATTTTATATATTTTCAAAAACCCTTCTCCCTTATTATATATATATTCAAAGGAACAACTCCTTTTTCCTAGATACATACACACGTATTTAAATAAGAACTTTTTCTTTTGATTTACATGTTGATTTTCAACATACTTCGTAAAACAATCTTTATTTTCAAATCTCATATGCACAAAAGCATATATATATATATATATATATTATTACACAAGTGAGACTTGCCTACATATATACACAAGTGCAACAGAGTCCCCGGTGAAGGTGGTTCAATGGTATGGATGCCAATTGACAAAGGGTGATAGTGGTATTTCAAATATTAAGGAGGTGGTGGTGATATTTCAAAAAAATTGGAGGCGATGTTACTGATTTTACCTACATTTTTATTTTATTTTTTTCAATTTTAATGACGTATGAAAAATATTGTAGTTAATATAGTTATATTAAGGGTGAAACACTAATAAATCTCAAAATGTGATCTTGTGAATTATTTAGTTCTCCATTTTTTCTTATGAACCTAAAGGTTCTATTAAAATAGAAATTATATAAAATGGTAGTCACTTACATGTTTGGATTTAATTTTTTAGGGATAAAAGTGGATTTTTCAAAATGTAAAATTACACATTTGGGCAATTTGTAATATAAAAGTTTTGGATTTTTTCTCATTTTAGAACGAACAAAAACCTAACACTCTAATGTACACTCCAATAACGTAACACTTCAATGTAACACACTAAAAAACTCATTGGTGTACTTTTTTCAAACGTAATGTTCCAATGTAACCCAAAAAAAAAAAAAAAAAAAAAAAAATTTCCTTAGTGCACTTTTCCTAAACGTAATACTCCAATCAGTGTAATCCCAAATGTAACACTCCAATATAACATACTTCAATGTAACACACAAAAACATTAAAAAAATTCCTTAGTATACTTTATCCAAATGTAATACTCACAGTTTGAAATTATATATTTGCCAAAAACTTAGTAAGGAATATTTATATTCCTTTTGGAATGGTTTGAAGAATCTCACATTTTTTCTTTTTTAATGTTACATTGAAGTGTTACGTTTAGGAAAAATACACTAAGAAGTTTTTTTTTTTTCTTTTTTCGGTTATATTGGAGCGTTACGTTTGGGAAAAGTACACCAAAGAGCTTTTTTTGTGTGTTACATTGAAGTGCTACACTAAGGAATTTTTTTAGAATGTTATATTGTAATGTTACGTTTGGAAAAAAGTATACTACAGAGCTTTTTTGTGTGTTACATTAGAGTGTTACACTAAAGAGTTTTTTTAGAGTATTATATTAGAGTGTTACATTTAGGAAAAGTACACGAAGAAGTTTTCTTCTTTTTTTTTGGTATTACATTCAACTGTTACACTAAGGAGTTTTTACGTGTGTTACATTAGAGTATTACACTAAGGAATTTTTTTTGAGTGTTATATTACAGTGTTACGTTTGGGAAAAATACATTAAGGAGTTTTTTTTTTTTTTTTTTTTTTTCTCTCATTAAAGTGTTACAATAAAAAAAAATGTGTGTTACATTAGAGTGTTACACTAAGGAGTTTTTTTACAGTGTTATATTAAAGTGTTACGTTTTTTTGGAATGGTATTGATGATGTAGATGCTTAGGATGTTTAATGGAAGCCTTCGGAAATGTGTTATGTTTGAGTGGGGGTTTGTTGTATTGGTGGTGAAAGATTTTGTTGACTTTTGTGTAAGATTTGATTGCGATTGTCCACGTAAATGTTAGGATGTGTGACTTCCATGTTAGTAAAAATTAACCAATTTAAATGGAAGCAATAAATCCATTACGTCAGTGTGTGTAGGTATGTTGGAGTTTTTATCAAATGTTGATGACTTGCATGTTATTGGTAATGATTTGTTGGAGGTATACATGTTACTGAAGTGCATGGTAATGAAGGTGCATTTGTCAGAATCATGTATGCGGTAGGTCTTGTGTGGGTGGTAGTGTTAAAATCAAACAATAAATAAATAACAACCAACAACAATACTATGATTCCACATCAGTCCCTCCACATCAAATGGCTAAAAATTACTAACCCACAAATCACTCCACACAATCCTGCACAAAAATTTCAAAAATTAACACCGTACCATAACCAACCCACCCAAACATGGAAAAAATCACAATCAAAATAACACTCAATGATAAACAAGTAAACTTCAGAATATACCATAAATAAAAGGACTAATTGGTTTGAAAGAAAACTTTCAGGACTAAATGGAGCAATATTTTTCCAAATGGGATTTTTGGGTAATTTTCCCTTATATTAATTTAATTATTTTTTAATAAATAATTTATATAAATAATTGGGCACTTTTTTTATAAGGAAAATGCTATAGACCCCAATTTTTCTATCAAATAAATGATCATATGTCTCATATGGATGTGAGGTCCGCAATTTGGTATCCCTAGCATTACCCTTTCCATAAATCCCTTTTCATCTACTTATGTTCTATTTAGTCCACATTATTTTCTTATATTCCAATAAGTCCTATGAGTGATATAGTTACCAAAATACCCCTAATAATATTCACATTTACATTGCAAATGCTTCGTGATGTGAATGCTCACATCGTCAATAGGAATATTTGCATCATCAATGTGAATGTTCACACCGTCAATGTGAATGTTAACATGTCAATATGAATATGCATATTGTCAATGTGAATGTTCACACTATCAATGTGAATATTCATATTGTAAAATATAAAATGTTCACATCACCAAATTGTTAACAGTTCAAAAAATATTTATAAGGATAGAAATGTCTATAAAATACCTTAAATATGAAAATTAAAATTTGATAGATTAAATGTTCAAATAATATGATTTATTGAAAAATAAAAATATCATATAAACTAATTAAGATACAAACACTTAAAAAAAATATTTTCTAATAACTCTTCCATAAACAATAACTTAGATGATAAACACGTCAGATATTAGAAATGCCCCCAAGGTAAATTTACAAGTCTAATCTAAACTGAGAAAGGAATAAAAGAGAGAAAGAGAGGCGGCAACTAGGGGTGAGTATGGTTCGGATTAGTTTGGATTGGGATAAAATTAGGACTAATTTGTTATCTACGATTCCTGAAAAATTGGAATCAATCTAATCCGTTTAAATCGTGGAACCAAACCGAACCAACCCGTTTAAACACGGATTGGATAGGTTTAGGATCACAGATTCACATAATTAAATAACAAAAAAAATATATAACATTTTAATTTTATAAAAACATAAACATAGTATCAAACAAAAGCAATAAACAAAGGTAACAAACAAAAGCAATAAAATTGGATACACATTACACAAAGCAGAGTTCTCCTCTGTATTAAAATTAAACATAGTATCAAACAAAAGCAATAAGAAAACTGGTTTAGCTTTTATATGAAATCAGAAATGATATTATGTGAGAGGGTCTATAATATAAATATAGACTATTTGTATACGGTTCGGATCGATTCCAATCCGGAACCGTGGGGTTCAATCCAGAACCAATCTGTGGTCTATGAATTTTTAAATTTTCAATCCGGAACCAAACAATGGATTCAAAAAAATCAATCCAAACTTATCGGATTGGACTGGATTAGATTGGATTATGAATTATACGGATTTTTTGCTCTGCCCTAGCGGCAAGGGTGGGACTAACCATATATTTGTAAATTATTATCATTATTTTTTTATACATACATATATATATATAAAGTTTGGAGTGGCTGTTGTGCGGTGATGCACAACAACCATTATTGTATAGCAAAATGGGTTCATTTTGGGACTCATTTTGATAATTCAAACCGTTCATATTTTAGAATATATCAAGTAGAACATACTTGCAAAAAAACAAGTTAATCGGATATCATTTACGCTTTCCTCCACTCACATTTGTATCTACAAAAATAAATAATAATTGTGATTGAAAGTATTAAAATGAATGCAAATGTGAGTGAATGAAGGGGTAAACGATATTCGATTAACTTTATTTTTTGCAGGTATGTTCTACTTAATATATTATAAAATGTGAATAGTTCAAATTATTAAAATGGGCCTGAAATAGGCCCATTTGACTGCATACCAATGGCTGTTATACACTCTCCCATAGCAACCATCCCAAATGCATATATATATACACTTAGATAAATCTCATTCTTACCTGACGCACTTTTAAGATATCTATTATAACAAACACTTATTTGCTAAATTAACAAATGTTTAACATATAAAAATAGACATATTTTTATTATTTTTGGTTAAATTTATTTTACCCTATTGTGGTTTAGAACTGAAGCACTTTACTCCTATCATGCAAATATAATCAAAAAGTTTCAATGTATTTTGGACTAAAATGTTACCGTTATTTTTTCCCTCCAAACTAACGGAAGGTGTACACACACCATTTTTTAGAGTAAATTTTGTTTTGACAAATTATAATGAAATTAACACAACAAAAGGATAATTTTACCCCCACTTTCTCTAAACCTAATAGATTAATATGTTAATTAAAATAAAATAAAATATAATATAATTAAGAATTGATTTAAAATATATAATATAATTAATAATTTGATTTAAAATATAATTAAATAAAATAAACAATAAACAATAATTAAGAATTGATCAAAAATATTATTAAATTAAAATTAGATTAACATGGTAGAAATTATAATAAATAATTAATAATTTAGGATTAATTGTGATCTAAAATATAATTAAATTAAAATTAGATTAAAAAGGTAGTATTTAAAATAAATAGTTAAATATTTAGGATTAATTGTGATCTAAAACATAATTAAATTAAAATTAGAGCACAAATTAAGAATTACAATAAATAATTAATTATGATTTAATTGAATTAATATTAGACATTAAAAATTATGTGTATGAGAGATGAAAGAGAAAGAAAATAACAAAAAATATGAGGTTTGAGGATATTATAATCATTTCACATTCATAGTTAACGGTGTTAATAATTACATTTTAATCCAAAATCATATAGAAGGTATATGGTTATTTTTAAAAGATAAGAAGGTAAAGTGCTATCAAACTACAGAGGTAAAATAATTTTTGCCTTGTTATTTTTTTTATCATATAACATTCTTTAGCATATAATTTTAAAGGCAAATTACAAAAAAAAAAAAAAAACCTAGGATTTCATGTGTCTTTCAAATTAAACCCTAGGATTTCAATTGTGTCAATTTAAACCCTGAATTTCTTATTTCGTATCAATATTAACCATCCGTCTATCACAACTAACTTGTTTGACGGAAAAAAAAAAAAATTAATGCGCACATGGCATATTATCATTCGATCATTTCCTTTTCCTTTCTACTTACCCATACCATCATCTCTTTTCTCTTTCCTCTATCATCCACCATATCTTTTCACCTTTTTAATAAATAATAATAATAATAAAAAGTGAATCCCACCATCTCTTCTCCCTCACTGCTGCCTATCGCCATTAACAAATTACCGCTACCCACACCATCGACAGTCCTCTTCTGCAACCACTAGCCCTCAAGTCACTACTACAAAAACAGATAAAGATCACACTTTTTTGGTGTGATGTATGTTATTTAATCACACTTTTTAAGTTTTATTAAAGTGTGATATTTGAGAGTGTGATTAAAAGTGGTCATTTTTAATCACACTTTTTAAATGTGATTAAAAATATTTAGATCACACCTTTTAAGTGTGATTAAAAGTATTTAGATCACACTTTTTAAGTGTGATTAAAAATATTTTGATCACATCTTTTAAGTGTGATTAAAAGTATTTAGATCACACCTTTTAAGTGTGATCTTTGGAAGTGTGATTAAAAATGGTCATTTTTAATCACACTTTTTAAGTGTGATTAATAACATTTAGATCACACCTTTTAAGTGTGATTAAAAATATTTACATCATATCTTTTAAGTGTGATTAATAACATTCACTACTAAAAAAAATACTTTTTGTGACCGTCACATGCCGTCGCAAATAATAAAAATACAGTCACAAAAGACTTTTTGCGACAGCTATTTTGCCGTCGCAAAAAAAAATAAAAAAATAAAAAACACTTTTAGCGACCATTGTTTTACTGTCGCAAATAATTATTTATTAAAAAAAAATCATATATGAGTTTGCTACAACAAAAAAATCAATTACAAGCACCAACCAATTTTTTGTAAATGAAAAATAACAAAATTAACAAATTAATTAAATTTATAATAGACATTATCCATTAACCATCTTTAAATACACTGTACTAAAAAATTCAAGTCTTCAAAAAAAAAAAAAAAAAGAAGAAGATGAGCAACATAATCTTTAGCTCCCAACATCAACCGCTCGATCGTATCAACTATTCCCTCAACAAAATCTGCAAAAACATATATCAAACTTGACTTGAAAATTTAATGCACTTAAATGTGTTAGTTTAGCTTAAAATAATCAAAATAAAACTATGTCAGTGACCTATCTCTATGGCAGATCAGTAATTTGCAACAAGAGTTTCAATTACCTTAAGAGCAACTTCAAGCTTAACTATGGGATCACTTAATTATGGCGTTCGGAATTATATAACAATATTGTGGCGAGAGATTTCCCTAAGAACTCCACCATCACCACCTCCTACAACCAAAACCTGCATCAAGTAATTCAATTAAATTTAGCACAAATACCTGACAAACAGAATAATTATAGATTGCATAAACATGAAGAGCCGAAGATAGCTAGCTCTACCAACAATGTTTTCCTCAATCATTGGCAACTTAAATTACAAGTTCTCTTTCTACTTGTAAATATGATGAATTGAGGCTGAGAGTACATAGAAATATTATTTGTTCACAATTTAACAATGAGACAAAAACAAGGTGAGTCTTATATTCAATTCTAGAAATTTGTCATACAATGCCTTCAATCTAATAGAAAGAGTAAATTTTGCACATAGAACTCAAATACTATTTTGTCTGAAATTCCCTAGGAAGAGTGTGCAACATAGTGATAATAAAAGAATGGTGCCACACAGCCTTGTCTCTAACGAAAGTCGAACCCTTAACCTCTCATACGTGAGAAGTAGGAAGTTGATGTTGTTGGGTTAGAAGACTGTTTGGCACATATAAAATAATTACTTAGAATCAAGAAATTTTGGAAAGAGGGTGATGAGTTTTTCACCCAATTTAGAGTAATGCCCTGTTTCTAGAAATTAATGCAAGAAATTAGTGAGGTAGAGATGACAAGTAATGTTGATGAGAAAGTGAAATGATGGTGAAATTGAAAAAAACATGAACGATTCAAAATGAAAGTTGTAGTAGAAGAAATTGGGGACATGGATCTGGGTTTATCAGAATTTTTTTTTCCGAAAGGTCTCTAAAATCATAATCAATGCTTTAGGTTTACCTAGATCCAAAACCTCAAGCCCAAGATAGGGAATGAGAGGCTTTGGTATAACTATAGTTGGATGTCCAGCATAGGCCATCAACAAAGGAAGAGCAACAATTGATGGCAATAATAATTTCCTGTTCTTCAAAGTCAGAAAGACCTAGTTTAGCATTAACTCTGAATGTAGTAATGCAAAGAGAAAACAGTGCTCTTGAAATAAATGGGCCGATAAATCCAAAAAATATGATTGGAATACTCACACTCTCCAAGGGACATCGAGGACATCATCTACAAATCCAAGCAAAATCATGAAGCAGATGGATGCCAAAGCCGCATTGTACTCAACAAGCCACTGCACATATTAATAATCAACAGTTCAGTCTATCACTAGTTAGAGCAAATAATGTTCTTCACCTAACAATGCAGAAGAAAGAGGGTTGTAATACCCTAAAAAATACAAAGAGAAGACACAATTAAGGAGGAAAAATAGAAGTACAACACTTGTTACAACTTACAACATATGACACAGAAGTGCATAACAAACTCACACATCCTTACAATAAAGTACAATTGACAAGGCTAAAAAGAAAAGATGGTCACCATATACAATATGGTAAATTACAAAATCATTAAAACTGGAAGCCAATAATTTTTTTTTCCCGGAAGTATATTAAGAAAGCATCAAGAGGGGATGCCACCCAATTCCCAATTCATGGAAAGGAATCTGCCAAAATGGGGTTGCTTTCCAACCATCTCATTGTAATAGGTAATTTACTAAAGCAACTTCTATTTATATAATTTTCCTTGTATATAATATGGATAATTTGAATGTTCAATCCACCAAAGTCCAAATTAAAAGAGGACGATCTCATCATACCAGCAGCTTCAATCTTCTTACGCTTTTTTTGGTCACGTTTTAGGATTTCTCCCACCAGCTTCTTGCTAAATTTTCAACTCTTCATTTAAAAAATAATAATTATAATAATAATAAATTCCTAAATGCTTTATTTGATATTGTGAGCTCTATTCCTTCCAAGAATTAGTAAAATTAACAAACTTATCAAAAAAAATAGAGTAATGATGTCATATCTGATCAGATTACATCACCTGGTCATCGATAACAACAGCATTTTGGCCATTGAACCAATACTCATGTAGCTTGCTAACAGCACTTAGGTGATTACAATTTCCATTTGGGACTCCAGCCAGCAGCTTCGATAGTTTGGAAAGGGATCTTTTCTTTGTCTGCAGTATTTCACATATGCTATATTATTGACCAGTACAAGTATAATGTTACCATTAATTAGCATCACCATGAAAAACATTAACAGTATAAAGAAGAAAATTAAATTAATGCATTTGATATGATCAACAACAATTTAATCAGCATTGGAGTGCATCAAACTAGCTCCAAAGTTAGGTGTGATTCCTAAATGCAGTGAGTGACCCCTGAATGAATATCAGACAACACACTCTCTGACGACATACTGATCCTGCTCCAAGAAAACCCAAGATCATCTAATTGCGTTATGGGTGTTTAAGCCATATCCTTGTCAAGTGACGAAAATGAAACACCTCCAATAGTACTGGGAACATGTTGGATAAACCCACACAGATATCTAACAGAGAGAAAGCATGTAGCAAAAGAACCTTTCCATATTTACAAAGCTAGGAGATTTGACTTCTAGTGGAACATCAATTTTACATAAATTAGGGGAAGCTCCAGAAGGGCCCAACCAAGTTTAGGCCAAAGTTAGCAAGTGAAGTAAGAAAAATAAGAGTTCAAAGGAAAGAAAAGAGACCAAGCTAGATCATCTATTTAACATGAATTAATAGACATCCAAAACAGCCACATACTGCTTTACAGTTCTAAATGCACTGATTTTCAAAATCCACAGTAATAATAAAAATTCGCAAACCAAAAGAAATTATATCCTTTTGAAAATCTCTAATTTTGAAGGTTCACTTGAAAAATCTGTTGCGAAGGATTCATGTTACCAAATGCACATAAATGATGCAATGAAAGAAATTCAAACAAGACAATGAACTAAGAAGATATGATGATTTTGCATATTCTGTCACCAAAGGCACCTTGTCTACTATAGCGAAAGAAGCAGCTTCCTTTGCCCTCTGATGACGATTTTCATACTCTCTAATTAGGTTCTGGGCTTGAGGCAAATGTAGAAAAGAAGCATTCTCCAACTCCCATGTAGCATGTTCATAATCAAGGCCACACCATTTAACAAGCCATTCATTATGGCAATTGGAAGAATCACCAGCATGCTCACTGTGATGGTCATCTTGCTGCTTGGGAGATGCTAGCAACCTTTTCTTCAGAAAACGATGTGGCACTCTCTACTCTTCCCTCCAATTCATGACCTAAAGAGAAAAAGACTTGTTACAGCAACAACAAGGTTCCTGAATTTATGGTACAAAGGAATAAACTGCATAACTTGCTTTGACAAATAAGACTACAGGAAGGAGTCAACTAAGAATAGGGGTTATCATCCATAACAAAAATTAAAAGTACCTTGACCTGATAGCAGGTGCAAGATGCAGAATTTGTTGCACTGTTTCTATGCAATTTAGCATTGCTAAAATGGAAATTTTAATCTTGTATTTGTCTTGCAGCGATGCTGATAAAGTTCGGGAGTTTATAAAGAATGTTTATGTGGATAGGAGATACGTTGGGGGAAAAAACTCTGACAGGCCTCCAAGGGATATGCAGGCAATCTATTCCTGAACCAATATTACTTGTAAAAATGAAAAAGATGAAATCTTATCCAAATCGATAATTACATTTAGCATAGGATAGTTTGGAAATTTTTTTTCTTTTTTTTTTTGAGCTAACAACCTTTTTGGTTGTCCTCGTCTTTCCAGTAAATTTTTTTGCTTCATTTTGTGGGCTAATCTGTGGTAATTTTAAATGAAATTAACAGAACCCTAGGCACTATGAAGATGAGA
The DNA here is from genome assembly GCA_030407325.1 of Camellia japonica. NCBI lineage: Eukaryota > Viridiplantae > Streptophyta > Magnoliopsida > Ericales > Theaceae > Camellia > Camellia japonica. The sequence goes on from JAPPVO010000010.1 coordinate 114,097,365, forward strand.
CGAGACGAGCCAGTTCATATCACTCTTATTCTCAAAGTCCACCATATGACTATCAATATGAAGAACGTCGTTATGGAAAGCCAGCCCCTGTACTTACTAGGAAGCCTGGTTCAGATCGGGGCCTTTATGAAGGGAGAATCTCTCTTCTATGTGAGCTGATTGCAGAAGCCTCAAATCTCTCCTCACCTAACAATCTCTTCTTTGTGTACATAAAAAGGAAGGCTAAACAGGGAAACCCAGTGCATGAGGCTCCAGCTAATCACATTCTGTGTGTGTGTGTGTGTGTGTTTGTAGTGTTGTGAAACACAAGTTAACAGTCCTTCACCTATGATTTATGGTTTCATCTAGAATGCTGCCATGACAGTACCCTTGGTAATATTAATCAATTTTCTCCTTGATCGTCCTTCTAGACAAGTTTTAAGATAAAGGCATGAAAGTGTATTTATCCAAGCATATAAAAATCAAAAGTCTCCACCTGATATCAATTATTAGTCATGTATTTACCTTCGCACGGGTACAGATGAACCCAAATCACAAAGCATGGAGTAGAATTACCAAAGAGGTGGAACAAATAAACAAATCTTTAACTGTGATTTGGGTAATAGTAAGCGTCACTGTGTTAAAAAGCATATTGGGAAAGAACATAGATGAGGAGATTGGTGTTAGGCAATAGCTCAAAGGTTAAAGTACTTGATAGTGCACCAAATTTAGAAGTAACCGGTATTTTAAAAAGACAAGCCTCTGCATCACTGCAGAAAAGAATTCAATGTAGTTCCAAGGCCCAATAATCATCTCAACTTTCGACTTTCGATCCTCCCTCCTAAGTCTAGGTCAAACAAAAATCAATCCAAACTGTCTAGCACATACAAACATATATCTCAATACTCCCCATCCTTGCACGTTTATCTACTGAGTTGATTTGACTATCCTTATACTAAAAAAGCAACACAAATGAAATACCAAACATAAAACCATCTTAGAAGATACAACACCAAAAGATACAGATCAATCAGGCCCAACAATGCATGCACTACCAATGCCAAAAATTTGTCATCACTAGCAATGGAAGTCTTATAAACACATGAAAATTCAATTCATTCATTTACAAGTGATTAAGTAAGGCAAATGAATGCACAAATTCACAAGAACACGTCGATATACTCAAAGGATCACATTTGAAATTATTTCAATATTAACATTTTAGAACACCAGAAGCAACAAAATCGATCAACCAGTAATGCTTTGGTCCAGTTGAACAGTACTCGAACCATTGTTGAATGCTAGGGTTTTTACAAAGGTAAATAACAGAATTTTCAATCGATTAATGTGAATGAGTGTGTGTGTGTATATATATATATATGAAATATGAATGAGTGATGACTGACCAGAGCTCGTGGAAGACGTAACCGCAAAAGGAGATGGATTGAAGGTCTTCGACGATGGGTTTGAGATCTTCGTAGCAGATTGAGCATATGGTCTTCGCAAATGTGTTGCCGCATACCATCTCTCCGCCTCTCTCTCTCTCTCTCTCCGCTCTCCGTCGGCTGCTGCCGCTCGATTGATCGATAGAGAGGGAGGGGTAAGAACAGACTGGGGTTTTTTGGTTTTGGGCGGGCGGCGGGGAACAGAGCGGGAATGAAAAAAGAAAAAAAAATGGGGGAATGGAAAAAGAGAGGGAGGGGGAAGAAAAAATCAATTTTTTTAAAAAAAATTAAATAATAAAATAACGTTGTTTAATTTATTTATTTTTTGCGATAGGGGTTGTCATCGCAAAAAAACTTTATTTTTTGTTAAAATAAATTTTTTTTTTAAAAAATTATTTTATTTTAGTTACTAAGCTTGAAAATTTATTTGTTTCATTTTTTTTTTAATGAAAAAAAATTTATTATTATTTTTTATTTGGTAGAAGTAGGGGTAGTATTTTAATGAAAAATATTGTAATGGTAGTCGTAGTGGTGAAGTGGCGACCGTGGTAGTAGTGGTGGTAGTGAAATGGCGTTTGCAGTAGTAGTGAATGTGGTAGAGGAGATGGGTTGTGAGAGAGAGAGATAAGTGGGAGACAGATAGAGGAGAGAGAGAGAGAGACAGAGTGGTGAGCGAGAGAGAGACAAAGTGTTGCTAAAAGTGTATTTTCTTGTAGTGGATCGATAAATCGAGAGAGAGCTCGGTAAATAGAGAAGACGGAAGGGAAATAGTGAGCAACGCGAACACAGTGGGGGAGAGAAGAGAGAGAGAGAGAGAGAGAAGAGACAAATAGACAGACAGGGAGAGAAGAGTGATGAGTGAGAGAGAGAAAGAAAGAAAGAAAGAAAGATGAAAAATAGGTGAAAAGATAGAGAGAGAGAGAGAGAAAGAGCCAAAAGAGATAAACGAGAGAGAGAAGAAAGAGATGAGCGAGAGAGCGATAGAGAAAAGAGACAAAGAGAGAAGATAGATGAAAGAGATAGAGAGAGAGAGATGGACGAGAGACACAGAAAAATAAAGAGGTAGACAGACAAAGAAAAGTGATAAGTGAGAGAGAGAAAGAGAAAGAGAAGAGAGACAGAGACACAGAGAGAAGGAGAGAGACGGACAGACAGAGAAGAGTGATGAGTGAGAGAGAGAGAGAGAGAGAAGAGAGACAGAGACACATAGAGAAAGGGAGAGACAGATAGAGGAGATGGAGTGACAGTGATGGAGGAGATGTAATGGTAGTAGTGGTGGTAGTGGAGTGGTGGCAATAATGGTAATAATGGTAATCGTAGAGGTGGAGTGACAACAGTGGTAGTAGTGGTGGTAGTGGAATGGCATTTGCAATAGTGGTAAATGTGGTAGAGGAGATGGGTGGTGAGAATGAGAGATGAGTGAGAGATAGATAGAGAAGAGAGATAGAGAGACAGAGACAAAGTGATGAGCGAGAAAGAGACAAAGTGGTCGTTAAAAGTGCATTTTCTTGTAGTGGATCGATAAGAAAAATGCCCTAGACCCCCAGTGGGAGTGATCCCCACCACCCTTACTGTTTTCTGATTGGTTCAAAAAAATTTATTTATTTATTTTTTTCACTCTTGCTCTCACAGCCCCCCACGTGGAGGTGGGGGTGCTGGGGGTTACCGCCCACTGGGGGTCCCCAACATGGTTGGATCGATAAATCGAGAGGGAGCTCAATAAATAGAGAAGATATGAGGGAGAGAGTGAGCAAGGCGAACACAGTGAGGGAGAAAGAAAGAGAGAGACAGACAAACAGACAGGTAGACAGAGAAAGAGAAAAGTGATGAATGAGAGACAGAGACAGAGAGAGAAGAGATAAAGATAGACAAAGAGAAAAAGATAGAGAGAGAGTGAGACAGAAAAAGAGAGAGAAACAAGAGATGAGCAAGATAAACAAAAGAGAGAAAGAAAGCGAAAAGAGATTAACGAGAGAGAGACATAGAAAAAAGAGAGAGAGAGAGAGAAGAGAGATAACGAGAGAGACAGAGAGAGAAAAAAAAAGAGAGAAACAAAAGATGTTCGAGAGATAGACAAAGAGAGAGAAAGAGAGAAAAAAAATAGCGAAAAGAGATAAACGAGAGAGAGACAGAGAGAGAAGAGAGATGAGCGAGAGACACAGAGAGAAAGAGAGACAGACAGACAGAGAAGAGTGATGAGTGAGAGAGAGAAAGAGAAGAGAGATAGAGACAGAGATATAAAGAAAGAGAGACATACAGACAAACAGAGAAGAGTGATGCGTGAGAGAGAGAAAGAGAAGAAAGACAGAGACACAGAGAGAAAGAGAGAGACAGATAGACAGACAGAGAAGAGTGATGAGTGAGAGAGAGAAAGAGAAGAGAGACAGAGATAGAGATAGAGAGACAGGAAGATGAAAAAATGAATGAAAAGATAAATGTTATATTAAAAGAGTAAGACGACGTCGTTTTTTTCAAAAAATTTTTTATGATAGAAAAATACCATTGCATTTATTTAAACCATTTTGTAACTATATATATGAAGTCTCAAAAAGTCACATTTTTTTGCAACGACAAATTGTGCCGTCTCAAAAAGGCATATTTTTCGCGACGGCAAGTTGTACCGTCTCAAAAAGTCACATTTTTTTTTCCGAGACAACAAGTCGTGCCGTCTCAAAAAGTCATATTTTTTACGACAGCAAATTGTGCTGTCTCAAAAGGTCACATTTTTTGCGACGACAAATGTGTCGTCGCAAAAAGTTCCGTCTCATAAGCCCACTTTTCTTGTAGTGTTACTTAAAAAGTGTGATTAAAAAGTAGTAGTGTATATATAATCACACATTAATTAAAAGATGTAATTAAAAAATATATAAATAATCGCACTTTAATTAGAATGTGTGATTAAAAAATATATATATATATATATATAATCACACTTACTTAAAAAGTGTGATTAAAAAATATATAAATAATCACACTTGTTTAAAAGTGTGATTAAAAAGTAGTAGTGCATATATAATCACACTTTAATTAAAAGGTGTGATTAAAAATATATAAATAATCACACTTTAATTAGAATGTGTGATTAAAAAATATATATAATCACACTTACTTAAAAAGTGTGATTAAAAAGTAGTAGTGTATATACAATCACACTTTAATTAAAAGGTGTGATTAAAAAATATATAAATAATCACACTTTAATTAGAATGTGTGATTAAAAATATATATATAATCACACTTGTTTAAAAAGTGTGATTAAAAAGTAGTAGTGTATATAATCATACTTTAATGAAATGTGTGATTAAAAATATATAAACAATCACACTTTAATTAGAATGTGTGATTAAAAAATATATATATAATCACACTTGTTTAAAAGTGTGATTAAAAGTAGTAGTGTATATATAATCACACTTTAATTAGAAGGTGTGATTAAAAAATATATATATAATCACACTTAATTGAAAAGTGACATATAAATAAATATTATCACACTCAATCAAATTAAGTGTGATTAAAATATCAATATAATTTTTTTTATCACACTTCCAATAAAAGTGAGATCTTTTTTTTTGTCAAAGTGTGATCTTTAACTATTTTTGTAGTGGTAAGTCCATCTCTTCTGCTACTACTTCTCTCAAATCCACCACAGTTCACCATTACATATCACCGCTTCACTCAAATCCATTGGCCTTCGCCCTCAGATCTGTCATTGCCTTTACCACCTCTTTTGGAATCGTTACTCACCCATCTCTATTTCCTCAGATCTGCCATCCCCCTTTGTATCTCTCTCAGATTCATTACCCTTGAAAAATCTAGAAACCCTAGATGTTGATTTGTGATTATGTATCAATAAAAAGCAGTAAAAAACAATCCCAATCAAACAATCAAGAGAAAGAGACACAATGATTTTTACGTGGAAAAACCACAATTGGACACCTCCAACTATGATAAAAAAATCACGGGCAACTGCCACAAGACAATCCACTAAGAAGAATTAAAGGAATTACACAGGTATACTCTCAATTATCTAGCGAATCCACAACGCCTAATTGAACCAACCTCTATGTGCCTCTTCCAACCCCATCTTCACCACGGAATTGTCTTTCTGATGAGCCACTCCGGATTCCACCAAAGCTTCAGGCTCGAATTCTTCAGAATCCACAACTGAAGAACAACTCTCTCTTTTGTGTATAACAAACAAACCTTTGATGCACTCTCTTTAAACCATGAGTTGAATACTCAATAAAAACATCAAAGAAAACTTAACAAAATATCTCCAGATATAACCCTTAAGAACCAAAAAGAAGATCTAGAGAGATTCAATGAATGAATCAATGAATAGCCTAGATTTGGGAGAAACCCAACTATTTATAGAAAACCAAAGCAATCCTAGTTGGGAAAGAAAACCAACTTCTTGTAGAAAACCAACTTCTTGCAGAACTCCAAAGTAATCCTGTTTTTGAAGGAAACCAACTTCTTAAAGAACTCTTGTTACAACTTTAGTTTTGATCCATGGAATTTGACAACAAAAGGTCCTAACAACCCTCTCTATCGTCTCAGAAGGTGAGGAGAGAGAGACGATGGTCGGAAGGGTTAGAAGATCCATGGGGGTGAGTGGTGAAGCGGGAGAAAATGGCTTGAAAAAAGAGTGAGAGATAAAGATGAGGCCATGGCTGGCTTACGTGTAGATAGAGAAAGTGTAGGTGGTTGAATCTACTGCTAGAGATTGGTATGGTGTTTGGTTTAGTGTTTGTACCCAGTTGAGAGAGAGAGAGAGAGAGAGAGAGAGAGAGGGAGTTTGGTTTGGTGTTTGGAGAGAGACACAAGAAGTCTTGGTGTTAGGTGTGGTTGACCAATAGATCGGAGGAAGATGAGATTAGGGCCATTCACTAAGGGTAGGAAATTAATGCTCTCGGCGATCATGAATTGCCAAAATTCAAAGAGAGAGAGAGAGTTGATCCCATGTGTTTAATGTACTGTACCTTTCATGATGGGTGGTCTTGATTTATTTGATGGTTGATAAATCTTGGTACTAATATGGTGTCGGCAAAATCAAAGTTGAGATCAAAATAAAATTAAAAGAACCAGTAAAGTAATGCCACGTGTTCTATTAAATTTTGTTCTATTAAAAAAGTTAACAGAACTGGACAGAAGATAGGAATTGAAATCTTATTGAAATTTTAGGGTTTAACTTGATACAATTAAAATTATGGGGTTTAATTTGAAAGACACACAAAACCTTAGAATTTTTATTTTTATTTTTAATTTGCCCTAATTTTAAATATCCCATTAGAATGCTCTAAGCTAGGTAATGGTATGGTCCAGTGGAATAGCTTTAAAAGTTTATTTGTTGATTTGTCTGAAGAGATTGAAAGTGCACGCAAACACCCACTTTAGAATAATATCTAGAGTTTATAGTTATAATGACTCCTTGACATTTCATGCCATTCAATTTATTATAATGCTGATTAGTACTTGTGAGTTGAGTTAGTGGAACCCCATCAACTATCAAACTTTAAATTTGGCAGGTTAATTTATTTAAAATATTAAAAAGTCATTTAAAAAATTAGGAGTCATATAAAAAGGTTAATTTTTTTTTTTCTTCATTTTTTTTTTGTAAAAAATAAAAAATATATTATAACATATTTCAATTTTTTTCACCTCATATTTAAAAAAAAAAAAAAAAAAAAATTTACTCCCCAAACAAATTTGAGATTGACTTTGAGCGGGCCAAACTCATTTTTAAATCAAGCCATGGAAACTCAGGAAGCCTTTCAGGCCATTTTGAACCCAAATTATAGAGATCCTAAACTAATGATGTGGTCTTGTCCCATTGCAAGTAAGCTTAAATTGAATACTAATGATAGGTCTAAAGGAGACCCTAGGCAAACAGGATATGGAGGATTACTTAGAGATGAAGCAGGCACTTGGGTGTGGGGATTCTATGGCTACCTGGGCAACTGCATAGGTCTAGAGGTTGAGCTCTGAGGCATCTATAGAGGCTTAACTATTATCGTGCAGAAAGGAATGGCTAACATTTAAATTGAGACTGACTCCCAAAAGGCTATGGAGCTCATTCGAGATGGAGCTGAAACAAACTCACCAGACAAAGCACTTATTGAATATGCAAACTTTCTCCTAAGAAGATGCCAATGCTCAATTGAAGCCATACCCAAGGAAGCTAATCAAAGTGCAGATGCTATGACCAGCTTAGGAGTTAACCAACAGGACCATCTTCATAGACGATCCACCTAGATCCATATCTGCTTTATTAATTGCTGACATGATGAATGTTGGCTCTAGAAGAGATTAAATTATCCCAGGTTTATGTTTTGTTAAACTCTAGCTCTGTTACCTCTTTCTTATGAATAAAAAAATAAAAAAAAAAACATTTGCCTCCTCTTACATACTATATATTGATATTAATTTACGATTTAAAAATACATATTTAATTTAAATATTTTAGTAACGTTTTGTTTTTTTATTATAAAAAGATGTGCATAAAATAGAGAGAGTGATATGATAACTTATAATAATTTTTTGACTTTTTAACTAAAATTAAAAGTTGCCAAACGCGAATACACTTGCACCGTTGTAACAGTAAATTTATTTTAAGTTTTTTCATTTAAATATAATTTTTTTTACCAACTAAAGTCTAACAATTAATTATTAAATTAATACCTAAGAAGAGTTAAACTCTTGTCCTCACCCTATAACCACTTAAGCCTCGTTTGGGAACAGGCTAATTTAGGCCAAGTTTGGGAAGACTAAATAAGTGCACTTTTTGTCTTTTTTGACTAAAAAATTGAGGTTGAAAATATGGATGTTTGGGTTAACTTTTTGACTTTTTATGGAAAAATGTGTAATAAAAAATTGTGAAAATTGGTTTTTAGAAGAAAATTTGAATTGGGAGTTGTGCAGCCGTAATTGTTGACTTTTGGTGAATAGTGTTAACTTTTTAACTTTTTGAGTAACTTTTTGGCTTTTTAGATTATTTGGGAGTACCCAAACTTGGCCTTAGTAACTTTTTGACTATTTGGCTAAAATATAAGCTAAAAAAAACTAGTATGTTTGGGATGACTTTTTGGCTTTTTACGAAAAGATGTGCAAAAAGTAGAAAGAAAAGAGAATCTTGAACTTTTTGGTATGAATTATTAGCTTTTTGACTAATTTAATAACTTTTTGATTTTTTAACTAAAAGGGAGAGTTCCCAAACGAGGCCTTAAAGTTGCTCTTCTGCTCCACTCTTAAAAGTGGAATCCAAATCCTCCATTTAAAAGAGACTCTGTTACAGCCCCTTAGTTTTGTTTAAATATGAACTCACATCGATTTAACTCATAAATATTTATGCAACTTCTCATTCAAACCTTCACATTGTAAAATAATAATTTAAATAAAAAAAATGATTATCTATACTACTATATATGTGAGCATCTAGATTGGCGTTTTGAAATTTTATTTGATTTTATGCGAAGTGTTTAGTTATTTATAAAAAGACGAAGAAGAATAAGTTAGATAACAAGATATATATGTGAGCACCTAGATTTGTGTTTTGAAATTTTTTTCTGTTTATGCCAAATGTCCAGTTATTTATAATAAAAAAAAGAAAAGAAGAAGAAGTTAGATAATAAGACAGAACAAGGTTTGAACTTAAAATCACAAAGTTAACAAAAAAGACTATTATCAAATGAGGCTACAACCAATATATGTTAAATATTATATTTTATTTTATTTTACTTAACATTACACATCTTATTTGGTTTCAATTTTCTATATTCATTTTTTAGAAAATTAATTTTTTTATTTCTTGTATATATATATATTTTTTGTTTTCAGTGATTTTTTTTAATATTTTAAGTAATTTTTAAAAATTTTTAGATACACTTAATATAAATACATTTAAAAAGTATAATATTTGTGATTATTTTTTATAAATTCACTAAATATCAAAAACAAAAAAAAAAAAACGAAAAAAAAAATAAATTAATTTTAAAAAAATTAAAACTATGTTTAATTTTTACTTTTTTGATTAACAACTTAATTTTGCGATGGAAATTTACCGGGAAAAGAATAATAATCGCGGCTTTTGACAAAACGCAACGCAGAATTTTCACAAATTGCTTGATTAATAATCACTCTTTTTTCTCTGCAGTACGATTCGAACCCTAAACCCAAAACTCTCTGCAAAAACCTCCAATCCACATCTCTGCTTCACTACTCTCGATCAAACCAAACCCTCTCTCTTGCGCGCCAAAACCCAACCCAATCTCCAACTACCATAACCGTTTCATGCTCTTCTCTTTCTCCTTCACCAATGGACTCAATCGTCCACTCAGCTCTCGAAGAAATCTGCTCTCATGGCGTCAATGGCCTCTCACTCTCAACCCTCTGGCCCAATCTCCTCCATTCTCTCTCCTCCCATGGCCTTCCTCTCTGCCACAACGTGAAAAAAGCAATCTGGACCAACCTTCTCAACGTCCCGGGGCTTCAATTCGAAGCTCATGGTGTTTTGTATGATTCTCAGGATCCGGAGATTCGGAAGTTGGAGGATTGTGAGAGGTTGGAGTTGAAGATTGTTGCGGCTGAGCATCTTCGCAATAGTTTTGTTGGGATTTATGATATTAAGGCTTCTGATGCTGGTGTTTCGCAGCCCCAGCGTCGCGCGCTTGAGCGCCTCGCCATTGCCAGGTTTGTCTCAGTGATTAATGCTAATGAGTGACTTGGTGTATCGTTTAAATTGGAAATTGTGTAGAAGGGTGCTAATGAGTGACTTGTGCATTGTTTAATATTAGAATTTGTGTAGAAGTGTTTTGAAAAGGGTGAAAATCAATGAATTTAGACATTTTCTGACATGGACAAGAGAACAGTTATATGGAACTTTGAGAACTGTTTATTGGGTTGGGTTGGGTTGGGTTGGTAAAGAATTCACGGTATGTCAAAGGTAGTTCCTTGTGGGTGAGAGATTGGCTGATTGCCATGTGCAATTGATTGGAATTAGAGGGTGTTTGGGTTTTTTATTTTATTTTTATTTTTATTTTTATGCTTTTAGAGCTATAAAAGAATGTGTTTGAGAAGTTGTTAAAAATTTTATTTATTTATATATTTTAATGAAAAAGTTTCTATTTTGGCAACTAGGGAAAAAGCAGCTTATTGGTTTATTTGGATCAAAAATCCACTTCCCAAAATAGGTAGCTTAGTGGCCTTTTGGCTTTTTTAAAGCCAAAAATTGACATTTTTAGGTTGTCCCCAAACACCCTTATTTTTTTGTTTGATACATCAGAATAAAAAAAACACCCTTATTGGATAAATACTTTGGTTAGATACTGCTTTAACACAAAAAGGAAGCAGTAGCCCAATTGGTTAGATTTGGTGGTTTCAATTGGGTCTGTTCATTAGACTATTATTAGGTATTGTTGGTTCATTGGAATGGAATGAAGTGGAATAGAATTGACTATTCCATCAAAATATCCATTCTCATGTTTGATTGACTAAAAAGTTAATAAATAATACATTGTAAATGGAATCATCATTTAACATTGTAAGGGAATGATCATTCCATTTCATTCCAGTCAACCAAATAGAGCATTCGGGAATGCAGTGAACCTTGAGAATCAGGTCAATATTGGGTTACTGCCTTTCCTCTAATGTTTGTTTTGCAATTTTTGGATATTATATTTTTTACTCAGTTGGTACTAAGGAATGGAGGAAATGAAATTGATGTTTTGATTTTAAGATACTTCATTATAACTGAACTGAGACTAATGTAACTATTCATTCTGCTTTGTTATTCACATTTTCTGGTTCATCTCTTGACTCTCGAGAGAAAAAAATAGCTCTTGAAAATCAGATGCATGGACATATATACATGTACATATACTTCTTATCAGTAGCGTACACAGGGTTACATAAATTTATGAATCCCTTGCTATGAAGTATGAACTATGTTATTTTTGAATTCACTTGTTAATCTAAACTATCTATAAGATAAGTGAATGTACTCTTTGCCAAGAAACTGATAGAGAAAGTCTAAATATTGTTTTGCATTGTTTGTTGACATATTGGGTTTTTGCAGAACAAATGGTATTACCCAAAGTGAACTTGCTAAGGAATTTGGCATGAAAGGAAACAACATTTTCTATATATTGCGGAATCTAGAGTGCCGAGGGCTGATTGTGAGGCAGTCAACAATTGTGAGGACCAAAGAAAGTAGCAGTGAAGGGGTTCCAAAAAATAGTTCAATTGTGAATACCAATATGCTTCATTTATACCGTTATGCAAAGCATTTGGGTTGTCAACAAAGACTTGAAATTACTAAAGAGGATAAAACCTTGGTGGCTAATGAGAATGCGGATGTAAATGCTGTGAGTGGTGATGGTGCTGCTGAAGAAAGCGCTAAAGAGGATGTGTACGTAAAAGATTATCTGCCTGCACTGAAAGCCATCTGCGATAAACTTGACCAAGCTGATGGCAAGGTGACTTGTATTTACATTCTGCAGGCCCATAAGGCTATTTGTGTATCATTATGCTAAACTTGGTTTATGATATGTTTTTTCCTTTGAAGATTCTTGTTGTGGCAGATATTAAGCGGGACCTTGGTTACAGAGGAACTCCTGGACATAGGGCTTGGAGAAATGTAAGTTTATATTCAATTTTTATTCATTTAACTATGGATTGTTTATCCTTTCAATTGTTTTACTGATTTTTCGCAGCAATGTGTTTTTTAGATCATTAACAGGCTGAAAGATGCTCGTGTAGTTGAGGAATTTTGTGCACAAGTGAACGAGAAAGTAAGTCAAAAGCATTGTTTCTGAATGATGACTCTGTGTTACTTCAAACTCCTAGTTTCTTTTCTCCCCACCTTTTCTCCTTTTATTTCATTTCCATTATTTAAATATAATTAAACTATTGCTTTCATTTTCACTCCCTCACTTTTCTCCCATCTTGTTTAACTAAGACAGGTATTTTATTTATCCAAAAAAAAAAAAAAAACACTAAGACAGGTATTTGCACAATTTTCTTTGATTCGTCATATTATGGTACAAATAGGAGTAGTCAGTTAATACAAACTTTTTTTGTTGATTCATTTGGAGTACCATTAGTTCTTTTTTCATCCTCCGCAAGAGTGCATTCGTCCTTGAAATTAGTTTGATGAGATTGAGTCATTTGCTGGGTTGTTCAACCGAATGCTTTTTAAGCTTATGTATTTATAGGATTAAATGTGAAGGTGATTTATAGGTTGACTGGAAAGCAGATTAAATGTGGATGATTTGGTCTTGTTCATCCACACATCATGCACTACACATGCACATCTTTACCTATTGAAATATTATGCATGAATATCTTGTTGTTTCCAACTGAACGAATTTCTGACAGTTTGTGGACAAGAACTCTTCATTTGGTTCACTGCTTGATATCATTGTTCTTTTAACAGGTGGTCAACTGTTTGCGTTTGCTGAAAAGCTTTTCCCCAAAGAATTTTGAGCCTAAAACTACTGGACTTGGAGATGATGATCCTGACATGGAACAACCGGTGAAACTGGGAAAGAGAGGTCAAATCACTGACCAGCTAGTGGAGCTTCCCATCGAACATCAAATCTATGATATGGTTGATGCTGCAGGAGCAAAAGGGATAACTATTACTGAGGTGAGCTCCACTTTGGTGATGGGCTTTTAGATCTTTTTTTTTTTTGTGTGTGTACTTCCTGAGCACACTCCACCCCTTCAGGTGCTTTTTGCTAATAAAATTTACTTACTAAAAGAAGTTTGATTTTGGTGGACTATGGTTCTAGATTATGTTCATGGTATGTATATTTTCTTTTAAGGTGTGTTTTTATGGTTTGGTTTCGTACAATGCCTTCTTGAAAATGCCTTTATATTGCAATGCAGATCACTAATTTTCATGCATGTTTATAACATAATGAACAGGTCTGCAAGAGGCTTGGGATAAACAACAAACGGCATTATTCTCGGCTTCTTAATATGTTCTCTAGGTTTGGAATGCATCTGCAGGCAGAAAGCCATAATAGAGGTGTGGCTTATCGAGTTTGGACATATGGGAACTTCAATCCTGAAACATCTAATATTGTTGCGAGTAAGCCAGAAAATGTCTTGAATGAAAATGGTGCTTCTAATCCTCCTGCTGGGGATCTTGTTTGGCAAGAGAAGTCAGCTGAAACCATTCCAGCGTTAGATCTTTGGACTTCTAAAGTTGATGGTAGAGGCATCAGGAAATCTCAAGAGAAGGTGATTGAAGCAGAACTTTCTCATGGTTCTCCAGCAGATGGTGAGTGCAACATTATGATGCTTTTGTAGAAGCAATCTACAGAATTTTGGCCAATGAGCTAACTGGTATAGTTTCTCATGCAGAACTTCGTGTGGTGACTACAGAAGCTGCATCAAATGTTGGTCCACAGGAAACATCACCCCTTCTTGTGTCAACACCTCCTAGACAACGATCATATCAGAGGTATCCATGTCTCACTTTAACTGCAGATAGTGCCCGAAGGGAGCAGTGGATAGTTCAAAGGTTGCAGGTTTTTCTCATCATCCAGTAACTCTTGTTTCTTTAATTTACTAGGGCACACATCTACTTCTTTAAACCCCTGTATGATTCATTTCTCTTTGAACAGAAGGAGAAATTCATTATTAGAGCTGAGCTACATAGAGAGCTTGAGAGTCTTGAGAAGGACAAGCATACAATGATGGACAGAAGGACCTTAGATCGTATTCTGAATAAACTTCAAGAAGAAGGACACTGTAAATGCATTCGAGTTAGTGTTCCTGCTGTCTCAAACTGTGGTCGCAGTCGTATAATAGATGTGGTTCTGCAACCATCTGTTCATGTATCCCCTGAAACATTGGGTCAAATTCATGAGAGATTGAGGTCTTTTGATATGGAAATTCGTGCCCAAGGCTCTTCTCGATTAAAGAAGGGTCAATCAGTCCCTATATTGGATGGTGTCCAGAGAATTTTAAAACCTGCAAAATTAGATTTCCAAGCTGAGAGGTCAGAAGCCATGCGCGCTAATGGATTTGTATTGGCAAAGATGGTTCGCACAAAGCTACTGCATATCCATCTATGGGGCTACCTCAGTAGTTCACCCGGTTGGGATGATGCTCTATCATCTGGTAAACATGGGTATGACCTGAAGAATCCTCATAGCACTTGCAAATTGTTTGCACTGGATGCGGCTATTAAGGCCATGCCGCTTGAGCTGTTCTTGCAAGTTGTGGGGTCCACTCAAAAGTTTGAAGATATGATTGATAAATGTAGGAGTGGTTTGCAGCTTTCTGATCTTACTGAACAGGAATACAAACTCCTGATGGATACTCAAGCAACTGGACGGCTGTCATGGCTTATTGACATTTTGCGACGTTTGAAGGTCTAACGCTTGATGACATCTATAGAAAAATATTGTTGTAATCAATGTTCTCAGCATTTCTGCTGCTCTATAGTTATTTGATTTTTGGGTTTCCATATGAATTACCTGAAGGATACGGAGTTGCATCTGTTTAGCAATTGGGTTAGGGGCCTTGCACTGTTTCAAAGTAGCATGATCAGCAAACTGATATATGAGGGAGCTAAAATTACAGAAGGCCACATCCTGTTTCTTTCATACAAATGACTTGTTATGATTTATGGTTCCGTGCTGAAAATTTAGTAAAATATTTATTAATGATTTTATGTTTTACATTCTTTAGACAATATAAACATGTTGCAGACTGATTGTAGAGAAATTTGCATTGAATACATTTTAATACTAGTTTTGATTTTTTTTTTTTTTTTAAACTCTTATTAATCATTTTTTGCAGATGGTTTGTTTTATCAAGGACACGTTATCCCGTCTCTCTTTCTCTCACACACACACCCATGCGCGCGTGCACTCACACACCCATTAGTGGTTTGGTATTAGAACACAAGTTTCTGTTTTCCCCATCTTTCTCATATATATTTATGTACTCTTTGTAGAGTAGGTCTGTCACTTTTCTGAAGAGTGATTTTGTATCTAGTTGCTTCTCTGCTGTTATTATAATTCCTGACTAGTTGCAGATTCTATGACAGTTGATTCGGCTGGTAAGGGATGGACATTCAGAAGATGCAGCCAATGTCCCACATGCCACTCTTACATACGCATTGGAACTTAAGCCTTACATTGAAGAACCCGTCTCAATAATTATGCCATCTTCTGGTGTCATTTCTTTCGATCTCCGCCCTCAAATCAGACATGATTTTATTCTTTCAAGCAGAAAAGCTGTTGAGGAGTACTGGAACACTTTAGAGTATAGTTATTCTACTGCTGATTCAAAAGCTGCTTTACATGCATTCCCTGGTTCTGTTGTTCATGAGGTATGGACAATGTTTTGTGTTTGTCTCTAATAGTTGATTAAATATGCCTATGATACTAGACAAGTTGCCTGCGAACTGTAGTATACATTCTGCTTTGAAGTTTTTTGTACCCAAAAAAAAAAAAAAAATTCAGTATTAAGCATGTTTGTGTTTTTTTAGATTGACTGTTTTTTCAAATAACCTATTTGAGTGGGGTAAAAACTGTTGGCTTATGTAAGACATGTATTGCTGGATGCACGCTTTGGATGTATATGTGATGCCCTTTTTCTTTTGTATATGGATGGCACCCCCTTGGTGCCTTTCTGATTATTCATATTTACTTATCAAAAAGAAAAGAAAAAAGAAAAGATACAAAAAGTATATACTGTAGGTTTAGAGAAAAGAAAGAGTTAGGGAATGAGGTAGACTTCATTCCCTTTTATATTGATAATACTGAGTAATTATAGGAGTGCCATAAGGCATAATGTAAGGAAACACAATCATGTATTTCCTATTCTAACTTAATTCCTATTCTAACATTCCCCCTCAAGCTGGTGCAAAAATATCTCTCATTCCTAGCTTGTTGAGAATGCCATGAAATGGTTTGCTCCCTAGCCCCTTGGTGAGAACATCGGCTAGTTGGTCTCCAGTCTTCACAAATGGAATACATATGATACTACTAGTGAATTTTTCTTTGATGAAGTGCCTATCAATTTTCACATGCTTAGTTCTATCATGTTGAACTGGATTATGAGCTATGTTGATTGCGGCCTTGTTGTCACAGTATAGTTGCATGGAGTCATTCTGATGGATTCCCAAGTCTTCCAACAATAGTTTAATCCATGGTAACTCACATACACCCTGAGCCATAACCCTGAATTCTGCCTCAGCATTAGATCTAGCAACCACATTCTGTTTCTTACTTCGCCATGTGACTAGGTTGCCACTAACAAATGTGCAATATCCCGACGTTGATCGTCTGTCAATGACGGATCCAGCCCAATCTGCATCAGTAAATGCCTCCACACTAAGATGGTCATGTTTTGAGAAATAGAGACCCTTTCTCAGAGAAGCTTTCAGGTATCTCAGGATTCTCATAACTGTGGGAAGTTCTTGGAGCAAGCATAAACTGACTCACCATACTCACGGCTATGGCAATGTCTGGACGTGAGTGAGATAAGTATATGAACTTTCCCCCTAGTCTCTGGTATCTCTCCCTGCCCACTGGATCTCCCTTTGGATCCTCACTCAGTTTCTGGCCGGTTCTAGAGGTGTCTTACATGGTCTACCTTCATGTTCCTAATCCAAGTCCTTTTTTTCTGGTCCTCCGCTATCTCCTTAGAGGGAGAGTGGTATTGATGAGATCGCGGATGAGACGACATTATATCAGCATGAGTTATCTTTTTTCCTTCCTCATTAGTGAACTGTTATTTGTGGTGAGGGGGAGCCTAGCAGTTTTGTTGATGAAGAGTCGGATATCGGTAGTCGTTTGGACAGAGCTGATCTTAAGACTTATTCACGGCGTCAGAAAGAGCAGGCTTCTCTTGTGCCACCAAGTCAATCATCATCTCTTATGCTAGTTCCACACCCAGTTTCCACTGACTCTACAGGTAATGATTCTCAACCCATTTCTTCACCTGTTGTTGATGGTCTTGTTACTGATGATTTGAGTCTTCCTATTGCTCTCAAAAAAGGGGTTTGAGCCTATACTCAACACCCTATTTCTAAATTCGTGTCATATGATTCGTTGTCTTCTCCATATCGTGCTTTTGTTTCGTTTCTTTCTTTTGTGTGTATTCCGCAGGATTGGAAATAAGCCATCGATGATCCTAAGTGGAAGGTAGCTATGGTAGAAGAGATGCAAGCTTCGAGTAAAAATAACACATGGGAGTTAGTGTCTCTTCCTAATGGGAAAAAACCAATCGGATGTAAGTGAGTGTTCACCATCAAGCACAATGCGGATGGGACGATTGAACGGTACAAAGCAAGACTAGTGGCCAAGGGATTTACCCAGATATATGGAATAGATTATCAAGAAACTTTTGCCCCAGTAGCAAAGATGAATTCCATTCGAGCTATTCTGTTGTGTGTTGCTAATTTGGGATGTCCTTTACAGCAATTAGATGTGAAGAATGCTTTTCTTTATGGGGACTTGGAGGAGGAGGTATATTTGGATGTACCTCCAGGATTCTCATCTCAGTCTATAGTGGGAAAGTTTTGTAGATTGAAGAAGGCTTTGTACGGTTTGAAACAATCTCCTAGAGTCTGGTTTGGTAGATTCCTAAAGGCAATGCTGGGATTTGGGTATTAGCAAAGCAATGTGGATCTCACCTTGTTTGTCAAACGCAATGTACATAAGGTAACAGTGCTTATTGTATATGTGGATGACATAGTTGTGACAGGTAATGATGAGGAGGAGGTGACCCATCTCAAGATGCAGTTAGCCAAGGAGTTTGAGATAAAAGATCTTGGTCCATTAAGATATTTTCTTGCGATTGAAGTTGCCAGATCTGATAAAGGCATCTTCATTTCTCAAAGAAAGTACATTCAAGATCTTCTTGAGGAAACGGGCATGTTGGGCTGCAGACCAGCTGATTCACCGATTGAGACTAATCATCATCTTTGTAGTGGGGTTGGTGAGCCTGTGGAGAAGGAAAGGTACCAAAGACTTGTGGGAAGACTGATATATTTCTCTCATACACGTCCAGATATTACCTATGCAGTTGGGATAGTGAGTCAGTTTATGCACGATCCTCATGTAACTCATTTAGATGCAGTCTATCGCATTTTGAGGTACCTTAAATCTGTCCCTGGAAAAGGAATTTTGTTCTCTAATCATGGTCACTTGAGGTTGAAAGCGTTCACAGATGCAGATTGGGTAGGCTCTATAGATGACCGACTCTCTACCTCCGGTCATTGTGCTTTTGTAGGAGGAAATCTAGTTACATGACGTAGTAAGAAGCCCGTGGTAGTTTCCAGATCTAGTGCTGAAGTTGAATATAGGGTTATGGCACATGGAACATGTGAACTAATGTGGCTTCAATCTTTATTGAGTGATATAGGGCTTGATTGGAGTGATCCCATTACTTTGTATTGTGACAATAAGGCTGCTATTAGTATTGCACACAATCCTGTTCAACATGACCGGACTAAGCATATTGAGATTAACAGACATTTCATTAAGGAGAAGTTGAATAAGGGCGTGATATGTATGCCTTTTGTTAAGTCTGAAGATCAACTGGCAGATGTTTTTACTGAGGGTCTTAGTAGTAAAGTCTTTCACCTTATTTGTTGCAAGTTGGGCATGAGAAATATCTTTGCACCAACTTGAGGGGGAGTGTTAAGTATTAAGGGTAGTTTGGTCTTTATGTCTTATTCTTATTAGTATAAATAGTTTTGTGTAAGGGGGAAACCCTATGTTTTTGAATTAAGGAATACAACAACTCTCTCTCTTGTCGTTCTTCTTCTCATCATCTATTCAATAATCCATGGTACAGTCATATGAGAGAGCAATGCATATGGGGAGGAAGCCAAGTTACCTGAATTGGCAAAAGAAGAAGAGGGTGCACCTGTAGTAGAAGTGGAGGCTCGACGGTCTAGCATGTAGCGAAGAGCAATCTCAAAATTCGAGGCAGATAACCCCGAAACATCAGCAACGGAGGAGACAATTGGAGATGAAGATGGTGGCTTAACAGTGTCTGAAAGATGTGCTCGTGCATTGGCCCCTCGGCCTCTAGACTGACTAGACCTACCTCCGTGAGTACCAGAACGGTCTCTTCGGTGACCAGAGGGGGTTCCATGCAGCTTCCAACAAGTCTCTCATGTGTGGTGAGGTCAACGACGGTGGTCACAGTAAAGATTATCCTTCTCAGAGGAAGGACGAGAACCACGAGTCACACCGTCACCATCGCAAGAGGGTGCAGAAACCAAGGCCGAGCGATCAGTAGTAGTAGACGGAAGCGTTGCAGAGTGGCAACTCTCCTCATTCTGCACGAAAGCAAAGGCTTTCTGGAGAGAAGGAAGCACATCCATATCAAGTACTCTGCTCCGAACTGGATCATACTCTACATTTAAGCCTTCCAAGAACTTGAAGACCCGTTCTTGTACCACAAACTTCTGGAAACCAACAGAATCAATGGGACTGACAGGCTTGTAGTCCTCAAGGTGATCAAGTCGCTTCCATCCATTACTAAGGAAGGTAAAATACTGAAGAATAGTCATCTCACCTTGGACAGACCTTTCAATGGAGCGATGTAACTCAAAAGCCTGGGAGAAGTTCTCCTTCCTAGAGTAAGTAGTAGTGACAGCCTCCCAAATATCCTGGGCAGTGTCCATAGGCAGGTAGCCCTCGTCGATCTCCGGAACCGTAGAATGGATCAACTAACCCATAATCACAGAATTGGTGATCTCCCACTGGTCATAACGAGGGTTTGTAATACTAGGTGCCTGGATCCTCCCATCAACATATCCCATCTTCCCTTGGCTCTTCAAGAAAATAGTCAGACTTTGCGACCACGCTAGGTAATTCTGACCGTTGAATAGAGAGGTGGTGATTTTAAGGCCAGGGTTGAGGTTATCAGTCATAGTGGAAGGGATAATAGAACTCTCACTCTGAAAGAGGTATGAGATTCACTGGTCAAATCTGTCATGGAGACTCCACTAACAATACCTCAAACACGATGCTAATCACAAACCCGGAAAATGAGTGGAAGGAAAGACACAACTTCTCCTATGAAAGCATAAAGAAGAAAAAGAAATTTTTGTTTTGTTTTTTTTTTTTTTTATTGCATTTTTTTTTACTGCATTTTTTATTTATTTATTTAAAAAAATGTAACCAGACCAAACAGGAAAAAAAACAGAAACTATCAAATACGACCAAGGTCAGACCAGGGCCATTCGTGAGGCGAGCCGACCACCCAGAGAGGACCCAAGGCCCTAGGCGACCAGTGGGGAGGCCTCGACGGCCCTAGTCGAACCCCCATGAGCAAGCGACAGTCACCCAAAAGCCTAGTTGACCAACCAGGAGACCACGATGGCCCTAGTCGAACACCCAGGAGCAAGCGACAACCACCAAAGGGCCTAGGCGACCTACCAAGAAACCACGATGGCTCTCGACAAACAGGAGAGGGTTGACGATTGTCCCAGGCAAGGGTTTGGGTGGCATGGGTAGTCCTGCGGTGGAAGAGAAGGAGGTTATGATTGACTTTAGGTACCTCCTAATGAGGCTCTGATACCATGTCGGTTTAGAGAAAAGAAAGAGTTAGGGAATGAGGTAGACTTCATTCCCTTTTATATTGATAATACTGAGTAATTACAGGAGTGTCATAAGGCATAATATAAGGAAACACAATCACACAATCACGTATTTCCTATTCTAACTTAATTCCTATTCTAACATATATATGTTCCAAATAATGATTTGCACCAAGTATCTCTCTTCCCTTAATTTTCTTTTGTTTCTTTTGCTTAAGTGTGAAGAATCATAACAATATTTTATTCAGGTATTTTTTTTCCGATCATGGGCCTCGGTTCGAGTAATGACAGCAGATCAACGTGCTGAGCTTCTCAAGCGTGTTGTGAATGATGACCCAAATAAAAAACTTTCATTTAAAGAGTGTGAGAAGATTGCAAATGATCTTAATTTGACATTAGAGCAGGTGAGTTTCTGTTTCAGTTTGCTTAACATGTTTCTGTTTTTTGTTTGGTGAAACTATAATAGTCATTTAATAGGTTGCAATCACCTTGCAATAATTATGTTGACATGATCTATCAGTGCAGTCAGTTAATTGGCTTTGGGGGTTTACCCTAATATATCAATGTATTGATTAATTGGATAGCTTTGACTTTTAATATATGAAATTGCCTTTGGACATTTAGGGATAATTATATGTATGCCCTCTCCCCCCGTTGCCACAAAAAAACGAAAGAAAACCCCCCAGCTCTATTACCTATAGTCTGATAATAATAGGATACTAGAAATTAGCAAATTGTAGAATCTGAAGTGTCATCATAAATGAAGCTGTTTGATCAATTCCGCTTTGCATATATTGAGCTCAGAATGTGAGAATTACACTCTTAAATTATGTTGGTGAAGCAGCTTCGAAAAAATGACGACCCTTCATTATTGTCATTTTAGATGTTTCTTCACCGCAATAAACTTGAACCCCCCTTAACAGTTGCTCTTCATGGTTGCAATTGGAGAGCATGCCAGCTTATGTGTGTGGTGTGGGTGTGGGTGTGGGTGTGGGTGTGTGTGGCAATAACCTAATTGAAAAAGATCACTGGCATTATTGGAGAAAAAGGCTGCAGTCTGAATTTGAGAATGGCGCTTAATCTTTTTCTATTCTTTAATACAACCTTTTCCATTGATTATTATTGTAGAAACATGTCATGCAAGTATTATTACTATTGCTTGTTGGAGAGTTTGATATGCATTGTTGGGCCCTTTTCCTAACAGCTTAAATTTTGGGACTAGTAGTGATCTAACATCGTATCAGAGG
Source organism: Camellia japonica (assembly GCA_030407325.1). Taxonomy (NCBI): domain Eukaryota; kingdom Viridiplantae; phylum Streptophyta; class Magnoliopsida; order Ericales; family Theaceae; genus Camellia; species Camellia japonica. Next base: position 114,119,618 of record JAPPVO010000010.1, read on the forward strand.
TTAGGCCAAAAGAAAAGTCTATCCATTTATATTTATTTTCCTTTTGTATTCTGTTTCTCTACATGTTTGTATGTTTGCATCTCCATGTGCAAGATGAGGTTGCGTTTGAGGGAGGGTGTTGGAGAGCTTGATATGTATTGTTGATCCCCTTTGCTGATAACCTAAGCTTTTGGGACTAGTGGTGATTTAACATTGCCCGCCATCAAAATCGCAGAATAACTAAGCTATATTGTATTTATTGATGAACAGGCTTTGACATTCCAAATGAACCTCAAATATGGATTTGCTAAGAGATCAACACAACCAACAAAGTATATAACTTAATCAAATGTACTCAGAGCCAATTAAGAACAACTAGCCAAGTTCTATATATGAACTATTCCTTCTTCAAAATCGCAATAGCAAGTAATCAAGAAAACTCACATGAGACCAGCAATTTTAACATGGAAAACTTCAATTGAGAAAAAAAAACCACATGCACAATGTTGGAGAATCAAATAATATAAACAATGAGTGATTACAAGAGTTGCTTACAATCCTTTAGATGAATCCACATCCCACGGATCTAAGCTCCTCTTGCTGAATTCATGTTCAGCACTCCCTGTGCTAGATCTCCTTTGCCTTGAGCCACTCAATTTTAATCTCGCATCACTTTTATTAATCTTGCATGCAATCAATGTTAACCTTAAAGTTTGGGTTTCCCCTTTGTGTCTTTTGATGAAGCCCCCTTTTACGTGGCACCCTAATTTTCTTTGATTAAAGCATTGTGAGTTTAATTAAGTTGTTATTATCATTATTACAGTGTTTAGCTCCTTTAAACTGCATTGTAAAATACCTCTATGCTTATTAATTGTTTACACACCCTTTTCTCTTCAAGGTGTTTTAAGATATTTACCTTTTTATTTATTTATTATTTTGTTAAGAAAAATGATTTGGGCTTAAAATGATTAGTGTTGGCTCAGTTAGTTTTTCTAAGCCACATGGGAAAATGTCACTTGCAGGTGCTTCGTGTCTATTATGATAAGCGGCAACACCGTCTTACAAGATATCAAAGAGATTTAAATGTAGAAGGGGAGGACTTTCAGCCGCTTAAGAAAAGACGTGTTTCATCTTCACGGAATAGAAAAAAATCCTCAGAAGGACAGTCATCAAGGCATAGAAAAGCTCGCACTGCAGATAGGCACTCAAGTGGGCAGAGGTGTGTTAGATTATCTGATGCTGATAATCAGTTCACAGAAGAACAAAATTTATTCTCAGCTTCTTTGGGAGAGCATAACAGTAATTTAGAATCATGTCAAGATGAAGATCACATGGAGGCAATAGAAGAGGCAGAGTCAAATGAAGAAGCGGAGCATCATTCTTTTATTCACGAGTGTGCCCTTTCAAGGATGAAACCAACACGTCAAAGAAAGTTTTCATGGACAGAAAAGGCCGAAAGGTAACAGAATTTTTTATTTTATTTTTCTTCAATAGATAACGATCTATTAATCTTGAGGTTGTGGGTTTGAACCTGAAGGCAACTACTTTGTGCAAATTATGCCCAAGGTTAGGTCATGTTTGCTAAGTACTCAAATTATCCAAACTTTGTGCTATAAAATGTAGGTCAAACTAAACAAGATCTTTGTCAATTTTGAGGAGAAAAAAGGTTAAAGGTATGAGTGGTATCTTATCCCCTTTTATATTAAATCATCACCATAATTACAGGAGTGCCCTAAGGCATAAAATAAGGATACTGAATGTACATAAGAATAAAATAGGAAATATTCTAACACATTCTAACACTCCCCCTCAAGTTGGTGCAAAGATATCTCTCATGCCCAGCTTATTAAGAATGTCACGGAATGGTTTATTTCCTAATCCTTTGGTGAGAACATATGCCAGTTGGTCCCCAGACCTCACGAATGGTGTAAATATAATGCCACTAGTGAGCTTTTCCTTGATAAAATGCCTATCAATCTCCACATGCTTGGTCCTGTCATGCTGAACTGGATTGTGAGCTATATTGATGGCTGTTGTGTTGTCACAGTATAGCCTCATAGAATCTGTCTGATGAATCCCCAAATCCCTCAAAAATAGTCTAATCCATAATAGCTCACACATACCCTGAGCTATAGCTTTGAATTCAGCCTCTGCATTGGATCTTGCCACTACATTCTGTTTCTTGTTTCTCCAAGTAACTAGATTTCCTCCAACAAAGGTACAATAACCAGAGGTTGACCTTCTATCAGTGACTGATCCAGCCTAATCAACATCTGTATATGCTTCCACACTAAGATGACCATGTTTTGAGAAATAGAAACCCTTTTTCGGAGAAGACTTCAAGTACCTCAGAATCCGCATAACTGCCTCTAAGTGAATTGCATGTGGAGCATGCATAAACTGACTAAGCATACTCACTGCAATAGCAATGTCAGGACACGAATGGGATAAGTAAATAAGCTTACTCACTAGCCTCTAGTACCTTCCCTGTCTACAAGCTCGCCTCCTTGATCCTCACTAAACTTCAGTCTAGGCTCTAGAGGTGTATCACAGGCTTTACTTCCAAGCTTCCCAATTTCTTTTAGCAAGACAATCACATACTTTCTTTGACATATGAAGATGCCATCTTTGGATTGAGCAACCCCCATACCTAGAAAGTACTTCAAGCTGTCTAAATCTTTGATTTCAAAATCAGTGGCCAAATACTCCTTTAACTGAGGAACCTCCTCAACATCATCCCCTGTGAGTACAATATCATCCACATAAACAATAAGAGTTGTCGTCTTACCATGTGAGGAGTGTTTCATGAACAAAGTATGATCAGTTTGACTCTGTTTGAAACCATATCGCAGCATGGCCTGAGTAAACCTCTCAAATCAAGTCCTAGGATACTGTTTGAGTCCATAAAGTGTCTTGCGTAGTCGGCACACTTTTCCTTTGGTTTTAACATCCTCAAAGCCTGGGGAAATGTCCATGTACACTTCTTCTTCCAAATCTCCATGAAGAAAAACATTCTTCACATCAAATTGATGGAGAGGCCAGTCGAGATTAGAGGCAAGGGAGAGGACCCTGATAGAGTTCATCTTAGCAATAGGAGCAAATGTCTCCTGGTAGTCTATTCCATAAGTCTGTGTAAAGCCCTTGGCCACCAATCTTGCCTTGTAACGTTCAATTGAACCATCAGCTTTATGCTTCACGGTGTACACCCACTTATATCCAACAGGTCGTTTGCCCTTAGGTAACTCAGCCAATTCCTGAGTGCCATTTTTAGCAAGGGCTCTCATCTCCTCCATCATGGCATGCTTCCACTCAGGAGTAGAAATAACATCCTGAAAATTAGAAAGAAGACTCATCGAAGATATTTTAGACAGAAAGCTTTATAGGAAGAAGATAGATTAGTGTAGGAGACAAAATGAGAACTAGGATGTTGAGTACAAGACTTAACCCCCTTCCTTTTAGCAATGGGAACATCTAGATCAGACAGAATAGAGTTACCTGGAGTTTCATCAGAAGAAGAGGATTCTGGACACTCATTAGAAGGAGAAGATAGCAGTGGAGAATCCGAATTGGTCTCTTGTATCGAAGTAACTTTTTTTTTATTCTTGTCCCTGACATAAACTTTGCCGTTTTTCACTGTGGATTCAGACTCAACATTTTTCACTGCGGAGTCAGACTCAACATTCTCAATAGCTAGGTCACCATTAACATTCTCAACCTGCTTAATCACTGATGGTAGTGATACAGTGTAAATTTAGAGAAAAGAAAAGTTAAGTTAGAGGTATGAGTGATATCTCACCGTCTTTTATATTAACTCATTGGCATAATTACAGGAGCATTCTAAGGCATAAATAAAGATACTAAATATACAAAAGAATGAAAAAGGAAATATTTCTATATTCTAACATTCTATATTCTAATACTCCCGCTCAAGCTGGTGCGAAGATATCTCTCATACCTAGCTTGTTGAGAATGTCACAAAATGATTTATTCCCTAAGCCTTTGGTGAGAACATCAGCCAGTTGGTCCCTAGACCTCACGAATAGAGTACATATAATGCCACTAGTGAGCTTTTCCTTGATAAAATGCCTATCAATCTTCACATGCTTGGTTCTGCCCTGCTGAACCGGATTGTGAGCTATATTGATGGCTGCCTTGTTGTCACAGTATAGTCTTATTGAATCTGTCTGATGAATCTCCAAATCCCTAAAAAATAATCGAATCCATAAGAGCTCACACACACCCTGAGCCCATAGCTCTGAATTCAGCCTCTGCACTGGACCATGCAACTACATTTTGTTTCTTGCTTCTCCAAGTTACTAGATTTCCTCCAACAAAAGTACAATAGCCAAAGGTTGACCGTTTGTCAGTGACTGAGCCAGCCCAATCAATATTTGCATATGCCTCCACACTCAGATGACCATGTTTGGAGAAATAGAGACCTTTTCCTGGAGAAGACTTCAAGTACTGCAGAATCCGCATAATTGCCTCTAAGTAACTTGCACGTGGAGCATGCATAAACTGACTAACCATACTCACGGCAATAGTAATGTCAGGACGCGAATGAGATAAGTAAATAAGCTTACCCACTAGCCTCTGGTACCTCCTCCTATTTACAAGCTCGCCTCCTTGATCCTCACTAAGCTTCAGCCTAGGCTCTAGCGGTGTATCACAAGCTTTACTGCCAAGCATTCCAGTTTCTCTTAGCAAATCAAGCACATACTTTCTTTGACATATGAAGATACCATCTTTGGACCGAGCAACCTCAATACCTAGAAAGTACTTCAAGCTGCCTAAGTCTTTGATTTCAAACTTATTATCCAAATATTCCTTTAACTGAGGAACCTCCTCAACATCATCTCTGGTGAGTACAATATCATCGACATAGACAATAAGAGCTGTCATCTTACCATGGGAGGAAACAAAGTATGGTCAGCTTGACTCTGTTTGAAACCATATTGCAGCATAGCCTGAGTAAATTTCTCAAACTAAACCCTAGGAGACTATTTAAGTCCATAAAGTGACTTGCGTAGTCGGCACACTTTTCCTTTGGTTTTAACATCTTCAAAGCCGGGGGGAATGTCCATGTACACTTCTTCTTCCAAATCATCGTGGAGGAAAACATTCTTTACATCAAATTGATGGAGAGGCCAGTCGAGATTGGAGGCAAGGGAGAGAAGGACTTTGACAGAGTTCATCTTAGCAACAGGTACAAATGTCTCCTGGTAGTCTACTCCATAAGTCTACGTAAAGCCCTTGGCCACCAATCTTGCCTTGTAACATTCAATTGAATCATCGACTTTGTGCTTCACAGTGTACATCCACTTACATCCAATAGGTTGTTTGCCCTTAGGTAACTCAACCAATTCCCGAGTGCCATTTTTAGCAAGAGCTCTCATCTCCTCCATCATGGCATGCTTCCACTCAGGAGTAGAAAGAGCATCCTGAAAATTAAAAGGAAAACTCACAGAAGTAACTTTAGACAGGAAAACTTTATAGGAAGAAGACAGATTAGTATAGGAGACAAAATGAGAAATAGGATGTTGAGTACACGACCTAACCCCCTTTCTATTAGCAATGGAAACATCTAAATAAAAAAGAATAGAGTTACCTGGAGTTTCATCAGCAGAAGTTTAGACGCTTATCAGAAGGAGAAGATAGCAGTGGAGACTCTGAATTGGTCTCTTGTACCCAAGTAACTTGTTTTCTATCTTTGTCCCTGACATAAACTTTGCCATCTTTCACTGTTGCTTCAGATTCAGACTCAACAGTCTCAATAGTTGAGTCACCCTTAACATCCTGCTTAATCACTGATGGGAGTGATACAGGTAGTGATACAGGAATCGCTTCACACCAAGGCTCCCTTTGAAGGGATGACTGGGGCACCGGTGAGGACAGGAAGTAGGATTGAGACTCAAAGAAAGACACATCCATAGAAACAAACCATTTCCAAGAGGGTGGATGATAACACTTGTAGCCCTTTTGGGTGGCAGAGTAACCTAGGAAGAGACAGCGAAGAGACCTAAGATCTAACTTACCATGGGTAGGAGAATGGTTATGAACAAAGCATACACACCCAAAGGTTTTGGGAGGAATAGAGAAACTAGAAGAGGGGGACCTCAACAAAACCTGAAGAGGAGTGTGTTTGTGAAGAACTTGGGTAGGTAGACGATTGATGAGGAAGGTTGTCGTAAGAACAACTTCCCTCAATAGGAGTGAGGAACAGGCATTTCAATGGTCAGACAACGCGTAATATCAAGAAGATGGCGGTTTTTATGCTCTGCAACTCCATTCTGTTAAGGGGTATTGGTACAAGAAGTTTGGTGAATAATACCATGAGTGGCAAAATAGCTGGCAAGGCCAGAGTCGATGTATTCCCCCCCATTATCAGGACGTAGAATTTTGACAACGGCCCCAAACTATGAAAATTTTGAAACACAGAAAAAACCTCACATTTATCCTTCATAAGATATACCTAGGTGGTCCTAGAACAATCATCAATAAAGGTGATAAACCATCTTTGACCCTTTAAAGATACAAAACGAGAGGGATCCCATACATCAGAATGAATTAATGAAAAAAGAACTAAACTTTTATTAATAGAAGGAGCAAAAGAAGCTCTGTATTGTTTGCCAAGTTGACACGACTCATAATGGAACTCAGAAACATTATGTTTCAAAAAAACTGAAGGAAAAAGATACTTAAGTAACAAAAAAGATGGATGCCCAAGACGACGGTGCCACAACTATAAGTCTTCCTTGGTAGATGGTAATTGAATGGAGGAATGAGCCAGCTTACCTGCTTGATCCAGGATATAGAGACCATTCTCGTTTCTACCACTGCCAATCATCTTCCTCGTGATAAGGTCCTGAAACAAACAACGATCAGGAAAAAAGGTCACACTACAATTTAAGTCCCGAGTAATACGACTCAAAGATAAAAGATTAACACTAAAATTGGGAACATATAGTACATAAGACAAAGGAGAGGGGAAGTAGTGGCATGAATTAAACCTTTCCTAGACACAGAAGAAATGGTACCATTAGCAATACAAACTTTATCCTGGCCTGAAGAAGGGGTATACGCTGAGAACAAATTAGAAGACCCAGACATATGGTTTGAAGTACCAGAATCGATAATCCAAGGCAATGTTTGATGAGATAGGAAAGCACTTGGAGAAACCGCTAAATTACCTAAATGGGCAAAGTTACTTAAAGAAGAACTAGATGCCCGACGGTCTAGCAAGTGGCGAAGAGCAACCTCCAACTCAGAAGTACCAGAGATATCAGTAGAAGAAACATCCAGAGCTGGGGCTGTGGCTCAACTGTATCAGAATGATGGGTTCAAGCATTGGGCCCTTGCCTTCTAGACTGACCGGAGCGACTCGTATGAGGACCAGAACGATCTCTACGACCCCCAGATAGCGGCCCATGCAACTTCCAACAAGTCTCATGGGTATGGCGAGGGCGACGACAATAGTCACAAAAGAGCGTATCCTTCTCAGAAGGAGGACGGGAGCTACGATCCCCATCTCTAGAGGGTGCAAAAACCAGGGCAGATCGGTTAGAAGAGGTAGCTGGAAGCATAGCAGAACGGCAACTCTCCTCATTCTGCATAAAAGCAAAGGCTTCCTGAAGAGAAGGAAGCACATCCATGCCAAGTACTCTGCTCCGAACCGGATCATACTCTACATTTAGACCTTCCAAGAACTTGAAGACTCGCTCTTGTGCCATAAACTTACGGTAAGCAACAGAATTAGTGAGACAGACAGGTTTGTAATCTTGAAGATGATCAAGTCGCTTCCACCTATTGTTAAGGAAGGTAAAATACTAAAGTATAGTCATCTCACCTTGTACCGACCTTTCAATGGAGCAATGCAACTCAAAAGTCTGGGAGAAGTTTCCCTTCCGGGAATAAGTGGTAGTCACTGCCTCCCAAATATCCTGTGCAGTGTCCATAGAGAGATAGCCCTCTCCGATCTCCGGGACCATAGAATGTATCAACCAACCCATAATGAGGGAGTTGGTGATCTCCCATTGATCATAACTTGTGTCCGTAGTGGTGGATGCCTGTATCCTGCCATCGACATATCTCATCTTCCCTCTGCTCTTCAAGAAAAAAGTTAGATTCTGTGACTACGCTAGATAGTTCTAACCATTGACTACAGAAGTGGTGATTTTAAGGCCAGGGTTGAGATTATCAGTCATAGTAGAAGGTATAACGGAATTCTTGCTCTTAAGCGGCTGAGAAGTTGTTGACTCTCACTAGTGCAATCTGCTATGAATATTCTACTAAGCAACCCTCAAACTCAGGACTAATCACAAACTCGAAAGATGGTGGAGGAACAAGCACAATAGAAACTAGAAAATCATAAAATTAAGATTTTGGTTTTTTATTTTGGTGTGTGTGTGTGTGTTGTTGTTGTTCTTTTTGAAGAAAACAAGGACAAACAGAGAATAAAGAGAGAAGAAAGAAAGAAGACAAAACCCGACGACCAACCAGAGGGCCACGAAAACACCAGTCGATCAACCAGCACTAGGCGACCAACCAGGTGACCATGACGACATGAGGCGACCAACCAAGTGCTGCCGACAGGCCTAGAGAAGCAAGCTAAGGCTGTCGACAGAGGCTGCGACTGCCATAGGAGAGTCGCCTGACCTTCAGCTGCATTGGGTGGGGTGCGATGAACTCAGACAAGGTGGTGAATGGCCTGCGTAGGCTAGGGTTTGGGAGTGGGTGTCCTTCGGTGGAAGCAAGGTGGTAGGTTCCTCTTATTGTGGCTCTGATACCATGTAAATTTAGAGAAGAGAAAAGTTAGAGGTACGAGTGATATCTCACCCTCTTTTATGTTAACTCATTGGCATAATTACAGGAGCATTCTAAGGCATAAATAAAGATACTAAATATACAAAAGAATGAAATAGGAAATGTTTCTATATTATAACATTCTATATTTTAACAGGAATCGCTTGACACCAAGGCTTCCCCTGAAGGGATGACTGGGACACTAGGGTGGATAAAAAGTAGGACTGAGACTTAAAGAAAGACACATCCATAGAGACAAACTATTTCTAAGAAGGGGGATGATAACACTTGTATCCTTTTTGGGTAGCAGAGTAACCTAGGAAGGCACACCGAAGAGACCTAGGAGCCATCTTACCACAGGTAGGAGAATGGTTATGAACAAAGCACACACCCAAAAGTTTTGGGAGGAATGGAGAAACCAGAAGAGTGGGACCCTAACAAAACTTGAAAAGGAGTGTGTTTGTTGAGAACTTAGGTAGGCAGACGATTGATGAGGAAGGTTACAGTGAGAATAGCTTTCCCCCCAATATGATCTAGGAACACGCATTTCAAAGGACAGACAACGCGCAATATGAAGAGGATTGCAGTTTTTACGCTCTGCAACACCATTCTGTTGAGAGGTATTGGTATAAGAAGTTTGGTGAATAATACCATGAGTGGCAAAATAGCTGGCAAGGCCAGAGTCAATGTATTCCCCCCCATTATCAGAATTTAGAATTTTGACAACCGCCCTAAATTGAGTGCAAATCATTTTATGAAAATTTTGAAATACAGAAAAAATCTCATATTTGTCCGTCATAAGATACACCCAGGTGGTCTTAGAACAATCATCAATAAATGTGACAAACAATCGTTGACCCCTTAAAGACATAAAACGAAAGGGACCCCATACATCAGAATGAATCAATGAAAAATGAATTAAACTTTTACTAATAGAAGGAGTAAAAGATGCTCTGTGGTGTTTTCCAAGTTGACACGACTCATAGTGAAACTTAAAAACATTATTTTTCAAAAAAACTGAAGGAAAAAAATGCTTAAGTAACAAAAAAGATGGATGCCCATGACGACGGTGCCACAGCCATAGGTCTGCCTCGGTAGATGGTAACTGAATGGATGAATGAGCTAGCTTGTCTGCTTGATCCAAGATATAGAGACCATTCTTGTGTCTACCAAAGCCAATCATCGTCCTCGTGATAAGGTCCTGAAACAAACAATGATCAGGAAAAAGGTCACACTACAATTTAAGTCCCGAGTAATACGACTCAAAGATAAAAGATTAACACTAAAATTGGGAACATGTAGTACAGAAGACAAAGAAAGTGAATAGTGGCACGAATTAAACCTTTCCTAGACACAGAAGAAATGGTACCATCAGTAATTCGAACTTTATCTTGTCTTGAAGAAAGGGTATATACGAAGAACAAATCAGAAGACCCAGACATATGGTCAGAAGCACCAGAATCGATAATCCAAGGCAATGTTTGATGAGATAGGAAAGCACTGGTAGAAGAAGCTAAGTTACTTGAATGGGCAAAGTTACCTGAAGATGATCTAGATGCTAGACGGTCTAGCAAGTGCCGAAGAGCAATCTTCAACTCAAAAGTAGAAAACCCAGAGATATCAGCAAAGGAAATAATCGGAGCGGAGGACTATGGCTCAACTGTATCAGAATGATGGGCTCGGCATTAGGCTCTCGGCCTCTAAATGGACCAGAACGACCCCCTCGAGAACCAGAACGATCGCCACGACCCCCAGATGGCGGCCCATGCAACTTCCAACAAGTCTCAAGGGTTTGGCGAGGGCGACGACAATAGTTACAGAAGAGGGTATCCTTCTCAGAAGGAGAACGAGAACCATGATCCTCATCTCGAGAGGGTGCAGAAACCAGGACAGATCGATCAGAAGAGACAGACGGAAGCATAGTAAAACGATGACTCTCCTTATTCTGCACATAAGCAAACACTTCTTGAAGAGAAGGAAACACATCCATACTAAGCACACGACTCCTAACATGATCAAACTCCACATTCAAACCTTCCAAAAACTTGAAGACCTGCACTTGCTCAACAAATTTTCGATACCCAGCAGAATCAGTGGGACAGACAGGCTTGTAGTCCTGAAGATGATCAAGTCTCTTCCACCCATTACTAAGGAAAGTAAAATACTGGAGGATAGTCATCTCACCCTGGACGGACTAGTCAATGGAGTGTCGCAACTCAAAAGTCTGTGAAAAATTGCCTTTGTGGGAATACGTAGTGGCCACAGCCTCCAAATATCTTGTACTGTGTCCATAGACAAGTATCCCTCACCAATCTCCAGAATCATAGAATGAATCAACTAGCCCATGATAAGAGAATTGGTAATCTTCTACTGATCATAACCCGAATTTGTGGTACTGGGGGCCTGAATGCGCCCATTAACATATCCCAGCTTCCTTTTGCTCTTCAAAAAAATAGTCAAACTTTGCGACCACGCTAAATAATTCTGACCATTAAAGAGAGAGGTGGTGATTTTCTGGCCAGGATTGAGGGAATCAGTCATAGTAGTAGATTCACTAGTCAATTCCGCTACGAATACTCTACTAAGAAACCCTCACAACAAACACTAGTCTAATCATAAACCCGGAAGATGGGAGAACATACCAAACAAAACAAAAAGAATTTTAGAGAACATTTTTTTTTTTCCTTTTTTTTTTTTGGAAGAAGAAGAAGAAGACAAAAAACAGAATAAGTAGAGAATTACATGAATAAACAGACTAAGCACCAAGGACACAGATTAATGACGTCAATGCAACCAAACCAAGAGAGAGACGACTGAACCAGAGAGAAGACAGACAACGAGGTGATCGCCGATTGAACTAGAGCGCCTGAGAGACTATCGACAGTCTGCGGAGGGAGAAAAACACCCCCGATCCCACCTCCAAGCCTGCCGACAGGCCTGGGCAGGGAAAAAAGGAAGCTCCGACGAGCCCTAGGGTGCTGTCGAAGCCTTAGGAGGCTGCGGTGAGGACTGTTGGAGCCCTACAAGGCTGCGACTGGTGCTGGCGGAACCCGAGGGGGTCGGCGGCTGGTGTGGTGGTGTGATGGTGGCTGGTGGGTTTTGGTTTCTAGGGTTTTAGAGTGGCTCTGATACCATGTCAATTTTGAGGAGAAAAAAGGTTAGAGGTATGAGTGGTATCTCATTCCCTTTTATATTAAATCATCACCATAATTACAGGAGTGCCCCAAGGCATAAAATAAGGATACTGAATATACATAAGAATAAAATAGGAAATATTTTAACACATTCTAACAATCTTATCCGTGTGGACTCCATACTTTATTCTCTAAAATTTCATATGTTAATTCCAACTTCCATAAGAACATTAAAATTCAAATATTCACACATGCACATTTTTGTGAATTTTGTTGAAGGATGCACACCAATATAAGAAGATTTTTAAACCAAGTGAAACAGCACATGTTCAAATTTTACTCAAAAATTCCTATATTTATTAGCAGGATAATACATGAAAAGTATAACGATCCGTAGACATAATGAGACATGTAAATCTGGGGTGTTACATTTGGAATGTCTGTGGTCTACTTGACAATACGTTCAGTTCTTTTTACAATCTGAATTCTTTGTATGAAGTATGTTTTTAGCCCTATGTTTCACATAAATGATTTCATCTCTCAGGCAATTGGTGATGGAGTACGTAAGATATCGTGCTGCTCTTGGGGCAAAATTTCACCGCACAGATTGGTCTTCACTTCTGGATCTTCCAGCGCCTCCTGATGCCTGCAGAAGAAGAATGGCATTACTGAACAGTGATTCAAAGTTTAGAAGTTCTGTGATGAGACTTTGTAACATGCTTAGCGAACGATATGCCAAACATCTTGAAAGATTGCAAAACAAATCGTTAAACCATGGTGATTACAGCATGATAGTTCGGGATTCCTTGTTTGGGAAAGATTGTCACAAGAATTTCTCTAGTAGTGTTGAACGTAATGAAGAGTTGGGTTTTGAGGAAAGGTGGGACGATTTTAATAATGAAAATATTAGGAAAGCCCTTGATGAGGTTATCCGGTGCAAATGGATGGCTAAACTGGATGCATCTAAAAGAGGTGGTTCTGGAGCAGAGGAATGGTCATATTTAGATGCTGAAGGACATGTAAGTCACAAATTCCTTTTACAGTTGAACTATGGGTCAATTATCAGTTATTGTCCTTTCTTTTTGAGGGAATCCCACTTTTTTTGTGTGAAATCAAAGTGATTGCAGGGCAATATGTGACAGCTTGAGGCTTTGCTTACTTTTTTTTTTTTTCCCTTTTTGGAGAACTTATTGTCCCCCGACTTTCTTGTAATCCTTTTCTTTATTAATAATTTTCTCTTTCTGTTGTTGCCGATAAAAATAAATAAATAAAATCATGCATGGTGATTTGTTTCTGTCATGACTTAAGTGAGGCTTGAGTAAGTCAATCAGCAAGCTCGGTGTTTGGGGAGCTACAGTTCAAGTATTTACTGGTTTGATTTTGTTCATTTTATTTAGATGGGAGATGACTTGGGAGATTTTATACATTTCATTGGTGAAAGATAATCTCTATTGTCTCTCATGGTTTCATAGTTCATTTATAGGAGTCGTCGCTTTTAATTCAGATGTCATCAATTATGGTTCGACATACATCTGAGGTTGTTGTTATGTCCATTTTTTCATTATATTCTGTAGTATCGCAGTATCTCTCTGTAATGTGGCTCTAGGTATCTGCTGATGCATCATCATCAGAATTTAGTTTCATGCATTTGAGGATTTGATGATGTTGGTTTAATATTTTTAAATTATTTTTAATTTGTTAATCTTTCCATTTGCAGAATCCCTCGGGAACTGAACTAGTTCCATCTCTCACTCCTAATGAGGAAATTCACAACCATGGTGGTGGGAATAAATTTTATCCTCAGATATCAAGGCGTCATCGCCTTCCTCGAAAGTATAGTAAGCTTTTGAATGAAGGGATTGGTGTTAGTAGAAGGGCACATGAATCATTAGCAGTTTCCAATGCGGCAGAGCTATTTAAGCTTGTCTTCCTGAGCACCTCAACAGCTCCAGAGGTGCCAAAGTTGCTTGCTGAAACATTACGGCGCTATTCTGAGCATGATCTTTTTGCTGCCTTTAACTATCTTAGAGAGAAGAAAATTATGGTAAAATTCTGTTCATCCAATTCTTTGATATACTGCTGGGTTTGTGATGGGGTTTGCATTTGGGTATCAGTCTTAAGCATTGGACATTCTCCAAATTTGAATAAAGAAATGAATATACAGCAAAAAGATTTTTAATTTCCATTTTACTTTTTTAGTTTTCCTATTTCTAAGTTCTTGTAAACATGAGGTAATTTGATTGGTTTATTCATGACCTATATGGTTCATATATCTTATGTATTTGCCTCCACCAAAACAAAGATCAGTAAATCAAAATAATGTGTGGAATTTTTTTCATTCTAGTTAAGGTTTGAATGAGATATCATGGTTGAAAGGGTTATTTGTTGAATGGTGACTCGAGCTCACTTTTAGGGTTAAATCTTGAGCAGCACTCATCTCTCTCTCTCTCTTTCTCTCTCTCTCTCCCTCTCCCTCTCATAGTTTCAGTTAATTACTTCATTCATGATTCACCTGTAGATATTTTCTTTGCAATTCTATCAACCTAATATAAATGCTTTCTACATGTGTTTTGCTCTCTTACGTTTGTACTTTCTATCTTGGGCAGGTTGGAGGTATTGGAGATAATCCCTTTGTACTTTCTCCACAGTTCCTGCAAAGTATTTCTTCATCTCCCTTTCCAATAAATACTGGAAAACGGGCTGATAAGTTTGATAGCTGGCTCCATGAAAAAGAAAAAGATCTGATGGAAGAGGGGACTGATCTCACTGCGGATTTGCAGTGTGGGGACATTTTCCATTTGTTTGCCCTAGTTTTTTCTGGAGAGTTGTTAATTTCACCATACTTACCAGATGAAGGTGTTGGAGAGGCTGAAGATTCGAGAACTTTGAAACGTAAATCTGATAGTAATGAAGTTCGCATTGGTGACAAAGGGAAACAACTGAAGTCTTCGTTGGCCGGAGAAGGTGAGATTATTTCTCGTCGCGAAAAAGGTTTTCCTGGTATTAGGTTATCTGTAAGCCGTGCCATAATTTCACGAATTGATGCCATAGAATTGTTCAAAGATGGTGATATCCTTGATGCTACACTAGTTTGTGGTGAAAATGCTCAAGTCAATACATCTTCAAGCATAAATATTGGTGGCACTGCATTTCCTTCTGACCATGTCAAGGAAATCCTTGATGAGGGGAGCAACATTCCTATGGCAGTTGCTGCCAGTGAGTCAGAGTGGGAAACTATGACAAGCTATGTTGAACATCTGATGTCTTTATCAACTAATCAACAAGCAGCAAGTCCTTTTAATCCCGAGCTCTTTAGGGATGCTTACTCTGCCATTCAAAAGGCAGGTGACCAAGGTTTGAGCATGGAAGAACTCTCCCAGGTCGTGAATATGCAAGGTGTGCAATGTATTTTCTTCGTGGGCATGTTTGTGTCTGTATCATGTGTGTGTTTGCTTTCAACTTTAGGAAAGATCTTATTTTTATCTTGAGTTCCTTCATATTGATTGTATCTTGGTGTTTGTTTTCAGGGAAAAATATGCCAGAACTTATTGTTGAAGTACTTGAAGCATTTGGGCGTGCTTTAAAGGTTAGTTATACTACTTAGTTTTATTTTATTATAGTAATTTGTAATTATTTTGTTTTCATAAGCTTCTGGATTTGCAAGTGCTAGTGTAATGTGTTTCCTGTACTGTGGTACATAGCACACACATTAGCGGGTAACCTCCCATCTGATGTCCCTTTGGATGGCAGCTCTCAAGCTGAATATGTTCTTTTTGTTTTCTTATCATCCTGATGGCAAGTTAGTTCACCAGAACCATGTTTAGCCATAGCTGCCAACTCTTATATGCACAAGCTGTCCACATGTTTTGTTGATGAGACCATGACTTTTCTTTTTTTTTTTTGTTGATAAATATTGATCAGCCCATGACTTGACCAGTATTGGAAATGATTTCAGCAAGGTTATTTTGAATTCTTCTCAGAAGGTGGTGATTTGGTCGTTTAGGTAAATAGGAGGAGAAGAGGTTTGGAAGTCGTCATGGGATTTGTGTTTCAAATTGATTTGCATTGTCATCTGTTTTGCAGTCTAAGTAGCTAGCCTAACCCACATTTTGTCCTTGAGAAGTCTAAACCTATGTTTCTATACCATCAACGACTTTTATGAGTTAACATTTGTATGTAAACATTTGAGCTTGATTCTAATCTATTTGTTCTTATAATACAGGTCAATGCTTATGATTCTGTCCATGTTGTTGATTCATTATACCGGTCCAAGTATTTTTTGACCTCAAAGGCCACCCTTAATGAAGATGTTGAGGTGGCTTTACCAATCTCCAAAATTGATGATGGGCATTTGAACCATAGGTCAGAAAATCCTGATGATGATGGTGCTAATACACCAAAGGATTCAAGCACGAACGCTGATGAGGTGCACAAAGTCACTATTCTAAATCTTCCTGAAGAGGTTTTCCATACCTCTAGTGAAACGGACTTGTTAGTCAGGCCAATATTACCTTGGGTAAATGGAGATGGTACGATCAACAAGATTGTTTACAAGGGACTTGTACGCCGTGTTCTTGGCATTGTGATGCAAAATCCGGGGATATTAGAGGTAAAATTCTTCTCATATAAGCTTTTGGTGTGTACAAGTACAATTTTTTTGTTTGGCCTTCAGTAATAGGTAACAACATACCAAAAGAGAAAATGAGAGTAATGTAAATGAGAAACTTAGAGATTTTATCATAACTTGCAATTGTTTATTAGTCATAAAATTATAGGAACTTCTAGTATTGAATCTATTGACAGTCATTTTGCAGATGTTCAAATTACTTTGAATTTAAGAAGCATACTACTTTTTGGTGATGCTGCTGCTAGTAACTAGAGGCTGCAATAAGAATTTTTCCAGTAGCTTAAATT
This sequence comes from Camellia japonica, assembly GCA_030407325.1. NCBI lineage: Eukaryota > Viridiplantae > Streptophyta > Magnoliopsida > Ericales > Theaceae > Camellia > Camellia japonica. The sequence continues at coordinate 114,136,447 of JAPPVO010000010.1, forward strand.
TAAGGGGAAATATCATGTCGGTGGGAAATGGGGAAAAGATTTACACATGGGTGGGAATCTTTTTTGGTTCTAGTTTTTAGTGTGCCATCGCCACCTATTTGTAAACAGTTTTGGTCTTCTATGCTGCAATGTTATTTCCCCTAAATTTAATTTGTTTTGTTTTTCTAATGCTTGAAAACACAAAGTTGTTTTTCAAAGTTGTGTTTTTATGGTGTAGCTGTGACTCTCCTTGGTCTTCTTGATTGATAAATGTTGACAGATTGTTGAAGGTTAAAATTTTATGATCAGGCTTTCTCTGCTTCATCATCATCTCCTTCTTCTTCTTCTTCTTCTTCTTCTTCTTCTTCTTCTTCTGCTTTTAAAATGTACCTGTTAGTTAGCATTACAAAATCATGTAGGAGTGGGTTCAATATTGTTGTGCTAACTACAAGTTTACTGTCTTTCCATGGTGGATAGGTGTGACGAGTGGTAATATCCAACGTTTACTTTTATTCTTAGCCTTAATTAGTGTACTTTGAGACCAATAAATCATACAAAATTAGAAATTGGTTATAAAAATAAAAATCAGTGAAGTTAGGATCCGAACATTTAGATTTTCCAACCTTCTGTCTTCCCTTTTAAAAATATTGCAAAGGAATTAGATCTGTTCTAAATTTCTAAACATTCCAATGTTGGTTTAAAATTTTTAATAAATCTTTTCCTTATTGCAGGATGATATTCTTATACGAATGAATGTACTGAATCCTCAGGTATGTTTTTTTACCTTGTATTTACACTACTATTGTTATTTTTTTCCGTAGACTGAGATGGGTGACTGGTTGTACGTTTCTATATTAACGACAATGAAGGGATCATAAAATATTTCTTATTTCACACTAAAGTAGTTGCTGCTTTCTATTGTTATCCATCATTTTCACATGCTAAGATGCCTAATAATTGAATTTAAATCTCTTCCAGAGCAGCAAGAACCTCTTAAAATTGATGATTATGGATAATTATATCATTGCGCGGAAGATGTATCAGACTACATCCAGTGATCCCCCTGCCATACTGAGTGGTCTTCTCGGGAAAAGCTTCAAAAAACAAACGTTGATTTGCCAAGAGCATTTCTTTGCAAATCCAATATGTACTACCTTATTGTAGAATACACAGCCTCTGTCCTCTCTGCATATTTATTGTTGTCGGGTTTCTTTGGAGCTGTTTCGCCATGCTTTTGAGAACAACACTAATGGTTGTTATGTCAGTTAGAGGTGGTTGAAGTGCTGAAGACACGTTCTATAGGATTCAGCTAATTTATATTAATGATTGTAACTATATCTTGTGTTTATGTATTGTAAAACTAGGTAGGCAGTCTGTTACTATATCTTGTGTTCTGGAATATAACTCACTTGAATAGGTGCTGCTCTTACTTGTATTTCTTAAAGATGTAAAAATTATGACCAATTGAACTGATGACCTGCTTGAAAAGTGGCTTTTTTTAGTGATTTTTTGGTTAAAATATTAGGTGAAAAAAAAAATAGGTTTACAAAAAGACTTTGACTTTCACAAAAAAAAATAAAAAAATAAAAAAAAGTAAAATAAAGTGGAAGAAATGTTTGATTTTTTTTTTGAATAGTTACTTATCAAACGGGCTTAACTCTACTTAATTGGGTCAATCAATCTATCAACTGTACTTTGATTATTTTTGCCTACCATTCCATTATATGGTAAAGTAAATAAAGATATACCAATAAAGTGAATTCCAATAAAGTAAATGAAGATATATAAATGGAGTTCTTTGTTATTGTCAAGAAAGTGTAAATATAAATCCTATTTTGTAAAGAGCAATGTTACATGCCTCGAATTTGAACTTGTCTCGAATGGTTCAAATTTCATTTTGCTGGTTATTCAACTGGTCGTCCGGTAAAAAGATTGACAGCTGCAGTTGACAAGGTGACAACCGCAGTAAACAAGTGTTTCACCCAGTCGATCGGTGAATACAAGTTTGAACCATTTGAGGTAGCTCTATTCGAGGCACTAAGAATTTTTGTTTTGTAAGACTAGTGGCCAAATAAGCCTCAGATTGCATATTGGAGAAATATCAATAAAGTCAATGTGGTGCTGTTTTCGTCTTATATATAAATAGATGGACAAAGATTGAGTTTTGAAATAAAATAATCATTAGTTATTTTTTTTAACATGATGTAAATAGAGCAAGATTCACAAGAAATCAACACCCAAGCAATTGTTGATTGGAGGAAACTCCCATGGGCCCTATAAACAAACACACAACCCAAACTTCCCGGTGTTGGAAGCCTGCCTAACGTCACCAGGCCCAACAGCCTCATCCACCTTGAGGACAGGGCCAAGGACATTGTAAACGATAGGCCCTGTTAACACACCAGTCCGTCCAGGCTTTGGTGTTCTCTTAAGTTTTTTTGAACATGATGTAAATAGAGTGGAACTCACAAAAACCAACACCCAGGCAATTACACACTGGGGGAGGTTTCCATGGATCCTATAAACACACACATAACCCAAACTTCCCGATATGAGAAGCCAATCATTAATTAGTTAAGTTCTTAAAAATATGCATGTGTATATCGTTGTTTAATGATGAGAAGACAAACACGATTTAATTTGTAAGTTAAATGATTAAAGTCAATATGCTAAAAGTTTGATTGGAGCTTTTTTAGATAAAAAAAAAAAGAGCAATTCACGTAAGGGTCGGTATTGAGCTAAGTTGCACTACTGAAAAAAATAATATCTAAATTTGTCTGTCGACTTGTAGGTTTTTTAACAACCTAAAACGAGTCTAATCAAAATTTTAAGTCTTATCTAATGGTCTTGGTTAATATATTCAATAAATATAAGTAAAATAAACAAACTTAATTTCTTATTTATTATTTGTTAATAGAGTTCCAACAAAAACTACCTAATTAAAGAGATTGTTAGAATTTTATATTTCTAGATCCATAAATTAAGATTTCGTTATTATAGAATATGAGACTCTATGAGAGCAATGAATAGATATGAGTTGAGCAAAAAAGAGAAAAAAAAAACAAAAGAATAAAAATAAAGAAGGCCATGTTTGTTTTCCCGCTTCAATAGTTGGATAGGCTTAGGGTGGTTGTGGATCCTACTCACAGTGTGTTTGGTGATGATAGGAGATGTTGGATTGATACTCCATTCGGTTTAGTAATCCCTCTTAGTGGGCGGATTAACTTGGCTTGGTAGAAGGTGAGATTGAAAAAATAATTCGAGGATTAGAGTTGTGGGGACATATTTTTAGGTAGTCCACGTGGCCGAGGTGGTTAGCTGAGGTGCCACGTAGGCGGACTATGGTGCCGAGATATGGTGCGATAGTATCGGAATTTGAAATATTTGGATAGAGGGCTAGAGTCTTAGATGACATCAAGCTACTTATTTGGATAGAGATGAGACTCTTGAGGGAGTTCATCTTAATGTAAATAGTGTGAGTTGTGATAAATGTTATTATTGTAAAGGATAGAATCCCATAAAGTAAGACTTCTAGGAGAAGTTGGACACTGATCATTATAAAAGTAAAGCACCCTTGTGGGTTTAAGGTATGCTTTATTTGAGATACTTTTATGCCTTCATTGTTGAAGTTTAAGTACTTGTGTTGATATTTGTGAGAGATAAAATTACTGACTTGATCGTCGGAGTGCCTTCTTGTTGGCAGGTGTTCGGGCTTAATCTATTCTGTCGGTGCTCTCCAACTGAGTTTCCCGTTTGGTTGTGTGGGTTGGGCTTAATCTATTCTGTCGGTGCTCTCCAACTGAGTTTCCCGTTTGGTTGTGTGGTCGGAAATCAACACCCACAAGAGTGCATCCGGGCTTAATCTATTCTGCCGGTGCTCTCCAGCTGAGTTTCCCGTTTGGTTGTGTGGTCGGAAATCAACACCCACAAGAGTGTATCCGGTCATTCAACTGGTTGATCAGAACAATATTTTTTTTTTTTGGGTTGTTAGTATGTCCTGTTATTTCTAAATTTTTTTATATTTGTTTTTACTTTCTTTTTTTACATAAAAATATATATATTTTTATTTTATATAAAAATAATTTAACAATTCCATCAAAACAAATACACTTTTACGTAATCTCTTCACTAACAATCCTCACACTAACAATCTCTTCACTAACCATTCCTTCACTAACAATCACATCCAATCTAATCCACCAAACAAACGTAGCCGAAAGGGGAAAATTTTGTAGCTTGGGTAGGATTGAATGACAATTGTTTGTTATTAGGGTACTCATTTGTAGCACTGTTAGGTTGCATTTGGATTTATGGATTTGAAATAAATAGATAATTTGAGTAGTATAAACTTATTTGAAATCCTTCCGTAAAATATTCTAAGAAAAATTATAGAAAAATAAAAAACCAACCTTATTACAAAATAAATATTGAGTTTTAATTTTATTAATTTAAATTAATTTGTGTTTAATTTAAACTGTTAACCTATTTTTATTAAGTAAACTGATGAAAAATGTGTAGTTTAACCGACATATAAGATATTATTTTTTCATTGATTTTATTTAATAAACATAAATAAATGATTTAAATTGAAAAAAATTAAAATATTAGTGATTAAATTGAAAAAATTAAATTTTTAGGTTTATTTTGTTAAAAGAGTCAAACCTTTATTTATTTATATTTTTGTAATTTTTCCAATATTTTATTTGCACAAGGATCTTAACAAAATACATCTTGCATATCTCTAATTCAATCTTTGAATTGAGAATAATCAATCTACTTTCGATAGCTAATCTTGCTGTAATTTTATAAAATTCTAACCTTAAATCCAGTCATTTGAAATCCACTAATCCAAATGGAGGATTGGACATTGTTTTTGTGAGCGTTTCTCTTTGACAAGTGTAATGTTGGGTGCAGCCAGGACATAAAACAGGGTTTGTACAAGGATCCCAGTTCCATCCGGGTAGTTCGCCGGGACAACCTCTGCAAGGGATGCAAGGAATGGGAATGGTACCTCTCAACTTGAGCTCACAAATTAGAGCAAATGGGTCACTTGCATATGCCCCACAACAAAGGATAAACCAGGTGCAAATGAGACCGCAATTATTCCAACAAACTCCCCTATCCTCAAGTCAGGTATTAGCTTAATTTATACTGTGTTAAATTTTTGTCAAATTCTTGTCTAGTGGACATTACTTTATTATTTTAATTTTATTTATAAATATGGTTGTGCAGGTAAATATGGTTGTTATTTGCATTGGAAATAAATAATATTCACTATGACTTCTCATAACAAACAACAAAATGCTTGCAAAAAGTGTTGTAGGATATAATAGATATTGGTATTGTATTAGAGCATCTCCAACGTTGAATCAAAAATTTCATCAAATTTGAGTAAAAAATTGATGAAAAGTTAAGTTTGATTTGATACCGTTCACTCCAATATTAAAACTAGAATTTTCATCAGATTTTTTCATATCTCCGGTTGTCTGGGAGGACGTCCGGATGGATGTCCTGGAGATTGTCCAGATTTGAACAAAAAAAACTGTCAAAGTGCCTTAGGTGGACATTAGGGTAGACATCCAAGTGGTCATCTGGGAGGACATTCGGGCGGACATCCGGTCCAACAATAACAATTTAAATTTGATGAAGGATCAAACCTCCCTCCATTTGATGAAATATTTGCTTCTCCCTCTATTTAATATCACTTCGATGAAAACGTTAGAGCTCACTTTTTAAGACTTTTTCATCAAATTTGAATTTGATGACAAATTTGAGTAAAGGTTGGAGATGGTCTTAGTGATTGAAGTAATAGTACTGTCGGAAATATTTGATGGATATCTTAATATCACATTTCTTGCACATCGTCATAGGTGATTGTGCTAGTGCTTGGGCTCTTGTAGGCCATTGCCGCCTCAATCCTTGTCTAAGCAATTTTGAAACTATGAACTTGAATTCTTATGACCTTGAAACATTCCCAATTACAAGTATTTTAGTAGTACTCTTAATTTTTTTATTATAGTTTTATCTCTCTCATGGGATAGTTTGTGTCCTTTCTCTCTCATGGAATAGTTTGTGAAGAATTATCTTACATGCCTTCACTAGGTAGCACTTACATGGACACATGACACAACACAGACATGTGTACTTGCAAATTTTCAAAAAAAAAAGGACACAATGTGGTGTACATGTGCAAAATATATCATTTTATAGATTTGTTATGTTGTCATATATTTGAATATTATATATTTATTCTATGCCACATATTTATTCTCATCAAATACATCAATCTTCTTGGGTATGCTACTCCAGTGAAAAGAAAAAAAAAAATTTGCCCGACGCGTCCCTAGCATGCCCGATTGATAAAAATAAAAATAAAAATGGGACATTTTCTCTAGCTCATCTAACATGTGTCCATGTTAGACACCAGTACATGACTTCTAGAGAGGTTCGTGCTTCATAATGCCCTTTTGGCTTGTATAATTTGCAACTCTTAAGTAGCTGAAAGCTTTTTGTAGACCTATTCCCGTACTTGTGCGCATCGTTTGTTACTCTCTCCTACCCTCTACTTTTGCAAAAAAGCCTAATTGGATAAGTCTATGAGTTTGGTCTGCAAGATTGATTTGCTACTTGGAGCTTAAAGATGGAAGAGTTGCATAACCTTTGAAGAAGTAAGATTTGTAGAGCTTCTTGTGAAATTTTTATTATACTCGCAAGTGCACAAATTGTATAGAGGTATAGTTTAATGAGTTTGAGGTCGAACACAAAGGAACTTGTGATTTATGGGAAAACAAATTAATTTGAATTTAAATGAAACCTAATCTAGCTAACATATTTCTAGTTGTTCGAAATTAAATTCTAAATGCGCAATAAATGAATAATGAAATCTAAATGAAAGTTGGCAAAGAAAGTGAAAGTAATGAGTTTAATGAGGCTAAGGTTTTGGAATCCACACTTGTAAATAGTAATTATAATAGAATCTGATTTATTTCCGTAATTCTCTTCATTGTAATATTGGAATTCAATCTCAATTACTATGATTTTTTTAAATTTATTTTTAAATAACTATTTGATGTACGCTTTTCCTTGCCTAAATGTTCAAAATCAAATAATCTAATGTATCCATTTATAACAAATTACAATAGATATATAATATTTGAATTTAACAAAATAATAATGAAGGCAAACTAACTAATGGGTGCATCTCAAATTATGTAAGAAACTTGATTAAATTCATATTCAAAATTTACTGAGCTAATTCAAATGAGGCAAGAACAATTAAACAATTAAATCACAAATTTGGGAAATAAAATCAAGCCATATATTTAATTACTACAAAACATGAGGTTTCATCCTCAACCTCAATACAGAATTCAGGCGCAAAGCCATATATTTAAAATCAAGCCATATATTTTATTTGTGCATGTTTTCCTTTTCTAGAAACTACAGGCACAAAGCCAACTGAGAACATCATTTATGAACCCCCAGTTATCTGGGTTGACTCAGAATTGACAGCAGGGTTTGATGCAGGGCTCTTTGTCACAGCAACAATGGTTGAAGCAAATGTCTGCAATGTCTAGTCCAAATTCCCCTTCATATTGGCTTTGACCTCAGACGCAGCAGCAAGTACTTTTGCATAATCAGTTGCCTTTTTCTCCTCAATTGCAGCAAACTTCTATGGCATTGAACCCACAGCAGTTCTCCCAATTTGTACAGCAGCATCAACCAATTTTGCACCTGCAGCTCCATCAGCAGCAACAACAGCCACAGCCACAACCACTGCCACGGCCACGGCCACACCAGCAACAGCACCACCACGTCCAACAGCAACAGCTTTTGAATCAGCAGCAGTCTCCCAGGATGGCAGTGCCTGCTGGCCAAACGTCTCTAAGTTTGACCAGAACGCAGCCAGATGCTACAGCATCTGGGACAACTACTCCAGGGGGGGAGTTCAAGCCTAGGAACAGAAGCAAGCAATCGACTTGTTGGGAAGAGAAAAATACAGGATTTGGTTTCACAGGTCATCATCCTATATTTCAATTGCTACTTCTCTTTACAATTCTAGGCAAATCAATGAACCATGGTTCCAGATGTGAGATTTGAAACTTTTTGGGTCTGGGATTGATTTGAAATGTGGTATTTCTTCATGGAAAATCAAGAGTAATTGTAAAGATGATTAATTTCAAATTGGGGAGGCTTAATGCATTTTAAGACCAGAAAAATGGTCCTCTAGAATTGGTTGTAGTAATTTGTCTATCTCACAAGTAATGTGTGACATGGTCCTCAGCTATATGTCAACGATCCAAATTTTTGGAGCAATTTTTAATTATTGTTTTGTATATGAAATAATTCTACATTAGTCATTATGATCGTCTTTTGGTTCTTCAGGTGGATCCACGAAGAAAGCTGGATCCTGAAGTTGAAGATCTTCTTTTGGAGATTGCTGATGACTTCATTGATTCGGTGAGGCTTGCTGACACTAACTTCTTCAAATTTGCATGTACATTGTCTTTTTATGCCTCAGAACATGCATGTTTTTGCTTTGCTTCAGCAAGGGCACATGTTTGTAGGCATGGTGCTTATTTTTTTCTTTCTTACTCACTCTTCTTCCATTTTTAGATTGGTCCAAGACTTCTGCTTTTCAATTTCTTCAATTCTTAGTACTGTCCTTACTTTCGATATATGATACAGTCAATATGCCTTCAGATAAAGTCGTTAATTGGCATGGATTATAGAATTGGAACAGTGTAGGAACTTTACGCGGGTCAAATGTATTCAATAGTTAGTGTCAAACACTGAGAAATTGAGGGAACAAATATACATATTCCATGCTCAAGGAATTTGAGGAATGAAAGACTGTCAATTCCTGCACAATCACGAAGGTCCCATCTATTATTATTATTATTTTTCCAGATAAGGTGACTGATCTACAGTGCTTAAGATTCATGTAGCCAAAAATTTGAAACTTGAAGCTTAGAAGAAAGGGTTATTGTATGAACCAATTGAATAACTTTTTCATTAGTTTCAAGATATAGCGTTAATTACTTCTATTGTCAGGGACATTCTCTTATTGCTTGAATCATGCCAAGATTTTGGTTTATGGAAGGAAGGGAAGCTGGTGCACTTGCTGATATTTAGCTGTGGATCATAGTTTTGTCCTTAAGTTGTGTGGGTAAGTGGGGTTAGAGTTAGTCGGTCATTGACTTCTGGGAAGATGGCAGGCACTTCAATGTCCTAAGATCACCGGAGGGAGAGATGAGAAGGCCAAGGCAAGCTGGGAGAGGGATAGGTTGGCAGTGAAGGACCTTGAACACTCGTGTACAAGTGTATAGGTTAAGTGTGTAAGTGTAGAAATGTCTCTGCCAACTACATATGTGATATGTTATATAGGCTCCCGGAGTATTGAAGCCCAAGCAACCTATTGGACAGGTGGCTCGTTCTTCCCAACTCTGCTGGAAGTTGATATAAGTCCTATTGCCGTATGTGGTTTGGTGGCAGGCGGGAGAGCAACATATCATATACGCATTAGGTTGTGAGTGTAAGGTCCCAATCAACTCTTCTCCAAGCTTGGTCAAGGCGGAGGTCTCCTGGCAAGAGGACAGCCAAACATGACCTTGACATTTCCCTGATATCGAGACTTGAGCCATGTAGAGGACAAGCTAGATACAAATGGGATAGAGGGCGTTGGGACGAGGGATGGGAAGTGGGGCGGTAGTGAGCATTTGGCAATATTTATTGTGTATTGGCTATTATGCTGCATCTTAGAGGGCTAGCCGCAAGACGGGGTCAATCATGCGTTGTTCCCTATTGCCACGTTTTTGGCATGTGGCTAGTTAATTTCTCTGGGCCACTATTCCTTGGTAGCCTATATAAGAGGTTGGACATGTATTCAAATGTTGTTTCCTGCTCTGTAGGGAGGTATGATATAATGAGTTATAGATCTACCTCTTTTCTTCAGGTATTCTTCTACGAGCGATTCCCCAGTGTAGCACCAGTCCCCCACTCATTTGTTGATGGTGGCAATAGGTATTGGTCGGCATGGTGGGCAGATTTGAGTGTGAAGGGAGATGTGGTGGATGCTTTTGATGATAAGTCCAAGTTCATGGCTCATCCTTATAGAGCGTCCATTTCTGGGATTGTGTCGGTTATACTGCCCAGAGGATTTTGAATCTAGACTGGCTCTTCGTATTCCTTGTTCGATATCCAACCATTCCTTTTTGTTATTTCTTTAGAGAAGTACTGGAGGGAGACTATTTTGAGGTTTAGGGCATTTGTCGGCACTAGTGTTTTAAAAGGTGCACTTGGGCGCGAGATACACCGAGGTGCCCTCTAGGTGCCTCAGACAGCTTGAGGCAAGACGCAGTAAGAAAGGCGCATTTGAGGCGCTTGAAGCGCGCACCTTAGGCTTAGGCACGAGGTGCACGTCTCATGCGCTTCATTTAAATTTTTGCTCCATTATTCTTTGTGTGTAACCATATGGAATTACAACCCCTTTAATATAAAATGTAAACACATGATTTGAGCCCCAATTTTCATATCAAAAAAAGCTCTAGGTATTAAGCAAAAGCTCTGGGATTGCAAGATGGATATATGGCTTTGGGATTCCTTTCAATGTAGTAAGTTACGACAGTTTCGGGCCAATAATTGAAGCTATTAAGCAATTTGGTCCTAATTTAAAATTAAAACCACTAAGGTATTATATGGTGTGAATTCCTTATCTAAAAAAAGAAATAAATCATGTCAATAAATTGATAAAGAAAGATAAATAGTATAGGAAAAATTAAAATTGAATGTTATTTTTGAGAAAATTTTGAAATGTTAAATGTTATTTTTTATGATTTTTGAAATATTGAATGTCATTCTTTTTTTCTTTTTTTGAAACTTTAAGAATATTCGTTTTATGTTAAAAACTTCGCCTATATTAATATTTTGGTTATCTTCAACAACTTGCGCTTCGCTTCAGTGAGGCTTGCGCCTCACGCTTAAGTTGTAGGAGACCTTAGTGCCTTAATGTACCTAGAGCTTTTTAAAACATTGGCCGGCACTGCTTTAGGGAAGTTGCATATGGAGCGAATATTGGCCGATAATGCGGAATTATGCGTGCCCAAAGGGGGAAGGGGTTCATTAGCATCAGATAGTGGGGATCTTAGTCCTTTAACTCGGCTTGTTAACGTGGCTGCCATGTTGACGAGGGTAAAGGAGTGTGAGGCTGATGTCACGGAATGTGGTCACAAAAAGCAGGCACTTGCCTCTTTCTCGAGGAGAGTTAGTCGACGGAAAAGAGGTGCAGACAGGTCTGTGGTGACCGAGGTTGCGTGGAATATACAGATTTTGTGTACCCAATGTTGTCTCTAATGTTGCCAGTGATATGGTAGGCCCCTCAATTGTTATGCAGGTGAGTTTTGAGTATTTATTTATTTATTTTTGTTTTTTATGAGTATACGTATATGTTTGTACACTCAAATGTTTCTAGTTTGAGTATTTTCTTCTTTGTGATAGGGAGATCAGCAGCCTAATGAGGGCCCTAGCCAGACACGGGTGGTGTGTCGACAGATGTTGATTGATAAGGATGACCTAGATGGTGTGGGTCTTCTTGTCCCTCGGGATCGGTTGGACGACATTGATGTTTTCGAGCCTAGCAATGCTGCCATGGATTCTATCATCGATTGGTTGGCGGGGGTTGAGAATTTTCCTACTCTTCCCTTGTCGACCAAGCGAGGTAAGGTGCACATTTCCAAGGGCCCTTGGCCAAGCCAGTCGATAGAAAATGATGATGATGATGATGATGATGATGAGGAGGAGGAGGAGGAGGAGGAGGAGATGAGTCAGGTGGGAGATGAGGAGGATCCTTTTTTGAGGTTTCGGGCATTTGTCGACACTGTTATAGGGAAGTTGCATATGGAGCGAATATTGGCCGATGATAGGGAGTTATGCGTGTCCAAAGTGGGAACGAGTTCATCAGCATTAGATAGTGGGGTTCTTAGTCCTTTAGCTCGACTTGCTGACGTGGCTACCATGTTGCCAAGGGTGGAGAAGTAGGAGGCTGATGTTGTCTTGAAATTTAGTCACAAGGGGCAAGCACATGCCCCTTCCCTAGGGAGAGTTAGTCGATCGAAGAGAGGTGTAGATAGGTCTGTGGTGACCGAGGTTGCACGGAAGATATATATTTTGCGTGGACACGATTGTCTCTGATGTAGTCGGTAATATGGCGGGCCCCTCAATTGCTATGCAGGTGAGTTTTTTTTATTTATTTAAATTTTTTATAGGTATAGGTATATGTTTGTACACTCAAATGTTTTTAGTTTGAGTCTTTGAGTATTTTCTTCTTTGTAACAGGGAGATTAGCAACTCGATGAGGGCCCGAGCCAGACACGAACTGATATATTGACAAACGTTGATTGATGAGGATGACCTAGATGGTGTGGGTCTTCTTGTTTCTAGGGATTCGTTAGACGACATTGATGTTCTCGAGGCTGGTGATGCTACCATGGACTCTACCATGGATTGGTTAGTGAGAGGTGAGGATCTTTCTACCCTTTCCTTGTCAACTAGGTGGGGTAAGGTGGGCATTTTCAAGGGCCTTCGGACAAGCCAATCGATAGAGGATGATGATGAAGAGAAGATGAGTCATGCAGGAGATGAGGAGAAGGCTGCACAGGATACTAAGGTGATAAGTCAGGCAGGAGATGATGAGGAGGTTGCCCAAGATACTGATGCCGCGACAGAGCGACGTCATGTGCTTCTAGAGGTTCCTGTTCTGGTGAATCAGGCGAATAAAGTGTTAGTTGCTCAAGAGGCTAGTACTGTAACAGATCAGCTAGAGGTTGATTCGGACGGTCATGGGTTAGCATGCCAAGGTTCAGAGGGTCTAGTTGTTCAAGAGACACATATTTTAGCGGGGCATTCCGGAGGTGTATTGGAGGTTCATGCATCACCGAGTTGTGTTTCAGTTGCTCAAGGGACTTCTGAGATTAGTCCAAAGATTGATTTGCCAACTAGCCAGGTGACATCTGATGTTATTCTGGAGACTTATATGCTGACGAGCCACGTTGTAGATGTTTCAACAAAGCAGTTTGAGGTTGCTCCAAGAGCTTCTGTGTCTGTGGGCAGGTTTTGTGTTAGTTGGGAAGAGAGTGACTGCCTTCGTCATCATGTGCCTGATCAGCGTCAGGGTATTCCCGTTGTTCCGTTGTTAGGTGGCAAGGCTGCTTTGAGTTCATCTTTCGGCGGGGTTATTCCTATTCTCCTACTCTAGAGTTTGGCAGTGGTCCTTTGTTTAAGGACGGTGCTTCGACTATATCTTCTTCTTTATTTGGGGATGGTGTCCTTGTGGGTAGGATGCATGAGATGATTAGGAGTAGGAGGAGCGCCACACTGGGTGTATGTGATGTTGCTGAAGGGGGGGTGTTTACTTTGACTCCACTGCTGACTAGTGACAGAGTGTATGAAATTTGTCATTTGGCTAGAGGTTGCGTGTCATTGTGGGGGGCGGATGGTGTAGAGAGGCTCTTGGATCCTACTATTTTGTTTGCTGGAGTTCGGGAGGAGATCTTGCCGCGATTGTTGTATGTTCTTCAGTACAAGCCATCCACTTTTGCTCGCATTGGGCTCTCCTACCTGCTGGTGCACTACTTGAACGGTTTTGGGGAGATGTTAGAGGGACTTAGCCAGTTATCTACTCAGGATGCTTCAGTTGACCAAGTTGGGGTTCTCCGCCAGGCAGTAGCAGAGTTTAGGGATATTAAGTTTGAGCTTGATTGGCTTGAGGAGTGGTTGAACCAACTTGAGTGTGTTATATGGGCAGAGCTGGAGGAGGTTGAGAAGGCCTTAGCGGGTTCTCTTGCGACAATGGGTAGCCTTAGTCGGCAAGAGGAGGCCTCCATATCCGCCATTGAGGAGTCTAGGTGAGCATTTGAGGAGGCAAGGCGGGTGATGGAGGGAGTAGTGGTGGACCTAGAGCGAGTGAGGCGGTCTTTGGCAGAGGCTGAGTCAGAGACTTCTGTTTTGCGAGGGAGGAAGGTTGCCGTTGAAGCCAGACTATCTCAGTAGCAAGTGTGTTTTCTCGAGTTAGTTAAATGAGTTGTTTTTTTTTTCTTTTAGTTAGTTGCTTGTAATATTGAATATTTCCCAGTATTTTAATGAAATGTCTTGCTTTTGGCAAACTGTTGGCGTGTATTATATATATATATATATTTGGGGGGCATAGTTTCTAGGAAAGACCATATGTGGAGGAAAGGAAATTAACAAGTACGCAAGAAATACTAGTAATGTTTTTTTGATAGTAAACCCGAGTGGGTGTAATACATTGTAGGAAATTAATGTATTGATCTTATTGATTCTATTCAATATATATTTTTGTGTGTTTACAATGGAGAGAATGAACTCTCTTTTATAGAGAGAATGGGTACAATGGAGTAATCAAATTAATGGAGCACTAAACTAAATGGAGCACTAAACTAAATTAATGGAGCATTAACCTAAATGGAGCACTTGCTTGTGGAGCACTTGCTTGTGGAGTTGGTGGAGTTGGTGGAGTTTTTACATTTACATTCAACAGCCCCCCTCAAACTCAAGGGGGTTAGGAACTAACCAACTTGAGTTTGGAGAGAGTAACAAAACAGAAAAAATAATCTGACAAATAAAATAAAAGTGGATAGGAGACACTGTATGGTCGTGTCAGACCGTTGTAGAAGACCGTATGGTTATGGCAGACCGATGTAGAAAACAGTTTACGGGGTCATGTCGGACCGTTGTAGAAAACAGTTTACGGGGTCATGTCGGACCGTTGTAGAAGACACTATATGGCTGTGTCGAACCGTTGTAGCAGAGAACCGAAATCAATGTCGGAACAGTTTACCGAGTCTTGTCGGACCCATATAGGAGCCAACCGGAATCAAAGTCGAGACAGTTTACAGAGTCTTGTCGGACCCATAAAAGTCGCACCCTCAAAAGGCATGCCCAATCTTATCAAAAGGCGTGCCATCAAAAGGCGCGCCATCAAAAGATGTGCCCGACAGCCATCAAAAGGCGCGCCGATTTGTCGTCTGGCGTTGGGAGGCGCGTGAAACGCGTGTCTGCCTTGCCTATTTAAACCAAGGCGAGGCAGCCGCTGATGCAGAACAAACCAGCTAAAAACTCTTCGTTCTCTCTGTAACACTTCTGAGAGAGATACTCTGTAACACGCTGTTGCTCTGAAAATGGCTTCTTCTTCCCGCCTCGTTACCCAGAACATAGCCTCTTCGTCTCGTGGTCTTACTCTCTTTCCCGACCTCAACGAGGCCACAACTCAGAATATAGCCCTTGAACCTCAACCAAGCCCCCCTGGTTTTGCGCCTTTGAACTTTCCGATGCTGTCTGTGGAGCAAAGAATGGCTGCACAATCGGATATTGAGGCGAATTATTACACATTGAAGTCATGTGTTGAGACAATGACGGCGGTCAACAACCTGTCGCACCGGCTTCAGAGTAGAACAAATGAGGTGCAGCAGGTAAAAGCCCAATTGGCTCTGCTCCAGAGCATGTATACGGATGCCCGAGCAGAGATATGTATGCTGAAGGCAGAAAATAAGGAACTAAAGCGGAAGACCACCGTGATGCTCAGATTTGGAGGTCCGCCATATGTGACGGTTGAGGAGCAACGGGAAGTGAACGTGCTCGGCGGCGTGGGAAACACGGAGGCAGCACCGGCAAAGGACGCCCAAGACAAAGGCAAGAAGAAGAGAACAGCTGAAGAGGCGAAGAAGTGAGGCCGGTTGTTTGTGGTGGTTATGGGTTGTGGTTTTTTTTTTTTTTTTTTTTTTTTTTTTTTTTTTGTAAAATGGTGATCGGGTTTGATCCCCGGCATGAATAAAATAAGGTTGGTGACATTACTGCAATTGCTTTCTCTTTTTGGATGACCCAGATTTCTTTTTCCCCTCCATGTGCTGTGTCTCCCCCTTTCATCATATTTCCACCACAATAGATTCTCACCTTCTAATACTTGAATTCTTCAACAGTGTCTGAAATTTTGCAAAGACATAAAGTAAGAAGAAGCACAAAAAGGGATGGCAAAAACGTATTAAGCCGCAACATTGATCCAAGCTAACGCTCTACTCAAATGCATCATCATCATCATCAGGAAGGGGCTGACTAGCTGCAGCAACAAGCTCAGCTTCATGCTGTTGCTGAGCAGCCAAGGCAATGTGCACTTCTGGAGGAGCAAGTGCAGGAGACTCCACAAAATGGAGATTGGCATCCCCTGCAAGCTTCCTGGCAAGGTACAAGAAAGGTTTTTCAAAGTTGTAGTTGCTCTTAGCAGAGATTTCATAATACTGCAAATTCTTCTTCCTGTGGACTGTAACCTGCTTTGCCTTGACCTGCCTGTTCTTCACATCAACCTTGTTTCCACAAAGACCCGTGCATACAGAATCCACTCAGATCCAACTTCGCTGCCGCCTTTATCCACTCCAGGTCCTCGCCTCCCCGTTTATACAGTCGATTCGAGGGAGGAATGGCCGCGGCCCAGCTGTACGTTGCGATTTTCCAGATCACAGACTCAAGCACCCCCCTCCAATATCATTCTCTTTTTTTTAATTTTCTGAAAAATCTTACATGGGAGCTGCTCCTGAATGACCCGAGAGCTTTAATGGCTCCAGCTCTCAAGATGAACTGGTGGTAGAAGGCTGCAATGGCTGCACCAATGAAGGGTCCTACCCAAAACATCCAATGGTCATGCCAAGCCTTTTTTTGGTTGTAAATAACAGCAGCTCCAAGGCTCCTAGCAGGGTTGATGCCAGTGCCGGTGACCAGAATGGTGGCTAGGTGAACCATGAACACAGCAAACCCAATTGGAAGTGGTGCCAATACAGGGACATGGGAGTCTCGGCATAGCTTGGGCTTTTGGTGGCATGATCTTTGTGCTTGTTTACTGCACTGCTGGAATTTCTGGAGGACACATAAACCTAGCAGTGACATTTGGGCTGTTCTTGGCTCGAAATCGTAATGTAAAGGAACAAAAGCGTGGCAATGAACTCCGCAATCAGAGCCCTGTAAAACGACCACTTGGTCAGCTCCTCCGCGTCGATTAGCGGTGCCGGTGGCGGAGGTTGGGGATCTTGACATACTGGCAAAGGCAAGGCTTTTGCTCCTTGATCTTAGAGCAGCACAGCTTTGATGGAGGTGTGTTGGATGTGATTGCACCCACGCAAGAGCTCAGCTCTGTTGGGTTGCATGTCACTGCCATGGAGACTTGTGCTTCATAGGCCAGTAGGATCAGAACCAGCACTGGGCACACTGCAATGTATGAAGCCTTCATTTTTTTTTTCACTTAAATCACTCAAAAGTACTCTTGATGATATGTGAGAGGGAGATAGATGATCACTCAGGGGTGTATTGATAGAGATGACAGCGGAATAGGTTGAGGTCCGGCGGGCGGCCAAAGGCGAGATTGCCGCCCGCCGGTGAAGCGAAAATATTAGGTGTTAAACCGGTTCTGATACCATGTAGGAAATTAATGTATTGATCTTATTGATTCTATTCAATATATATTTTTGTGTGTTTACAATGGAGAGAATGAACTCTCTTTTATAGAGAGAATGGGTACAATGGAGTAATCAAATTAATGGAGCACTAAACTAAATGGAGCACTAAACTAAATTAATGGAGCATTAACCTAAATGGAGCACTTGCTTGTGGAGTTGGTGGAGTTGGTGGAGTTTTTACATTTACATTCAACATACATTATGGGGATCCTTTTAAGGATAGTATGCCTTCAACCACTTTGCATTGATAGGACTTAGGAGAGTCTGGCTTGGAGATTTTATAATAGCCAATTTCATTCACTTCTTTTACCACATAAGGACCTACCATTTGGGTACAAACTTATGGGAGAAAGCTCCTCTCATGATGTGAGGTGCAGTTCGAAGCACTAAGTCTCTCATTTGGAATTGCCTAGGTCATACCAAGGTGTCGTACGCTCGAGCTATACAGCTTTGGTAGACTTTGATGTTGGGTTGAGCCTTGTCTCTTCTTTCATCCTTGGCCTTTAACTTTGTTTGTCTTAGATCTAGAGTAGTTTCACTTCGGAGAGCCATGTGGGCAGAGGGGATGGCGATTTCCAAGTGTAGAATTGCCTCTGTTCTATACACTGGTGAAAAAGGGGTAATTTGAGTTGGCCGTCTTTTTGAGGTTATGTATGCCCACAGAGCCGTGAGAAGAGCATGAGCCCATAACTTTTAATGATCTTTGAGTGTCCTTGCTAGGATCTTGAGGAGTTTTTTGTTGGTCGCCTCTACTTGTCTGTTCCCCTGAGGATAGTAGGGTGTTGACTTGTGGTGCTTGACGTTATAGGAAGCAAGGAGTTGTCCAACTTGTCAGTTGACAAAGGGGGTTCCATTGTTTGAAAGGATCACTTTGGGTATTCCAAAATGGCAAATGATGTATTCTTGGATGAAGTTGGAGATGGCTGCTCTTCTTGCTTTTTTCAGTGGTACGACTTCCACCTATTTAGTGTATGTTTCCGTAGTGGCTACTATCCAAGTGTGGCCTCTTGATGGACGAGAGATGGGGCCGACAAGATCCATCGCCCAAGTATGGAATGGCCATGGAGAATTAGAGTTGTGCAAGTCGGTAGCAGGGGCGTGGATGAGATTTCCATAGAGTTGACATGGTTTACACCATTTGGTGTGTGCTTTGGCATCAACTTCCATGGTAAGTGTTACAGGGTCAATTTTCGAGTTAAATTTTTAGCCTGCAATGGCACTGAGTTACAACACTTAGTCTCAGCCAAACATGCACGAATTACTCACAATGAGGTTTATAAACAAACAAGCATACACAAACATATTACAGGAACCATTCCAACCTTTATTACCACCAGATAATACAAGGATACAAGAGTATTCGTACAGATTACACACACTACCTAAAACTCTCAATACCTTAGCATTTTAAAAGCATTTATGAGCAGTTGACACCCCCAATTGCTAGGGTAAATTCAAACCATCAAAAGCTGCTTTAGGAAATAACTGCCGGTAATTATCAAGAACTGCCTTGGATCAGACCCTTAATTCCAACGTTCTTTGTCATGGCTTCTTGCAAGCATAACTGCCATGTCTGTCGGCCTTGCATCATGCCAACATAATTGCTATATCTGTCAACCTTGCATCATGCAAACATAATTGCTATGAACTACTATCCATGTCAGCCTTTTGAACCCTCTTGAGTTTGACCTACAAATTTGTGAGTCTTGGTTTGTCACTAAGTGTCAAGCCCATCGATATGTCAGACCCAACAAGCCCATGCTGCCAGCAGCATTTGGACTAAGTCTAGCCTTACATTTGCCCACATAAAGTGTCACTTGTCTTTGAGTCTTGTGGCATTGCCACTACCACATTGTTACCTTGACTTAAGCATGCCTTCCTCCTGCCTGACTTTGATGGTTGACATAGGTGCAAAGTGCCACCGCATGCCAACCTATAAGTGTCCAAGTCCTAAGGTGCTAACAAATCACCCCACCAGAAGAAGCCGATGTCCTCGTTGGTAAGGTCCCTAAGTACTCAACAATCTATTTCTCAAACTGCCATAGAGTCCCATCTTTTTCCTAACTCGCAACTGCTTCAAGAGAACCCTTCCACTTAACCAAGTAATGAGTTCTTCGATTTTTCTTTCCCTGCCCCTCTGTTTTATGACCCAAAATTTGTTCCACCTCTTTGTCAAACTGTTTTCTAATCACTGGAAGAGCCTGGCTAGCTTGTGTCCGTGTTAGATTAACTTGATCCTCATGATAAGGTTTTAGGAAACGAACATGGATTGTCAGGTGTGTTAGACTTATTTATTTTGATGATTTATTTAATTATGTTTTAATTTATTTGAAAGAGAAAAATAGAATCCAAAATTTATTTTGATGATTTATTTAATTATATTTTAATTTATTTGAAAAAGAAAAATAAAATCCAAAATTTATTTTGATGATTTATTTAATTATGTTTTAATTTATTTGAAAGAGAAAAATAGAATCAAAATTTATTTTGTCCCATTATTTCTCACCTAAACTTTTATCCTAAATATTGTTTGAATGTATTTAATATTTGCTTAAATCAGGAGTTCATTTCAACCAAAAAATAATGCCAAACCAGAGGTTCAAACAGCCCAAAACAAAGGTTCAAATAGCCTAGCACAACAGCAGGCCAAAAGGTTCAAGTGGAAAATATTCAAATTAGTAATGATGGAGTACAACGGCTATAAACGGCTATAAGTTTCATTATATATACCAAAACCTCTAATGTAAACAAGTGACAAGAAAAACCAGAAAATATTCTTTGATTTATAATCACTCACATCTATTCTCTGAGAAGTGTTCTTCAATTTTTGTTTACATCCTCTTTCAGAAATTATACACTAAGACGTATAGCTTTAAGCCCATCTTTCCCATGTGAGATTTACAGAAAAACCAGAGCTTCATTTTTATATCTATCTTTGAGAGATAATTCTTGTAGTTTTTTGTGAAAGCAAACCCACATTCTTTTCAACCTTGTGAGTATAGTACACTCAGTGTTCTTGACTTAGAAAGTCTGTGTAAAATCTGTGGAGGATTGTTCTATCTGTGAAAAGGTTACTAGCACCCTGTGAAGCTAGAGTATAGTGAAAAATCTCAAGTGAAACTTGAGGAGTAGACGTAGGCCGAGTTGAAACCGAACCACTATAAATTTGTTTGCCTCTCTCTCTCTCCCTTATCTCTTTATTTTATTTAAATTGCCATAGCTATATTTCACATTTTCATTGTGCTAAAATCATTAACTGACATAGTTGTTAGAACACTTGTTTTAATTATTTTTATTTCATTAACTATATTTATCTATTGTGCTAGTCATAATTTTTATTAGGTTATTATTATTTTTATTTGTAAAAACCTAATTCACCCCCCTCTTAGGTTGTCTTTTGGGTAACAAGGTGTATCTTCAACCGGTCAGGTAACTTTAGCCTGCAAGCAACATTTCCCACATTTCAGAATTTCAAAGGGTCCATCATACTTTGGAATAAGGCATTGGTGTGCTGTCTTACTACTTATCTTCTTCCAAATTTGCGGTGTAAGCTTCAGATGCACTTTGTCCCGCATTTTGAATTCTAATGGCCTCTGCCCTTTATCAACATACTTTTTCATCCGCTTGCTTGCCTTAGCCAAACTTTCTTGTGCCTCATCTAGCAACTCTTGTTTAGTCCTTGCAAATCGGTATGTTGCTGGACATCTACCCCCTAGGCCAGTCCTCGCCACTTCATGCGGAGTGAGGGGCTATTGCCCCATGGCTAACTCAAACAAACTCATACCTATAGCAGATGACCGATGCAAATTATAATAGAATTGTGCACTATCCAACCGATCAACCCAGTTCCTCTGAATTGCGGTCACATAATGTCGGAGGTACTCTTCCAGCAAGGCATGCATTCTCTCAGTCTGTGTATCCGTCTGAGAATGTTTTGTTGTAGAGAATTTCAATTTTGATCCCATCAAGTTGAAAAATCCAAAACGGCCCCATGAATCTAGTATCCCTGTCACTAACAATATCCTTTGGCAAACCAAAATATTTTACAACATATTTGTAAAACAGGTTAGGCGCAACATCGACAGGACAAGCATGAGGAGCAGGGATACACACAACATATTTAGAGAAACAATCAACAACCATAACAGAACGCATACCATTCACCTTTGGCAATCTGGATATGAAGTCTATGGAAACAGACACCCAAGGCTTTGTCGGAATAGGCAATGGTTGCAACAATCCAACCGCCTTCTTTCTCTCTGTCTTGTCTAGTTGGCACACTAAGCAAGTTCTGACATAGGCTTCTACATCTTCCTCTATCTTTGGCCAGCAATAAGAACGAGACAATAAGCCATCATGTGTTGTTGTCTAGGGTGACCTGCCACTGTTGATCATAAGTTTCTCTAAGTAACTCTAATCTCAGTCCCCCAACACTAAGGACATATAATCTATCTCCTTTTCCATGGAGTAGATCATCTTCCAACCAATAGTGACGCACATCCTTCACTTGCTGAACCAGCCTTGATATTTAGAATCAATTGCAGCATTTCCCCGAATCCTTTCCAACAATTGAGTTTCCATGCTTGATATCGCATCAACATAGCCTACAATTTCCTTCCGGCTCAAAGCGTCAGCAACTTGGTTGTGACGCCATTCAAACTTATACTCTTCAAGGAATTCTTGCCACTTGGCCTGCCTTTGAGACAAGTTCTTTTGTGTTTTGAAGAAAGTATTCGCCACATTGACTGTCATTACCACAAGCTCTATACACAATAGGTAAACCCTCCAAGTTTGACGACAATGCACAACTGCTGTCATTTCTTTCTCATAGGCAGAATATTTCTTTTCAGTATCATTCAACTTTCGACTTTCGAATGCGACTGGGTGCCCTTCCTGCACCAAAACACCCTCAAACCCAATAGTCCTATCAGAAGTATCAGTATGCAATTCAAATGGAAGTTCAAAATTAGGTAACCGCAGAACCGGTTTGCTTGCAACAACTTTTAACTTGTCAAAGGCTGCTTGACAACTTTAATCCCATTTTCATGGTCTATCCATTTTGAGCAATCAGTGAAAGGTGCTGTCTTCTTCGAGTATCCCTTAATGAACTTTCTGTAGTAGTTCGCCAAACCCAAAAAAGATCACCATTCAGCCACTTTGCATAGTGCTTGCCAATCCATGATTGCTTGCACTTTTCTGTTGTCCATCTTCACAATGCCTTTGTAAATTACATGCCCCAAGAACTTAATTTCCCACTGGGCAAACTCACACTTTTCTTTCTTAACATACAACTGATGTTCTCACAACCGAGTGAACACCATTCGAAGGTGGGTTAAGTGATCCTCTAAAGACTCACTGTAAATTACAATATCATCCAAATATGCAAATAACAAATAGATCGACATAATCATGGAATACATCATTCATAAGATTACAGAATGTAGCCGGGGCATTATTTAACCCAAATTGCATTACCAAAACCTCAAAATACCCATACCTCGTAACACACGTAGTCTGACTCATTCCCTTCAGCCACTCTGACTTGCCACTACCTAGCACATAAATCCAGTTTGGTGAAATGGCCTTGCACAACCGATCAAATAGGTTTGCCACCAAAGGGATTGAATATTTGTTCTTTATAGTCACTTTGTTGAGAGCCTGATAATCAACACACATGGCCTTGCACAACCGATCAAATAGGTCTACCAGACTGCCGCCAAAGGGACTGGATATTTGTTCTTTATAGTCACTTTGTTGAGAGTCCGATAATCAACACACATGCGCAAGCTTCCATCTTGCTTCTTCTGGAAAAGCACCGGGGCACTATAAGGGTCGTTGGATGGTTGAACCAGTCCAACATTCAATAAGTTCGTCAATTGCCTTTGCAATTCCGTGAGTTCCATTTGAGACATTCTGTAGGGTGCCTTCGCTGGAGGCTTAGCACCCGAAACCAACTCTATGTTGTGATCGGTGCCATGCCGAGGAAGAAGAGACTTGGGTAACTCCGGAGGCATCACATCCTCAAATTTCATCAAAACATCAACCTCTTCATTCAACACTTCTACCAACAGATCAGACTTGGCTTCCACTAAGGCAACAAGATAAGCCTTTGCACCATTTTTCAAACCATTGTGCACTTGAATGGCTGAAAGTGTCTCCGTCTTCCTCTTTGTGGCCTTGCATTTGTTTGGCCTACTACAACCAGTAACAAAGCAAGGTCTGTCCTCATTTGAAATAACTAATCCCCCCAAATACCGCATTAAAGCCGCCTTTGCACTCACAAAGAAATCATTCCTTAGGATGACATTGAAATCATCCAAAGGAACCACCATCAAGTTAATCTGTCTAGTCCAATCTCCCATTGTGATTTGTACCTTGGAAGCCATCCCTTGTACAGATTGAGCCACTAAGTTTG
This sequence comes from Camellia japonica, assembly GCA_030407325.1. Lineage (NCBI taxonomy): Eukaryota > Viridiplantae > Streptophyta > Magnoliopsida > Ericales > Theaceae > Camellia > Camellia japonica. The sequence continues at coordinate 114,160,357 of JAPPVO010000010.1, forward strand.
CCACCTTGATTCGACCAGTACTTTGAGTAACTTACAATCCGAAGGTCTGTACATCATTTTCCGACAAGAAGTTATGCATGGCCCCAGTGTCTACCATTGCACCAATGTCAGCACCACCCAATGTCACCTTGATGTACATTAAACCCGTCAAAGGGGCTTTATCCGCATGAATTGCATTGAGCAATTGCAATGGATTCACCGTAGTTGGCCCCTCAAAATCTGACTCCCTTTTGTTATCTTCTGTTACCATAGCATTAAGTTTCTTACGCTTGGGACAATCCTTGGCTCTATGGGGTCTGTCATAAATGAAACACCCTTTATTAGATTTCCCAATGTTTTAAAAGGCGCGCTTAAACGCGTGCCTAAGCGTGAGGCGCAATGAGGCGAGGTGCAGCCTTGCGCTTCAAACAGGTCGAGGGGAGGCGGAATATGCAAGGTGCAGCTTTGGTGCCGAGTCGAGGGCTTTTGTTCGAGGCGCGAGGAGTGGGCTTCATGGGCTTTGCCTATTTTTCTACTCCAACTGTTGATTAAGTGCTTTTTTTGTGGGCATACCCACAAGCATTCAAAACTCTTCAATATAAAATGATCATACGTGGTTAAAAGAGAGTAAAAGTGATAAAAGATGAGTATTATGCTTTATATCTTTTGTTGGATATTATATTTCTAGTTTTTAGAAAATTGAATGTTATGTTTAAATATTGTCGAAAATAGTTATGATTTTTGAAATTCTGTATATATTTGTTATGTTGAAAAGTTTGCCTATTCTATAATCTTGCTTTTCTTCTACTACTTGCGCTTCGCTTTGGTGAGGCATATGCCTTGCCTTGCGCCTTGCATTTAGGCCATAGGAGACGTTATCTCCTCAATGCGCGTAGAGCCTTTTAAAACACTAAGATTTCCCACAATTGGTCTAAGAAGATTCCTCTTTCTGTTTGAACTTGGAACTATCTTTACCCTTCTTGAAACCAGACTTTTTCTCCCTAACCTTCTCTTTCCCTTTCTTCTTGGATTTGCTGGTTTTTGACATGGGTTCCTTACTCAACTTGTAGTCAAGCAACCCATCTATTGTAGCCATGGCAGAAGGCAAATCTTCGACACTGAACCTCCAAAGTTCCAGTTGGGCCCAATTCTGCAGCCTAGACATAAAGTTAAAAAGTTTATCTTCCTCAGACATGTTCTTGATATCAAGCATCAACGAACTGAATTCTTTCACATATTCCCTCACTGTTCTAGAATGCTTCAACTGCTTCAAGGCATCTCTTGCAACCCAAGATGTGTTGCAAGGAAGGAACTGCTTTTTTAATTCCTTCTTAAGAGTCTCCCATGTCAAGATCTCTGGTTGAGCATCATCCTCGACACGTGTACACCACCACAGTTTAGCATCACCAGTAAGGTACATGCTAGTAATTGTCACCATATCTCTCTCAAGTATGCGTGCAACCTTGAAGTACTGCTCTACATCCCACAAGAAATTCTCCAAGTCTTTGGCATTTTGAGTTCCACCAAAAGCCTTTGGTTCTGGAACTTTCACTTTGTGAGAGACTTTCCCACTATTTAGATTCCCACTAACAGCCCTCTTGACAAGTGTCATTTCATCTTCAACATCCTGAAGCTTGGCTTTCAAGGCATCTGCCATAGCCGTCATGTCTCCCATCATCTCCTTGAATCGATCTGCCATCGAGGCCTCGAGGGCAAGGAACCCAGAAGCCACGACATCCAATCGATTTGTCAGCGAGCGATTCTCATCTGTAGGTTCCCCCACTAGAGTCTCCAACCGCATCACTCTCTCTTTTAAAGCATCCATACCAGACATACCAATTGTTACAGGGTCAATTTTCAAGTTAAATTTTCAGCCTGCAATGGCACTAAGTTACAACACTTTGTCTTAGCTAAACATGCACGAATTACTCACAAAGAGGTTAGTAAACAAACAATCATATTCACACATTACAGGAGCCATTCCCAACCTTTATTACCACAATATAATACAAGGATATAAGAGCATTCATACAGATTACACACACTACCTGAAACTCTCATTGCCTTAGGATGTTAAAGGCATTTATGAGCAGTTGACACCCCCAATTTCTAGGGTAAATTCAAACCATCAAAAGCTGCTGTAGGAAATAACTACTAGGAACTGCCAGGAACTGCCTTGGACCAGATCCTTAATTCCAGCATTCTTTGTCATGGCTCCTTGCAAGCATAACTGCCATGTCTGTTAGCTTTGCATCATGCCAACATAACTGCCATATCTGTCAGCCTTGCATCATGCAAACATAACTGCCACGAATTGCCATCCATGTCAGCTTTTGAACCCTCTTGAGTTTGACCCACGAATTTGTGAGCCTTGGTTTGCCACTAAGTGTCAAGCCCATTGATATGTCTGACCCAACAAACCCATGTTGCCAGCAGCATTCAGACTAAGTCTAGCCTTGCATTTGCCCACATGAAGCATCTCTTGCCTTTGAGTCTGGTGGCATTGCCACTGCTACATTGTTACCTTGACTTAGGCATGCCTCTCTCGTGCCTGACTTGGACGGTTGACATAGGTGCAAAGTGCCACCACATGCCAACCTAAGTGTCCAAGTCCTAAGGTTCTAACAGAAGGCCAGCAGTCTCCCAAGTGTAGGAGGTGTTGAAACAATTTTCCTGGTATTAGGTTATCCGTAAGTCGTGCCATAATTTCATGAATCGATGCCCATAGAATTGTTCAAAGACGACTATATCCTTGATGCTATGCTAGTTTGTGGTGAAAATGATTGAACCAATACATCTTCAAGCATAAATATTGGTGGCACTGCATTTCCTTCTGACCATGTCAAGGAAATCCTTGATAAGGGGAGCAACATTCCTACTGCAGTTGCTGCCAGTGAGTCAGAGTGGGAAACTACGACAAGCTATGTTGAACATCTGATGTCTTCATTAACTAATCAACAAGCAGCGAGTCCTTTTAATCCTGAGCTCTTTAGGGATGCTTACTCAGCCATTCAAAAGGCAGGTGACCAATGTTTGAGCATGGAAGAACTCTCCCAGGTTGTGAATATGCAAGGTATGCAATGTATTTTCTTTGTGGGCATGTTTGTGTCTGTGTCATGTGTGTATTTGCTTTCAACTTTAGGAAAAATCTTATTTTTGTCTTGAGTTCCTTCATATAGATTGCATCTTGGTGTTTGTTTTCAGGGAAAAATATGCCAGAACTTATTGTTGAAGTACTTGAAGCATTTGGGCGTGCTTTAAAGGTTAGTTATACTACTTCAGTTTTTTTATTTTTTTATTTTTAATAGTAATTTGTTATTATTTTGTTTTCATCAGCCTCTGGATTTGCAAGTGCTAGTGTAATGTGTTTCACACACATTAGCGGGTAACATCCCATCTGATGTCCCTTTGGATGGCAGCTCTCAAGCTGAATATGTTCTTTTTGTTTTCTTGTCATCCTGAGGGCAGGTTAGTTCACCGGAACCATTTTTAGCCGTAGCTGCCAACTCTTATATGCACAAGCTGTCCACACCTTTTGTTGACGAGACCATGACTTCTTTTTTTGTTGATAAATATTGATGAGACCATGACTTGACCAGTATTGTGAATGATTTCAGCAAGGTTCTTTTGAATTCTTCTCAGAAGGTGGTGATGTGGTCGTGTAGGTAAAATAGGAAGAGAAGAGGTTTGGAAGTTGTCATGGGATTTTTGTTTCAAACTGATTTGGATTGTCATCTGTCATTCAGTCTAAGTAGTTAGCCTTACCCAGATTTTGTCATTGAGAAGTCTAAACCTATGTTTCTAACCCATCAACAACTTTTGTGAGTTAACATTTATACGTAAACATTTTAGCTTGATTCTAATCTATTCGTTCTTATAATACAGGTCAATTCTTATGATTCTGTCCATGTTGATTCGTTATACCGGTCCAAGTATTTTTTGATCTCAATGGCCACCCTTAATGAAGATGTTGAGGTGGCTTTACCAACCTCCAAAATTGATGATGGGCATTCGAACCAATGGTCAGAAAATCCTGATGATGATGGTGCTAACACACCAAAGGATTCAAGCACAAACGCTGATGAGGTGCACAAAGTCACTATTCTAAATCTTCCTGAAGAGGCTTTCCATACCTCTAGTGAAATGGACCTGTTAGTTAGGCCAATATTACCTTGGGTAAATGGAGATGGTACCATCAACAAGATTGTTTACAAGGGACTTGTACGCCGTGTTCGTGGCATTGTGATGCAGAATCCAGGGATATTAGATGTAAATTCTTGTCATATAAGCTTTTGGTGTGTACAAGTACAATTTGTTTGATTTGCCTTAAGTAATAGGTAACAACGTACCAAAAGAGAAAATAAGAGTAATGTAAATGAGAAACTTATAGATTTCATCATAACTTGCAGTTATTTATTAGTCATGAAATTATAGCAACTTCTAGTATTGAATCTATTGACTTTCATTTTGCAAATGTTCAAATTTCTGTGAATTTAAGAAGTGTACTACTTTTTGGTGATGCTGCTGCTGCTGCTAGCAATTAGAGGCTGCAATAAGAATTTTTCCAGTAGCTTAAATTTAAGGGGAAATATCATGTCAGTGGGAAATGAGGAAAAGATTTACAAATGAGTGGGAATCGTTTGGTGCGAGTTTTTAGTATGCCATCCCCACCTATTGTAAACAGTTTTGGTCTTGTATACTGAAATGTTATTTCCCCTAAATTTAATTTATTTTGTATCTCTAATGCTTGAAAACACAGTTTTTTTCAAAGTTGTGATATGAAGTTGTGTTTTTCTGGTGTAGCAGTGACTTTTGTTGGCCTTCTTGATTGATAAATGTTGACAGATTCTCGAAGGTTAAAATTTTATGATCAGGCTTTGTCTGCTTCATCATCATCGTCTTGTTCTGCTTTTAAAATGTACATGTTAGTTAGCATTACAAAATCATGTAGGAGTGGGCTCAATATTGTCATTCTAACTATAAGTTTACTGTCTTTCCATGGTGGATAGGTGCGACCAGTGGTAATATCCAATGTTTACTTTTATTCTCAGCCTTAATTAGTGACTTGGGGACAAGTAGATCATACAAAATTAGAAATTGGTTATAAAAATAATGCGACCAGTGGTAATATCCAATGTTTACTTCTATTCTCCGCATTAATTAGTGACTTCAGGACCAATAAATCATACAAAATTAGAAATTGGTTATAAATTTAAAAATCAGTGAAGTTAGGATCCCAACTTTTTCCAACCTTCTGTCTTCCTTTTTAGAAATGTTGCAAAGGTATTAGATATGTTCTAAATTTCTAAACCTTCCAATATTGGTTTAAAATTTTTAATAAATCTTTTCCTTATTTCAGGATGATATCATTATCCGGATGAACGTATTGAATCCTCAGGTATGCTTTTTTACCTTGGATTTACTCTATTATTATTTTTTTTATTATTTTCCTAGATTGATATAGGTGACTGGTTGTACATTTCTATATTAATGACAATGAACGGCATCATACAATATTTCTTATTTCACACTAATGGTGCCTCTTTAGTTAATGTTCTAAAGCTTTTATTATTATTATTATTATTATTTTTTTAAAGTTGTAGTGACTGCTTTCTATTGTTATCCATCATTTTGATGCCCTAAGGTGCCTTATAATTGAATTTAAATCTCTTCCAGAGCTGCAAGAACCTCTTAAAATTGATGATTATGGATAATCATATCATTGCACGGAAGATGCATCAGACTATGTCTGGTGATCCCCCTACCATATGGGTGGTCTTCTTGGGATAAGCTTCAAAAAACAAACCTTGACTTGCCGATAACATTTCTTTGTGAATCCAATATGTATTACCTTATTGTAGAATACACAGCCTATTGGCACATACTTATTGTTGTTGGGTTTTTTTTGGAGCTGTTTCACCATGCTTTTGAGAAGAACACTAATGTTTGTTATGTCGGTTATATGTGGTTGAAGTGTTGAAGACATGTTCTATAAGATTTAGCTAATGTATATTAATGATTGTAACTATATCTTGTGTTTTTGTATTGTCAAATTAGGTAAGCAGTCTGTTTATTAGTATATTTTGTGTTCTGGAATGTTACTCTTGCTTGAATAGGTGCTGCTTGTACTTGTATTCCTTAAAGATTTAAAAATTATGACCAATTGAACTGAGAACCTATTTGGGAAGTGACATTTTTAGTGATTTTTTGATTAAAATATAAAGTGAAAAAAAAAATTTTGAAAAATGACTTTTTGACTTTCACAGAAAAATATGCCAAAAAAAAAAAAAAATGAGGAAAAAAAATTTGATTTTATTTTGTAACTATTTATCTTTTTAATTAAAATAATTATTTATTAAATGGACCTAACTCTCTACTTATTTGGGTCTATCAATTGCACTTTGATTATTTTTGCCTGATGTTTTATAAGGTAAAGTAAATATAGATAAAGATACATCAATGAAGTGAATGCCAAACAACCTATCAATAAAGTAAATAAAGATAGATAAATTGAGTTCTTTGTTATTGTCAAGAAAGTGTAAATACAAAAGAAAATTTACTTATAAACCTTGTCTCGAAATTGTGATCGGTTTAGTTTTAAAGATTTTTTTATAAATTAGTTAGTTTTATTGATTTTGGTAAAGTAGATAATATATTATTTAAAAATTAAATTTATGATTATACCTTTATTTCTATTATGTTTCTTTTTTTTTTCTTCTCTTTTTTTGGTACTGGAAAGGTAAAGTACACAACTTATGAGAATCAGATTTAGGATAAATTTTTATATAAGAATCTTTTTTGTTTAGAATGACTTGAAATGTGAGATTTTTCAAACATTTTAGAAAAAGTACAAAAATTCCTAAGCAAGTTTTGGTTCAAACTATAACACTCCAATGTAACACTTAAACGTAATATTTTAAAAAAAACTTCTTAGTATATTTTTTCCAAACGTAATACTCTAATATAACATTCTAAAAAAACTCATTAGTGTAATACTTCAATGAAACACATAAAAAACTCCTTAGTATATTTTTCTCAAATATAACAAAAAAATATATATATATATTTGAGATTCTTCAAATCATTTCAAAATGATGTGCGATTCTTCAAACCATTTCAAAAGGTGTACAAAGATTCCTTAGTAAGTTTTGGATAAATATATAATTTCAAACTGTGAGTGTTACGTTTAGAAAAAATACACTACATTTTTTTTAGTGTTTTTGTGTATTACATTGGAGTGTTACGTTTTGGATTACGTTTATTAGAGTTTTACATTTGGGAAAAGTACACTAAAGAATTTTTTTTTTATTGGAGTGTATTACATTAAAGTATTACATTTGGAAAAAATACAATAATGAGTTTTTTTTTTTTTTTTGGTTACGTTGTTACGTTTGAAAAAAGTACACTAAAAAATCTTTTTAGTTTGTTGCATTCTTATTCGTAATGTGGGATATGTTTTAGAATGAGAAAAAATCCAAAATCTCTATAGTGTGGATTACCCAACTGTATAATTTCACATTTGGAGAAATCCACTTTTATCCTTTAAAAATTAAACTCTTCATAAAATCACATTTTAAGATATATTAATATTTCACCCAAATATAAACCCTATTTTGTAAAAGTAGCGGCCAAATAAGCCTGAAGTTGCATATAAGAGATATATCAATAAAGTCAATGTGGTGCTATTTTCATCTTATATATAAGACTTTGTTTGTTATAACTTAAAAAAGTTAAAAAATCACTATCTTATTTGAGTCACATCATCTTATTTAAGTTACATTACTTTTCTACCACATCACTTTAAACCCAATCTATACCCAACTCATATTTCATAAAAAGTCAAAAAATATACTTATTTAGATCATCTCAAATCACTCCTAAATAGAAGGTCAAACATTTTTTGAAATAAAAAAGCCATTAATTTGTTAAGCTCTTAAATGCATGTATATATGGTTATTTAATGATGAAATTAAAGGAAAACCAACTAAGATTTATTAGTAAGGTTAGAAATACAAAAGTCAAACACGGAATGAGGCACTACCTTCTTATAAAGGGTGGGACTTACATGTGGGTCTCGCACATATGGGCTCCACCTCTTGTAAGAGAGTTATATCTCATTTTGTGTTTGATTTTTATGCATATAGACGGGGTTGTTTGGGATATGTTATATAAATGTACTTTTTAACTTTTTGGTTAAAAAAGTAGAGAAAAAATATATATATTTGGGATAACTTTTTGAATTTTTACAAAAAGATGTATAATAAATTATTGTAGTAAAATTAAAATGACAATTCTATCCTTATTAACTTTTTGACTTTTGGATAGTTGAATTCAAAGGGTAAAATAATAATTTTGCCCTCTAGGCTTCTCCCACAAGCTTTCCCAAAATAGTATGGATTTTTTGGCTTTTGTAGGTTATCCCAAACAAAAACAATTAAGGGTAAACTACTAATAAGTCATAATAGTTAGACTTAATTCTCATCAAGTCTTATTGAAAATAAGTTTTAATACAATCGTAACTAAAAATAATTTTTTATAACAATTTTTTACATGTTGCTAAAAATTCACAATTAGTGACTATTTTTTGTCATAGTTTTTATAAATTGCCTCCAAAACTTACAATTGGTGACGTTTTTCTGTGACGAATTTTTCAAACTATCATTGAAAGTTGACAATTAGTAACCTTTTTTTGTGACGATTTTTTTAAATTGTCACAAAAACTTATAATTAGTGACATTTTTTGTGACAATTTTTAAACTGTCGTTGAATATTAACAATTAGCATTTTTTTTTAATAATGTATGATAAAAATGTCATTAATTGTCATAGAACTTATTGGACAATAAGTCCAAATGTAAGTCCTCTAATGATTAAGGGTAACATATCAAAAGCTTGATTGAAGCCTAGATAGAAGCGAAATAATTCACACAAGGATCGGCATCAAGTTGAGTTGCATTGTTGTAAAAAAACAGTATCCAAATTTGTCAATGAACTAAGCCTTGTAGATTTTCTAACAACTTAAGACAAGTATGATCGAATTCCTTAGATTTTAAGTCCTACCTGATGGCGTTGGCTAATTCCCAGTGATCTATCAGCTAAACCTAACGAGTTGATATTTATACTTATTTTAAAACTTTTTTTCCCCTTTTTCTTATTTTGTACATATTTTTTTCTCCTGTATTTTTGATTAATCTATGAGTTGACTAACGAGCCACTTCTCACTAAGAATCACACTTCAACATTTATCCAAATTCAAGTTCTAGATCAAATCTTATTTAGATTGGTCCGCTTGCTCAAATACGAACTTGACTAATTGGAGTTTATAATAGATTTTTCAAGTTTCGATTTACAACTCTTCTTTGATCGTCTAACGGAGGATGGTAAATACTAGCTAGAGTATTATAAGTTTGCCCCTAATCTATGCCGCAATATCTTTCTAAAACACTATGTAACTCGGAGATGAATTGATTCTATAGTGAAATTTGATTCATATATATGATTGTTCTCCTCAAAAGAGATAACTGTCATGCCAAAGCAGGATAGAAACTTGGTGATCGAGCGGCAAGCCGCTAAAGGATAACTCTTAGGTAGTATTATCATTCTTATTTTCTAATAATTAATCCAAATAAAATTTGATTGATGTTTGATAGTTTAACAATTGACTACTCTACTCTCTCCTAAATGTAACAAATGTATACATGTTCCCAACCGCAGACAAGCCAGTCCCAATCCCAAGTCACGTCAGATATATATTTCTCTCTCTCTCTCTCATTACCGAAGCTCATAAAGCCCTCTAATTTTTCCCCCAATTTTCCATCACAGCGAAGCAAAAGAAGAGAGAAATGGCGGACAATTCATCGTCTTCACCAAAACCAATTCAACAACCCAATGCAATCGAATCATCAATCTCTCAAAACCCAGGAAACCCATCTCAATCTCCATCAATCGATATCCCTCAAATCGCATCCCCGTCTCTCTCTCAAAACCCCCAAACCCCATCTCAACAACAGCAAATCGCATCATCACAAAGCTCTCAACACCAGCAGCAATTGTTACTGCAACAATTTCAACAGCAACATCAGCAGCAACAGCAACAACAGCAGAGTAATTTGATGGATTCATCGAATTTCCAGATTCAGCAGAGCATGCAGAGGTTGCCATCGATGTCGAGGTTGAATCAGATGCAGCAGCAACAGCAACAGCAACAGCAACAACAGAGCTATGGTGCGATGCGGCAGCAACAGGGGATTTATGGGCAGCAGATGAATTTTGGTGGTGGTTCGATTTCTCAACAGCAACAGCAACAGCAACAGCAACAGCAACAACAGCAACAGAATCAGCAGAATCAGCAGATGGGTAATGGTAATCTGGGTCGGTCGGCATTGATAGGTCAGACTAGCCACCTCTCCATGTTGCCTAGCCAAGCTGCCCAGTTGAATTTGCAATCGCAGTTGTTAGCTTCGGTATGAACTGTTTGTTTGAGATCGAAAAGCTTTAAAAAGGGGGGACAAATTGTATGTTGGGTAGGAATGAATGACAATTGTTAGTTAGGGTACTCAATTTGTAGCCTTATTTGAAATTCTTCCGTAAAAGATTCAATCTTTCAATTTAGAATAATCAATCTACTTTCGATAGCTAATCTTGTTGTAATTTTATAAAATTTTAATCCCAATTCCCTCATTTGAAATCCACTAATCCAAATGGAGGGTTATTTGGTGAGCAATGATGAGAAAGAGGATTATTTTCTCATGTTTGGATTATAAGTTGAGTGAGAAATGGCGAGAAAGAGAACTCTTACTAAGCCTATTTCAAGTGGTGAGGTTTGTTATTTGATGAGAAACAAGTTGATTGGTTGTAAAATATTTATAATACCAAGATTACCCTTTAAAATACAATGAAAGAAACAAATTCTCACCCATATCCCTCTCCCACATGATTTGTTTTTAACACATCCATACATAATAGTGAGAAAACACAAATCATTTTTTTTTCTTTTCTTTTCTCATCTACATAAGATACCACAATTATTTATGTTCTTTTCTTTTCTCGCCCTATAATCCAAATGGAATGTTATTGTTTCTGTGAGGGTTTCTCTTTGACAATTGTAATGTTGGGTGCAGCCAGGACAGAAAACAGGGTTTGTTCAAGGATCGCAGTTCCATCCAGGTAGTTCGCCGGGGCAACCTCTGCAAGGGATGCAAGGAATGGGAATGGGATCTCTCAACTTGAGCTCTCAAATTAGAGCAAATGGGTCCCTTGCATATGCCCCACAACAACGGATAAACCAGGTGCAAATGAGACAGCAATTATCCCAACAAAATTCTCTCTCCTCAAGTCAGGTATTAAATTAATTTATACTCCGTTAAGTTTTTGCAAATTCTTGTCTAGTGGACACTGCTATTATTGTAATTTTAATTTTATTTTATTAATAAATATGGTTGTGCAGCTAAATATGGTTGTTATTTGCATTGGAAATAAATAAGAAGTATTTGATGGATATTTAATATCACATTTATTGCACATCGTTATAGGTGATTGTGCTATTGCTTGGGCTCTCGTAGGCCATTGCCTCCTCAATCCTCGTCTAAGCAATTTCGAAACTATGAACTTGAATTCTAATGACCTTGAAACATGCACAATTACAAGTGCTGTAGTAGTACTTTAATTTTATTAGTCTTATCTCTCTCATAGAATAGTTTGTCCTATCTCTCTCATGGAATAGTTTGTGAAGAGTTGACTTAAATGCCTTCACTAAGAAGCACAACACGGTCACACGATACAACACGGACACACTTCCAAATTTTCAAAAAATACAGGATACGACATGTGGTGGACATGTGCAAAATATATCATTTTATAGATTTGTTTTGTGTCATATATTTGAATATTATATATTTTTTCCATGTCACATATTTATTCTCGTCAAATACATCAATCTTCTTGGGTTTGCTACTTCGGTGAAAAAAATGAAGAAAAAAAATGCTCGACGTGTCCCTAGCATGTCCGATTGAAAATAATAAAAATAAAAATGGGACATTTTCTCTAGCATATCTAACATGTGTCCATGTCAGATATCAGTGCATGACTTCCAGAGAGGTTTGTGCTTCATAGTGCCTTCATAAAGCCATTTTTGGCTTGTATGATTTGCAACTTTTAAGAAAGCTTTTTGTAGACCTATTCCCGTACTTGTGCACATAGTTTGTTACTCTCTCTACCCTTTTTTAAGGCGGGTGGGGTTGGGACATGGTCTTGGCACATAAATTTTTTTTGATAAATAAGCATAAATTTAATAGAAAAAGATCAAGATGATGCAAAGAATACAAAATTCCAACCCCTAAGGAAAAATGCTAAGCTATCAAATCCTCCACAAAGGTCTCTTTTGGGAAATGGATTAAAAGCCACTTCCCAACTTTTAATTCATTTTGGATCACATCATCTCTCACATTTTTTTCACTTTTTTAAAAAAAAAAGCAAAAAAAAGTCAAAAAGCTTACTTTTAATCATTTTCCCAAAACAACCTAAAATTTATATAAGCTAAAACATCTGGATCAACCAACCCCGTAACCCAATTATATAACACCGTAAGCACCCGCCTCTTTAGCTAAGAAATCGAATGAGACACCCCTTGGAGTACATGTCTGTTACGCTCCAACTGAATAAGCCACATTAAACTGTGAGAAGCAATCATCCACGCCTTCTAACGTCTCCTCCCTACCCTATCCCTTGCCCAACTTTGCAAGATTGCCGACCCCGAACCTGGCTGCACCCAAACCAAACCAAACCAAACCAAACCAAACCAAAAGTCGCAACAATAAGCGTCCAAAGTTTAGATATAACTAGGTAATGAACGAGCAAATGATCTACCGACTCAGTATCACCACAACACAAACAATACCAATTCACCAGTATATGCCCATAGCGAATCAAATTATCAATCGTCAGAATACATCCTAAGGTTGCCGTCCATACAAAAAAAGCTACCTTGGATGGCGTGCCCGACACTCAGACATATTTCCAAGGATATGAAACCACATCAACAAGTCTATGAGTTTGGACTGCAAGATTTATTTGCCACTTGGAGCTTAAAGATGGAAGAGTTGCATAACCTTCGAAGAAGTAAGATTTGTAGAGCTTGTTGTGAAATTTTAATTACACTTGCAAGCGCACAAATCGTATGGAGGTATAGTTTAATGAGTTTGAGGTCGAACACAAAGGGACTTGTGATTGTTGGGAATCACAGTAATATTGGAATTCAATCTCAATTACTATGGAAAATATTATTGTTAAGCTTATTTATTTATTTATTTTTAAATAACTATTTGATGTACGCTCTTCCTTGCCTAAATGTTCAAAATCAAATAATCTAATGTATCTGTTTATAACAAATTACATTAGATATATAATATTTGAATTTAATAAAATAATAATCAAGGCAAACTAACTAATGGGTATATCTCAAATTATGAAAGAAACTTGATTAAATTCATATTCAAAATTCATTGAGCCAATTAAAACGAGGCAAGAATAATTAATTAATTAAATCACAAAATTGGGAAATAAAATCAAACCATGTATTTAATTACTACAAAACATGAGGTTTCATCCTCAACCTCAGTTGAGAATTTAGTTACTCATCATTGAATAAACTATTGAATCCATGAGACTAATATTCATTAAAATAAAACTTACAAGCGTAGAAGAAGAAAAGAATCTAAAATGTAAATACTGAAAAACCCCAATTGTTACTCGTTTTCTCTTAAAATCTCTCATTCCCAGATAATGGGTGTTACATATATTTCTATTGAAACTCTAAAACCTAACTTACTAAGAAAAATAAAATAAAAATCTAGTTACGTAGATTTTTATTCCACACGGCAAAGGCTCCACATGGTCATTGTTAATTTTATTTCTTTCATTGACCATTGGTTCAATGGTAAAACCCTGGCCTAATAACCTTGAGGTTATGGGTTTAAGTCACGGGACAATCACTTTGTGTACTATGCCAAAGGTTAGGTGTATACCCAATCTTTCCCCTTCTAAACACACATTAATGTGTACTAATTGGGCCTTTTTTCCCCCCCCCCCCCCCCCCCCCCCCCTTGAACCTGCTGTGCGAAACGCCCGTCCTTAATGCACAAGCACAACTAATCCATGTGTTACATGGATATAAGGGACCCACGTATAAAATATAATAAAACTTGATCATCAATTTAAATCATAACTAAATATAAAGGGTAAATTACATTGACCTCCCTTGAGGTTTGGAGAAAATATAGGACATCTCACAGTTTTGGCTTAATTATATTGAGCTTCCTTAAGATTTGAATTTACATAACAATTAACCTCATTTTCATCGATAATTCATTAGTCATATGAATAGAAAAATGATATTGCCATCACTTTTGCATTGAAATGTATATTTTTTCTTGTTTATTTTTGTGTCTTCACACTATTTGCATTAGTTACGGCCACTTTAATCTTATTACAAGGGAGGTCAATGTAATTATGTCAAAACTGTAAGGTTATTTGTATTTTTTTTTCATACATCCAGGGCAGTCAATGTAATTTACCTAGATATTATAAATTTATAAATTAAGGGAATTAACATAATAAAAATGCGTTTATATAAAAAATTAATGTAATAACTACACACTTTTACCCATTCATCAGAGCCTATGATGCAATCCCTTTACTTGGGAAAAAAGTAAAGGTTACACGTAGAAAACAGATCAGCAATGCCATTAAAGCTTTTGTTTTAAAGTTAAAATGGGGATTAGGACAATATCCTCATTTTGGATTTCAAGAATCTGATGGCATTTGTTATCCTTCACGTGGTCTTGTATTTATAGAGGACCGCCATTTAGAGAAGGGGCATTTCTTGAAGACCTAGATCTTAGAATTCTTCTAGAGTCCTTTTTCCAGAGATCAAACTCCATAGCCTGCTACAATTCCATTCCCCCGCCCCACCCCCGAAGAAGAAGACACACCTTCCAACCTTGACGACTTTGTGACTTGTGATTCCCAAGTGTTTGTGCTTCGAAGTCTGTCAATTTTCTATTTCAAATCTTCTTGTTCATTTCCAACATTACTCAGAAATGGAGTTTTTTAGGTAAGGGGTTATTTATTTATTTACTTTTTGTAAATTCATAGTCAAATTGTGTCTCAGATCATGGTTTTCAACATCGCGATTAGATCCTACGATCTTGAATTGGTAAAACAATCCAAATCGTTGTAGGATCGGTGAGTAGGATCGTAAATGTGATCGCTGAGTTTTTGATTTTTCACTTTATTTTTAAATTTCAATATGTATTTGTACCTCATTTTTTTAATAGAAAGTATAATCTTACGATCCTATGATTTGATCCATGAGATCCTCTCATCGATCTTGCGTAAGATCTCGATTTTAACAACTTTGTTTGGAATTTGCTTTTTTAGTGATTTTTTTGGTCTTTAGTGAACATTTTTTAAATTTTTTCCAAAGAGGCTTTACACTTTTAGGTTATACTCGACTAGATAGACCAAATAGCTAAGAAGCATGGACACGGATACGGATGTAGACACGGGACACGGCGATTTCAAAAAAATGGAGACGCGAACATGGTGGGGACATGACAATAAAATATATTTTTATATATTTTTATTTGCTATTTAGATTAATATTATATCTACAAACAATCAATATTAATAAAAACAAACTGTAATTCTATATGTTATTTTGTTTTTTTTTTAAAATTAAAAAAATTAACACTTACCTTTTATATCTTTTTTATAGATAATCTATTAAGTATTTAAATTTAAGAAAAATAAAATAAATATTAAACATTCATCATAAGTATTAAAGAAAATGGGAGAAAAGACAAGTTAGCATGTCCCTAGTGTGTCCCCGAAGTGTCCTTGGAAAATAAATTAATTAAATAAGGGGACACGCCATGTGGCATGTCCCATATGTGTTCCTGAAGTGTCCACATGTTTGACATAGATAGAGCACTTGTTTTGAAATGTCGGTGCTTCATAGCCGATTAGTAAAAAAAATTAAAAAAATTTGAAAAGAACACCAAAAAAAAAAAAAAAAAAGAGCCAAAAGCATTTTTTTGGATTTTTAAATTTTGTTTTTTTACTTTTTAAATCTGTCTACATTAGATACATTAGATGGACTTGAAAAATAAAAAAAATTGACGTAAATTTGGAAAAAAAAAATCACTAAAGATTAAAAAGTTTGGAAAAATGTGACTTTTTCAGTGGGATCCCAAACTCACTCTCAATGGAAGTGCCAATCATACTTTTTCTTCTATTAATTGGAAGTTTCTTTTTTGTGAAGAGCATTTAATGATCTGAAGTATTAAATCTGAAATGGCGATCTAGTACTTCAAAATAATCAACATTTTTGAGTGGTTGACGGTGGTTAGTTGAATATAGAAATTTCGAAAAGCCTAATATTATTTTCTTAAAATATTTTCCCATTTCAAATTTGTGTCAACAAATGGAAATCTCATTTATAAACCAAGATTGGTTACATCCGTATATTATCACAGCATCACTCGTATATATGTCAAAAAGTGGATTCACAAATGAAGGGAGGGGAGGGTGTGTCCATCTTAGAATCACTCTCATCTTGGATCAGTTCTGCATAAACAATTGACAATGTTAGGGGCTCCAACTGGCTTGGAGAACCGGTATTCAAAGCATTTTCATAAAGTAAAGAGTACAATTTTCCAATGCCGCCTATCTTTAATTTAAAGATCAGGTTCATCTTGTGGGGCAATGTTTCAAAACTACTAATTAATTTAATGTTGGCTTTTCAAAATGGGCAAAAAAATACAAGGAAAAATGGACCAACAATTTGGGACAGAGGAAGTAGCTCTTTCGTTCCTTGTGGGTGGGTGTAGTATTTCCATAGCTGTCAGATTCCATTTTTTGTATGTGTTCTTTTATTCACTTTTGTTTGTGTGTGTGTGTGCAACTTATGTTAACATTTGTGCCTTTTTTCTTTTTTTTTTTTTTTTTTCTTTTCTAGAAACTACAGGCACAAAGTCAACTGAGAACGTCATTTATAAACCCCCAGTTATCTGGGTTGACTCAGAATGGACAGGCAGGTTTGATGCAGGGCTCTTTGTCACAGCAACAATGGTTGAAGCAAATGTCAGCAATGTCTAGTCCAAACTCTCCTTCATATCGACTTCAATCTCAGAGGCAGCAGCAAGTACTTTTGCATAATCAGTTGGCTTCTTCTCCTCAATTGCAGCAAACGTCTATGTCATTGAACCCACAGCAGTTCTCCCAACTTGTACAGCAGCATCAATCAATTTTGCACCCACAGCTCCATCAGCAGCAACAGCAGCCTCAGCCACAGCCGCAGCCGCAGCCACAGCCACACCAGCAACAGCACCACCACCTCCAACAGCAACAGCTTTTGAATCAGCAGCAGTCTCCCAGGATGGCAGTGCCTCCTGGCCAAAAGTCTCTAAGTTTGACGGGATCGCAGCCAGATGCTACAGCATCTGGGACAACTACTCCAGGGGGGAGTTCAAGCCTAGGAACAGAGGCAAGCAATCAACTTCTTGGGAAGAGAAAGATACAGGATTTGGTTTCACAGGTCATCATTCTATATTTCAATTGCTACTTCTCTTTACAATTCTAGGCAAACCAATGAACCATGGTTCCAGATGTGAGATTTGAAACTTTTTGGGTCTGGGAATGATTTAAAATGTGGTATTTCTTCATGAAAAATCAAGAGTAATTGTAAAGATGATTAAATTCAAATTGGGGAGACTTAACACACACACACACACACACACACACACACACACACAAAATGGTCATCTAGAATTGTTCGTAGTAATTCGTCAATCTCATAGGTAATGTGATGTGATTCTTCGCTACATGTCAAAGATACAATTTTTTTGGAGCAATTTTTAATTATTGGTTCGTATATGAAATAATTCCACATTAGTCATTATGATCATCTTTTGGTTCTTCAGGTGGATCCACGAGGAAAGCTGGATCCTGAAGTTGAAGATCTTCTTTTGGAGATTGCTGATGACTTCATTGATTCGGTGAGGCTTGCTAATACTAACTTCTTCAAATTTGCATGCACATTGTCTTTCTCTGCTTCAGAACATGCATGTTTTTGCTTTGCTTCGGCAAGGGCACATGTTTGTAGGCATGGTGCTTATTTTTTTCTTTCTTAAATTTCTTCCATTTTTAGATTGGTCTAAGACGTATGCTTTTCAATTTCTGCTGTTCAATTCTTACTGCCATCCTTTCAAGAATAGCAGTGTACTCAAGACGAGATATACTCATTTCATGTGGATATTACCAACTGATTTTACCTCAAGATTCGTTGGGTTGTATTATAGGACTACATGCTATTGCTTCGTTAGATTGTTCCAATATGATACAGTCAATATGCCTTCAGATAAAATAGTTAGTTGGCATGCAGTATTGAATTGGAACAGTGTAGGAACTTTACGCCAGTCAGATGCATTCAATAGTCAGTGTCAAACACTAAGAAATTGAGGGAACAGATATACATATTCCATGCTCAAGGAATCTGAGGAATGAAAGACTGTCAATTCCTGCACAATCATGAAGGTCCCATCTATTTTTTATTTTATTTTTCAGATAAGGCTACTGATCTACAGTGCTTAAGATTCATGTAGCCAAAAAATTGAAACTTGAAGCTTAGAAGAAAAGGTTATTGTATGAACCAATTGAACAATTTTTTCATTAGTTTCAAGATATAGTGTTAATCTCGCCTCTATTGTCAGGGACATTCTCTTATTGCCTGAATCACACCAAAATTTTGGTTTACGGAAGCAAGGGAAGCTGGTGCCATTGGTGATATTTAGCTGTGGATCATAGTTTTGTCCTTGAGTTACTATCCTGTAGCTCACATGTGGTGGCAACGTATTTAAAATACTTTCAATCTTACTTCTTCTTGTGCGACAATAATTTTCCTCTGCAAATGTTGTTGGCATTCTAAGATTTGAGGACAACCCTTAATTTTGGAAACTAATCCTGTTTGTTTAGAAATTCTGTATTAAACATATGTCATATATTGGAATTGTGAAAATTGTTTTAGTGGACTCTGGCAGGTCAAATGGAATGGTGTTTCTAAAAGAGGAACATATGAAATACTGTAATTGGATGCAATCTACATTATGGTTGCAAGCTGAAATGAAAAATAGGGCAACATATCATATTGTAACCAAAATTTATAGGATGTTAGCCCATGGAATGAAATACCCATGATATTTGTGGCATATTCATTGATATATCTGCATTGTCGAGACCTCTATAAATCAATATTATCCACAATATTTTTGTAATACTTTATTGATTTCTCCGTAAGATGTTCCGTGGGTCATTACAGATTAGATCATAGAGGGTCATTGTTGCATTGGGAAGCCAAACTTTACTTGCATAATACTTGCAGGACTTCTGTACCAAACATCATGGCATTTATATTTTTCATCTAATCTGGTATCTGAAAGCCAGCAGTATCTTAAGCTTGGGTGCTGCAGGGACAATTTTTAGTCCACATTGTAGGGAAACTGCTCTGGCCCATTATCATAATCAAATGTAAATACTTTGTAGTATATTTGCTTTTACTTGTTTTTGTTTTTTATCCAACGTGTGCACCCTAATTTTATCTTATTCTTGATTTTATATGAAATCTAATTACCCTATTGCTTGTAACATCGTATTGTTAATGAGCTGTGTTAAATGCTGTTCATACACTGCTGCTATTTGGACATTTCCTCAACTTTATTGAGGTAAACATCTATATATACACAATTAACAATGTCCAACACCATCCTAATTTTATTTTTTTCGTAATTTTATAGGAATTTTGTTTCCCATATTGTTTGTGATACGATATTGTTAATGAGTTCAGTTAAGTTGGGTTCATACACCTCTGCTATTTTGATATTTCCTTGATTCTAGTGAGGCAAACATGTCTGGTTTATGCTCAATCTGATTGGGGTTTTCTCAACTTATAGTGGATGCATTTTACCTCTTTCAACTTTATGGATGTTTTTCTAACGATATTATACATGGCTTACTTTTGTTGTGTTTTCTTTCTTTGTCAATCCTATAGCTAAGATAAGCAGTCGTATACCAGTGTGCAAGCTCTGCATTTGGGTTAATAAAATTCTGAGTTTGTTTTGTTTAGAATTGGGGATATCAATCTCAAATGTGCAATCAACTGGATATGATTAGGGGACATGCCTCACATTCTCAAATGTTGTGGGGGAAATTTTTGTTTTCTGCTTGTAAGTTGCATGAGGACTGCACATGCATCTTTTTACATTGGATTGAATTTTTTGAATGAATTTTCTCAGATGATTTAATTGAAATTATTTAGGAACATTACATTTCTGCTTAGTTGGTTAAATTGCAGTTAAGTAGCTTGCCTTTACCATCCATCCTAATGCCTTGTATTTTGTTCAAATGTTTTTGGCATAGAATTTTGTGGTCTTTCTTATGAATTCATCTTACTGCCTCTTTGCAGGTTACTACATTTGCATGTAGTTTGGCAAAGCATCGGAACTCTTCGATTGTAGAGGCCAAAGATGTGCTGCTTCACCTTGGTTTGTGCTTGTCACTTTATCAGTAGATTTATATTGTGTATACTGAATTTGGAAAACATGGGTTTTCCCTTGTTAATATCATTGGATAAATATTAGGAAGAGAGTAGGTTACATATGGCTTGAATGAAAGAATAAAAAAAAGAGGCTTCCATGGTTACAGTTTTCTTTTTTTGATTTACAATGCAAGGGTGTGTAGCTGCATTACCATTGGGCATAACGATGGTATGCACCACATTCAGTGGCATGAAATATCTTTTTGCCTATTTTTGTTTACATTTAGACAGTTAACCTTGATCTAATTGAATGAAATCATTTGCAGAGAAAAACTTGCATTTGACCATTCCTGGTTTCTCAAGTGAAGAGAGGAAAAACCAACAGAACCATGTAAGAATTTTATCTTTGTTAACAAGTTTGTGTTGCACTATGGTAGTAGTAGTAGATTACTTTGGCTCTGGCATTGGATTGCTGACCCCCTCATTCTGAAATCCCTGCATACAAAGTAAGATAAAAGCTTCCTCTCCAAAATGTTATTTTTGGAATGTGGATTTATCCCCAAATAATTGAGTACAAACTTGAATGCCTGTTTGATTTCTTGTCAATTCCCGACCAACTTTTAGGTAAAATGACCCACTACTACTGTTTTTACATATCACTCTGTCCACCTGTTGTGTTGAGATGTGAATATGCCACTATTCCTGATGTCATAAACCACCCCATGATGAAAAATTGCTTCAGTGTCATAGAAAATTGTGTTCTCATGTCCATCAAGCACATTTATGATTTGGTAAATAACTAGGAAAGAAGTTGGATCCATCAAGAAAAAATGGAGTCACTTCAATGAGAGGAATATCAGAGAGCCAGGGGTGATGCTAGCTCCATTTCTTATCAATCATTTCAAGTCCTTTAGTATTGGTGAGTTGCCTGCTAATAGAACAGCCAGCTGAAAAAAAGCTAGGTAGGTGCCTGCTCGCTTTCTCTCTACCACTAGTACTTTAGTGGTTGACATTCGTCACTGCGCTGTGTGATGTTTCTATATTGAAGCACTATATTAAAGATATTGTATAAGATGTGTGATTACATCGGAGAAGAATAGAAATGGTTATCTGCAGTTGTTCATATTCCCAATGAATATTTAATGATCAAAATTTAGAAACTGTACCAATTAAAAACCAATCCCAAAAAAAATAAAAGAAAATCTAAGCTGGTTTTGCCTATTATGCTTGTTAAAATTTCGATGTTAGTAGTGAGGGATTCATCTCTATTTTTTATTGCTTTATTAGGTGATCACATTGGACCTCTAGAGTGTTCTTTAAGCACTCCAGATGTGAAAGTACGCATTTATTATAGTTAAGATTAAACCCTAGTCATTTTTTTATAAAACTTTTGAATTGTGTATGCAGTCATCAAGTGATCTCCACAAGAAGCGTCTTGATATGGTGAGGAGAATTTTTTATACGTGCATTTCATCTGTCTTCTTCTTTCATGTTGTTCTAAAATTGTATTTTCTACATGAATTATGATGTCAGATACACTCAGTGATGGAGCCCTCACAATCGGAAACAAATGTGAACAATGGTAAGGAGGTAGCTAGACAGGGGCTCATCAACCCAGTTGGCACCAACCACCTGATAAGACCTTCCCCGAGTTCAGATCAGTTGGATTCACAGTCAAATGCTTCTCAAATGCTGCAACAACAAATAACTAGGTGTTAGACCAAACCCTTGATTTGGTCTCCTGTACCTTCTTGGTAAGCATCCCGAGCTTTCAACTATTGAACTTATTGTTTTCTTTTTATGAATTAACATGGTATATGTTTATTGCTATGGATGGAAACATGCCTCTGTCTAAAGTAGTTGTTGACTTTTGAGTTCATATCCTTTGGTTGTTGTATTAGGGGATTGTCTCCTGTAAAGAGCTACTCTATCCAATGTCTAAAACATTTCTAAATTTGGCTTTTCTTTTGGTTAATAATGAATACTGTATTTCTCCTATGAAATATTCCTGGAGCAAATTTGCATGGTGATATTGTTGTTATTTATGTAATATCTCAAGTGGGAAGTGTCAGTTATGTTATAGCTTACTTCCAAAGCTTGACTTTCTTTCATGGCTGCACTTGAAACTCATATCATCGTCTGGGCCCTAGTCCTTTGTGGGTGAATGGGTGTCATTGTCCACTGTCACAATCTTGGTCTGCCTTCTTATTTAGGACTTTTAAAGTTTTTTCCCCAGATTTTTCCATTATGCTAATTTATTTTACGAGTTGTTTTGCTCATCTGCCATGGCCATTTTAAGCACAGCAAAAATATTCGTTTTACCCACAACACTTGAAATTTTGGAAATCATTTATTTGGACATGATCATCTCTTGGGTGCATTTATTTATACAAGCATTCCCGTCATCATTGGAATTTCTATTGTCCACTTAATGCGCAGAATTTAACCAATTTTTCGCCACTACAGGTTGGGCTATTGTAAATATTTTATCATGTTGATAGTGCCATGGAAGATGTGTTGTGGAACCAGTGAGACCGTGTCTTAAAGTTTGGCAGCAGTGTCCGAGCTTGAGATCGACTCCTTCCCAATACTCTCTCCGTAGCAGCACAGTATGGGTACCAGAATCATCCAGATCTTTTTTTCTTCTTTCGTTTCCTTTTCTTGTGGAGGCTTCCAGTTTGAATAAAATCTTGGAATGATCAGGATATCCTACCTTTTTTTTTTGTTGGTAAATTTGGTTTGATTAGTAAGAAGTATTTTGATGGTGGGTTGTGTTACTATAAATATTTAAAGTAGTTTCCTGTGTAGTAGTTTGGTTTTTGTAGCTCAACAAACTTCTAAATGGAGAGATTTGAGCTGAAATTGACCCTTGGAATTGAACAGGTTTTTTGAGGGGTTAGTTTGGATTTTGTCAAATAGTCTTCATGTCATGTATTGTCATTTTTTTATTTTATTTTTATTTTTGTTTTTTGCCTTAGTCACTATTATCATTCAGATTTTTGTTATTTTTAAAAGGGAAAATTATAAATAAGTGATATTTCTATAAAATATTTATAAATTCATAATTTTAATTTTTAAAATTGATAAATTGTTTTATTAATTTGTAATTATTATTATTATTTTTTTGAAAACATGAACTGAAGTGCAATTTCTCCTTTTTAAAAAGTAGGACCTATCATTTTATAGAGTTTTCCTAAATAAAAACAGCTTGTGTTATGTTTGGTTTATTGAAATTAAAGTGGAACAAAATGTTTATTCTTTATCTTACAGAATAATCATTCACTTGTAATGGTGAATGGTGATTTTATGTGTATGTTTTTTTTTATCATTTTTTGGTGAATCAAATGTAAGAATGAATGTTAGGATGCATTCCATTCTATCTTTATTCTAATGAAGTGATAATTACTTAAAAAAAATCAGTTTGATATAAATTTCTGAAAATTTTTGGTCCCTTTTTGAAATATTTCAAAATTTTTTTTTTTGGGTGCAAAATCAAATGAATAATAGTAAATGTGTCAAGAATATATACGAGCACTATGGGGTTCACAACAAATTATAATATTAGAGGCGAGTTTCATTGTGTTGATATGTATATTATTGATACTTTTTATTAGTTTAAATTAATTAAAAAATTCTAACCACCATTTAAATTTTTATTTTATTTTTTGGGAATAGAATAAATAAAACATTTGATACTTTGCTATTTAAAACCTTAATCATGGACCAAAATCCCCGAATAAATCGTGAAACAAATGAATTGTTGAATTTTGTTGAAAAATAAAAGAAATACATGTACATTACATTGTTTATTGGGGTACTTACCAATTAGTCCTATTAACTAGACTTATTTACCTACAGGTCCTAACTAATAAATTTAACACTATAAAAATAAGAGAGTGATAAATTTATCACTAAAAATTTATTCATAAAAACAAAGAGACTGATAAATTTATCACTATAAATTTATTCATAAAAATAAAAGACTGATAAATTTATCTTTATCACTTAATAAATTTATCAAATAGGACTTAATGAGTAATAAGTCTCCAAAGTAGGACCTATTAGGTAATAAGTCTCCAAAGTATGACCTATTGGTAGTTTACCCTTGTTTATTTCGTAATTTATGAGACAAGAATAGTTAAAATAAATTTAAACAATTAATTAACTGAAAAAGGGAAAAAAGCTTTTTGACTTCTAATTTTTAATTATCAACTAGATATTTTTTTTAAAAAAATTTACACCAAACACACCTATTAATTGAACCTAACCCTCAAGACCATTTTAATCAAAGTCTATTGTTGACGAGATGGTTTTGTTTTGAGAGAGGGAAGGTTCAAAAAGTTCCTTTCGTACATGTTTCCCACCTAACGAGTTAGTTACAGACACCAACTTACTATTACTCCTAACTAGCAGTAGCAGTAGTACACAATCTTTTGTTTTTGTGTAATAAAAATTGAAAATACAAAAATTTGAATGATAAGAATCTTGAGAGAGAATTAGAATCTCATTCCTAGTAATTGAGGTTATTAGTAGTAAAATTCACTTGTCAATGTAATTCACGCGTTTGATTTTGTTAAACGTTCTCAATAAAAACACGATAAAATTTTATATATTATGGACTCAATTATTATTTTTTAATTTTAAATGGCTAACATGATTTTATTTTTTATTTTTTAAATGTGAGATTCCAGGAAGAAGTGGGATATGATATGAATCTGTTCCAAACATTAGAATTGTGGAAATTCAGAATCACAATTTTATTCTCTCTCAAGGTTCCTTTTTTCCAAACTTATTAGCCTAAAGGTATGAGAAAGGGGATAAATTATCAAATAGGTCCGTCCCATATCTTTCGTGATATGCTCTTATAATTCTATTGGTTACATACTCACTCTTTTTTATTTTTTTCTCTTATGTATTATATAAAATCATCAATAGAATTGGAAGGACACAACCTAATTAGAATTCCTAGAAGATAGGATAATTCCTCCAGAAAGAGAGAGTCACTGCTGATGAAATAGACAAAAACTCTTAAAATAGGAATAAAAAACCTAAAAAATCCTGTTATCTGGTGATGTTTGAACCTCCAACCTCTCATATGAAAGCATTGGGATTATGCTATTTGGTCTAAAAGCCTACACGCATTTTAAAAGAGCACGTATATGGTATGTATTTAAAATTTTAGTTACAATAATTCATAATTTTTATTATTTTGAATATAATTAAAGATTAAATTGGTTCGTAACAAAAAAATATCATAAAAGCCTTATAACTTAAGACTACAAAAGTCTCTTCATAACCAAAACACCACAAAATCTTGTAATAAAAATTACTTTAGATTATAATCAATCAACAAAGTCTCTTCAAAACCAACCACCGCAAAATTCACTATAAAAAGCTCCCATAATTAAATATAACATGATTTATAACCAGTACCACAGAAAGTTTGCTAAACTTATTGCCTTGTCAAATCAGACAAAATTTAGTTTCCCCCAACTTTAGGCAATTAGCTGGCCTCGTTTGGCATGTGTCTTAAAAGTCAAAAAATTATTAAAAAAATTAAAAAATTTATTACTCATACTAAAAAGTTAAATATTTCATTTTTTCTTTATTTTTTATATATCTTTTTATAAAAAACTAAAAAGTCATTCTAAACATACTAATTTTTTTTTTTTTTTTATCTCATATTTTAGTCAAAAAGTCAAAAAGTTACTCAAATAGCCTGTTCCCAAACAAGGCCTTTAAAATCTAAATCACCAAATAGAATAATAAAATTTAGAAAAATGTTATGTATTCAAAATATTTATTTAAATTTAATAATGTAAACTATACCTAAACTGTGTCTTATCTACTAGAGGTGAGCAACGGATATACCGATCCGCCAAAATCAATCGAATCGAACCGATCTGCCGCATTTTGGACGGATGCGTGATGACGAGCGGACGGTTGCGAATTGATTTTCTCCAATCCGCCAATTTGGCGGACGGATGGCGGATTTGAGATTCCTTTGGCCGCAACCGAACCGCCAAACCGCGAGCACCCCTAATAATTTATAAGACTTTATGTTTTCAATTTGTTTAAATATTTTGTTTGTGTTTTCAATTGAAAAATAGTTTAAATATTCTGTTGAAAAAAAGTTTTCAACTTGAATATATTTTTTGAATTGAAAAAAATAAACGTATTATTTATCTATATTTTTTAGTTTTTAAATTTAACTCTAAAAATAATAAATAGAAAATATGATATATACTGATTAGTTTTTATTTTCAAAAACATATATAAATGTAACAATATAGAGACATACAATCTCTACTACTGTCATATTCATGGTTTTGGTAGTTTGAATTGTTATTATATTTTAAGAATCACAGATTGTAATACTTTATGTGAATGAATCATGCTGTGATTGTAATATGTGGATGAGCCATGCAGTGATTGTAATATTTTAAAGTTTCAAACTTTCTTTTTTTGGATGAGACATACAGTGATTGTAATAGTTTTTTAAGTCATTGACTGTAATACTTTTTTTTTTTTTTTTTTTTGAGAAAGTGCACGAGTTGAATTATGTTGAAAATTTATAAAATCTTAAACCGCCAAACCGATTCGCATCCATCGGCTAAACCGCCAATCCGCTCAATCCACATCCGCCGGATTGGTGGACGGATGCAGATTAATTTTTTCTAATCTGTCAATCTGACAGATGGATGACAGATTGAAAATTTCATAACCGCAATCGACCCGCGCCCATTCTTATTATCTACACGTTTAAAATTCTAAATACTTTTCCGAATAAATTTTATAAACATACTTGCGTTTAGTGTGTTGACAAAGTCAAAAAAATATAATTTATTTTCGCTGTCCATGAATATAATTTGATTCATGTAGCCATCTTTTATATACCATTAGGTAAGCCATTTTTGTTGGCTTTTGATTATTAAAGTGGATTGTCTTCTAATTTTCTAACTAATTTCTCTTTTAATCATTTGTTAACACGTTTCTGTAAACTCCTTTTATCCAACTTTTTTAACATGTCCCTCTCTTCAAAAGTCTACTTTAGAAAAGTTAATCCAACCATAGGCTTGTTCTGAGAAGTAGGTTAAAAGTAAACTTTTAAATTTTTTTAAAAAGATGTGTAAAAAAAGAATAAAGAGAAGATGTGAGTCAAAAAAATTAAAAAGTTATAAAAATTACTTTTAATCAAATTGTCAAAATAAATCATAATCTAATTAATTGGGTTTAAAAACATGAAATTCATTGGAATAAGCAGTAGTACAAGAACGAATAAACTTTTAATAATGCTACAATTGTATCTACCCGAGTTTTGACATGTTAAAAATTTATTTGAAATTGACTCGATAAATAAATAATTTAAATTTAAATAATTTATTACTTGACTCGAATTGATTATATGAACAAAAATGATTTAGACCTCTAAAAGTAGACCTCTAATAGAGTATTAATTTATCTTTTTTTTCTCCATTTTTTGTCTTTTACTTCACTATTTTTTTTTTTTTTTTTTAATGGATGAACAGCTCATTAGAACTGCACTGTAACAGCTCTAATTAGAGCTCTACAGCATGACTGTTATATGAATCAGTAAAAGCCAAACTACTCCAGCTAGTCTTGTCATCGATTTGATTAAAACTCAACTAACCCCAAAGGTAAAGAAGCCAAGTTTTAAAGCATTTTGAAATTTATTAATTTTTAATTACTCAGCTCAATTCAGTTCGTTTATAAGTCTAATTAAATCTTTTTCAATATATATTATTTAATTCATTTGGATTTATTTTTCTTGGCATAGTTTTAAAGGTAAACTACTAATAGGTCCTAATAATTTGATTTAATTCTCATCAAGTCCTATTGAAAATAAATTCTAATAAAATTATCACTAAAAATAATTTTTTGTGATTATTTTTTGCATGTTGCTAAAACTTAACAATTGATGATTTTTTTATTGTCACGATTTTTATAAATTGTAGCTAAAACTTACAATTAGTGACGTTTTTCCGTGATGAATTTTCAAGCTATCGCTAAAAGTTGAAAACCAGTGATATTTTTTTGTGACAATTTTTTCAAATTGTCACTAAAACATATAATTAGTGATATTCTTTGTGACAATTTTTAAAATGTCGTTGAAAATTAATAATTAGTAACGTTTATTAATAGTGTTTGATGAAAAATATCATTAATTATCATAGGATCTATTAAATAATAAATCTATCTATGAGGACCTACACATAAATCTCCCTAATTTTAATTGGGTTTCAATAATTCTACAACACAAACCAACTATAACTTTCTTACATGATAACTTTAAGAATTTTTCCAATAACAGTTTTGAAGATTTTCATTAAAAAGTTCATAATATAAAAAATATTTATAATTTTAATATAATTTTTTACATATTTTAAAATATTTTTATATATTTTTGATACATTTCTATATATATATATTTTTTATTAATTTTTTAGGACTAAAAATAGTTTTAGAATTTTTCATTACATAAATAGGTAGGCATGTAAAAAGATTTTTGGTTTAATGATGAAAGTAGTGCAGAGCTTTATGAGTTATGGATAATAGAATGATGAGGTTTTTGAATTTGTGTAGATTGAGAATGAGAATGAGAATGTGAAGGAGAATCCACTTTGGCAGGCCTAATGATGTCTATCTCCGTTATTGCACCTCAACCTCCTTCACATTTGTTTCAAACTTCATGGAAGAGAAGTTGTAGCATTTTACACATCTTACATGACAAGGGTCCGTTTGGTTTTAGAATTAGGTTCAATGAGATCATCAGTAAGGAAATTAATAAAAATTTATCTGTTTAATGACCACTGGACTAGTAAAATTCATTTTTGTTTTATCGTTTTATGATAAGATTAATTATATGAAATTTCATAAATGCCCTTAGTGTGTTTTGATATATTTTAATATTAAAAATTAAATTTCATAAATATTTATTTTTTTGGTAATTATTTTAATATATGATTTTTTTGATATAATTTTTTTGTTATAATTTTATTATTATATTATTATATTTTAATATTAAAAATTATTATACTATAAATTTGAACAAAGGCAATATGATCATTTAATATGTAGTCCCAAGGGATTCATTTGTTAATAACATCTCCCCTACTTCACTAGTAATTCCATGGTGACGTAAAGTCCATTGTTACAATTTGAAAACAAACATGATATTATTGTTAGTAGTCCCAACTCTCTGATAGTCAAATCCCAACAAGTCCCTACTTCTGAGAACAAACATGGCATAAATGCTAAACGCTTTTGAGGCATTGGTTATTATTATTAGTTAGGGGAAATTATAAATACATATATCAGATTTGTTTAAAATATAAATTATTTTTCCTTCAAATTTCTAATCTTATAATAAATGATTCATTTTATTAATAAAGCATCAAATCAATTAACAGTTTGTAATGATTTTAAAAAAATATTTCAATTAATAATTTTGATAATTTTATTATTGTATAGAAGAGTAATTAATAATTTTATATTTGTAATTTTGACAATCACAAGAACCAGTTAATATTTTAAATAAATTCCAGAAATGTAAAAAATGAATGAAAATGGTACAAAGTTCAAAAAAATATTGAAATCAATAACAAACAGGTTAAAATTTGTAATAAATATCTTGTACTCTTTATTTATTTATTTATTTTGTTCTCTCTTTTTTGGGCGCCACAGGAACACTGGTAAGCTGATAAAGAATGTTATCCTCACTATTAACACATGCACCCATGTGATGCATGCAATTTCCATTGGCCTTGTTTGTTTTTTCACTTTAATTTTAACAGTGAAAAGCTAGTTCAAAAAGAACATTTAAAACCCAACTTACAAAAAGTGGGCTCTGAAAAAACAAATAAATTGAAAATATGAAAGTAAAAAGTCTGTTTGGTAACTATTTAATTTTTAATTTTTAATTTATGTTTTTAAAAAAAATTATAATAGAAACTTGTTTGGTAATTTTTTTGGTTCATAAATAGTTAGTCCCAGTTTATAAATAAAGTAAATTGGTGATAAATCAAATCTAAGAAATGTATAAGACATTAGGTCCAATGAATATTTTTTGTTAGTGAAAAATTCACCTTTTGTGAAATAGTTTAGTGAGAAGTCATTTTGTTGTTTGGGAGGACATTTTGTTTCTAATTTTATCCCTTAATTTATCTGTTGACTTTTCGTTGACTATCTGTTCAAGTTTATATCTATCTGTTTAAATTTTTTGACTATCTGTTTAATTTTTTCTCTTATTTGTTCAAATATCTATCCAAATTTTATTATCTGTTCAATTTTTTTACTTATCTGTTTAAATCTATTTGACCAAATTTCCTTATGTCTAATTTTTTCCGTACATTCTATTTGTTGATTTTTTTTTTATCTATTCAAATCTTTGTTAAAATTATTGTTTTAATTTTTTCTATCTATTGAAATTCTAAAACCCTATCTGTTGAAAAAAAGAAGAAGAAAAGAATAGCACAAAGACAGATATATCAACAACATAGATATCTTACACAGATCAATAACCACAACCAACTCAACGCTCACTCAGACATACATACACACAAAAAGAAAGATAGATGCACTGATCAAAAATCAGAAAAACATATACGTATTGTTCATAAAAAAAAACAGAGCTCAAAGCAACATCCTTGTAAATCTTTCACTTAGACTATAAATTACTCTCTAATAGCTACATAATCCAAGCCACTTAAGCCGACAAAGGAGACAAAGACAACGATCGATCACCGCCGGAACAGATCTGGCAAAGAGCACCCTCATTTTTAACCCTCATATATATATATATATATAAAAATATATATATAATGTTAGTAGATATTTTAATATTATAATGTGTTATAGGTTTGATTTTCTTTTCTTTCCCTCCAAGTTTTCTTTGCCTTTAAGTCAAGTTTTTCTTCTTCTCCAAGTCCTCGAAGAAAACTTGCCCACCACGTCTCCAAGTCAAGTCTTCATTCTTATCCACCAAGTCTCCAAGAAAACTTGGCTACCAAGAAAATTTGCCCTCCAAGTTACCTCCCTATAAATTGAGCCTTTCACCTCTCTTATTGGTAGCTCAAGTTTCTTATTTGAGAGATTATCAGGCAAAGAAATAAAAGGTGTATGTAATGAAACTTTGGGTTCAACCAATTGTGCAGTATTGGTGAACCATACGACTTAGTCGGGCTGTTGTATCCTGGGGGGGACAAGTCATGGTTTTTTCTGCTGTACCGGTGTGTGGCTTTGCCTAATCGCAGAGGGCTTGAATCTCCTTAAAGAGAGCAAATTTCCCGCGCCTCAGCCCTTACAATAGTTATTGTAATTTTTTTTTTATTTGTATTTTCTCGTGTTTTATTTGTAATTATCACCAACAATTTTAAGGAGATTCAAATAGTAAAATTCATGGAGCCAATATTGGAGAAGCCCAACGAGAATACCGGTGATCTCAACAAGCCCTTCCGGTTCAAGGAAGCCCATTTCAAGAGATGGAAAGGCAATGTGCCTTTCTACATCAATCTCTTCAAGGTGGCCTATATCCTGACCGAGAAAAATCCGAACAAAGTTTCCACTGAAGAGATGACTGACGAAGAGTATGCCGTTCATCTTGAAAAAATCGAGAAATACAACACAGATGAGTATAAATGTCAGTATTATCTTTTGAATTGTCTTTCGGATCAATTTTATGATTATTATAATACTACTTACACCATTGCCAAGAAAATATAGAAAGCCTTGCAGAATAAATATGACACTAAAGAGGCAAGCGCTAAAAAATATTCAGCAAGCCGCTTTTTCCGTTATCAGATGATAGCTGGAAAATCAGTGGTGGAGCAAGTACAAGATTTTTAGATGCTAGTGGCTGAAGTTAGATCCGAAGGCATCAAAATTGGAGACAATCTTGTTGTGGCAGGTATTATTGACAAACTACCATCATCTTAGAGAGAGTTTCAGAAGTCAATGCGTCACAAGCAAAAAGAGACGTCCTTGGAGACTCTAATCACACGGATTCGGGTGGAGGAGGAAGCACGATGACAAGATACGCTTATGACACAAGAGCATTCTACTGCAAAGGTAAATTTAACTTCCGGAAATACTTTACCTAAAAGTCGATTTCATACAAATAGTCACTTGAAGCCAGTTAAGAAAATCTGGAAAAATACTGGAAGGTCATAAAATAAAAATTACCCAAGGCAAAAGAAATGGAACCAAGAACCCCCTTCACAAGATTTGACAAATGTGACATGTTTTGTGTGTGGCAAAAGTGGGCATACTGCTCGAACTTGTAAATTTCGGAAACAACAGTCTCGACCACATGCTAATGTTTCCGAGGAACCATTTGTGGCTATGATTACAGATATTTTTATGGTTCAATCTGTAGAAGGGTGGTGGGTAGACTCTGATGCTAATAGGCATGTCTGCTATGATAAAGATTGGTTCAAAGATTTTACTCATTTTAATGAGGAGGTGACTGTTATGCTTGGTGACTCTAGTTTAACCAAGGTGCTCGAGTGTGGGGATGTTGAGCTGAAATTTATCTCTGGACGTGTGCTTGTTCTAAAAGATGTGTTGTACACACTGTTTATGAGGAAAAATTTGATGTCGAGTTATTTGCTCAACAAAGCTGGTTTCAAGCAAATTATTGAATCTGACCAATATGTAATCACTAAAAAAGGCATATTTGTGGGGAAAGGGTATGCCAGTGATGGAATGTTTAAATTAAATGTTGAGAATAAGAAAGCACATGTTTCTGTTTACATATTGTCTTCTATGAATTTTTGGCATGCTAGTTTGTGTCATATTAATAGCCGATATGTGAGAGTCATGAGTAGTTTAGGATTAATTTCCAAAGTAACAAATAAGTTTGAGAAATGTGAAGTTTGCAGTCAAGCAAAAATAACTAAAAAGCCTCATAAAAGTGTGGTGAGAAATACTGAATTGTTAGAATTAATTCACACTGATTTATGTGAATTTGAAGGAATTTTAACATGTGGTGAAAATAGATAATTTATCACTTTTATTGATGATTTTTCAAAATACACTTACGTACACTTGTTGAAAAATAAAAGTGATACTTTTGAAAAATTTAAAGAATTCGTTATTGAAGTTGAAAATTAATTCGGTAAAAAGATTAAAAGATATAAAAGTGATAGAGGCCGGGAGTATGAATCTTTTGGATTCAACTCGTTTGCACAGTCTTTGGAAATAATTCATAAAACTACTCCACCATATTCACCTGCATCTAATGGTGTAGCAGAAAGGAAAAATAGAATTTTAACTGATTTAACAAATGCTATGCTAATTGAAGCAAGTGCTCCTTCAAATTTGTGGAGTGAAGCAATTTTAACTGCATATTATGTTATGAATAGAGTGCCACATAAAAAACAAAAGTTACACCTTTTGAGTTATGGAAAGGGCATAAGCCAAATTTGAGATATTTGAGAGTTTGGGGTTGTCTAGCTTTTGTTAGACTTGTGGACCCTAAAAGACCTAAATTAGGTATGAAAGCTGCCACTTGTGCTTTTCTTGGATATGCAACAAATAGTAGAGCCTATAGATTTTTTGATATTGAAAATAAAATATTTTTTGAATCAGGTGATGCAATTTTTCATGAAGAAAAATTTCCTTTTAAATCTAAAAATGGTGGGGGTCAAAATTATCAAGAAAATATTTTATCTGAAACCGGTTCCTTTACTCCTCTTTTACAAAACCAAGATACTGTAGTTTTTGAACCTAGAAGGAGTAAAAGAGCCAGATTAGAAAAAGATTTTGGCCCTGATTATCATGTTTTTAATGTGGAAGAAACTTCATTAACTTTACAAGAAGCTTTGGCATCTCCTGACTCTGTTTTTTGGAACGAGGCTGTAAATAATGAGATAGAATCATTATTATCCAATAAAACTTGGGTATTAGTAGATTTACCACCAGGTTGTAAAACTATTGGCTGTAAATGGGTTTTGAGAAAAAAACTTAAATCGGATGGAACTATTGATAAATATAAAGTAAGGCTTATTGCAAAAGGTTTTAAACAACAATCAGATCTTGACTTTTTTGATACATTTTCTCCAGTTACTAGAGTTACATCCATTAGATTATTAATTGTAGTAGCTGCAATTCATGATCTAAAAATTCATCAAATGGATGTTAAAACAGCCTTTTTAAATGGGGACCTGGGTGAAGAAATCTATATGGATCAGCCTGAGGGTTTTGTGGAACCCAGTCAAGAAAGCAAAGTGTGCAAGCTAATTAAATCCCTATATGGTTTAAAACAGACCCCTAAACAGTGGCATGAGAAATTTGATTCCTACATGATTGAGAATGGCTATAAAACGAATGAATGTGATAAATGCATCTACTATAAATCTGAAGAAAATTCACATATTATTATTAGCCTATATGTGGATGATTTACTTATATTTGGCTCTAATTTGCATATCATCGTGGAAACTAAAAATATGCTTAGTAGCCATTTTGATATGAAAGATCTTTGTGAGGCTAATTATATTTTGAGAATGAAAATTACCAAAACCTGTGATGGTATATTTCTTGATCAGTCGCATTATGTTGAGAAAATTTTGAAAAAATATAATTTTTTATAAATGCAAGCATGTTCTTACTCCTTTTGATCCTCATGTGCATTTATTTCCTGTTGAAAATGATGAGGACGTAATTAATCAAAAGGAATATGTTAGTATGATTGGTAGCTTGCGTTATGTGACTGACTGTACTAAACCTGACATTGCCTATGCAGTTGGAGTACTTAGCAGGTTTACTAGCAAGCCTGGTAGTGATCACTGGCTAGCCATTGAGCGTATTATGAAATATTTA
The DNA here is from genome assembly GCA_030407325.1 of Camellia japonica. Lineage (NCBI taxonomy): Eukaryota > Viridiplantae > Streptophyta > Magnoliopsida > Ericales > Theaceae > Camellia > Camellia japonica. The sequence goes on from JAPPVO010000010.1 coordinate 114,195,763, forward strand.
TCTGGTACCATAAAATATGGCTTGTTTTATAATAAGTATCCTACAATACTTGAAGGTTACAGTGATGCTGATTGGAATACCTTGTCCGGTGATTCATTATCAACCACTGGTTACTTATTTACCTTGGGAGGTGGTGCTATAAGTTGGAAATCGAAAAAACAAATCATTATTGCTAATTCAACAATGGAGGCTGAACTTATTGCTTTAGTTACAGCTAGTGAAGAAGCAAAATTGGTTAAGAGATTTGTTAAATGAAATCTCTTGTTAGGAAAAACCGATTCCACCTATATTGATTCATTGTGATAGCACCGCAGCAATTGGTCGAGTTAATAACCATTATTATAACGGTAAATCCAGACCTATAAGAAGAAAACACAGTACTGTGAGATCTTATATGAATAATGGCATCATAAATGTGGATTATATTAAATTTGGTGATAATCTTGCAGATCCATTAACTAAGACCTTAGCAAGAGATAGAGTCTGGAATACATTGAGGGGAATGGGGTTAAAGCCCATTGAATATAGTAGGAGCCATGTATGAGGATACTCAACCCAGGGACCAGAGATCCTGTAATTGGATTCAATGAGAAAAACGATCATATGATGGCCGTGAGAAATATACTAAATTACTTTTTACCCATCCCTATGATGTAAGTCCATTTATCCTGTAACGTTGTAGAGGTTGAGTTATTAAAAAAACACTCTTAATGAATTCTGTAGCTCTTATTGAGTGGGGTGTCATAGTTACAGGAGCACCTTTTACAGAATTCACCTATATGAGTGTGGTAGTGGGGCCGTTACCTATGAGATTTGAGCTAATTCTCAAACACACTCATGAATCCTGGGATCGCACAAGGCCGTAATGTGCTGGCTCTTAAAGCTTATGTGAACACCTGGAAATTATTTATTTCCCTTAAGCAGTCATAGTTCAATGCTGAGCATACTATTGGCTCTGGAGTAGATATTATTGTTTCACTAATGGAGGTTCAATGCAGAGCACACGTACCATGATGCATAGTATCCTTCTTTGCCTAATAATCTCAGATTTTGCTACCTATAATATTAAAATAGATGGGGGAATGTTAGCAGATATTTTAATATTATAATGTGTTAGAGGTTTGATTTTCTTTTTTTTCCCTCCAAGTTTTCTTTGCCTTTAAGTCAAGTTTTTCTTCTTCTCCAAGTTCTCAAAGAAAACTTGCCCACCAAGTCTCTAAGTCAAGTCTTCATTCTTATCCACCAAGTCTCCAAGAAAACTTGGCCACCAAGAAAATTTGCCCTCCAAGTTAACTCTCCTATAAATTGAGCCTTTCATCTCTCTTATTGGTAGTTCAAGTTTCTTATTTGAGAGATTATCAGGCAAAGAAATAAAAGGTGTATGTGATGAAGCTTTGGGTTAAATCAATTGTGCAGTATTGGTGAACCATATGACTTAGTCGGGCTGTTGTATCTTGGAGGGACAAGTCATGGTTTTTTTTGCTGCACCTGTGTAAGGTTTTGCCTAACCGTAGAGGGCTTGAATCTCCTTAAAGAGAACGAATTTCCCGCGCCTCAGCCCTTACAATAGTTATTGTAATTTTTTTTTATTTGTATTTTCTCGTGTTTTATTTGTAATTATCACCGACATATATATATATATATATATATCAGATCTAGTTGAATCCAAATAACATTCGCTTTAGTTGAATCCATCAATCAGCCTATTCTAAGATACTAAATTAGGTTCAATTCCTAAACTTCTCAGCTTATCAGAGGCCTCATTCGCTTCACCTACACATCTTGAGCACCTTTTTTCCCAATGACAGTCAGCTTTGCCTCAGCTAGAACCTTGAGCACGACCGTTGTTGATGAGACAAAGGACGGATCGGAGTCGACAAAGATCTCTTCACTAGATAGCCTTCAACAGCCCCTCCCTAACCACCGCTGTCCTCCTCCGATTCCTCTTCTCAGAAACTTGTCAGGATAAGGAACAGTCAGCGGTCGCTTTAAGTCATCTCTCCCTCCTTCGTCGTCTTCTTCATTGTCTTTTCCTGATCAGACTCCGACACCATTAAAGCCTTAGCAAAGTTGCGGATCTAAGCGATTGATTTGAAGCTGCGAATCTAAAGTCTCAGCTGTAGCGGCGCCAGTTCCCCCATATTTGTGACAGTACCAACTCCGATGGATGTTGGTGATGGTGGTGGTGGTGGAGTTGGCGGATGAGAGAGAATGAGAGGAGGGAGAAAGAGAGTGAGAGAGAGGGGTTTGGTAAGCATGAGAAAAGAGAGACGAGTAGTGAGATAGTGAGGTTAAGGTTTGGTTTGGTTGGAAACAATATATATAGATGGGTATTTTGGTCATTTTGTACATTCTTGTCCTTATGGACATAATAAATTAACACCTGGATCTTTAGGCAAAGAAAGTATTGTTGGAACAATCTTCTGTGTAAATAAAATAACTTGAAATAAATTCAAACAAAATAAATAAATAACATACCAGATTTATTTTGTCGAACCAAATAAAAATTACAAGACCAAGTCGAGTGTGTGACACTCTGTCCTTAAGACAGATTCGCCCCGCTACGGTACTTACGGTTGAGTGGCGTCTATCGCTCAAGATACAATGATCTTCACAAATTGTAGTAGTACTCCAAACAATTTGTTCGGCGAACTAGAACCTTGTGTTCTGACTCTCTGAATTTTATTCTAAAACTAAAATGAAGAAAAATGCACACAATAAAATCTGGACAGTAATAAGACAGTTTCAGACTGAATTTCCGGGGGTCTAGACTGCAGAAAACATGGCAGTATATATAGGCAAAATTACACAGGCCCGAATAGGCACTACAAGGCTGAACAGGTGCAACAAGTGTAACGGATACTATTTTGAAAATTTCAAACAGATTCATAGTAGTTTATAAAAACCGAATATGACCGTTAGCAACTTTTGGAATCAGCTTTACCACACGATTTTGGAAAAACAACCATTGGTTTGACCAAGTCAAATAAACTTAACCAAAACAAAGAAACAAAAGGTATTTATTATGTAAACTATTTGAAATATATATATAATTATATAAATCAAATTAAATAGTTTAATAAATAAATAAAAAGAGGTGCAAATTTTAAGAAACCACTTAGGAACCTAAAAATTAAATTTAGAATTTAAATTAAATTCCCACAATTACAAACTTTAGGAAACCGCTTAGGAATCCAAAATTTGAATTTAGATTTAAATTAAATTCCCACACTAATTTTTATTGAAAAAATTCAAAAGAATTTTATCTAGAAAATTAATGTTAGACCCGAAAACAACGTCATCTTCTCATTCACTCATAAATGGTTTTGACGTTCCGTCTTCACCGTGTGACTTGCCACGCGGCAAGGAACACTTCACCTCTTCGGACCCACCCCAAAAGGTGTTTGGGGTCCACCCAAAATGGGCTCAAAATTATGCCTATATAAAACCATTTTCCAACAAGTATTAAATTGGATTTTCTGCCCGAATACCTTTATAAATAAGGCTAAAAAACATTAAAAAAAAAAAAATTTGTTTTTTAAAAATACCGTTTTTTTTAAACATTGTGTATTTACTGTTGTTCCATAATGCAATTGGTGTTTAAGTGGGGACTGACATGGAATTTGTGTCCCGAAATAAGTAGAAGCTTTACAATTAAATTATAATTGTGGTTTGTATTTGTGTATAATACTATTATTAGTAATAACATTTTGTTTGCAACTATAATTGCATGTTGTGGATGCAATATATTCCCATGCTTCACCTTGTTATCATTGTTGGTACTTCTTTCAATTAAAATTATGATAAATTAAGTTTCACATGTAGTGTAATGTAATGTAAAATAGACCCTAATTACGTATGTCTAACTTTTAAATTGATCTATAATTGATATTGTACTAATATATTTATATTTTGGATGTTTATTATAATTTTATGATTTTCATTGTCATAAATAATTAAAAAATAAAATAACCATTTTATGCATTAATATTAACAAACATATTTTTGAGTTTTTGTTTTTAAAATTTTTAAAATATTTTACTCAAACCAAACGTGTTTGTAATTTTTATTTTTCTAAAAATAAACAAAAAAACTAATTTATAGTTTTCTTTTTTAATAAACCTAAATAAAAAAAAAAACATAAATGTTACCTAATTATCTTTTTGAAAGTACAACTGTTTAAGCATGTGATTTCATATTTTAAACTAAAATCAAATGTAAAGAGACGCCAAAAGTAGTTCAATAGCAATTTGTCTTTTTCTACTTTTTATTTTTTATTTTAAGGTACATTACATTGACATCCCCTGAAGTTTCTGTTTAATATAGATTCTCTGATCACATTTGAAAAGATGACTTGCTTTAAAGTTGGAAGGGGTGCTTGTAGTTCGATTGTGGTCGGAGAATCTCCAATGTATCATCTGTTTGCCAGATTGGCAGATTAAAAAAAAATCAATCCGTATCTATCTGCTGAATTGGCGAATACAGATTGAGCAGATTAACAGATTGACGAATGGATACGAATCGATTTGGTAATTTAAACTTTTATAAATTTTAAAAATAATACAACTTGTCAATATTTTTTTAATAACAATCTAACTCAACATAATCAAAAAATTATCAAGTAAATTGTCAAATATTAATAATAAATACATATAAGAAAACTACACATTATCAAAATTATTTCATTACTCTTTTTTTTTATTATTATTCAAAAGATTATTTAATTTGATTTTTTTTAAAATGACATAATTAAACTATATATTTTCCATACAAAAATATCAAATATCTACATTTACCATTTGATAAAAGGATTTTCAAATTGAAAATAAATTAAAAACATAACATAATATTTAAACTTTAAACAAATTGAAAATACAAAATTTTACAAATTATTAGGGGTGCTCGCGGTTTGATAAAAGGAATCTCAAATCTGCCATCTGTCCAAAACTAGGCGGATTGAAAAAAAAATTAATTTGCTACTATCTACTCGTCATCACGTATCCATTCAAAACGAGACAGATTAATTTGATTCGATCAATTTAAACGGATCAAAACATCCGCTAACCACCCTAAATACCTTAGAAAAATTGAATAACAAAAAGGAAAATGATTTGGAGCCCTAAAAACTGTCCCCCTAATCCCCCTAATTTTCATTTTGGATAACTGTTTTCTTGTTTTTTTTTTTTTTTTTTATTTGATATGAAAATTAGGGAATTAGGAAAAGTGTTTTTAGAGGATGTAGCAAGGTCATAACAAAAAATTGCACTAGACTCTATGATTCACGTGCGTACGTTATGAATAGTAACAAATTTTGTCCCATTATAAATATTGTTTTAAAAATTAAATGGAATAACAAAGATTTGCACTAGACTCTATGTATAACAAATAGACTCTATGAATAACAAAAATTTGCACTAGCGTCTCATTCACGTGCGTACATTTGACTCCATAAATAACAAATTTTGCTCCATTATAAATATTGTTTTAAAAATTAATATGCTATTAAGTTGTTGATATATTTTATTTAAAATTGAATTGATTAAGTGATAATTAATTAAGTCTGTTTAATAATTATAATTGAAATTATTTAAAAATTTATGTGCCTATTAAAATATAAGTTAAAACTTAAGTAAATTTTTACTTAATTCTTACTGAATTTATAAAAACGAAACATAAGTATTTATATATATTATTATAAATTCACTATCATCACTACCACCGTTACCATTACCACCACCATCATCTACCGCCACTGCCACTGTTACCACCACTACTACCACCACCATCATGTCACCACTATTACCGCTATCATTATCACCACCACTACCACTACCATTACCACCATCATCATGCCACCACCACTACACCCACCATGCCCACCACGTCATCGCCATCGCCATTGCCACCACTACCACTACCGACATCGCTGCCACTACCACCGCCACCATAACCATCATATCATCACCGCCACCACAATATAAAAATTATACATACAATTTGTAAATAATAAATATTAAATTTAATCTTATACATATCAAATAATTTATTTTTAATTCAGCACTTAAATTTTTATTTAACAACTTTTCAACTTAAAAAATTCAGCATTTAGTTTTCAATTAATTTTCACTCTTTAGTTTTCAATTTTTAACTTTACCAAACACTACTATAATAGGTCATAACTTTATTATTACATGTCATATTAAAAATAAAAATTGTTTGTTCAATATATTTTTTTTGTTGAGTAAATTATACTAACTATTCTTGATGTTTTAAAAAAATATATTAATAAGTTTCACGAGTTTTACAAAATTATACTGATTTCTTTTTAATAAGGTTGAAGTGATCAATCCAGATTAATACAAATGACGTGTAAACATAAAAATAAACAAAGCAAAACATAAAATTTTAATATAAAAAAGATGATTGCTTGTTTTCACTTTTCAAAAAACACTTTTCAAAAAATTCTACTTTCTTATTTTCTGTGTTTTTTTGTTTTTACTGAATTTTTTTAATATTTTAAGTAATTTTTTTACTTTTTAGACACACCTAACATAAATACACCTAAAAAGTAAAAAAATTGTAAAAAAAAATTCACTAAATACAAAAAATACAAAAAAATACAAGAATTTAGCACATTTTTTGTATTTTTATGTATTTATAATTTTTTAAAATATTTTTTCATAAATTTTTTACTTTTTAGATACATCTAAGTAAGGTGCATCTAAAAAATTAAAAAAAATGTTTCAAATTTAAAAAATATTCACTAAAAACAAAAAAACACGAAAACCAAAAAAATCAATTTTTCAAAAAACTTAATTCAGAAAACTCAAACCAAACACACTGATTATTTTTTTATTCATACAACTTATGAATGATAGATGAGAAAGAAGTTAAGTGTATATGAATTAAAATTTGTAAGAAATCTAATATAATTATACCAAACTTATAAAACTTAATACATAGATATGTATATGTATATGTATATGTATATATATATTTAAATCTCAAAGGAGTATAATGTAATTCTCATTTGTTTTTGGGTAACTTTTCCTGAAGTTTGGAGAAAATACAGTAAGGCCTCGTTTGGGAACCCTCCCTTTTAGCCAAAAAGTCAAAAAGTTACTAAATTAGTCAAAAAGCCAACAACCCATACCAAAAAGTCAAAGATTCTCTTTTCTCTTTACTTTTTGCACATCTTTTCGTAAAAAGCCAAAAAGTCATCCCAAACATACTAGTTTTTTTTAGCTCATATTTTAGCCAAATAGCCAAAAAGTTACTAAATTAGCCTGTTCCCAAACGGGGCCTAAGTCCCATGAGTTTGGCATAATTACAGTGAGTTTTCTTAATGCTCTGTTTGTTTAGAAAGAAACGGATGATAGAAAATGAAATGAAAGAAAGGAAAAAGAAATGAAAATTTATTTTCTTTCATTTATTTGAATAGATGAAAAATTTTGTAAGAAAATGATAGGAAAAATATATAATCACTGCATAACATGAAGTTTTGGAGAGATATATGAGCAAACAAAAACACAAAATAAACCTTGTCAAGATTTTGCCTAACTAGCAAGCTAGTTTGAATTGTATAGTAAATTTTAGCTTCTATTACTTTTTAAGACTCTTTATCTAAAAAAACACATAAAAAATTATTATTTTTTCTTTTTCTTTCACTTTTCTGTATTATCTATCTAACCAAACTGAGCCTAATATTTTAATTCATATAATACCCGATTCGTTTTTCATCAAAAATTTGTTAGCCGTATAATTGAAAAAATAATATTATTATCTCTTTTATATTAAAATACATATTTTATTTTATATATCGTTGTGTCTTCATATAGTTTACATTAGTTTTAATCTCTTTAACTTTACTAAATAAAAAATTATATAATTGTATCAAAATTATAAAATTTAATATATTTTTTTCAAACCTCAAAAAAGGTGAGTGTAATTTTTTATTTTTATTTTTTTCTTACCCCCGGTTAACTGGCAAAATGGAGTGTAATTTACCCCCTTTTTTTATTTTTTGTTTTTTTTTTATTGCCACCCTTTAATTGGCAAAATAGTATTCAGTGTGCTTGGTTTGAGTTTTTTGGATTAAGTTTTTTGAAAATTAACTTTTTTGGTTTTCGTGTTTTTTTGTTTTTAGTGAATATTTTTTAAATTTTCAACATTTTTTTTTACTTTTTTAGATACACCTTACTTAAATATATTTAAAAAGTAAAAAATTTGTGAAAAAATATTTTAAAAAATTAATAAATACATAAAAATATAAAAAATGTACTGAATTCTTATATTTTTTTTTGTATTTTTGATATGTAGTGAATTTTTAAAAGATTTTTTTTACAATTTTTTTATTTTTTAGATGTATTTATGTTAGGTGTGTCTAAAAAGTAAAAAAATTATTTAAAATATTAAAAAAATTTAATAAAAATAAAAAAATACGAAAAATAAAAAAATAAAATTTTCTAAAAAATATTTTTTAAAAAGTCGAAACAAGTTGTTTTCTATCACTTTCTATCACCATTGATAATCTAAATAATTTGGAACCTAGTAGATGTCATAAATAATTAGTGCACATTGGACCATTGAATGGACCCAAAGCAGCCCATAATTGTAAGGAATAAAAATGGATATACGTGGATCGATTTCACTTTTTCTTTTTTCTTTTTTTATAAATTTTTTATTTTTACAGTGGGAAGGTGTAATGATTGTAGCCGCCACCATATAATAGTAGAGATCGTTAGCAATTTGCAAATGAGTAATGCTACGCGTCAGGAAAAAAGTTTCAGAAAAAATTTCAGGAAAATTTTCTTGTCGGTAAGAGACCCATCACGTTAAAGGAGGAAAATGAAACGTCATGGGTCTCTTACCGGTAAGAGAATTCTCTTACCGGTAAAATAATTTTCCTGAAACTTTTTTCCTAACGCGTAGCATTATTTACCCCCCCAAACACATTATTATTCAATTCTATGGGCTTTATTTATTTAATATGTAAGTAAATATTTGAATTTATAAATTAAGATAAATTATAAATACACTTTTGAGATTTATTAAAAATATAAATTTTCTCTTTCATATTTGAGAAATTATATTAATCACATATAAATGGCCTCTTTTGTTAATCAACTGTTAATAGAGTATATGACATGAATAACAATTATATATATATAACCTATACTTTTTTTAACATATATATTGTTAGAACAATCTTCTGTGTAAAATAAATAAATTAAAACATATCAAACAGATAAAATAAATTATGTATCGAATTTATTTTACCGAACCGAATAAATAATTAAAAGATCAAGTTGAGTGTGTGACACTCTGTCCTTAAGATAGATTCGCCCCACTACGGTGCTTACGGATAAAAGGCGTCTATATCTGAAGATACAATGACCTTCACAAATTGTAGTAGCATTCCAAATAATTTGTACGACAAAACCTGTGTTCTTAACTCTCTAAATTTTATTCTAAAACAAATATGAAGAATAATGATGCAAGAAAGCAAAATGAAGGAAACAAAATAAATTTTTTATGGATATTTTCGACCCCCAAACTGCTGGAATATGTAGGAATTTATAGGCAAATGATCTGTCCGAACAAGTGTAGTTTAGAACCGAATAGGTATGAAACTGTTTTGAACAGATACAGATTCAAAATTTGAACAGATCTGGTCACTATTTAATCTGTCAACTGCTAGGAACTGCTGGGCAGTTTCTGGCAGTTAAAACTTGTTAAAAAAATAGTTTATTTGTTGGGAATTTTGGACTGGAAGTGGCACAATTATGGACAGAAAATTTGAATTCAAATTTGGTGCAAATTTTGAATTAATTTCCAACAAGAAATTTTGAAAAAATTAACATTAGAACCAACCCAACCCACAACCCACGCCTAGTATGGCTTGGCCGAACGGATAGTGGCGACGGCGGCACGCGAGCGCGTGTGTGGTGGTTTGAGCCAAGGTTCAATTTGTCCATAACTCCTCCCTTCTACAAACTTGGGGTGCCTCTTGGGGCGCAACCTAAGTGTTGCCACCTAGAACTTATATACATACATAAGTTCTCTTAAAGTTTCAATGTGGGACAAGCCTTACAAGGAAACCCACATTTTATTCTTTAATTGTCTAATTCTACGAACCCGAAAACGACGTCAACTTCCCATTCACTCATAAATGGTTTTGACGAACCGACTTCACCGTGTGACTTGCCATGCAGAAAGGAACACGTCACCTTTTCGGACCCACTCCAAAAAACGTTTGGGACCCACTCAAATTTGGGCTCAAAGTTGGCCCAAAATAAGCCTATAAAAACCAATTTTCTAGCAATCCCCCACATGAGTGGAATTTGACGGAAAGAAAATGCAACAACATGATCTAATTACAGAGAGTACATAAATTGGAAATATTCTGCAAATGATAGGTAACTTTTGGCTTTGAACATTTTCTTATGAGATACTATTAGATTTACTAACTAACTAGTAAACATGATGTCTTGAACTGTTCAGCCGTTTGTGTCAACCAAGACAATAGAACTCACATAGTATATTACCATACACAGTTTAGTTCTTACTATTGTGTTCATTTTGGCCCTGAACAACCTGGTCTTTCATGAATGCTTTAAAGACTTGTAGCCCTTCACAAATCTCATAGAACTGGTCCAGTTCACACTCATATAGGTGATTCTTATGAAGAGTATCTTGCTATACTCCACTAGGTATTCCTAGATATAAGAATCATTAAAAGTATTACTTAACTTAAATCGCTGCAGACATCACTATTTCATGATAAAAATTGGTAGGAGTTTGACTCCCCAGTGATCTTTTTGAGTTATACACAACTCGATTGTCCCTTTGAACCTAGATCTTGGGATCTCCAGTCAACTAGGTTGGGTTGCCGTTGTGGTAACTCTTATTTAATAGGCTTAAGTCCCATTCCGCTCGATGAATTCTCAACTAACTCTCTTGCTAACCCTTTGGTTAGTGGATCTGCTATATTGTCTTTAGACTTCACATATTCAATGGAAATAATTTCATTAGAGAGTAGTCTTACGATATTATGTCGACGACGAATGTGTCATGACTTATTGTTATACATATGACTATGTGCTCTACTTATTGTTAATTGACTATCGCAATGTATACATATAGCAGACACCGGTTTTGGCCACATTGGAATATCTTCAAGGAAGTGGCGAAGCCATTCTGTTTCTTTCCCAGCTTTATCTAAAGCTATGAATTCTGATTCCATAGCAAACCTAGCAATGCAAGTCTGTTTGGAAGATTTCCAAGATACAGCCGCCCCACCAAGAGTAAAGACATACCCACTGGTGGATTTTGAGTCTCTAATATCTGATATCCAGTTTGCATCACAGTATCCTTCAAGTACTGCTAGATATCTAGTATAATTTAACCCAATGTTACGAGTAAATCGAAAATATCTTAGAACCCTTATAATAGCTTTCCAGTGTTCTATTCATGGATTACTCGTATATCTACTTAATTTACTTACTGCATAAGCTATATCTGGGCAAATGTAGTTCATCAAGTACATTAAGCTTCCAATAATTTGGGCATACTCTAATTGAGAAATACTTTCCTGTACATTCTTAGAAAGAAACAAATTAACATTCACAGGTGTTCTAGCAAGATGATCATCATCTTTGCTAAATTTGTCAAGTATTTTTTCAATGTAATGTGATTATGACAAAGCATAACCTTCTGATGTTTTGGTAATTTTCATACCAAGAATTACATCAGAAATCCCCATGTCAAAATGTTTATTCAACATTTCCTTGGTAGTTTTAATCATGTCTTTATTACTACTTATGATGAGCATATCATTTACATACAGACACACAATCACAAAACCTTTGCTTATGTTTTTAATGTAAACACATTTGTCATATTCATTAATTTTGAATCTATTTGACATCATTGTTTTGTCAAATTTCTCATGCTATTGCTTTGGCGCTTATTTTAAATCATATAATGATTTAACCAATTTACATACTTTCTTTTCTTTTCCTGCAACAGAAAATCCTTCTGGTTGTTCCATGTAAATTTCTTTATCTAACTCACCATTTAAGAAAGCGATTTTCACATCCATTTAATGAATTTCTAGATTGTATAACAATGTAATAGTAATTAGCATTCTAATGGATGTTATTCTAGTAACCGGTGAGTATGTGTCAAAATAATAAAGACATTCTTTTTGTCTAAAACTTTTGACCAGAAATCTTGCATTGTATTTGTCAATTGATCCATTCGTTTTCATTTTTCTCTTGAAAATCCACTTGTACTCAAGAGATTTACAACCTAGTGGCATATCCACCAATTCCCAAGTGTGATTTTGCAGGATGAATTCAACTTCACTATTTACAGCTTCTTTCTATAAAGGAGCTTCAGGATTGGACATAGCCTCTTTAAACGTTAAAGGCTCATTTTCTAACAAAAATGTTAGGAAATCTGGACCAAAAGATTTTGAGGTTCTAGCACGTTTACTACACCTAGGTTTCTCTTCCTCATTTTGATCTATCTTTTGCTCTTATTTTTTTATCATGTTCTTGATCATGACTAGTAATAGCATCAAGAGATCTTTTGTTAATACTAGTCTCTTATCCAGTTTTATTTGGAAACACATGTTCAAAGAAAGACGCATTCTGAGATTCAATAATAGTATTTACATGCATTTCAGAATGTTCTGACTTATGAATCAAAAATCGATATGCACTACTATTCATGACATAACCAATGAAAATGCAATCAATAGTTTTAGGACCTATCTTAGTCTTTTTAAGATTAGGAATAGCCATTTTAGCCAAACACCCCCACACTTTTAAGTATTTGTAGGATGATACTCTCGCATGCCACAATTCATAAGGTGTTTGATTCACTTTCTTCCGAGGTACTTTATTAAAGTTTTGAGGTAATGCAGAATTTATTAACATGGCATTCATCATTTCTTTTAAAGTCCTATTTTTCCTTTCAACAATTCCATTTTGCTGAGGTAAGTAAGGAGCAGTGATTTGATGAATTATTCTATGTTCTTTACAAAATTCACAAAAAAGGTGATTCATATTGACTACCTCTATCACTTCTAATTTTTTTAATTTTCTTACCAAGTTGATTTTCAACTTCATTCTTATATTGAATGAAAGTTTCCAAAGTTTCATCCTTGGTTCGAATTAAATAAACATAACTATATCTAGTATAGTCATCTATAAAAGTGATAAAATACTTTTTCCCACCTCTAGTTTGAATTGATTTAAAATCACAAATGTCATTATGAATTAATTCAAGTGGTTTCATACTTCTTTTAATTGAATGAAAAAGAGTTTTGGATAATTTTGCCTCAAAACAAATTTCACATTTATGATTTAAATCAATATCAAATTTATGTAAACATTCCATATTAATTAATCTACACAAAGATCTATAATTAACATATCCAAGTTTACCATGCCATAAATTTGAAGACTCAAGCAAGTAAGAAGAAAATGTATTTTTATTAATAACAGGGGGTACAACAGTCATTATATTCATTTTGAAAAGACCATTAGACATGTAACTTTTTCCTACATATATCCTTTTTTGGTAAGTACAAACTTATCACTTTCAAAAACTAACATAAACCCATTTTTACTCAACAAAGATCCGGAAATGAGGTTCTTGTGAATGTCCGGTACATGCAGCACATTGTTGAAAGTGAGTTCATTTCCAGATGTCATCTTCAGAATAATCTTTCCTTGTCCTTTAACTTTGGAAATTGAGGAGTTGCTTATAAAAAGTTGTTCACCATTGTCCACTATAAAATAAGATGTGAACATCTTTTTGTCGGTACAAATATGGCGACTAGCACCAGTGTCCACCCACCACTCTTTAGGATTTCCGATAAGATTTGCCTCGGAAACAACTGTAGAAATATTTATAACATTTACACCATTGGAAATTTATCCACTTCGGTCTTATTGGCTTGAGCAACCTTCTTGCTTGATCTTCCTTTGCCTTTACAAAAATCAGTTCCTAAGAACTTTTCTAGTTTTTTACCATGATTTATTGGCACAATCCCAACATAAAGAGGGGTTGGCGCAATTATAGCCACCATACCAGTACTGGTTTGAACAGTAGTTTGACTAGTTTCTATAACCATGAATTTTAAATTATAAAACAAAATTAGAATTAGAATTTTATACTACACAAAAAATTAAACCATAAACACAAAATTTTAAATTCTGTAAAATAAAATAAACAAGAATTGTAACTTTTATTTTTAATTAATTTGAAAATAAAATAAAATGTTATTTAAACAAATTAATTTCACACAAAAAAATATTTTTGTAACATTTCAAGAATTAAAATACTGAAAATAAAATTTTAATTAACGAACACTCAGAAATTATTTCTGAAAACCAAAATTAATTTTTGAAAAACTTCACAAATAAATATTCTGAATTATTAATGACACTAGTATATTACTACTAGTTGTTAAAGAAACTAGACAGTATATTACTACTATCTGTCAAACAGTAAATTACTACTATTTATTTTTCCAACCAGAATATTATTTTGTAAAACCACAGAAAATAATTTCTATAAGAAGAAGAAAGAGAAAAGGAAACAAACGAATAATTTTGTATTTTGTCTTAATATTGATGGAACAATCTTGTGTGTAAAATAAAGAAATTAAAACAAATCAAACAAATAAAATAAATTATGTACCGAATTTATTTTACCGAATCGAATAAATAATTAAAAGATCAAGTCGAGTGTGTGACACTCTGTCCTTAAGACAGATTCGCCCGGTTACAGTACTTACGGATAAAAGGCGTCTATCTCCCAGGATACAATGATCTTCACAAATTATAGTAGTACTCCAAACAATTTGTACGGCTAACAAAACCTGTGTTCTTAACTCTCTAAATTTTATTCTAAAACTAGTATGAAGAATAATGATGCAAGAAAGAAAAATGAAGGCATCAAAATAATTTTTTTTCGGATATTTTCGAACCCCCAAATTGTTGGACTATGCAAGAATTTATAGGCAAATGATCTGTCCAAACAAGTGTAGTTTAGAACCGAAAAGGTATGAAACTGTTTTGAATAGATACAGATTCGAAATTTGAACAGATCTGGTCATTGTTTAATCTGTAAACTGCTGGGAACTGCTGGGCAGTTTTTGGTAGTTAAAACTTGTTAAAAAAATAATTTATCTGTTGGGAATTTTGGACTGGAAGTGGCATAATTATGGACAAAAAATTTGAATTCAAATTTGGTGCAAATTTCGAATTAATTTCCCGCAAGAAATTTTGAAAAAATTCAAAAGAATTTTGTTCAAAAAATTAACATTAGAACCGACCCGACCCACGCCTAGTACGGCTCGGCCGAACAAACGATGGCGGCGGCGCACGGGCGCGTGTGTGGTGGTTTGAGCCAAGGTTCAATTTGTCCATAATTCTTCCCTTCTACAAACTTTGGGTGCCCCTTGGGGCCCAACCCAAGTGTTGCCACCTAGAACTTATACACACACATAAGTTCTCTTAAAGTTCCGATGTGAGACAAACCTTACAAGGAAACCTACATTTTATCCTTTAATTGTTTAATTCCATGAACCCGAAAATGACGTCAATTTCCCATTCACTCATAAATAGTTTTGACAAACCGTCTTCACCGTGTGACTTGCCATGCGGCAAGGAACACGTCACCTCTTCGGACCCACCTCAAAAGACACTTGAGACCCACTCAAATTTGGGCTCAAAGTTGACCCAAAATAAGCCTATAAAAACCAATTTTCTAACATATATATATATATATTAAACTACAGAAGCAATAATGGTACTTTGCATTACCTTAAATGAGGATATCCCTAATATTGGGACATATTATTATTAATTGAAATACAGATAGATATCCCTAATACTGGGACATATTATTTTATGGGTATGGCTTCCGTCCAGTCCGGGATCAGACTAGACCGTGCTGTTGGGCCCGTGGGGCCAATCACGGGTCCCGTTTTGATAATCTGAACCGTTAATGTGTAGAACTCATCGAGTACTAC
Organism: Camellia japonica; assembly: GCA_030407325.1. Classification (NCBI taxonomy): domain Eukaryota; kingdom Viridiplantae; phylum Streptophyta; class Magnoliopsida; order Ericales; family Theaceae; genus Camellia; species Camellia japonica. The sequence goes on from JAPPVO010000010.1 coordinate 114,211,814, forward strand.
ACGCTTGTAAAAAATCACGTTGATCGGATATCGATAGCTAGCTGATCAAAACAGTTTTTTGTCAACCGTTAATTTGTTCACCGTCCAATTTTTTTAATACGAAACTGATTTGATCATATAGCTATCGATATCCGATCAACGTGATTTTTTACAGGTATATAGTACTCGACAAGTTCTACACATTAAACGGTTCAGATTATCAAAACAGGACTCGTGGTGGCCCCCACGGGCCCAACAGCACGGTCCAGTCCGATCCCAGACTGGACAGAAGCCATACCCTTATTTTATTATTATTATTAATTGAAAGAAGTTTAACGTTGAATTTGTCATCTCTAATATTACTTTTGATACAAGAGGGGTAGGGAAAAGGAAGACCAATTCATTTGCTTTAATCTTTCCTTTATTTTTATTTTTTGTCAAGGGTTCTTTTATGTCTCTACTTTAAAATATTCATAATTACTGAATCATTGAAAATCTTAAGATTTGGTAATCTGATATATAATCTAATTGATATGAATATTTTAAAATAGTGAAATTTGAACATATCCTATCACAGTTCTGTTTATGTATTGGAAGTTAAAAGTGTCACATTGTATTAGGGAGAGAGCCCAACTAGAGGGTGCTGTTGGGTCTCTGTCGGCCTACCACGGAGCTCGCATATAGGGCTTGTCGAATATTTTATCGCTGTAAAACATCACGTTGATCGAATATCGATAACCACATAATCATATCACATTTGCATAAACAAGTGGCTATCGATATTCAATCAACATGATTTTTTGTAAGGATAAAGTATTCGATGAGCCCTGCATATTGAACAATTCAAATCATCGATGTGAGCTTCGTAGTGGGCCCACAGAGGCCCAATATCACCTTCTAGTCTGATTTGGACCGGAGAGAAACCTTTCCCTTATTATTATTATTCAGCTTATTTGGTTTGAGTTTTTTAAATTCACTTTTCAAAAAATTAAAATCTTTATTTTTCATCTATTTTTTTTCATTGAATTTTTTTAATATTTTAAGCAATTTTTTTAAAATTTTTTTTTAGATACATCTAACATAAATGCACTTAAAAAATATAATATTTGTGAATTTTTTTAAAAAAAAAATCACTAAATACCAAAAATATAAACAAAATATGAAAATTCAATACATTTTTCTTATTTTTGTGTAGTTATTAATTTTTTACAAATATTTTTAGATACATCTAAGTAAGATACATCTAAAAAAGTAAAAAAAAAAATTGTTTAAAATTTTAAAAATATTCATTAAAAACAAAAAACATAATTTTCATAAAATTGATACCAAACACAGTGATTAATTTTTTTTTTTTTTTTTTTTTTACGTGATAGCAACGATCCTGAATATAATATTATTTTGGGATGAACCACTTAAATCTTCGTATTCTTATACGTTTAATTTAAAATTTTATTTTATTCCTATTTGTATCGTGTATCCCAACTATAATTTAGGAATAGGCAAACACCGGGCTGGATTGGGTTCGGATAGAGTTAACTGTATAGTAAGAGTACATGAGTCCATCCAAGCCCGGCCCGGCCCTAAAAAACTTCCAAATTCCAAATTTGTCCACTTAACCATGGTCTACTCTTTTTTTTTTCTTCCCCAAAGGATTATCAAATTATTTAAACTGTTTTAATAATTATTTTAATTTGAGACATTAGCAAATTTCAATTGTACAATAAATATGGTGTTTAATAAATATTTTAATTAAACCTTGAAAAGATATAAATATATATATATATATGTTTCTTAACTTTTTATTAATTTTTTGTTTATTTTATAATTAAATAATTGTTGGAAAATTTATAAAGAGGTAGTTGTGAATTGAAATAGACTCCATTTTGAATGAAAGGGTCTAACCTTTCATGGTGTCTTTTGTTTTAAAGGAAGGGTCAAACCTCCATTTGAATGAAAGGATGCAAACCTTTCATGGTGTCTCTTTATTTTAAAGGAAGGGTTATGTCCCTTCTTCATACATTTTCTATTCAAATTGAATAGGTGCCAACAAAGCCTATATAAAGGTAGCCCCATTTCAATTTTGATTGATTTCCGAAAATTCATTTTTCTTGCCTTCATTTTGCTCTCTTGCGTCTTTTATTCTTCATATTAGATTTAGAATAAATTTCAGAGAGTTATAGAACACAAGATTCTAGTTCGCCGGACAAATTTATTTGAAGTGCTACTACAAATTTGTGAAGATCATTGTATCATGGGAGATAGACGCCACATAAGCGTAAGCACCGTAGCGGGGCGAATCTGTCTTAAGGACAGAGTGTCACACACTCGACTTGGTCTTTGGATTTTCTTTTAATTCGGTTCAATAAATAAATTCGATACGTTATTTATTTATTTTGTTTATTTTAGTTTCATTTATTTTATTTACAAAGAAGATTGTTCCAACAATAATATATTATAAATGAGTGGTCAGGTTAGACTAGTCTAAAACTCCTTTTCTCAAGTCCAATCCAAAAATAAAATGGACTCAAAATCCTTCCAGAACATGTTTGTTTAAAATATAAATGATCTGGTGTGATTTTATAAATTACATCTCGTCTATTAAAATTTTTAATTTTATAACAAATAATTTATTTTATTAATAAATCATCAAGTCAATTAATAATTTTTAATGATGTCAGAAATTTATTTAAATTAATAATTCAAGTAATTTTATTATTGCATAAGAGAGCAGTTAAGAATTTATTTTTTCAATTAATTATGTTAAATTAAAAATCTTAATAATGAAATATTTATAATTTTTCAAATCACAAAAAATAATTTGTATTTTAAAATTATTTAAAAATATATATTTATAATTTATTTTACTATTTTTTTTCTTCTTTCTAAATCCTAAAAATGTTGGGAAGGAGTTGGTTTCGGCAGACTGAGGGGCCATGGCCAGTCCTACCATAATTGTGTATGAATTGACGCACTACACTTTTTCTTTTTTTTGAAAAATGCTTGGACCTCTTTTTTTTGGGACTCTACAATCATTTTTAGATCTTAATCATTGATGTATGTGTGGGACCTACTCACGTATGTGTGAGGCCCATACCATTAATGAATCGAAAAGGAATTGTGAAGTCCTTAAAAAAAGGTCTTAATTATTTTTTATTTTTTATTTTTTTCTCCAATAAAATTGGAACAGTGTGTGTACGTGTAACGTGTTGTAAAGCATCAACCTGAATTTTTTTGTCCAGGGAGGTCCTACACTGATTTCAACCAACTTTCAAGAGCGTACGTTGAGAAAGTTAGCTTGAGTGTGAGCAGCCCATGCAAACTTGGAAGGGCAGTTGAGTTCAATGTGATTTTCTCTCTCTTCTTTTTTTATTTATAATATATAATAAAAACTTTCTAGATTGTGATGTTCAATGAGTCGGCATCATTTTTATATCACCATAAAATCACACACAATCATTTCTATAGTGCTAACTTAAAGTGTTGAGAATATAAATATCTGTTGTTTATTTAAATTACGCACTTTAAATATATATATATATATATATATATAGGGACTTATAATTTTAAATTTGTAAATTTAATGACAAATGAGTTAGTCCTAATAAAGTCAAGTGTGATGAATTAAAAATTGATAACTATTATATCACTTTATTTTGAGTGAATTTGTGAGATTTTTTTTAAAGGTCCCAAATGTTTTCTTACGGTGCCCATCTTGACACAATGTACGTAATAAATATCTTGACATGTTGTCACTTTTCTCGCCAAAATAATTTATAATTTTTCTCAGCAAAATGGTTTTTAACATGTTTACTGGTCACAAAAACATGTTCACTAGGCCGATGATTCGCAACTTTCATTTTAGCGGTGTATCATTTTAGGGGTGTACACCATTGATTTCTCCAACTTATTATATGATATCAGGCATATTTAATATAAATTTGATTAATATATTTTAATAATTTTGAATATTTTTTTGGTAACATTCTGAATACATAGAGTTGTTATAAAAAATATATTTTTTAAATTTCTTTTACTAAATTAATTTTTAATTTTTTTAAAAAAATCTGAAATAAAATTCTAAAAACCAAATTTATATGTGAAAAAGTTTCAATACAAAATAAATAAATAATAATAATAAAAATAAAGATAAAGAAAAAACAAACAGTTAGGCAAAGACCTATGGTAAACTTTGCACATGCAGACCAAGAACCCATTTCAGGTTTATTAGGATACTCCCTACGGTCCAAAATCTGGACTTGATGGGGGTGTTTGAGTCAAATTCATCACCCCTCCGTTTTAATAATTTAAATTGTTTATTTTATTAAATATTTTATTTATATAAAAAATTAGATCAATTTGATAATTGTAAGTTATTTAATTTATTATATTTTTTATTTAAAAAATAGACTATAATTATGTTTTTCAAAAATAAATTATATTTTTTTTTATGACAAAAATAATAAATTAAATAAATTATAGTTATCTGATCAACTTAATATTTTTGTGGATAAAATATGAAATACCTGACAAAATGAACAATTTAAATTATCAAAATAAAACTCGTAATGAATCCTACATGCCCAAATAGACACCTCCAATTCAAATTTTGAACAAGTATGATATATCCCTCTAAAAAGGGAGCACTAAACCAATTCTAATGAGCTAGCAATTCAAAAACAAAAGACAAAAAAAAGAAAAGGTAGACACAGCCATCACATCACGGGAGTTAACTCATTAAAACCCGCCCTAAAACTCCATATTTAGAGGTCTCAATCATTATTAAATTTTGAATCAGGAATCCTCACATGTTTATGGAATAAGTGGGGACCCCAAAAAATCAGTCTTCTTAGGCTTTGCACAGACACATTATATATACCAACTAATTCACACAATCCCAAGCAAAAAGAGTCCCTCTTTCAGCCTTAGAAGGAAACCGTGTTTCCTTACGTTTTGGAAGCAATTATATCTCTGAAAACTGAGCCCCACTCGCTCACTCACTACCCTCCAACAGAGAGTGAGAGAGAGAGAGAGAGTTGACTACTTGGAAGAGTTTCATAGATGGGTAGGAGACCTTGTTGTGCCAAGGAAGGCTTGAACAGAGGGGCATGGACTGCCATGGAGGACAAGATTCTCACAGACTACATCAGAGTTCATGGTGAAGGAAAGTGGAGAAACCTTCCCAAGAGAGCAGGTGAGAGAATGATATCATAACTCATGATATACATATAGCTTTTTGGTAGATAGTAGATACAAATTTAAGAGCATCTCCAATGTTAAATCTGACATGCCATTGGCAAATCTTGGCTATGTTACAATATAAAAAAGTCAAAATTTAACAATTTTGATCTCATCTCAAATTTTCAACCATTTTCTAAATCTATATAAATTACATTTAGCCGTTCATAGTATTATTAAAACTCAAAATTTGATAACTTCAATGACAATAAGCCGCTCAAAGAATAATGAGTTGAGAGTCCTTTGTCCCCCTCTCTCTATTTCAAACACTACTTTTATTTTAAAATTTGTCTCTCTGATTCTGATCTTTTGGTAGATATACATAGTGACAAAAAAATTGGAACAGAAGATCTGATTCGATATCTATTAGGATTATTTGTATTTTTTCAAACCAAAAAATGGAGAAAAAACAAAACAAAACAAAACAAAGCAAAATAAAATGTTATGAATGATTTTGTGTGTGCAGGTCTTAAGAGATGTGGGAAGAGCTGCAGGCTTCGTTGGTTGAATTACCTTAGACCTGATATTAAGAGAGGAAACATTAGCCGTGATGAAGAGGATCTCATAATCAGACTTCACAAACTCCTTGGAAACAGGTTATTTCTAATTAATTTCTTTTTAAGTCAACCAAAATTTGTAATAAAAAAATAAAATAATTACTGTTTGTATTATTGTTAAATTACCATCCTGCATTGACATTTTTTTGTCGAAGATAGAATATTAGTATATTAGTAAATTTAGGTTACAACTTAAAGGGATCTCTGCTGATCCATCAACTCGAATCTCCGACCTTTCACTCATCACACCCTAAGGCGCGGCTACATGCCACTCGGCGAAAAGGCCTTGGCATCTTGCATCGGCATTACTCAGTGGGAAACATCTTACACATTTTTTTTATTTAAAAAAAAAATAAAAATAAAATATTATTGAACTAAGAAAAATGATGAAAGCAACCAAAGAGAAGGATTGGGCTAAAATAGCCTATTAAAAAAAAAAGTTGAAATAATTAATAAAACAAAATATCACATTAAACTCATAATCATTTCATTTTTCTCTCGTAACTATCAAATCAACTAAAAAAAAAACCAACTAACTTCCTAAACATAACTATTTTAGTTAGGCTAAAATAGTGAAAAAGTCAACTAAAATAACTAATTTTCCAAACAAGACAGTTTAATCACAATAATATATTGTAAAGTGTTTATCATCTTATATATCAACATTGTATTTGTTAAGAAATATGAGAGATGGTCATCTAAACCAATATAGTTGTGACATATGATAAAAGATGATAAACAACTTATAAAATACAAATGTAATTATTGTATTATAAAGAAAAATGTTTAAGACACTTAATTTGTTATCTTTAAAAATAATCCCTAATGAAGTGTCTACACCAACCCTTTACAGGTACTGAGCCTTTTGTGCTCTAGCGTATAGTGAACGTTCCTTTATCAAATATTAAATTTTAATTTATCAAAAATTTTATCATCTGCAGTTTAATTTTAATACCACACATAAAGAGAAATCATTTAAAAGAGGTAGTATTGTTGATTATGATCAATTATTTGTCTGACCTTAAAACACTTTCAACAAATGAATTTTGAGGGTAATTATTTAGTAATTTTAAAGTATGGATATGTAATATTTTATAATATTATAATTGGTGGAGAAAGTAGGTAGGTGGAGTATTGTATTGGGTAATTGAGAAATATGAGGAGCATATTGAATGATGATTGATTAGGAAATACAGACACGTAATACTCTGGAAATATTAAATAATTTTCCAAATTGATGATTTTTTTTTTTTCTTTTTTTGACCTCGTTGGCTTAGGATGGAAATAATGGAGATTTGGACATAAGTTGTCCTCTCTTGTTTGAGAAATAACGTTGATATATGCATAAAACGTGCATAAAAATATGTATTAAAATTTTACCCTTTTCCTGTATTATTTATTCTTAAAGAACATCATTAGTAGGACCCAGCATATTTGACCGTAGTATTGCACATGTGTAATGTATACAGATGGTCTTTGATAGCCGGAAGGCTTCCAGGGCGAACAGACAATGAAATCAAGAACTATTGGAACACGAATATTGGTAAAAAGGTCCAAGTTTTATCTCAACCAAGCTCAACCTCAACTATTTCAAATCGCAATAACTCCTCAAATCCTCAATCCAAACAAAACCCAAGTCCGCCGACAGACCACTCGGTTGCCCAACCACCTTTACCAAATACCGAACCATCACGCCTAGTCCGTACCAAGGCATCAAGGTGCACCAAAGTTTTCATCCGACCGGACCACCAAAATGTTACAATTCATCACAATGTCGGTGCTGGGGTGGCGGCTTCAGATCCTGTCAATGACATATCGCCTTTTATTTCAGCGAAAGATGACACATTGGATTTTATGATGGATTTTGAAATGGATGAAAATTTTTTATCGGATTTTCTCAACACTGATTTCCCACCATTATATGAATTTCATAACGATCTAAAAGGCGACACTACTGACACTGTCACAAGTTCTTCATCTCTGGACTCTAATCAAAACCTATTGTTGTCAAATGAAATGTTACAGAGCTCGGATCTTCAGTCATTGGCTCCTCTTCTCGATCCTTGCATGGATTGGCTTCAAGATCAATAAGAGCAACCCAAAAAATAAAATCAAATTTGGGGGTTTAATTAGAATTAAGTTAATTAGAAATTAGACCTTGTGTGTGCTTTTGTATATATTCAATTAGGATTAAATGGGTCTCAGTTATGTTTGTAATAATAAATAAATAAACTCATGCGGAGGTGGTAACAATTCTAAGAGGAAGAATTTTGTACTTGCTAAAAAATTACAGACAATAAGGCTCTGTTTGGTTTCAGTAGAAAAAAAAAAAAAAAAATCTCATCTTGGCTGTTTTTTGGTTTCAGTGTATTAGTTGATAATTGAAAGAAAGAAAAAAAAAAAAAAAATCCATTCTGTTTGCAAACACTACTAATACTTTTTTACTTCTCATGTATTTATAATCTAGAAGGATTGAAGAAAGTTTTTTTAAGAAAAAAAAATTCAAAAAAGGTTCACTGAATAAATAAATAAATAAAATCCAAATTGCACCTATACTTTTCCAATAACAGCATTTAGAGTATCATTATCAAGTTCATTACAGTTTTCTCTTAGTTATTTTATAGCACAAAATCATATAAACAAACTTTATCAAACACAATTATTGACTAACTACTTTAGTTGAATATCAAATCACTAGTTACATGTAGTTAGGGAAATAAGACTCAACAAATAAAATAAGAAATAGAGAGTTTGTTAGAGAATATATTTTTAAAAAAATAATCTTCTAAAATAAAAAAATAAAAAGATTTTTAATTAAAATTTAACTAAAAAGTTAACTATTTTGATGGACATATTCTTAATCAACACATAAAAGTTTTAATAGTAATTATTCTAAAAAGTTAAAATACAAACAAAGAAAGAGTCTTGCATCATTGCAAATATGGTGTTTGGGTTTGTCCTGTAGTCTTGGTGATCACGTGAGAGCAAGAATAACTGGTCTTCCTTTTTTGTTTTTTTACCCTTAATAACCCCATCGTTAGGTCCCGGGTAATTATGCAAGTGGTCATGAAAATTGAAATAACAATATTAAAGTGAGTGAGATTTTAAATTTGAATAGGAAAATGTTTGGTAGCTTAAAATTTTGTGACTTAAATGGTTCAAATCTGTCAAAACGACGTCGTTTTGAACTCATTTACACTCAAAACGACGTCGTTTTGAGTGATTTGAGCCATTTGAGCCACAAAATTTTGAACTACCTAGCATTGTTGATTTGAATGGAATATATGAAAAGATTTTGAGTTGTTTAGTGACCAATTATATAACGCATATGTCTTTTACACAAAAGAGTAGGGTTTAAATTTTGGGACCGCAAAATAATTTTAATTGATTATGTTATATTTTGATTGAGACTTTACCTCTTATTATGATGGGTGGGTGAGATCTATTTTATGTCCCAATGGTGAGTCTCTTCTTTTGGATTAAATTAAATTTACCTTAAGTCAAAATCTACAGATGCTATAATAACCCACAAAGTATCATTTTTCTAGTTAAAAAAAAAAAAAAAAAAAAAAACTACAGACATACTAATCTAGATCTTTATATTTATTTTCTTTGTATTTTGTTTAGATGGGATGATTTGTGAATAGATACAAGGAATGTGAGCTATCAATCATATCATTATTTCAAAAGTATGTATCTCCCTATCCAAGATATTTAAAGAATGGACAAATTACATTTGTAATCTTTATAATTCTTATTTTATATTTATTTTAATTTTAATTTTTTATATTGTGTCAATTTAATTTAATTAATAGTGCCCTTTAAGAAATGTAACTGAAACCAATGAGTAAAATAAATTCATTTATTCTCACCAAATTGATTGAGGAGTTGACCTCCAATTTAAAAAATTCATTCAATTTTAAATATTTTTTTTTCCTGATTTCTATCCACTTTCTTAATTGAACGTTATCAATTTGATTGAATTGACACAAACATAAAAATAAAAAGGAAAAATTGATACTATTGAAACTGTATAAATCAAATTGACACAAGAAAAAAAAAATAGCAAAGACCAATTAAAACTTCTATATTGATTTTACTTAAAATTATTGGCCATGCTTGGTTTGTTTTTCAAAAAAAATCAGAATTTTTTTTTGAAAAAATAAAAATTAATTTGATAGAAATAAATATCAAAAAGATAATTTTAAATTTTTAACAATTATTTTTGACTTTTCAAAAGATAAAATTATATAAAAATGATAAGTATTTAAATTTTTTTTATTTCTTTCACCAAATTAATTTTTAATTTTTTGTAAACAAAATTCTGAATCAATTTTTTGAAAATCAAATCAAATATGACCATAATTTTATTATTTTAAATTATTAAAATTTATATTTTAAATGTGAACAAAACTGAACTCATACATGGTGACTGGTAATGAAACCAGTTAATAATTGACATTGATGTAACTATCTTGAAATTTCATAAGGGAATGGCTTCCCTCTAGTCTCAGAGGTATTGTTGGGCCTGTAGGGGCTTACCACGTGTCCTGTTTTGATAATCCGAATCGTTAATGTGTAGAACTCATCGAGTACTATATATATGTAAAAAAATCAAGTTGATCGGATATCGATAGCTATGTGATCAAATTAGTTTTGTATGAAAAAAATGGACGGTGAAAAATAAACGGCTTATAAAAATCTGATTTAATCACTTAGCTATTGATATCCGATCAACCTGATTGTTTAAAGGCATATAGTACTTGACGAGCTCTACACATTAGGCGGTTTGAATTATCGAAATGTGACCCATGGTAGACCTTCACCGACCTAACAATATTCTTTAGTCTAATCATGAATTAGAGGGAAGTCATTCCCATTTCATAAAGTGAAAGAAGAAAAAACAGCCTAATTAGTTGATGACTTGATGAGTTAGACATTTACTTGCCTCAAGTAAATGAAACCTCATATCAGAACCGGTCCTCGATTAAGGCTATTGAGGCCTATGCTTTAAGTCTAAAAAAATTAACCTAAAATAGGATCCTCAAATTTAAAAAATATTATAGTATATTACAAATATAAATAGTTTCAAATTATTTTTGTTATTTTAGGACCAATCTAAAATATTTCAAAATATTCTGTTGAGCTATATTTGTCTATAAGTGTAATTTAGCCCAATTGAAATTAAAATATATAAAAAATATTGGTGACTCTTGAATGAGAAATATTATATACACATATAAAATGTTAGTGGCCCAAAATAAGGTCTCTAATTTTTTTTATTTTCTTTCTTTATCAGATTTTAGTAGAATAAATAATTAATTCAATCTCAATCACATTCATACCTAACATATTCAATAAACAACAATGCAACTACACTCATAAACAACATATTCAATAAATAATAATTAATTCAATACATATCCAATATTTTTTAATTGAATAAAATTCTTCTAATTTTGGTAACTTTTTTTTTTATATGAATACATTTTGATATCTATTTTGATATTAATCAATGATAATGATACAAAATATGATGATTTTTTTTTTTTCTTTATGAATATAGCCTTTCATTTTTGTTTCGCCTTAGGCTTTGAAAACTCAGGACCGGCCCTGTGTCAGATTCCATGGAAAGCAAAGTCGGTAAAGCTCCATTAGTGAAATGGTTGTAAATTTGCATATATTGAGGTTATTTTAGTATTAATAAAGTCGGGATTCAAATCATTTTTATTTCACGAATAGAATGAAAATTTTCATTTCTTGAATCATGATCAATAATTTTCAAATTTTCATCAACAAATTTGCATTTTAAATTAAAATTTATTTTCATTTTTTTTAAATTTTTTTTATAATAGACTATTAATTTTAAATTTCAATGATGTGAATTAAATCTTTGTGAAATTTAATTTGGGGGTACTTACCAATTAGTCCTATTAACTAGACTTATTTACCTACAGGTCCTAACTAATAAATTTAACACTATAAAAATAAGAGAGTGATAAATTTATCACTAAAAATTTATTCATAAAAACAAAGAGACTGATAAATTTATCACTATAAATTTATTCATAAAAATAAAATACTGATAAATTTATCTTTATCACTTAATAAATTTATCAATAGGACTTAATGGGTAATAAGTCTCCAAAATAAGACCTATTAGGTAATAAGTCTCCAAAGTAGGACCTATTGGTAGTTTACCCTTTAATTTGTTCACTTCTTGGACTTGTTATATGAATATATATATATATATATATATATATATATCTATTAAAATCTAAATGAACTAAAGTCTAGAGTGTATCCATACTATATCTCACAAAGCTTGGAATCCAAGTACAAGAGTATTAGGTTGTATTTGGATCATAAATTTTAGATAGAGATTTGGAAAAAAAATTAGGAAGGAAAAGGGTTAAAGTGGGTGAAATAAAGTTATATTTTATTCATATTTCATAAAAAATTTTCCTTTTAATTTTTGATTTTTTACTCAAATTTATAAGATAAAATTAGTGATAAATCTAATTTAAAGAGGGTATAAGGCATTAAGTCCGATGGATATTTTTGTTAGTGAGAGGTTCACACTTTGTGAAATAGTTTAGTGAAAAGTCCTAAAGAACATTTTGTTTTCAATTTCCCTCTAGATTTTTTTAATTTGTTTGACTTTTCATTAACTATTTATTCAAATTTATATCTATCTATTCAAATTATTTTATATTTGTTCAAATTTTTTGTCTATCTGTTCAAATTTATATCTATCTATTTAAATTTTTAGACTATATGTTCAATTTTTTTCTCTTAAATTCTGTCTATCTATTCAATTTTATATCTATCTATTCAAATTTTTTGACTATCTATTCAATTTTTGCTCCTAAATTTGATCGATCTGTTCAATTTCAAACTGTTATACATATGTGCAACAACAACAACAAATTCAAACCCACAATTTGTTCAATCTTACACAAACATAAATATATATCTCTCGATCTATCTGCCAATACACACACAAACACAAACAGATACCTATATCTATATCTTCTTTAGATCCATTGAGCTTCTTTAGAGCCATCATCATCATCAACAACAACAACAACTCATTCTTTAAAAAATAAAAGTAAAAATTCTCTGTTTTGATCTTTCTTTTAGTTCTTCGCATATATGTTACTAGATTACTATCAACATATAAAACTACGATTGTGATCTACAAAGTTGAACTCTAGGAAACTAAAAATATATAAAGACATATATTGTTGGTACCATAAATAAATAATTTTATTATTAGTTATTATTTATATAATTGCGGGACATGTGGCATTCTCATACTCATTTGGAGGTTGTGAGAAGTTATGAATCATTAAACACATGTGAAAAGATGATGGATGACAAAGTGGAGAACATGGAGCATGAATTGGAGGTTAAAGGAAGTTATGGAGATATAGAGATGAAGTGAAAGATCATGGAATGTGAAGTGTGAGAGATGGAATGATATGGTAGTTATTAGGTAATTTTTTCCTACAAATGTTTTCCTATAAATAGCCATTCATGGCTACATTGTGAGGATCTAGAACTCAAATCAAAGACAATTAATTTATATTTTTCTTGCCATTTATATTTTCTACACTTTATTTTCGAAGCATAGGAGTAGAGGTAAATTTTCTGCACTTTATTTCATGCATTTTCTTTTCAAAACATAGGAGTGGAGGTAAATTAATGATTAGTTTGATTGTTCACTCAATCACCTCGATTGTTCACTCAATCATCTTTATTCGTCTTCCTCATTCTTCTTTTAATTTTTTTTTCTCTACACTTGGCAATTTTGACGTCCTATTCACTGAAGCAAAAGAACCGTTAACACAATCATTTGATAATTAGCTTGAATTTAATTTGTAAAGATTTTTCAATCCTTGTTGGCACGTGTCACGACCCAAACCCGCCCCTATGGGTTTAGTACCGTAACCGGCCAGTAATCCGAGATTACCGAAGGCCTGCTTAACAGTAAGACAGTAATACCGAGTACAGGGGCTGGCGGAAACCAAAACAGTAATAAAAGATGTCCAATGAGCTGTGACAGTCTGTATGTAAAAAGGCTTTTCATAGATATCCACATAAACAGTACATATACATTCATATACAATTATCCAGGACAGGGATCTAATCCCTATCAGAGCAATACAGTACAGGTACAGTCAGTCTATACAAAAACAGAGACAGAAAGGATGAATCTAAAACACCCCAGAAAGCCCTAGCTTGAAGGACTCGAAACCTTGCAGTGAGGCACGGTGGTTGGCTTGACAAAAGGGAGTTTAAACCTAACGCTCCTAGCTCCGATCCGGTGCCTGGACACCTACATATATATATAAACAGTGAGCTAAAGCCCAGTGAATATCATATGCGTAAAGTGGTTAAGAATGAATGTCCTTTCAGTATGTAAAACAGTCATTTGAACAGTATACTAGTTATTCGATCATAGCAGTCATAAGTGGTACATCCAATAGCAAACAGTACAGTAGGTCTTAACAGACTGAATAGTCAGTTGATGGCCATCATATCAGTAAACAGTAGTGGTTCTAAACATGGGAACCGACAGAGATCTCTGTGACAGTAGCAGTACAGTACAGTAACAGTAAATTGCTATGGATGCCACGAATACAGTTCGCAAATAAGACAAGCATTCATTCAGTAAGAAATATCATTTCAGAAAGCAGTACAGTTGATTATTAAGAAAATATTCATGATTGAATATATATCTTTACAACATTGTTACTCACAGAGTATTGGGCTATAAGCAGCTAGAGCGTCCACGGATGCCAACCCTACACAGTTACAGAACGAACACACACTAAGCTACACAGCTGGGAAATAATAACTTAATCCCTAATTTGCCTCGGTGTGGTTCTACATCAATATCCTCATTAAGATGTCTTAAACATGCCTTAGGAATGCTTAGGATGGAAAGAGGATGCAAAGATGCACTTTTAAACACTTTTCAAAATTTTCAGAAAACAGGGTTCCCGCTCGAGCGTGTCTTTATACGCTCGAGCGGACATGCAGACAAAGGATCCCCACTCGAGCGTCATTGTCCTCGCTTGAGCGGACTATAAAACATGGCAAAAGTACTAGATGCACGAAATTCACGCTCGACGGGCGCTCGACCCTCGCTCAAGCGTGAGACACAAGTCCTCGCTCGAGCGTGCATTCTCTCGCTCGAGCGGACTGTAAACACATGCAAAGTACTGGATACACGCATTTCACGCTCGAGCGTCACTTTTCCCGCTCGAGCGGACTGCATGAATTCAGTGTGTACGCTCGAGCGTGGAGTTCCACGCTCGAGCGTAAGTCCAAAATCTGGAATTTCCAGATTTGAACCTCAAGCTCAAAATCAACTTTTAAAGCATCAAAACCGATCCTTTTGGGCTAATTTTCTGGAAAACACTTCAAAACCCATAATATGACATGTTTCAAAGATCAATTTGAGAAATCAAAGCCCAAAGGTAGTTCAATTAAACACAATTTCAAACAAAACTTCAAGAACACAAAGTGTATGAAACATGCATGTGTTTAACCAAATTCAAAGCTTCAAATACATGACCAAATGAGTCAATTCTATCAAAAACATGATGAATTCATGGACTAGAACTAGAATGTAGACATGCATGCAAGGATTTCCATGAAAACAACTTTAAACTTCATGATATGCGCATGCATGCATGATTTAAGCTTCAATTCAACAATTTAAGCCATAGCTTGGCTCCAAACTCCAACAATCCTCTAAACCATACAAGAACCAACCCAAAATATGAACAAGAAAGTAAATTCTCTACCTTAAGTCTTGAATTCAAGATGTGGAAGCTCAATTATGCAAATTAACCTTCAATTCTTCTAGTTTCCAAGCCAATTCTAGATGAAATCAAGCTTTCCTTCCATCTCTCTCTCTCTAGTCGATTTAGGCTCTCAAAATGGCTGAAGAAGTGTTGTGTCAAAAGCGTATGAAGTGTGATTAAACAAGTCCTAGAATTGTCCACTAAGTGGCAAAATAGTAGATAAGTCTAACTTAATTAATTTAGCTTTATTTAATCTAATTTAATCATACTAAATCACATTTCAACTAAATTTATCATAAAATCATATAAATTCCAATTAGCATAAAACATTAATCAATTTCGGATTCGGCCGCCGATAAGGCCTTCAATTCGCAGTTTGAAACACAAAACATAAACAGATCATTCAACAGTCAACAGATAGAAATGCACTTAAGCTATACACTTAATCAATCAGTTCAGGATTTTAGTCAATCAGTCATTAACATGCTTAATCATAGATTAGCACTAATCAGTGGTGAGGGTTGTCACAGTCTCCCCTCCTTATAAAGAGTTTGGTCCTCCAAACTCGAATTACTTTCATTTTGGAAGAAAACAGGATTTAGTGGGAACAATTCGAGATATCTCTTGATCATATCGTCTTCCCTTTCCCAAGTGGCATATACGCTACCATGGTTTTTCCAGTCAACTTTCACTAACGGAATCTCTTTGCTCCTTAACTTCTTGATCCGTCTGTTCACAATCTAAATAGGCCGTTCTTCATAAGTGTAGTCATCACTTAGCACTACACGGGTAGGCTCAATCACATGGAAGGGATCCCGGAGGTAGTCCCTCAACATTGAAATATGGAACACGTTATGCATATGCTCCATTTCAGGAGGAAGCGCTACTTGATACGCCACCGGATTGATTTTCTCAATAATCTCATACGGTCCGGCATATCTTGGCGCTAACTTGCCTTTAACCCCAAAACGGGTTTGCCCTTTTATCGGTGTCACTTTAACAAAGACGTGATCACCTGCTTCGTACTCTCTGTCTCGCCTTCGGACATCCGCATAACTTTTCTGTCGGTTCTGTGCGGTTTTCAGTCTCTGTTGAATCAGTTTCACTTTTTCAGTGGTTTCTTGTATAATTTCGGGCCCAAGCAAAGGCCCATCTCCAACTTCTGCCCATCAGATAGGAGATCGACATTTCCTGCCATATAAAGCCTCGAAAGGCACCATACCAATGCTTGAATGAAAACTGTTGTTATAGGCGAATTCAGCCAACGGTAAGTGGCTTTTCCAATTTCCCTGAAAATCGAGGACACACATTCTCAGTAAATCCTCCAGAGTCTGGATGGTTCTTTCTGACTGACCATCTGTTTGAGGATGGTAAACACTACTTAGTCTCAGTTCAGTACCCAATGCTGTCTATAAGCTTTGCCAAAATCTCGATGTAAACTTCGAGTCCCTATCAGAAACAATGGACACAGGCACTCCATGCAATCTAACAATCTCATCAATATAAATTATGGCCAATTTGTCCGCATTATAGATTGTTTTGACAGGTAAGAAGTGAGCAGATTTAGTCAGTCTATCAACAATAACCAAAATTGAATCCATACCTTTACTGGAACGAGGTAAACCAACAATGAAATCCATGGTGATATGTTCCCATTTTCACTCCGGTATCGGTAAGGGTTACAGTAAACCTGCGGGTCGTTGATGTTCAGCTTTAACTTGTTGGCAATAAAGACATTTCGACACAAAATCAGCAATCTCTTTCTTCATTCCCGGCCACCAGAAATTCAGTTTCAAGTCTTGGTACATTTTCGTATTTCCTGGATGGATAGACAATTTCGAATTGTGGCCCTCTTGCAGAATTCTTCTTTTCAGTTCAGAATCACTTGGTACACATAATCTTCCTTAGAATTTCAACACATTGTTCTCAAATTTGAAATCCGGCCTCGGTTTAGATTCTCGTTCATCGATGATCTTCTTCAAGAAGTTATCTTGTTGCTGTTTCTCTTTAATCTCTTCGATAAGTGCTGGTTGAGCAGAAATAGCAGCTAAGGTTCCACCTTGTTCACACAAAACAATTTCAACTTCAAGTTTTTCAAGGTCACATAGCAATTCTTTCTGCCCAGTGAGTAAACAAGCTAAATTTCCAATCGATTTCCGACTCAATGCATCAGCAACGGTGTTAGCTTTTCCTGAATGGTACAAAATTTGCAGGTGTAGACACCCCATTTTTGACCATCCTCAAGACTTGGACGTTACCGTTGGAACACCCGGTGATCATCCATGTTCGTGTTCGTTTTGAGTTCCCGGAGGCCCCGGCTGCGCGCCTTGCCTCAGGATCTTTCAACTCGTTTGTTTTGTGTTTGGTTTTGCACCAAATGCTTGTGCTGCTTTGCTTTGAGGGGCAGGAAATGGCTTGTTGACCATCCCCACACCCCACCGGCCTCCCCTTTGCCTCACCGGCCATTCATTGTTGCCACCGGCCATGGTTTCTTGATACCAATGGCCGGTCGGCACTTTATGTGGCCGGCCGGCACTTTGTTTGGCCGGTGACCTCTTTTGCTGGCCGGTATGCACCTTTTGCACCCTTCAGGCATGGTGCATGCCAGCTGTGCCAGCTGGAATGCACCAACACCCTTCCCCGTGCATAGTGTGGCTGTTTTGCCCCTTTTGCACCCTTTTGGTCAAAGCTTCTTAAGGAAGCTTGACCCTTTGTCAAAGCTTCCTCAAGAAGCTTGGCCAGCTGTCCCAGCTTCCTCAAGAAGCCTTGACCTTCTTGCCCTCTTTGCCCCTTTCTTATTTAGCTTCTTTGAGAAGCTTCAAGCTTTTACATTGCCTATATAAGACCTCATCCTTCTCCATTGTTAGGGTGAGAACAAAAAGCCAGAGCTTATACATATATACATCTGTCATATACTCTCTCTCTCTCTCATCATTTGTGTGTGTTTTGTGGCCTAAAAGTGTGTTTTAACCTTAGTTTTGCACTAAGACACACACCATCACACCTTACTTCGACCTTGAGAGGCTTGGAGGGTTTGTTTTTGAGTTTTTGGACTGGTTTTGACCAAAGGAAGGAGGCTGCACCTGTGGTTCATCAAGGGTTCTTCAAGGGTAATCTTTCTACTTTAGATTCCCCAATCTTGCACTAGATTTTTGCCTATCTGGCATACTGATTTAAGCTTTGTGTATAACTGAAAAAAGTCTTGTATTTTCATGCTTAAGATACTTCATTAAGGTTGTTTTGTGGTTTGGGGTCGATCTCCCCTTCTTAGGCCTTGTTTGGCCCTTTTGGAGCCCCTTTTGTTAAGCCTTGGTTATTCTTGTGTATTGGTCTTCTCACCACTGAAATCTAGTGGATTTTTAGTGGTGAAGAAGGAGGTTTGAGGTCTTGTATAGGGAGGGACACCCCTCTCCCCTTTGTGACTCATTTATCCATGTTTTTGGCTCAATATGGTAGCATGCATGCTTAGTTGTTTATGACTCCATTTAGAGGTTCTTGAGTGTTGTTGGGTCATATTATGCCTCTATTTTTGGTCGGATTCATAGCCCCTTGCATGCTTAATATACTTGCTTTATATTCCCTTATTTGGCCTAGAAATGCATCATGCATGTAACCTCTCATGCCCTCATGTTTTGGCCTAACTTTGTGAAGTTCTTAGCCATGTCTTACCATGCTTGAGGTTTGTTGGGTGCTGTTTTGACCATATTTGCCATGTTTGGTATAGCCTCTTTGCATTTGGGCTTGTGAGCCTCGAAGAGTTGAGTCATGAGCATGTTTTAATTAGGCCATTTCAGTGCTTTAGAATCCTTTCTCATGCCATTTCAGTCCCTAATCCATGCTTGTATGCTTACATTCATCATCACTTTCATGCCTTGAAAGGTTGTTCTTTTGTGCCTTGGAAAGGGTCATAATGCATGCTTAAGTGTTTAAGTTTTGGGGCTGCCATATCAGTGGGTTTTGGGTGGTCATTTTGCATATTGAAACTCTATTTTATGTTGGAAAGTTCATGCCATGAGTGCTTGGGGTAGTTGTGGTAGAATCTCCCTTGTCTTGGACCCATTGGTGTGTATGTTTGCATAAGCATTGGCCCATCTTTTTGGGCTTTTTGGCCACTGTTTATGGCAAGGCTGAGGTCTGCCCTTTATGGTTTAAGTCCACCATTACATGTTTGTTATGTGTTGTTTATTACGTATTTGGCTCATTATGTGTTACCACATGTTAGTCCCATTGAGTATTCGTTCATGTTTACTACATTGCATGTTGCATGCTTTAGTACATTATACATTAGCATGTTTAGTTTGCATTGCATTTGGCATGCCTTGCTTACTTAGCTTCATGTTGCATCTTTGAGCCAAGTTGGCATATATGCATCGCATTTGTTTGGTTTGGGGTGTCAAGCCAAACTTGAGGGGCGAGGAGTGTTTGTTCTCCAAGTGACAAAACACGTCTCGATCCTCGGTCGCCGATGCCTTTGATCCCAATATGATAAGGTGTTAGCTTTCATTTGATTGTTGCATGCATTTACATTGAATGGCAAACTTGGCCTCTTAGGCCATTATGCATAATTGATGGCCTGAGAGTTGAGGGCCATGCTCCCTTGAGTCCATTGCATGATAGGGAGTGTGGCCATGCTTACATTTGCTTGAAATTCCATGCCATACACTGCTTGCCCTCTGTTGCTGTCAAAACTGGTTTCTGCAGGAAGTTTTGGCCGGCCGGCCATCTCTAGTGCCGACCGGCCACCAATGAATGGCCGATAGCTTTATCAGTGGCCGGTGACAATTTCCATGGCCGGTGGCCATTCTCCCAGCCGGTGGTGTTCCACAGTGTTCATAGAACCTGTCCTGAGACTTGTGTAGTTTTCAGAGGAGCAAGGCAGTGAAAACAGAGGCAGCAATGCTATGGCAGCGAGTTTCCGGGCAGTACGAGTCAAGCATGCATCATCCAAACATTTTGAAGGCAGGACTGCGGCTATTTTAATTCTACATTTAATTTATTAATGAACAGGAATTTTGTAATAATTAATTAAGTAGTTAATTATTTATTCAGTTTGTAATATTTATACAGACCCTCCGAGCGAGGGTAATTGTGTAAAAAGTGGGTGAGTGTGTGCATGTCTTCCAATCCTACGTCTTTCTTCCCTTTTATTTACCCGCTTATGATGGTAGACTAAGGCATATTTAAATTAGCATACCTTATGCTATGCATGCGTGCATCCATACATTTGTCTTACAAGCACCGGGCTCGCTACATCATGCTAACTGTATTTGTATTTCAATTACAAGTTGAGTACTTGTTAATTGCAGCATTTCACATGCCATCTTTAGGATAGCCGAGCCTATTGTAGTTGCATCTTGTATATGTTGCATTAGCCATCTTAACATGAACTAGGATTATGCATACGATTGCTAACTAGTTTCTGTTTTGACTTGGAGTACTAGGTGAGCTTTTTATGCTTTAGCATACCGCATGCGTGTGAATGTTAACATGACAGCATGATTACCATGAGGCTAGTTGCTTATGTGATATAACTGCTTGAATGCCTGTGGATGGAGGTTGAATTACCTGAATTGGAATAATACATTAAAACTGTGAGTTTTAAGCACACTCGAGGGTGGCAAAACCTGCATTTTAGCCTACTTGCGAGTAGCAAATCATTTTCAAAACAAACATGCAATGTTTTGTTCCAATTTAGGCGATTTGATCTATACTTGTTTGCTGTGCGCATCACGTAGTAAATCTAGGCTAATAACCGGAATAAGAACGCATGTGTTTTCAAAATAAGATATCATGGTTAGTAGAGGCCGATCTTCGGAGCGGGCGAGAGGGGGTGCTCATAGCTGACCTTTCCCAATCGTACCTAAGTTCCCGAGCCGAGACAACTTTGGTGATGACGGACACGTGGCCTTTGGCACCGAGTCAGGGTTTCCTAAATTCTCCCATAAAAAATATTTAGGTGGCGACTCTGTATCTGGCAAAGCAGTCCATGTTTAGCACTTCTTTCAAAATCTGTTTTCTCAAAACGATTTGCCGGATTTGGACTTTTTGGTTCAGATTAAGAACCGTAACACAAATTGAGTCCGAACTGTAGTAGTGAGGCCCAAGGGCGCGTTTTACAGCAGGTCATAGTCTTTTATCAGTTCTAACCATCTCCGCTGCCTCATGTTCAGTTCTTTCTCTGTGAAGAAGTATTTCAAACTCTTGTGGTCTGTATACACCTCACATGTCGCCCCATAAAGGTAGTGACGCCAAATTTTCAGTGCAAAGACTACTGCAGCAAGTTCCAAGTCATGGGCGGGTAGTTCTTTTCATGCGGTCTCAGTTTTAAACTCATTTTCAAACAAAACTTCAAGAACATAAATTAAATGTAACATGCATGTATTTAATCAACTTCAAGGCTTCAAATACTTGCTCCAAAGAGCCAATTCCTTCAAAATTAAGATGAATTCATGGACTATAACAACAATATGGACATGCATGCAAGAATTTTCATGAAAACAACTTTAAACTTCAAGATATGCACATGCATGCATGAATTACAACTTAATTTAACAATCTTAATCAATTCTAGACTTGAGTCACTAATATCACCATGGACCATGCTAGAACAATTCAAATACACAAATGAGAGGATGAATCTCTTACCTTAAGTCTTAAATGCAAGATAAGGGAGCTCAATTAAGCAAATTACTCTTCAATTCCTATAATTTCCAAGCAAAACCTTCAAGTTGAACCCAATTTCTCTCACTCTCTCACTCAAGTCGGTTTTGGTCTCTCACAAATGAACAAGGATGATGTATAGCATAGATAAGTCAAGACTAAACAATTGTCTAGCAAAGCCCACTAATGGCAAAATGGCAATTAAGTCCAACTATTGTAATTTAGCTTTATTAAATCTAATTTAATCATACCAAATCACATTTCAATTAAATATGCCATAAAATCACATAAATTCCAATTAGCGTAAAACATTAATCAATTTCGGATTCGGCCGCCGATAAGGCCTTTAATTTGCAGTTTAACACATAAAACATGAACAGATAATTTAGCAGTCAACAGATAGGATTGCATTCAAACTAACACACTCAATCAATCGGTTCAGAATTTCAGTCAATCAGTCAATTAACATGCTTAATCATGGATTAGCACTAATCAGTGGTGTTATCAGTAAACAGTAGTGAGGGTTGTCACACATACGCAATCACTTTACCATTCTGCATTAAAACACATCCCAAACCCTTATAAGAAGCATCACTAAATATAGCAAAACCATCCGTACCTGAGGGTAGGGTAAGAATCGGTGCAGTCACAAGTCGAGTCTTTAACTCTTGAAAAGTTGATTCTCTCTGATCGGTCCAGTCGAATGATATCCCCTTTTGAGTCAACTGTGTCAGTGGTAGGGCAATTTCGGAGAAGTCTTTGACAAACCTTCTGTAATACCTGCTAAGCCTAGAAAACTTCAGACTTCAGTAACATTTGTCGGTCTAGGCCAGTTCACTACTGCTTCAATTTTCTGTGGGTCAACTGTAATACCATTCTTACTGATCACATGTCCTAAAAACATCACATTGTCTAGCCAAAATTCACATTTAGTTAGTTTTGCATAAAGTTTCTGTTCTCTTAGAGTCTGTAAGGCAATGTTCAAATGACGTTTATGTTTCTCCGTGCTTTTGGAATAAATCAAAATGTCATATATGAAAACAACTACAAATTCATCTAGGAATGGTTTGAAA
Source organism: Camellia japonica (assembly GCA_030407325.1). Lineage (NCBI taxonomy): Eukaryota > Viridiplantae > Streptophyta > Magnoliopsida > Ericales > Theaceae > Camellia > Camellia japonica. Next base: position 114,235,136 of record JAPPVO010000010.1, read on the forward strand.
ACTTTTTTCATAAGGTCCATAAATGCAGCAGGAGCATTGGTAACTCCGAAAGGCATAACTAAGAATTCGTAATGTCCATACTGTCACGACCCAAACCCGCCCCTATGGGTTTAGTACCGTAACCAGCCAGTAATCCGAGATTACCAAAGGCCTGCTTAACAGTAATACAGTAAAACAGAGTACAGGGGCATGGCGGAAGCCAATACAGTAAATAAACAATGTCCAATGAGCTGTGACAGTCTGTATGCAAAAAGACTTTTCATACATATATATATATATACACAGTACAGAACAGTATGCACAATATTTACAACCATTCAGAACAGGGACCTAATCCCTATTAAACAGTACAGTAACAGTCTATACGGTCATTACAAAACAAAACAGAAGGGGGAAAACTAAAACACCCCATAGCCTTTGCTAGATAGGCTCGGAACCCCGCAATGAGGCATAGTGGTTGGCTTGACAAAACTGGAGTTTACCTCGACGCTTCTAGCCACGGTCTGGTGCCTGTACACCTACATATATATATGAGTAGTGAGCTAAAGCCTAGTGAATAACATAATGCGTAAAGGGGTTTAATGTCCTTATAGTAATGAAAACAGTTCATTAAACTAGTATTTCAGTCGTTCAGTCAGTACAGTCATATGTGGTACATCTCTTAGCATAACAGTATAGTAAACAGTAGGTCTTAAAAGAACGAACAGTCAATGATGGCCATCAATCAGTAAACAGTAGTGGTTCCAACAAGGGAACCGACAGAGATCTCTATAACAGTAACAGTCAGTAACAGTAGTTGCTAAGGATGCCACAATACAGTTCAGAATATAGGATATACATTCATTCAGTTAACAGTATCAGTTCAGAAACAGTACAGTTCAATTGGTCAGAAGATAATCATTTTTGAACATATCTTTACACAGTTGTTACTCATAGAGTTCTAGGCTACAGTAAAGCTAGAGCGCGTCTCCAGTCGCCAACCCTACACAGTTTACAGAACGAACACACACTAAGCTACACAGTTGGGAAAGATAATAACTTAATCCCTAATTGCTTCGGTGTGTTCTACATCTATATCCTCATTAAGATGCCTTAAACTAGGCCTAAGAATGCCTAGGATGGAATGAGGATGCAAAGATGCACTTTAAAGCATTTTTCAGAATTTTCAGAAAACAGGGGTCTTGCTCGAGCGTGGCTTTCTACGCTCGAGCGGACATGCAGACAAAGGAGCTCCGCTCGAGCGTGACTTCCGTCGCTCGAGCGGACTGTAAGCTACAGTGAAAATACTGGATGCTCAAAATCCACGCTCGACGGGCGCTTGACCCTCGCTCGAGCGTGAGACACAAGTCCTCGCTCGAGCGTGAATTCTCTCGCTCGAGCGGACTGTAAGCCCATGCAAAGTACTGGATGCACGCATTTCACGCTCGAGCGTCACTTTACTCGCTCGAGCGGAAAGCATGATCACAGAGTGTACGCTTGAGCGTGGAGTTCCTTGCTCGAGCGTGGGTCCAAAATCTGGAAATTCCAAATTCGAACCTCAAGCTCAAAACCAAGTTTTAATGCATCAAATTCGATCCTCTTGGGCTAATTTTCTGGAAAACACTTCGAAACCCATAATATTACATGTTTCAAAGATCAATTTGATAAATCAAAGCCCAAGGGTGTTTCAATTAAATCCAATTTCAAACCAAATTTCATGAACATGATGAATATGGAACATGCATGGATTTAAACCAATTCAAAGCTTCAAATACTTGCTCAAGTGAGCCAATTCTTTCAAAACCAAGATGAAAACATGGTCTATAATATAAACATGAACATGCATGCAAGATTTCCATGAAATCAAACCTCACAATGTAAGGATAAACACATGCATGCATGAATTCTAACTCAAATCAACATATGAAGCTATTTCATGACTCAATCCACTAAATTTGATATGAATCATGTAAGAACAAGCTCAATTCATAAACAAGAGGGTAATTACACTACCTTAGGTCTAGAATTAGAGGTATGGTGGCTCAATGTTGCAAGTCTTCACAATTTCCTCAAGTTTCCAAGCAAAGCTATCAAGAACAACTCAAACTCTCACTCTCCCTCTCTTGGTCGGCTATAACAAAGAATGAGGCTGAGGAAATGTTTTGTTTGAGTGTAATGAGGCTCAAATATGTTTAAGGTAGTGGGCCACTAGTGTGGCATTTAAGTAAATAAGTCTAACAATGCAATCTAGCTTATTTTAATCTAATTTAATCATACTAAATCACATTTCAGATAAATATGCCATAAAATCACATAAATTATGATGGTCCTAAACATCAATCAATTTCTGGTTCGGCCGCCGATAAGGCCTTCAATTTGCAGTTCAAACATATAAAACATGAACAGATAATCAAACAGGCAACAGATAGAAATGAAATATGACAGATATACTTAATCAATTCAATTCAGATTCTAGTCAGTCAGTCCAGTATTTCAATCAATTCAATTATCAATCTTAATTAGTCTCAGTTTAGCAGTAATCGGTAGGTACTCAGTGATCAGTGATGAGGGTTGTTACAGTCTCCCCTCTTATTAAAGAGTTTAGTCCTCTAAACTCGAGTTACCTTCGTTCTGGAAGAAAACAGGATTCAGTGGAAACAGTTCAGGATATCTTTTAGCCATGTCATCTTCTCTTTCCCAAGTGGCGTACACGCCACCATGGTTTTGCCAGTCAACTTTCACTAACGGGATCTCTTCGTTTCTCAACTTCTTGATCCATCTGTTTACAATCTGAATAGGCCGTTCCTCGTAAGTGTAGTCATCACTCAGCACTACACGAGTAGGCTCTATCACATGGAAAGGATCCCGGAGGTAGTCCTCAAACATAGAAATGTGGAAAACGTTATGCATATGCTCCATTTCGGAGGAAGCGCAACTTGATACGCCACCGGATTGATTTTCTCAATAATCTCATACGGTCCGACATATCTTGGCGCTAACTGCCTTTGACTCCAAAATGAGTCTGGCCTTTCATCGGTGTCACTTTCACAAAAACGTGATCACCCACTTCATATTCTCTGACTCGCCTTCTGACATCTGCATAACTTTTCTGTCGGCTCTGTGCAGTTTTCAGTCTCTATTATATCAATTTTACTTTCTCAGTCGTTTCATATACAATCTCGGGCCCAAGCGAAGGCCCATCTCCAACTTCTGCCCAGCAAATCAGAGATCTACATTTTTTGCCATACAATGCCTCGAAAGGCGCCATACCAATACTTGAATGATAGCTGTTGTTGTAGGCGAATTCAGCTAAAGGCAAATGGCTTTCCCAGTTTCCCTGAAAGTCAAGGACGCACATTCTCAGTAAATCCTCCAGAGTCTGGATGGTTCTTTCTGACTGGCCATCTGTCTGGGGATGATAGGCACTACTCAGTCTCAGTTCAATACCCAATGCAGTCTGTAAGCTTTGCTAGAATCTCGATGTAAACTTCGAA